>JAJHZJ010000131.1:9699565-10299565 GCA_023548195.1 Bettongia penicillata ogilbyi
GAGGCTGGATTTGAACTCAGGAAGAGGAATCTTCCTTCCTGACTCCAGGCCTGGTGCTCTAACCACTGTGCCGCCTAGCTGCCCCTTGGTATCACAGGGGTAGTAGAAAGAGCATTAAAGACTCAGACTCATATCAGAGCTCTGTGGCTCTGGTTGAATGACTTTACCTGCCTTTGTTTTCTCTTCTATAAAATGGGGAGGCAGTTGGGGGGTAGTGAATACAGCACTGGACTGAAAGGCAGGAAGATCTGAGTTTGTCTCCTGCCTCTGACACTTCCCACCTGTGTGACTCTGGGTAAGTCACTTAACCTTTCTCAGAGGTGGTTCTTCATCCATAAAATGAAATGGCTGGACTTAATGACATCTGAGGTCCCTTTCAGCTTTCATCCTATGATCATTTACACTACTCCCCTCCCAAAGCTGCTGTGAGGGAAACCCTTCACTCTCCATAAAGGATTCCAGAAATACCACAATTATACTCAGCTAGGCTACCAGAGAGAAGCCTTCCCTCCTCCCGTGTGATGCTGCCACTGCCGCTGGCTGCCCCATCAATAATTCACTCTCATCAGTATGGAATAAGGGTTGTAATTGGAGCTGAAGAACATGCGTTATTGTCAGAATCTTACCAATGTTGAAGTGAGAGACTCAGAGGGTTGGAAAAGATGCAGGGGGGAGTCGGGGAGGATTGAGGGGTTGGAGGAGAAGGAGGAGCAAATTGATGGGGAGGAAGAGAGGATGAGGTGGGAATGGAGGATTTAGGGTTATCTGTAGTCTGGTGAAGTGGAAAGAGAACAGGACTTGGAGTCAGGAAACATGGTTCTGAGATGTATTAGCTGTCTGTGGATAAGTTTGTTCACCTCTTGGAGTCCCAGTTTGCTTATCTATAAAGTGGGAATATGATGCACACAAGACTTCCCTTGCTAGGTAGCAGGATCTCCAGGTTGTGAGCGAAGCTCTTTGAATACATTAAAGCAGGAAGGAAATGTGACTTATGATTAGTTGTTAATGTTGAGTCTTTTCAGTCGTACCCACCTCTTCGTGACCCCATTTGAGGTTTCCTTGGTAAAGATTCTGGAGTGGTTTACCATTTTCTTCTCCAGGTTATTTCATGGATGAGGAAACTGAGGTAACTAGGGTTAAGTGATTTGCCCAGGGTCACACAACTAGTAAGTATCTGGGACTGGATTTGAACTAGGGTTTTCCTGACTTCAGCCCTGATGTTCTATCCGCTGTGCCACCTAGCTACCTGACTTATGATTAAGTCACTGATTAATTACGCAAAGGTTTCATGGAACCCATTCTGAGCAGGGAAAAGTTGTCGTCCTTCATTACCGAAGAAGACCATGTCATCAGAGAAATGATGACATGATTTGGACTTGACTTTGTTTTGAGTGAGGGTTCAGAATTAATGGGATTAATGGACCAGTGGGTCTCTCAGCCCCCTTGGACACTCATGGTGGGACAAGCCCTCTGAGAGGGAAGAAGAAAACTGGCATTTATGGAGCACCTACTATGGGCCATGCACTGTGCTAAGCAACGTTACAAATATTGTCTCATTGTATCCTCATGACTGCCCTGGGAGGTAGGTGCTATTATTATCCCCATCTTACAGTAGAGGAAACTGAGGTAGACAGGTGTGAAGTAACTTGAGCAGGTCACATAGCTGCTCATTTTCTGAGACCACATTTGATCTCTGGGCTTCATGAATCCAGACCCAGTGCTCTATCCATTGTGTCAGCTGTGGTGCAGTGGAAAGAATACTAGAGTCATAGGACCTGAGTTCAAATCCTGTCTCTGTCCCTTACTACCTATTTGGCCTTCACTCCCCCTCTCTGGACCTCAGTATCCACATCTATAAAGTGAAGAGGTTGGAATAGATCAGAGGGGTTGTACTACAATTGGGTAACATTTAACAACATAATAAAATACAATGCAACATAGGTCATGTTAATTTGTGGTTTTCTAAGTCAGTATGGTAGTCTGCAGGGATCCATTTCTATTTAAATTTGAGACTTCCATAATGTCAGCACTCCAAATCTGTGATCCACTGATTCCCCAGAGATCCTCACAAATTGGGAAACCCAGATGTTATGCCTAGGCTTGATACAATTGTGTCCCTTAAGTGGGTACTAGGCCTGAAGCTAAGAAGACCTGAGTTCATATCAAGCCTCAAATACTTACAAGCTTCATGACCCTGGGCAAGTCATTTAACTTCTGTTTGCCTCAGTTTCCTCAACTGTAAAATACCTTTCAGGGTTGTTGTGAGAATCAAGTGAGGCAATTGTTGTAAAAAGTTCTTAGCACAGTTATTGACAGTTAGGAGGTGCCTAACCAATGCTTCTTCCCTTGCCTTCCCCTCCCTTCCCCTTTTCCTTTCCTCACCTCTTCTGACTCTTTCCAGCTAGAGATCTCCACTAGATGGTCCTTGGATGTTAAGAAGCCTGGAAGGGGGCTTCCCTGATGCTGGTCACTTGACAATGACCCTTCCCTTCAACCACAGGTGGAATGTCTGTGTTCTGTGTCACTGACCCTAGATAATGATAGTAATTTAGTACATAGTACTAATAGTAATAAGTACATTAAGTACTTAAAAATGTCTGACTGGCCATTGATTGACCATGGCCATCATATCCATGGTCCTCAGGAGCAATATACCTGAACCCTTCCAGTGGGTTGACTTGACCTATCTCATAGCAAGATAGATTGGCCTGTCCATCTCATTGAGGAGCAAAGCATGGGGGGACTTGGAGATGAAGAAGATTAGTATTTTCTACTAGAGACCAGACGAGGCATGTCTGAGTAGTGGAGTGACCACTAGTCCCTAGTTATAACATTATAGGATTTGGATCTGTAAAGAGCCTTAGATATTGTATGATCCATCCTCATTGTATAGTTGGAGAAATTGAGGCCCAGAGAGACTCAGAAATGAGTGAGGAAAGTGAGGCCCAGAAATGATTTGCTGAGTCAATGGCAGAGGTGGGAATTGCATCTAGTTCTTCAGAATCCAAAGCCACTATCCCCCAATGTATGGCCATCTTTATTAAGTCTCAGGACTGTCATAATAAGGAAGTTAAACACCAGGTAGTGAAGGTGAATAGACTGCTAGGCACTAGCCGCTAGCCACTGTTGGGAATCAGGAAACGCTTTGTATAAAAGGGATAGTTTGAGATGAATTTTGAAGGAGGTAAAGCATTCTTTGAAGTAGAGATCAGGAGGTAGTCACAGAGGGGTCAGCCAGTGCAAAGGCATGTGATGGGAAATGAAATATTTGGAAGAATATTGGGAAAATATGGAAGAAGAAGAACAGTGAGAAGGACAGTTTGACTAGACCATGACATTTGGGTTGGGGAATAATGTGTAATAAGGCAGGAAAGGCAGATTGGGTCAGAATGGAAATATTTTAGATGTCTAACAGTGTTTTATCTTACAGGAAAAAAAGAACCATTGAATTTGTTGAGTAGAGGAATGATGTGGTCAGACTTGTACCATATGAGGATTACCTTGGCAACTGAGAACTGAGTGGAAGATGGACTGGAGTGGGGAGAGAATTGAGGCAGGGAGACCCTTTTAAAAAATATTATTTTTAACATTCCTTGTTTAAAAATTTGAATTGTGAATTCTCTCCTTCCTTTCTGCCCCTTTCCCACTCATTGAGAAAGCAAACAATATAATATTATTGATTATGTTATTAACAATATAATATTATTGATTCAATAATTATGTTGAATTATACATGTGAAATCATATAAAACATTTACATATTAGCCAAGTTGCAAAAAAGCAAGAAAAATAAAGAAAGTGAAAAAAAATTACTTCATTCTACATTCAGATTTCGTCAGTTCTCTTTCTGGAGGTAAATGGCATTTTTCATCATGGGTCCTTTGGAATATTCTTGGAGCTAAGGTTTTCCCAGTGGACCATCCTTATAATATTGTGGTTACCATGTACAAGGTCTCTTGGTTCTGCTTACTTTGCATCAGTTCATATAAATCTCAGATTTTTCTGAAAGCATCTTGCTCATCATTTCTTATAGCACAATAAGTATTTCATCACAACCATAGATCACAACTTGTTCAGCCATTCTCCAACTGAAGAGCATTCCCTCAGTTTCCAATTTTTGAAGCAGGAAGACCATTTAGGAGTCCATTGTAATAATCTGGGTAAGAGTTGAATAGAGACTAAACTAAGGTGGGGGTAGGGACTTGGGGGGTACATATGAGTGGTGAGAAGGGAGCAGATTGTGAGTAATGTTGTAGAGATAGAATCAGCAAGATTTCCTAACAGATTGGATATAAGGGGATGAGGAACAGTTAGTATGACCCTGAGCTTGCAAACCTGAATGACTAGGAGGATGACCCATTACCCTTGACAGAAATAAAGACATTCAAAAGAGGACTGGGTATGAGGGGAATAGATTCCTCTCAACTCTAAGGATCTGTGACTCTAGGAAACTTGTTGCCCTCCCAGATCCCCACCCCCAGCAACCATCTTCCTTTCTCCCCCACCCCCAAGCAGGCTTGGCTGAACTTTTGAAGAGATGCACATTAATAACTCATATTTCATTGTCATGCATACTAAACAGTTTCCTTCCAACAAGCCCAACGAGGTAAGTAGTACAAGTGTTATTGTATCTGTTTTTGACAAATGAGGAAACTGGGGCCTAGGAAAAAAAGATGATTTGGCCAAAGTCACATAAATAATAAATTGGGGTTGGAACTCAGATTTCTTGCCTCCATGTCCAAAGACATCAAGATGCTGGAATACTGATTTTGGTTTCCAGTTTACTTTGCTAAGAAAATTGAATTGAAACTTCTTTGGAGTGGGGCTTCTCACAAGGACCCCTCTCCCCTTGTCTGTAGCAATCCATTCCTTTCTCAAGGGTTGTTTCGCCTCTATGCTTTGGACCTCAAGTTCTCTCTCTCTGTCTCTCTCTCTCTCTCTGTCTCTCTCTCTCTCTCTCTCTCTCTGTCTCTGTCTCTCTCCCTGTTTGTATGTATCTAATGACCATCTCTAGGGTGGACAGAGGGAAGGAAGAAAAAAGAGAAAAAAATTTTATATGATAACTTTGTTGTATATCTAAAAGGAATAGCAAATTGTGCATAGTAGATTTTCAGTTTCATTTTTATTATATCTTTTTTTATTGTACTATATTGTGGAAATGCTTATCCTATTCATATATTTAAAAAAAAAAAAAGATACTGGGCAGGGGTAGGAGGTGGTACAGGTTGAGCTCTGGGAGTAAGAGTCAAACTGGAACAAAGATACACCCGAAGAAGCAAAGGGGAAAGAGTCCTGAGAGGGTAAGCCATTCAGGTTTAGGAGGCACTGTGGTTTGGTGGAAACAACCTCTGGAGTAGGGGTATCTGAGTTCAAATCCTGCTTCTGATGTTTGCCAAACCTGTGTCATCTTGGGCAAGTCACTTAACCACTCTGGGCCTCAGTTCCCTTCTCTGTAAAATGGACCATATGGTCTCTGAGACTCCTTCTAAGTCTAGAGCTGTGATCCTACTTTCAGCTCTGCTCTCTGCCCGTGTAACCTATAACAAGAGGAGGCCAATGAAAGCAGACAGCCGGCTGGATTTGATCTGTGGGTGGTACCCTGACCTGTGAGATGGAGAAGTTGGACTAGTTGGTCTAGACTGGGCACCTCCTGTGACACAGGCCTGTGCCTTTATGACTGCAATCTTTGTGGGTACAGAAAGAACACAGGACATGAAACCAGGAGATCTAGAGCTCCAGGGCTAACTAATTGTGTGGCTGTAATCACGATACTAACAAGTTTTTGATTTTCAGTGTTTTCATCTATAAAATGGATGTAATAACACTTGTGTTGACTACTTCTCAGGGTGATTATGGAGAAAGTGCTGTGTAAAAACTTAAACAAGTGTAGAAATATGAGTTGTTATAATAATTCATTTTTGTATCTCTCTCAGGCCCTACACAGTCCTGGCTATATAAGGGATATATAGTTAAGGGCCACAGCTATAACTAGGGCAGGGTGAGAGGGGCATTTCTCTAGAGTGCAAAAATTTAAAGGGTACTCATATTGATAGCACTTGTCTTCCATCAATAGGTAGAAACAAATGAACTTAGTTAAAATGAACTTATGAAACTTAGTTAAAATGAACAAATGAATTTGGTTAAAAAATACTAGAATTACAAATGAAACCAGTCATATTGGGATACAGCTATCAGAATATTTTTTAAAAAAATATGTTCATGTTCCCTAGATTAAGAACCCCTTATCTAGTCCAGCCTCATCATTTTTCAGAGGAGGAAGTAGAGGCTGAGAAGATCATGGTTTATTATAATAGTCATGCCGATGACAAATAGCAGCAAAGCAGTTTGAACTTAGATCTTCTGATTTTAAAACTAGTACAGTTTCCACTGGGTTTCTAGCACCGCTTATTGTCTTTGTGTTTTCTGTCCCCAAGGCCAGATCAGATTCACAGAAGGCTGTGCCTGATGGATGCCTCTGGCAGGTTGCCTGCAGAATTCAAACCTCTGAGATAAGACATTGCTGGGGGATTCTGAAATAACTCCTTCCCTGGAGGATTGGTAGAGTGAAGGGAATTCCCAAGCCTTGTCTTCTGGGCTGGGCTACACACTTGGGGTCTGACTTCAATGCAGCAAGTTGAACGTGGGTTAGACCTCATATCAAGACTAATATGCATTTACGCAATACTTCAAGGTTTTAAAGCATTTTCTTCACAGCTCTTCTGTGAGGTAGGCAAACATGATAATACTCATTTTTGTAGAAGAAACAGAGGTTTAGAAATAAAATGACTTGTCTAGGGTCACATAGCTATTACAGGCCAGAGCAGGGATTAAAACTCAGGTCCTCTGGGCCCAAGCCCAGTACTTTATCCACTCTATCATGATGTATGGTGGTGAACAGTAGAATACATTATTGAAATACATTGAGTATATTTCCTTCCCAGAGGTTCTTTGGGGGAAATGGATATATTTCATACCTACCCCTGTGAAGACACAGGACGATCATGGAAGAAAATCTGTCAGAGCTGGAAGGACCTTAGTGATCATCTAGTTCAAGCCCTTCATTTTTACAGAGAAGGAAACTGAGGACATAGGAAAGGAAGTAATTTTCTCAAGTAGACTTTTATATAATGACATTGTTACTCAACAGCTTTTCAAGTACTTTTTTTTCTCTAGGCTGAATAAACCCCATTTCCTGAGTGCCTTAGTAGGGGCACCTTTGTCTGTCCTTGAATCATTCACTTCAATTCAAGTGACGAGAGTTCTTCAAGTCAGGAAGACCTTGGTTCAAAAACTGCCTCTAATGCTTACTGGCTGTGTAGCGATAAGAGGGTCCACCTCTTTGGGTCCAATCTGCAAAATGAAAGGATTAGTTTAGCTTGCCCCCTAAGGTCCTTTCTAGCTCTCAATTTATGATCCTATAAATTCAATAAGCATCTATTAAGTGCATACAGTTTATCAAGTGCATATGGCACAAGGCATTTTGAGATACAAAGACCAAAAATGAAGACAGTCCATGCTCCTAGGAAACTTTAATTTGTTTTTTAATTTAATTTCTATGGTTCTCTGTGGCCATCTCCTGGAAGCTAGGTGGTGTAGTGGATAGAGCCCCAGACTTGGAAATGGGAAGATCTGAGTTTACTTTACTACTTACTCACACTTACTATACTTACACTTACTGGCTATGTGACCCTAGGGTAAGCCACTTAACTCTGTTAGCCTCAGTTTCCTCATCTGTCAAGTGAGCTGGAGAAGGAAATGGCAAACCACTGCAATATCTTTGTCAAAAGACTCCAGATGAGGTCACAAAGAGTTGGACATGACTGAAACAACAGAACAAGTGGAAATCTCTATAATGGCTCTTTGGATTATTGCTAACAGGGTTCTTTTGGTTAGTTTGGGTTTGGGAAGAAGCAGTTCATTTCTTATTCTTTAGAGAGAGGTGTTCAGGGGCATGACTGTATGTTATTATATGGCTAATATTCCCTAGAACGGTGCAGTGAAGTCAGGAAGTTGGCCTCAGACACTTGTGTGACCCTGGGCAAGACTGAATTCTGCCTGTCTCAGTTTCCTCATCTGTAAAATGATCTGGAGAAGGAAATGGCAAATCACTCCATTATCTCTGCTGAGAGAATCCCAAGTGGGGCATGGAGAGTCAGATGCTACTGAAACCGATCAACAATAATAGCAAACAGAATGCTGCACAATTGGGAAATTTCCTTAGCTGAGGAATAGTTGGTGGTCAAGTACTAGTTCTGTAAAAGTTCTTCTATCTCAGTTCCCTCAGATGAAAGGGGTCTCCTTCTCTCTTTTCATAATTCTTTCCTTGCTTTTTTCTCTCTCTCATATATATATATATATATATATATATATATATATATATATATATATATATATATATGTTGTCTCCTCACTTTGTGAGAGTGGATACTTCTTCAGAGCATGGAAGCCACCATCTTTAAATCCATAATGCCCAGTATGGTGTGGGGTCCATGCACTTGATGATGACTCTTTTTTGATAATTACTTTTTAATATGAAGATGAATAATTTGCAAACCAATGAAGCAATGTTACAGCAGTGAGTTCTGAGTTTGATACATTCATTCAACAAACATTTATAAAATATCCTCTATATGTACAAGATTCTCTGTATAAGCCACTTACTGTGTAAGTGTATTAGAGATGGTCCCTGCCCTATACATATACACATATAAATGTAAAATAAATTAGAAAATAAGTGTATGGAGAGCAGAAAGTGCTATGAAGACAAAATGGAAAAAAAAAAACCATTGGATTTAGAATCAGAAGACTAAACCAGAAATATGAGCAACTTGTTATGGGAAAAGATGCGTCTTCATTTATTAAATAAATACAATTTCAGTCATTTCAGTTGTGTCTGACTCTTCGTGACCCCATTGATAATTAGTTGTTGAAATGATTAAATATTAAGGTTCGCCACAGGATTAAGTGGTGCTCTGTGAGTTCTGGAAATGCTGTTCTTCAGAGGCACAGGAAACACAAGATCATAGAGCTGGAGGCTGGCTTGGAGTCGGAAGGAGAAGATGGATTGTAAGCCAATCCTAGGAAAAATTGTCTGATTTGAACAGGGAAGTATCCCAATTCTCTGAATTAGAATTACAGAATATTCAGAGGCCT
Organism: Bettongia penicillata ogilbyi; assembly: GCA_023548195.1. NCBI lineage: Eukaryota > Metazoa > Chordata > Mammalia > Diprotodontia > Potoroidae > Bettongia > Bettongia penicillata. The sequence continues at coordinate 9,708,719 of JAJHZJ010000131.1, forward strand.
CGTAGGCTTACTTATGCCTGACAGAGGAAGCCCTTTTGCAATAGTAAATACATGTTCAACCTTCTCTTGAAGATCTCCAAGGGTTCTTACTAGTTGTATGACCCTAGGCAAGTGATTTAACATTTCTTAGCTTCAGTTTCTGCCCCAGGAGACCCACTGCCTCTTTTCCCCAAGGCAGTCTGTTTACTTTTAGACAAATTGAGGCTAGGAGGTTTTTCATATGTGGAACAAAAATTATCCTCTGTAACCACCACTTCCTCTGTAATTCTTCCCTTTGAGGCCAAGGAGAAATTTAATCTCTCTTCCATGTAAACTGTAATGGGAACTTGGCAAATGCCTAGACCATCTAAGATGACATTAGCCCTATAGAGGATGCTGGGGGATCATATCCCAAGCCCCCAGTACAAAATATTTATTATTTAATAAGCACTTACTAAGCATCTATTAAGTGCTCAGCACTGTACTAGGCTCTAATGATACAAAGATAAAAATGAAACCATCCTTGTCCTCAGGGAGCTTATAGTTCATCAAGAAAAAGCAACTATCAACCTCTTCTCTCTGAAGTCTTTGTTTTCCAATAAGCATTTATTAAATGATTACTTTGTGCCAAGCTGTGCTTAGTGCTAGGGACACAAATATAAAGAAAAAGAAAAGGCAGTCTTAACCCTCAAGGAGCTTATAATTTAATGGGGTAAGAGAATAACGCTTATCGGGGCAGCTAGGTGATGCAGTGCATGAAGTGCTGGGCCAGGAGTCAGGAAGATTCATCTTCCTGAGTTCATTTCTGGCCTTGGACACTTTCTAGCAGGGTGACCCGGGGCAAATCATTTAATCCTGTTTGCCTCAGTTTCCTTATTTGTAAGATGAGCTGGAGAAGGAAATGGCAAACCACTCCAGTATCTCTGCCAAGAAAATCCCAAATGGGGTCATAAAGAGTTGGACATGACTGAAATGAGATGGAATTGCTGACCATTGGTGGGAAAACTGATGTTTTCACATTTCACTTGTTTGATTTGGAAGCACCCAGAGGCCAATCTCTCTCACCCCTGGCCCTTTCTCTTGGTAGTCTCTTTCTAGGGCCCCTTCTTCTCCAAACCCTCCCAGGGGATGAGACCCTTGGCACTCTGGGCCTCAGAATGGAACTAATCTGCGTCCTTGAGACCCAGAGCCTGTGCCCTGTCAGCCTAGCTGGTGAGCCTGCCACAGGGGGCCTTGCCTCCACCTTAATTACCAGTGTGCTACATTAATCGGTGTCTTTTGCTAAATGATTAACATATTTCTGAACCCATTAAGAAGGGTTATGACAGAGAGAGGCAGGCAGCTGTCTTGAGTAATTACTGTGTCCACCCAGTCAGTCTCTCTGCCAGGCTTGGCAGGAGGGGAGCATATAATTGTAGTGAAGGGGAGTACAGCTATGGTGAAAAGGGTAGGGACAGAAGGATTTGGGGGGCAGGAGGTTGGAAGAATATTTGAGCAAAGATACCCTATTCCCTGCCTTGCTCTGGGCATGTAGAAAAGAGACAGAGACCGTTAGGGCCAAACAGGGTATTAGGGACTGTCTGGTCTAATCCTGCCATTTGACAGACGAGGAAACCAAGACCCAGAAGGAGAAAGAAAGAGCCTTGTTTAAATTTACGCAGTGAATTAGTAACAAAGCTGGGACTTGAACCTAGGTCTTTTGACTTCCAGTCGAGGACTCTTTCCAAAGCACTATTTGAAAGCTTAGTGCCTGGCACATGATAGGTACTTGATAAATATTTATTGTGATTGTTATCTCTGATGGTATTCAATTAATCAACACGCCTATTAGCCTACTGTGAGCCAGGCTTGAGTTTGGCACTGGGGTTACAAAGACAAAATTTAAATAATCCCTGCCTGCAAGGAGTTTACATTCTATGGGGTAGAGGGAGATAACATGTATATTTATAAGTGTAAACAGATGTTAAAAGACATTAGCAAAGCTGAAGGTCAGAATGGACAAAGACAGAGTGAAATGTAAAGGGAAAGTCCTTCCAGATGTGTAATAGAAGCATTCCAACCTTTGGAAGGGACCCAAGACTTAAATAGCTCAACCGCCTCTGAAAAGACCAGCAAAGACAATGAAGTTGCTATGGGGCACAGACTGCCTTCATATTTTGTTCCCTTAGAGGCTTATCTGCATAAGACCCCAAAAGAAATCTGGGAAATTTAACTAGTTGGTCACCATAAATAAGGGTAGGTTTCCTTACTGAGGGAACCATACTCTGAAAGGGGAGAAATTGTCATATAAGAGGGGCTGATACTTGCAAAGACCAAAGACCCTCAGGGAATCAAAGAGGAGAGATATCTGCCAGTCCTAGGTTGTGAGTCACTGTCCTTGAAAAAGCTAAAAAGAATCAAATAATATCCATCTCAGTCAGGAACTAAAAGTGGGAGGGAATGCAGATGTCCATAGAAGAGTGAGCCCAGGGATTCAGTAAAGATGCCCTGCCCTGCAAAGAGTCTGGAGATCAAACAACTTCCCTGGACGTATCCAGCTGAAGCTCTGTGCTCTATAATGAGTAAGGCCACTTGAGCTTCTGGTCCATTCAAGGCCCCCTAAGCAGCCAACCCAGACTAGGAGTGAAGCCCTGATTCTTCTACCACCATGACGTAATGAGGACTCTCCTAAGTAAGACAGGACATTGAAACCCTGCTCTTAAGAGATGTGAGTTAGTTGCCTTGACCATATGTAGTTCCTCCATGTTGAAATTCATCTTCCCTCTTTCCTCTAAGACTGTGTGTGTCTTTGTATGAAAGGGTGGCTCAGGTTTCTAGGGGGAAATGCTTTATTTCTTTCTATTTCATTTTATTAAATGTCTTATGTAAGCACTTAATTGAATCTACTGACTGTTAATAGAAAGTGCACAGGTGGGAACTCATGAGCTATAGTGTTAGGAGTAGTGATTCACAGGATTACCCTTAGAAATTGAGGTGGCAGTCTGCTCTTTGTGGCCCCAACCCCACCTTGTGAATTCAAGTCCAGGTTGGGTGAGTGATCCTGGAAGAGTTGCTACACAAAATATATTCAAAAGTGCTAATAGCAGCAAAAATTTCTATAGTACTTTAAGATTGGCAAAGTGCTTTGCATGCATTTTCTCTCTCTACCCTCACAACAATCTCATAAGATAGGCACTCTTGTTATCCCCATTTTACAGATGTGGAAATTGAATGACAGAAAAAAGCATTTATTGAATGTTTATCATACGTCAAGCACTGTGCTTATGGCTGGAGATACACAAATACAAAAGCAAAAACAGTTTCTGCTCACAAGGAACTTACATTACATATATTAGTAATACATTAAAGGGAAATGGTAGCTGTTCTGGCATATTTTGGTCCTGAAAATCATAGGAATGGTGAGGTTGGGCCACAGGAGAGTAGATTGACACACCCTTACCAGAAGCAATGTCCGAGCTGATCAATATGGTTTCCAACTGGAAAAAGGAGTAAGGAAGAGTTCAGAACACGCTCTGGAGACAAGGTGATTGAAGAAAAGATGGCCACAGTTATAGGAAATAAGATTAAACATGGCTGGAGCCTGAATAAAATAGTGGACCAGGTAAGGCACATACCCGTCAGGGTAGCATGGTGCCAAATTGGAAACTGAGGCTGAGAAGTATTAAATGTCTTACCCAGGGTCATACATCTAGTAAGTGTCTAAGGAAGGATTTGAACTCTAGCTTTCTTGATGCCAAGTCCAGCCTGCTAACCACTACACCATCCTGCTTCCTCTAAGTAAACATAAAGTAACTTCCCTAGCAGCTCAAGTGGAGGAAAAATGAAAGATATCCTTTTGGGAGAGATGGTGTTTGAGCTGAGCATTGAAGGAAGCTAGGGATTCTCAGGAATAGAGAAAAGCAAAGAGTGAAACCCAGGCAGAGGGAGAAGAGGTATGATACCATGTGCGAGGTACAGCAGGAAGGCATGGAGTGGGGTATATACAGAACAAAGTTGGCAAAAGATTTGAAATGTCAAAAGGATGAGTTTTAAATAGAGCGGTCTTTTCTGAATGGGAGCTGGTAAAATATGGGTCTTTTCCCCTTTTACACCGTCCTACAGTGGCAGCACTAAGTAAGAATCAGCCTCTGGGCTATGCCATGAATTCATCAACTTGCTTCAGTTTCCCCAAAGTTCAAAGAGCAGGAAGGTTGGAAGTCAGCATTCAGGCAACAACTCTGTTCCTTGCTGCTATAGGTAGCACCAGTAGGAAGTGGAGGAGGACTGTCATCTGGGAGCCAGGGGGCCTGGGGTTCTTATCCCAGCTCCATAGTTAACTTCCAGATGGGAAACAATTGAGCAAGCCATTTCTGCCTCTCTGGGCCTCAGTTTCCATTTTTTAACAGTGGATTGGATTAACCAGGGGTGGGGAGCCTGTGACCTCAAGGCCACATGTGGCCTTCTAGGTCCTCAGTTCCCTGAGGATTTATTTGGTGAAGTTTGGATTCAAGTCAAAGGGCCACACTTGAGGACCTAGAGGGCCACATGTGGCCTCAAGGTAGAAGGTTCCCCGGTCCTGGACTAGACTCTGTCCTAATCCTCTAAAAATGGGATCAATGAGAGTTGAGTGGGGTCTGGGGACTCCTGGAGGTCTCAGCTGGGGTCCCCTGGGTAACTGTGTATTTCAGATCGAGAGCGCATTGGGCAGGACTCATCCTATGAGCAGGAAGGGAAGGTCCAGTTTGTGATTGATGCTGTCTATGCCATGGGCCACGCTCTGCATGCCATGCACCGGGACCTGTGCCCTGGCAGGGTGGGACTCTGTCCCCGCATGGACCCTGTGGATGGGGTGGAGCTGCTTAAGTACATTCGCAACGTCAATTTCTCAGGTGAGGTTGACCCACTTGGGCTGAAGCTGGGACTGCATGGGAGTGGGGGATGGGGATACTTGGAAGGAGGTGGGAAGGTGCAGAGGGCAAGGACTCTTACTCATTCTGAGGAACTAGCCAAGCAAGCTCCTGGGGATCCTCGGAACCTGCCTACTGAGTGAGGCTAAGGATGTGAGCTCTGCACATCCGACTCTCTCCAGTCCCTCTCCCCTCTTTCTTGAGCTCCTCTGCTCCTCCTCTCCCTCTCTTTCACACACAATTGAATGTCGAGAGGTGTCAAAGCCAATCACTCCAAGTGCCCATCAAATGCAATAAATTGTAAGACAAGATTGGAGCAGCCTAGAGACAGCCATTCATCTCTTCCTTATAGATCAGGTGCATGCTGTGGTGAACTGAGCTCTTGGGGAGGGGGTGGGGAGAGAATTCTATTAAAACTTAATGAAGAGCTCTTTCCAAATATTTCTTGTTTCCTAGGATCATGAGGAGGTTCCCAGTAATGTGTTGTGATCTAGAGTTTGGAGAGACTTTGGGATTAGGACCTTCCACTGGGATGGGGGAATTCTCCATGGTCTGTCCCTTGAGCAGTACTAAGGGTCAGTGTTTCAGTGATAGGTTTGAAGTTCAGAGACCTGGGTTCAAATCCCATCTTTGCCACCTACCTCCTGTGTACCCTTAAGCAGATCACTTCTCTAAGCCTCAGTTTCCTCATCTGTAAAATGAGGGTTGGACTGATGGCCTTAAAGGTTTCTTTTCAGGTTTAGATCTATGACTCTAAGGAATTCAAGAAGCATGAGCCAGCACTCCCCACCCCTCTCTCGGTCCAGAATATAATCCAGTATTCACTTAATACTCTTTCCTTGTATTCCATTGTCCAGACTCCAACTCTACCCTCTCACTTCCCCAGGCATTGCAGGGACCCCAGTCACTTTCAACGAGAATGGAGATGCCCCTGGTCGCTATGACATCTATCAATATCAGATCCGGAATGCGACCCCTGAATACAGAGTTATCGGCTCCTGGACAGATCACCTGCACCTCAAAGTAAGAGATATGGGAGGGCCCTGGTGGGTGGCAAGGAGGCACTCAGATGTTCTAGGATGGTCATGGAGGAACAACGGGGGGGGTCCTGGCTCCTTCGCTCTGTTGGACATGGATCCCTATCTCATCTATATAAAGGAATGCCCCAGGAGAAAAGTGAAGGCTTACATAGCTGAATCCCAGAATATTTTCATGAGCCTTTTAAAATCATTCTGCCACAGACACAGCTTTGGATCTGCTGGGGAAGCTGCTGCCAGTCCTTCCCTAGGTTTTGGTTTCAGCTGTGTCATCAGCTTTTATAACTATGGGCAAGTCACTTCTGATTTCTAGGCCTCAATTTCCTTCTTTGTAAAATTGGGGTGGATTGTTCTCCAGTCTTTTCAGTCATGTCTGCCTCTTCCTGACCCCATTTGAGATTTTTTTGGCAGAGATACTAGAGCGGTTTGTCCTTTCCTTCTCCAACTCATTTTACAGATGACAAAACTGAGGCAAACAGGGTGAAGTGACCTGCCTAGGGTCATGCAGTTAGTGTCTGAGGCCAGGTTTGAACTCAGGAAGATGAGGCTTCCTGATTCCAGGCCTATGCATTCTATCCACTGTGCCTCCTGGCTAAAGCCCTTCTAGCTCTAAGGCCCATGATGTGCTAGAGAAATACTCTCCCTGTCTTAGCTGTTACCAGTCCCTTCAAAATCCTCTCTCCCTCCTCCTCCTCCTCCTCCTCTTCCTGATCTGGAGAGAAGGAAGAGCCCTTTTTCACTTAATCCAACCAAGACATGGTATGAAGTTAAAATCAAACAAACCCAGTTACTCAAAACTTAACCACATAAGTGAGTAACTTATAATGATAATAATGATTACTGATATTTATACAGGGTGTCTACAAAAATCTTAGCGCAGCTTTAGACTTAAATCTGCTGTAACACTTTTAGTGTTACATAATGCTTGTAGGTTTACATACATGATCTCCTGTAATCCCCACACAGGCCTAGAAGATACACGCTTTGATGAGCCATTTACAAAGGGAGAGTGTTATTAATTTCTTAAACCTGCTCTGTCTACCCTGGGAAGTGGGGAGGGTAGTGTCAGGCCCCTTAAAATGATTTCCTTCCTTTCCTCCCTGCGCTGTTCTGATTGAGAATGGGGTGAATGGGAACCTGTCACTTATCCCTGACCCCTTTTTGTCACTGAGTATGTTCAAGGGTTGATCATTAAAGGAGGTTGATTCTGGCAGAAATGAAAAGATTGGAGGTGGAGAAATCCCTTTAGGTCCTGTGCCCATCACTCTCCATACCCGTCAGGCTTCTACAGGCTCAGGAATTCTTTGACCTATCTCTGTGGCTGCCATCCCAGCCCTGAGCCCTTGTTTTGCTTTATCTTACCCTCAGGGCCAGCTCTTGACAAAATTGTGGAGGCAGTAAACATTTTTTTCTTAAGAATTCCACCTTCATAATTCTGCGTGATCTTCCTTAGTTCTGTATCCTATCAGCTGTATTCTCCATATGGGGAATAAACAAATAGGCTAATTTGGATAGACATGGGATGCAAATAATGTAATTGATGAGCCTGGGAAGATAAGCTAGAGTCCCCAAGAGGCAACTTGTATTTTATCCTAGAACCAATGGGAAGTCACTCACATTTCTTGAATAGTGGAGGGATGCTGTGAGATCTATGCCATATATATATATATATATATGAATTTTGTTAATATATATATGTATATATATATATATATATGAATTTTGTTAGTTGTGTGGAGAATGCATTGGAGAGAGGAGAGGCTAGGTGAAGGGAGATCGGTTAGTTGGTACTGGTGTCACAAGAGTTCAACCAAGAGAGGATAAGATGATAAGAGATGAAAATTTGAATTAGGTTGGTAGAGTTGTGAGAAGAGACAAGGGGATGGTTGGGAGAGGTGCTGAAGGAGAATTAACAGAATTTGTCAACTGATTGGATAGGAGGAGTGAGTGATAATGAAGAGGCGCCTTCTAGATTTTCTAGATTGCGAATCTGTGTGTTTGGAAGGATGATGGTGCCCTTGACAGAAATTAAGAAGGAGGGTGGGCTTTGGAGAGAAGATAATGAGTCTTGTTTTGAACACATTGAACTGGAGGTCACTATGGGACATCCAGCTTGGACTGGACCTAGAGTCAGGAGGATTTGAGTTTAAATCTAGCCTAGGTGGGTGACCCTGGGCAAATCACTTAACTTATGTCTGCCTCAGTTTCCTCAATGGTAAAATGGTAAAATAATAATAGTGCCTGTGTCCTGAGGTCATTGGGAGGCTAAGATGAGATAATATTTGTAAAGTGCTTTGTAAAACTTAAAGCACTATATAAATGCTAGCTATTTATTGTTATTATTACCCAGGTGAGGATGTAATGTACAGAGGAAAACAAACTAGCTTTAGAGTCAATATCTGACTGTGACCATGGGCAAGTCTCCTAAATCTTTGGTGCTGTGATCTCTCTACTAAAGGCTTCTTTTCACAGGAAAGAATCTGATAAATTCATTCACACTGAGATTTAAATAACCAATAGCTGCATAGTGTGTGCCCTCTCCCATTCCAGAAAGATTTTTTGTTTTAAAAGGGGATGAAATCTAAAACCAAGAAGTAAAATTCTTATGGCCAATTGAAGTCTAGTTTTAGAACTGTAGGTATCAAGGGGCATGGTGGGCATGGGACAGAACAGGGGAACTTTCTAGTCTTGGGAATCATAGCAGGTCCTCCCTTTCCCAGGGCTATGATAGAGAAGAGGATCAGGGATGGAGTTATCCAACAGAGCTGATGGCAACAGAGAGACATGAAGAAATGATATAATAATTGGTAACAGGACCAAGGGTTGAGAGTTGGGATTCCTAGGTTCTATTCTTCACTTTACTTATGATTTGTTACACAGCCCAGACAGATCATTTCAACTCACTGGGTTTCCTTTTTTTCTAAGAAATGGGGGCTAAGAATCAAAATTCAAGATGGGATCTGCTAGGTGTTTTGAATTCCTTGGGAAAAGGAACCCTTGCCTCTCCCCTGTCTCTGTACACCTGGTTCTTATCTCAAGATGAGCCATTCTCAAAAGAAAGGAAGTTTGCTGGTCCTGGAGGGAGTGAGTGTGCATCACATGAACTGGGAGAAGGCACTATATTGGTAAGCTAGGAAGGGCCAAGTTGTGGCATCACTGGTGGCATGGTAAAGCCCCTTCCCATACTTCATTGCTATCACCCACTCTCCTCTTTCCTCTCCCTTGGCCAGTTCTATGTCCTTGGCTTTTCCAGAGGCTCCCCCATATTTTCTCTTCCTGGAGAAGGCAAAATGTTTCAATATTCATCTAGGATCCAGGAGATTTGGGTTTAGTTCCAACCTTCCCAGTAACTACATGACCTTGGGAAGGTTATTTCATATTCTTGGGCTTCAATTGCTTTATCTGTAAGATAAGGAGAATGATATAAACTGGGGATAGTAATGACTGCCTTGCCTGAAGGCTGGAGGCAGGGATGACCAGATGCTCCATTGGACGTCCATGATTCCAGGACCATTGGCACTGCCAGTGTTACTGTCATGTTCTCCATCCTTCTAAAGATGTGGGTCTGCAGGATGAACTTCAAAGAAGCTATTTCCTAGGCACACTGGCTGGAATTCGGGTAGCTATTACCAGGTAGTGATAGTGGTGTCTTGTATAACTCCATAACATTTCCAGGTGTGGAAAACCAAGAGCGATCAGTGATATCATGCAAGGTCTAATTAATCATGTTTTCTCCCTAAAAATACATTTAAAAAGTGAAAATACAAATATAGAACAGCTGACAATTTCTGATGACTGTGAGAAAGAAATACATGGCTTAGATTCCTAATTTTCTAAACTTAGAGCTTAAAGCCTCTAAGCTTCATACTATAATATTTTGTTATAATAATAATGATATTTATAAAGTTCCTACCATATGCTAGACACTGTGCTAAGAACTTGCAATTATTATCTCATTTGATGAGCCCTGGGAGGTAAGTGATGTCATAATCCTCACTTTACAGATGAGGAAACTGATGCAAACAAAGGTTAAGTGACTTACCCAGGGTCACACAACTAGTAAGTATCAGAGGTTTGATTTAACTTAGGTCTTCCTGATTCCAGGCCTGGTGCTCTATCCACTGCACCATCTAGTTGTCTTTAGATAGGTACCTTTAGTAGGGAACTTTAGAAAAAGTCGTGATATATTGAAAAGGGTCCTGGTTCAGGATTCAAGGTCCTGGGTTCAAATCCCAACTCTATTACTTACCACTAACTAGTGTAACTTTTGAGAGTTTCTCCCTCTGCTATTTGTAGTTATAGATTGAGCTTTAGAACATTACCTGGAGTAGTAAGAGCTTAGGTGACTTACCTGAAGTCACACGGATAGTATGTGTCAATCAAGATCTGAACTCAGGTCTTTCTGTCTCTAAAGTCAACTAACTCTGTAAACGTAACAGGAATCATATAGCTTGTAAGGGTAAGGATGAATGCGAATGCAACTTCAGATTCACAAAACTTTGAATTCTATTGGCTTAGAAAAAATTTATTTAAAATGTTTGGATTGAACTTATGAGTTCATTGATGGTGGGAACTCCTGATAATGAAACTTCCTTTGCTAATATAAATTGGCACCTGCGTCACAACTTATAGTCTTAGAGAAAAGTCTGGGACGCTGAGAAGTTAAGTGACTTGTCCAAGGCCACACTTACTATGTAGTATGGACAGGAGTTAAATGCAGGTCAACCTGGCCTGTTCCAGGCTGTTATAGTTTAGAGCAAAGTTTAAAGAAATTCAAACTTCTAAGTACAAATAAAATACCTTCCTGGCTAAACTTTAACTGTTGCTTATTTTGACTTTATGTAACTGATTTTCCTTACTCTGCTTTAACGGAGTAATAACATACTGTAGCAGAACACTGATCTAGGAGATCTGAGTTCTAGTCCTAGCTTTGCCATTTAATCCTTGGTAAGTCCCTTCCTTTCTCTGAATTTTAGTTGTTTTTTTTTTCTGTGAAAATGATAGAGTTAGAGTAAATGATCTCTTAGATTCCTTCTGGTTCTAACATTCTATGGTTCTCTGATCCCTGTTGTTGTCAGATGGAGCGCATTCATTGGCCAGGTGGGGGGCAGCAGCTCCCCAGCTCTATCTGCAGCCTACCCTGCCAGCCAGGTGAACGAAAGAAGACAGTGAAGGGCATCCCCTGCTGTTGGCACTGCGAGCCGTGCACAGGCTACCAGTATCAGCAAGACCGGTACACATGCAAGACCTGCCCCTATAACATGCGCCCCACAGAGAACCGCACGGGATGCCAGCCTATCCCCATCATCAAGCTGGAATGGGGCTCCCCCTGGGCTGTGCTTCCCCTCTTCTTGGCTGTGGTGGGCATTGCAGCCACACTCTTCGTGGTGGTGACCTTTGTGCGCTACAATGATACACCCATCGTCAAGGCCTCCGGTCGTGAGCTGAGCTACGTCCTGCTGGCTGGCATCTTTCTTTGCTATGCTACTACCTTCCTCATGATTGCCGAGCCGGACCTGGGCACCTGCTCATTGCGTCGGGTCTTCCTGGGCCTGGGCATGAGCATCAGCTATGCGGCCCTACTCACCAAGACCAACCGCATCTACCGTATCTTTGAGCAGGGCAAGCGGTCAGTGAGCGCTCCTCGATTCATCAGCCCTGCCTCACAGCTGGCCATCACCTTCAGCCTAATTTCTCTACAGTTGCTGGGCATCTGTGTCTGGTTCGTGGTGGACCCCTCCCATTCAGTGGTTGACTTCCAGGACCAGCGGACACTGGACCCTCGGTTCGCCCGGGGGGTCCTCAAGTGTGACATCTCGGACCTGTCGCTCATCTGCCTGCTGGGCTATAGTATGCTTCTCATGGTCACCTGCACTGTCTATGCCATCAAGACTCGTGGTGTGCCTGAAACCTTCAATGAGGCCAAGCCCATCGGCTTCACCATGTATACCACATGCATCGTCTGGCTGGCTTTTATCCCTATCTTCTTTGGGACCTCGCAGTCAGCTGATAAGGTGAGCCCGGTGGTTGTGGTCCACAGGGAGGAGCTGGGGGAGACCCTAACGTAGGGTGGGCTTGGGAAGCTGAGGGGCCTGGAGAGCAGAGGATGGATCTCCTGCCTTAGCTTCAAGGAGCCATCGCTTAGCTTCTCCATCCTACTTTTCTATTAACTTTCTTATTCACTCTTAAGTTTTCCCTTATTCTTTACTCTTTCTGTTTTCCTGTCTGTTTTAAAGGCCTCTTTTATTTTCTGTTTGCATCTGTGTATCTCTTGGCCTCTCCTCTTTTCGCTTCTTTCTTAGCCTTTATTTTAACCTCCTAATTTCTTATCTTTCTCCTCTGGTCTCCTTTTCCCTTACTCATCTCTTTATTCACCCTATACTCTTCCCTTTCTTTCTTCTTGCTCCTTTCATGCTTTCCCCCAGCTTTTTCTCTCTCTTCTTCTTTTTTTCCCTTTGTGCCTTTCTTTGTCAATCTTTCTTCCCCTCTTTTCATCCATGTCTTCTCTTTATATTTTCCCTTCCTTCCTTCCTTCCTTCCTTCCTTCCTTCCTTCCTTCCTTCCTTCCTTCCTTCCTTCCTTCCCTCCCTTCCTCCCTGTGTTCCTTTTTCTCACCCCCTTTTTCCATTCATCTCTTTTTCTTTAACAGAAAAAGAGAACCAGAATTGACTCTCAATAACACTCCTATTGAAATACAATTTTCTTCTCTGTATGTTTCCTAGGGGAATCCATGGAACAGGGACCAGAGATAAATCCTGGTCTATTTTCCCACATCCTCCCCTCTCCCCTTGCCTTATACCATGTTGGGAATACCAGAGACTTCTGTGGGGCTTAACAACTCTGTAAGGTGCCCAGAACCCACTGACCTGCAGTGAGTCAGTGACCCCTTCACTCTGAGGCCATCCCTACCTCAGGAGATTGGCACTGGGAGCTGAAATGAATGCAGAGAAATGTAGTGGGGCCAAAGGTGCTTCTGAAGAGCCTTGTTTTGTCAAAAGTAGAAAGATAGGGAGGGTGGATGGAATGGTATCTATATAATGAGGCAGCCCAGGCACATGTCCAGAGCCTAATTGATCTATTCTGTTCCCTGGACCTTATTTTTAATGATCTCTGTCTGGGTCCTCTCACCATCTATCTAGTAGAGAGAGCTCTGTGTTCAAACGATCTGGATTCGAATCCTGACTCTGCTGCTCACCTTGGATTTTGGACAAGTTACTTGGGCTCAGGTTACCTCACTATTAAAGGAAGGGGATTGGATTAGATAATCTCTCAAGCTCTAAATTCTCTGAATGACTGCTCCCAAGATTTTGCTTTTATTCTTGTTTGCCAGCCAAGGGAGACTCAGTTCTCCGCTTTGCCCAAACAATCCGTTCCATTCTTCCTGTCTCTCTTGAGTGTCAAGGTAAAACAGTGAGTATTTTATACGTGACTACTGTGGCCTTAATGCTATGTTATGACTGTGGGACATCCAAAAGAAGTATAAGACACTGCCCTGTTCTCAAGGGAAACAAGACTAGTTTATAAAAGCAGTCCTTCCTAAAATGTGATGGAACTAGAGAATCATTTAACAAAGTGTGTTATTAAATGCTAAATTATGTGGTCCAGAGAGTAAGGACTATAGAGGTTCTGGGCAGGATCAAGATGTCCTAGGGCTCCTTGGAGGAATGCTGGACATTCATGTGATAAAGGATGAGTGGGATTTGGAAAGCTGGAGGCAAAGGCGATGGGCACATCCCAGGCTGGGAAATAATGGTATGAGTGAATACAGAAAGGTAAGACTGGAGAGAGTGTGTTTGGAGGCACCAAGTAAAATAGTCTGAACGGAGCAGAAGAAGCACTGTTGAAAAGAGCTGTGGATGTGAATTGAGAAATGTAGGTTCTAGTTCTAGACCTGTCACTAACTAAAGCATGTCACCTTGGCCAAGTCCTTTTACCTCTCTGGGCCCCAGTGTCCAGATTTGCGAATTGAAGGAGTTGGACCAGAAGATGAACCTTATGGTGGTTGCCTTTCTGACAGTTTGATGGCTCTAGGGTAGGGAGTTGGTATGGTACAATATAATGAAAGGTAATAGCACTTACTATGTGCCAAGTGCTGTGCTAAGAATTTTACAATTGTCATCTCATTTGAACCTCTTGATAATCTTGTGCTATTATTAACAACATCAGTAATAGGGTGTTATTAACAGCAAGTTTTATATCGTACTTGCTATGTGCCAGATACTGTGCTAAGAACTTTATAATGATTATCTCATTTGTTCTTCCCCATAACCCTATGAAATTGGTACAATTATTATCCTTAGTTTATAGATGCAGAAACTGAGGCAAACAGAGGTAAAATGACTTGCCCAGGTACAGGTATTCACTGTATCATCTAGCTGCCTTATAATGTCCAAGCTAGGCACCAAAGAGAGAATAGGACTCCTTTACTTCTTTGTGGAGGTTGGGAATTATGGGTGTAAAATACCATATATACTATTAGTGTGGGCATAATGACCTTTGACCTACCTACTCTGGGGTGCCCTATATGGTGGCCCTAATGGTCCAGTCTCTTCACTCTTGAGAACATTCTTTAAAACCTTAGGATTGTCTGAGTAGAACGTTAGGACCCAAGCTTTGCATCCCTTTATCATCAACCATGGGTGGTTGGCAGGGATTGATTTAACCTCAAACCCTGACCATGACAATCTTCTGAGTGTTGGGAAAAGAGTAAGCCACCCTGATGCTGTTTGGTCCATGTGCATCTCCCCTATAGAATCTGGCACCACTCTCCACCCGAGGATGCCCCATCCCAGGAACATCCCTGCCCGTGCCCAGGTTATGAATGCCTGCTTGCTTTACCTGCTTCCCACCTCTGTGGTTCTTGCCTCTTCCTAAGCTCAGCATGTCACATAAATTTCCATTCATCTGCCCATCTTCTGTCACCTTGTCCAGATTTAGTTTATAATCCCTGAACACAGGGTCCCAAATTCCCAACAGTCACACCTACTTCCCAACATTTTTCTTAGAGGACATAGGAAACAAAGTCTAGGAGCATGCACTGTGTCCTGAGGCGGGGGGCTCCTATTTCCCTAACCAGCACACCCTAACGTCTTTCAGGTCTCCCCCTCTCCCATGGTGGGATGTGCTAAGCAGCCCTCTAGAGAGACTGATCTTCACCCTAGCTTGGTGTGTAGCCTTGGCTCAGGAGGTGAGGATGAGGGGCAGGTTTGTTGTTCAGGCATTTCTTAGGTGTTTCTCACTCTCTGTGACCTCGTTTGGGTTTTCTTGGCAGAGATACTACAATGGCTTGTCATTTCCTGAGTATTTGAGGCCAGATTTGAACTCAAGTCTTTTTGTATCCAGGCCCTGGATGATGGATATGAATATTATTTGAGGTCAGCTATTATAACAAATACAAGCTATTATTATTGTTAAAATATTATTACATATGTATGTATATATGATATATATATGTGTGTATATAATATAGAGGGGAGAGAGGGACAGTGAGAAAGAGAGTGACAGAGGGAAAGAGAGAGGGAGAGAGAAGAGAGGAGAGAGAGAAAGACAGAGAGACGGAGACAGACAGACAAAGACAGAGAGAGAGAGAGAGAGAGAAGAGAGGGGGACAGAGATAGACAGAGAGAGAGGGGAGAGAGAGGGCAAGAGAAGTGGATAGAGGAAAAGAGAGAGGGGAGAGAGGAGAGAGAGAGAGAAGAGAGGAGAGAGAGAGACTTGCAGACTGATTAAGAGAAATAGAGGTAGATGCATTTATGGAAGAATACATAAAAAGACAGATGATAAAGAGGTATATAATATTTAATATAATATTAACATTAACATTATTATCTAGTACCAGTGGAACAAGTCTGATAATTCTCCAAGGAGATCAATGTCATGTCAGCAAAAAAAAAAAAAAAAAGAATTAAATGTCTCTGCTTATTTCGGTCATTTTCGTCCCATCCACCAGGGGCAGTGGCCCAGTACCTTCTTTGGTCCCTCTCTTTTCCCCACAAGAGATAAAAATGAAACAGAACAATCTGTTGCTGTCATCACCTCTGGCTTCCCTTACCCACTTCAATTCATTAGGAGTGCTCCCACTACAGAGGTTGCTCCTCCAAGTCTGTGTCCCAATTTGTAAACATTTTCTGTTACCCACCATTACATCCAACATTTTCTGTTCTTTATCTAAAACTTTAAACGGGTGAGTCCCCTGAGCATCTACCTTATTCTCTTTAGAGAACTCCTTTTCTTCCTTATCGAAAGATTCAGATCCTACCATAGATACTTACTAGTTGTGTAACTCTAGGTAAGTCACGTAACCTCTCTGTGCCTCAATTTCCTTATCTGTAAAGGGGGTGGGGGACTCAGTGGGCTTCAAGGTCCCTTCCATTTCTAAATTTATAATCTTATGAACAATTGTACTACCTTCCTCACAGGGTAAATGTGAGAAAAGGACTTGAGAAATTCATGTTATCATGGTATATATTTTATGTCCTCAAATAGATTGTGAATTTTTATTTCAAAGAGGAAATGGCAGAGACTGGGTCATCTTCTGCGTCCCCTACAGTGCCTGGAAACAGGGCTAAGCAGAGAGCAGGTGCTTAATAAATACCTGTCAGCTGAATGAAAAAAAAAAGTGTGTGAGGGGGCAGGGAGTAAACAGTGCCATGGACTAGAGAGAGGTGTTTAGAAAGAACTTTGCAGTGGAAACATTAGCCTTTTGGGTGTGTTAATGAGGAAGACTGGAGGCAGCCGCTTTTCCCTGGGAAGTGAGGGGCAGGGAAGGCTTTCCAATCAGCTTGGAGACTCATCTGATCTGAAATGATTTGTCTGGGTAGAGTCCCACCTGGAAACAGAGGGAGGGGCATGGATGAGTTAGATGAGGTATGAACCTCTTGCTGTACTTCCAGTATTTCCCTCTTCTTCCTCTTCTTTTTCTCCTTCTCTTTCTTTCCCTTCTCCTTCTTTTATCTTCTCTTTCTTCTTCTCCATTTATTCCTTTCCCTTCTCTCTTCTTTTCTTCCTCCTCTCCACGTTGGTGAAATGAAGTCTATACTCTCACTGCCCTCTCTTTCATGATCGTTTCCAACCATGCCAGACCTGAATGGGCAGCAGTAGAGGGAGGAGGAGAAGCTGAGTGAGTAATGGTGCCAGTGGGGCTCAGCTCTCGTGGCACGTGGGGAAGGATGGCCAGCAGGTTCTGTTAAATGAATTTAATTTAACTCAGTTTATTTCAACAAACACGTATCAAGTGCTACCTGTGACTGGCATCAGGGATATAAAGATGGAAACCAACAGAGACCCTGTTCTGAAGGGACTTCTAATTTAAAGAATTTACTTGGGCCCACACTAGAAGGTGGGAGGTGCAAAGAGGGGAAATTGGAGGAGGCAGAGGTCACTTTGGCAAGGAGTCGAGCGTCATAGAGGAGGTAGCCCTTGAGTTGGCCCTTGTAGAGGAGAAAGAGGTGATGGAGAGTGGGCAAGAGAAAGACCCATCTTGGCATCCTGGCATCTGGGAGCAAAAGCTTAGGTAAGGCAAATATAGAACAGAGAGTTCAGTTTGCTCAGAGTCTGGGTCTGTTGTGTGATAGGGAAGAGATACAGTAGAGTAGAAGTAAGGTGGAATTGGATGGTAGAAGGCCTTGAATGCCAGGGTCAGGAGTTCAGACATTCTTCAGTAGGCGACAGAAAGCCCTCTGAGGTCTTTGAGAAGGGGAATGACAAGGTAACATTTGCAAGTTAGGAGGATTATTCTGGAAGCTCTGTGAAAGGTGGATTAGAGAGGAGAGAGCCTGGCCACTGGGATATGAATTAGGAAGCTGTTACCATTGGCCAGGTGAGAGGTGATGAAGGCTTACATTAAAATGGTGGCAGGAAGAAAATAAAGAAAGCCTTGAGTTTGTTGCATCTCATAGCTATAAGTCATTTATTCTTCATTCTGTTCCTTCGACAGATTAGTGTGAACTCTTTCCCGCTGTTGTGATAAAAATTAAAATATAACAGCACATAAGATGAAAACAGCATTTATTAAGCAGCCACTGTATGCTAGAAACTGTTGTTATCCCCATATTACAGTTAAGGAAACTGAGGCAGGCAGAGGTCAAGGCAAGTGCCCAGAGTTACAGAGCTGGTATCTGAAGCCCAGTTTGAGTTGTGTGTTTTCACCTTCTTGAATACCTAGTAGGGACTTTAGAAAGTTCAACTCCCTTGTTTATAACTGGAGAGAACTGAGGTCCAAGGAAGGAGAACGATTTGCCTAAGGTCACAGAGTTAGTAGAAGAGTCAGAATTTGAACCCAGGCCTCCTTATTCTTAGTTCTGCAAATTCTCCATAACCCAGCGTCACTATCTCCAACAGATTGTCAGTGTTGGATGTGGCACACTCAACACCTGCATGTAGGGTTCTGGAGAAAAGACCAGAGAGATGGGCCTAGGCTGGTTTATTGGGCTCTTGTGACCTCAATCTCCTTTTCTCCAGGATCCAATGGGTTGAAAAACTTCCTAGAGCCCTTTCCCCTCTGTATGGTGCAAAGCATCATATGTCTCCTTGGCATAGAGGGAATATGTATAGTATGTGCTTCACAAAGGTAGGTATTTGCCTCATATAAATCTTGGATCTCTCCTGGAGCCTAGCCCAGCACATAGTAATGGCTGTTGAATGATTGAATGAATGGACACTGGAGGCCAATGTTTGAGACCCAGGGCTTCTCTTGATTAATAATATGACTATGGGCAAATCATATCACCTTTCTGAATTTAGGACCACTCTTCTGCTCAATAAAAATCAGGTGCTCCCTATTACCTCTAAGATAAAAAATTTACTCTTCTGTTTGCTATTTAAAGCACTTCTCTCCCTGGATTCTTTCCGTAGTCCAGCCTCACTCTCCCACATTCCATCTTCTCACCTCGGTGTCTTTGCACATGTGGTTCCCTCATACCTGGAATGCACTTCTTCCCTCCTCACCCCTACGTCTTCCAAGCTCAACTTATTCGCTACCCTCTACATAAAGCCTTTCCTGATGCCAGCAGCATCTGCTGGAGCCTTTCCCACCCCCAACCACTTTGTACTTATATTTTATAGGCTCCCATAAATAAATGTGTTGCATTCCTCAGTGGATTGTAAACGTCTTCAGAATGGGAGCTGATTCACTTGTGTCTTTATATTCTCAAGACCTAGCATAGTTCATGACATATAGTAAGCACTTAGTAAATGGTTGTTGACTGACTGATGGATTGTCAAGGTGAGGATAATCCTTCATGTGCAAAGTGTTTTATAAAGTACAAAGTGCTATAGATAGTGAATTAGTTCTATTAGGGTTACTGCTATCATCTGCAGTCATCATGTCATGATAGCCTGCACCAGCTCAGCCCAGCAGCTCTCAGGTCACCTGAGATAATACAATAATTGACAATCCCAAGAGAGAAATGATTTGCTTGCCTGAAAAGAAGACCAACTCCTATTTGGGGAATTGGGTAGCCCAACTCAAGGGCTACCTCTTCTATGATGCTCGGCTCCTTCCCAAAGTGACCTCTGCCTTCTCCAATTTCCCCTCTTTGCACCTCCCACCTTCTAGTGTGGGCCCAAGTAAACTCTTTAAATTAGAAGTCCCTTCAGAACAGGGTCTCTGTTGGTTTCCATCTTTATGTCCCTGATGCCAGTCACAGGTAGCACTTGATACGTGTTTGTTGAAATAAATTGAGTTAAATTAAATTCATTGGGGACCAGGAGGAAACAGCAGGGATAGCGTGATGCAGTTCTTTTATGGACGTTGTGTGACCTTGGACAAGGGCCTTCCCTTTTCTGAGCCTCAGTTTTCCCATCTGGAAAATGGGAAGTTCAACTAGAAGGTCTCCTAAGTTCCTTTTCAGCTCTGGTATACCATACTGCATGATTACATTATGAAGTAGCATTGCCACTCTATGATTATTTTTCTCCCCCTCAGCATCCAGCACAGTCCTTATAATTCACAGGATCAGATCTAGAAGGAAGCTTGAGGCCATCTAGTTTAGTCTCCTCTTTTGCAGAGAAGGAAACTGAGGCCCAGAGAGATGAAATGACATGCCCAAAGTCACACAGGTTGTGTCAAAGGAAGGATTTGAACCCAAGTACTCTGACTGCAGAGTCAATATTCTTTCTACAATACCAAGGAGCATCAAATGAGATTATATATGTGTGTGTGTGTGTGTGTGTGTGTGTGTGTGTGTATATATGTATATACATTACTTTGCAAGTCTTTCATTAGTTACTATTATTATAAAACACCTACTCTGTGCCAGCTATTGTGTAAGGTTCTGAGCAGTCCCTGCCTTCAAGGAACCGAGATTCTTCTGGGAGGAAACAACTTGTACATTGTTAAATAAATGCAAAATAAAAAGAATAATGAGTTAACATTTCTAGAGCGTTACTACTACTACTACTACTACTACTACTACTACTACTACTACTAATGCTGCTGCTGCTGCTGCTACTGCTACTACCACTACTACTACCTCTACTAGTAGTTAACATTTACATAATACCTACCATGTCCTGGCACTGTACATAAGCGCTTCACAAATATTACCTTGTTTGATCCTTACAACTCTGGGAGGTAGCTGCTGTTATGATCCCCATTTTACAGGTGAGGAAACTGAGGCAAACAGAGGTTAAGTGACTTGCCTAGCGTCGCACAGTATCTGAAACTGGTTTTGAACTCAGGTCTTCCTGACTCCAGTTCTGGTGCTCTATTAACCATGCCACTTTTGGGGGGATAAGAGACAATTTACAACCAGGAGGATCCAAAAAGGCCACATCTAGGTGGTGGTACTTGAGTTAAACCGTGGAAAACCCCCCAGGCATTTCAAGAAGCAGAAATGAGGAAAGAAAGCTTTCTAGGCAAGGGAGTACAGCCTGTGCAAAGATCCAGAGGTGGGAGGTGGAGTCATAAACTAAGAACAAGTGGCCATTTTGACTGGAACATAGAGTATATACTGGGCAGTAATGTGACATTAGTCTATGTTGTAGACTATTCGGTGGATTGGTGACCTCTGCAGTGTGAGAATTCCCTTCAGCTATGGAGGTCAAAATTCAGTCATTCAGGTAGTCAACAAATATTTATTAAACACTTACTATGTGCCAGGAACCCTGCTAAGTGCAGGGGATGCAAAGAAAGGGAAAAAAAAAAATATCCCAATGGAGGTTCTGTCCAGCACACATACAGAAGATGATTGGTTAATGTTTAGAATTAAATTCTCTGAGTTGCCAGAAAGAGGAGAACCATTCTTCAAGGTGTGTCTTTGAATTTTCAGGACAGAGACAGAGATGGAAAGAGTGATGGGAGGAGGAGAGATTCAGAGAGATGGGAGGAGAGAAAGACACAAAGAGAAAGAGAGAGATGGGGGAGAGGAAGAGAGAGGTAAAGAGACATGGGAGGGAGGGAAAAACAGAGAGAGACAGACAGAAAGAGGGGGGAGAGAAAGGTATATGAAGAGAAAGAGAGATGGGGAGAGGAAAAGAGATAGAGAGACGGTGAGGAGAGAAAGACAGACAAAAAGAAAGAGACAGAGATGGGGGGAGTGAGGGAAAGGGGTGGGGAGAGGGGGGAGAGGGGAGAAAGAGACAGAAATGAGGGAAGAAGAAGAGAGAGGGACAGAGACAGAGGTGGGAGGAAGAGAGATGGGTGAGGGATATATATATATATATATATATATATATATATATATATATATATATATATATATATATATAGAGAGAGAGAGAGAGAGAGAGAGAGAGAGAGAGAGAGAGAGAGAGAGAGCATGAGAGCAAGAGTGCACAAGAAGCTCTTACTCCAGCACCAGGTGTATTATATCAGAACTAAGTACCTGGTACTTCTCCCAGAAAGAGTGGGATGGATTTCCCAATATTAGCCTGGATTTCCAGGGCTTAATACCTCGACCTTTCAGAATTATACTCAGCTAAGGATTTCTCAGCTTTGTGAGGTTAGGGTTCAGCTATGGGGTTAACAGAGTTTATTTTCTCCAGGATTTACAGGTCCTGAATCTTTACACAACCACTGGGGCCACCCCAAGGACCAGTCAGTGGTGAGCCTGGGCAGAGAGGATTTTAATGGCAAACAGTGCTGGAGTGGGATCAGTTTCTGCCACCAGTTCTCTCTGTCAACTACCCCGCTCCGCCAATCTCTCCAGTCCCTCAGTGCTCTCAATCCCACAGGCATGCCCTCCCTGTATGTCAGTCATTTCTTCCTCAGCATGTTATCTGTCCAGTCCCTTCCAAGTCTGGCTTCTGGTAAAATTGTGGAAGAGGAACTAAGTATGAACTCTTGGGATTATTGCTTTAGGGCTGGATGGAACTTCTAAGGGCATCTCTTCTAATCTTGTCATTTTACAGATAAAGAAACAGAGGCTCAGAGAAGTTAAGTGACTTGTCTGAGGTTATGAGTGGTAAATCTGGCCTTCAAACCCAGATCCTCTGACTCTTTCACGCGCAGAACTGCCTCCCTTCTCTTCTCTCTGCCCTGCTTCCCCTAACACTCCAATTTGGGTCCCCTTCCTTGTTGTAAGACAAACACAACGCACAGGAGGGCTGCTTGTGTTCTTGTGTTCACTCTTGATCTGGTGAGACAGGAAGACAACTTCAGAGGAGGTAATAATCCTACTTTATTCTAGTCCAGTCTTCTCACAAGAGGGTTGCTGATAATGGGAGCACCAACTCCTACAGCTTTCCCTAATAGCAGGTGAGAAGAGGTATCAACTACCCTTACCTCTTGGTGGGGTCAATCGAGACAGGCACAGATTGTGCACTCCCCTAAATCCCATCAAGCCTCAATGGGTCTGGTTGAGTCAAACATGGATTCCCCCAAGATTTCATGGGGGCCAATCAAGGCACACACAGCATTCTAGCTTGTGCACTCCACCATAAAGGTTTCCCACTCGCTCACCAGCGCCCACCTGCTTTATAGAGCAACAGACAAAGAAGGCAGGTTGCCAGCAATAGCCTAGTAATTTTACATTACCTCATCTCTGTATCTCATTGCACAGTTGCAGTAGATATTTACAATGTGAGCACAAATGTTTATACTATTTATCATTATATAATGCTGCGCAAGCGTGGTGATGTTTTGAACTATTATCATGAGAACTCATATCTAGTACTTGGGAACGAGAGATTGTTATGGCTATGGATCCTGGGAAGCTAAACTCAAAGAGTAACAAAAACCTACTTTGCACATACTAAAATTCACCTTCCTTACACTTATGAAAATCTACTTCAGAAAAAGTCCCATTTTTGGCTCAGTAGATGAGGCAGCTGACATGCACTAGATGGAGATCATTTATTGTCCCTCACTCCTTTCACTCATGACTGACTCTTTGTGACCCAGTTTTCTTGGCAAATATCCTGGAGTAGTTTGATTTTTCCTTCTCTAGTTCATTTTCCAGATGAGGAAACTGAGGCAAACAGGGTTAAATGACTGGCCTAGGGTCACAAAGCTAGTAAGTATCTGAGACTGGATTTGATCTCAGGTCTTCCTGATTCCAAACCCAGTGCTCTATCCACTGCACTACCAGGCTGCCCAGAGATCACTTAGAGACTTTTTCCTCTGCACCATCTGGCAAACTCATTAGTACTTGGGTATAAAGAAATGACTGGTAAGATTAAATGTGTTACATCTGAATGGGGAGATGTTAAGGGGACAGATCACTTATTTGGCTCAAGCCTAAAACAATGAAATTTTCCTGATGGCATTTTATGCATTTTCAAGCCAATTTGGGAATGGGTTTGGGTTAAAAGGAATCTTCCTAACCCAATCAAATCATATCTGAGAGCCCTCTTTATTCTTAAGAATTACACTATGGCCTATATCCCATGTCCCCAGGGATTTGCTCTCTGCTACATGACAGCTGAATCAGATTTGAGCAGGATTGATGGAAACAGATTCATTTCACAGGGTCCTCCTGAAGATAGTGCTTTGAGCCCAAAGGAATCTCAGACTCCTCAGGTGTCAGAGACAGGAAGACCATCTAGTCCAATGCTTTCATTTTACAAGAGAGGGACATGACTTACCCAAGGTCCCAGATATCCCAACTCCAGGACTAGTATTCTTTCTACAATACCACTAATCCCAGAGATGAAGGCTTCCTGACCCACCCCCATCCCACTCTATCTCTTAGGGCTTTTCAGACCCCTTCTCTCCCTTTCCCCATTACCATTCCACTTAGGAGGCAGAATGCCTTCTCTATGGGGTTCTAAGAAGGCTTAGAAAAATTATGTCCCCTTGTAGCCCACTAGCAGAGCTTCCAAAATATATATGAGCCCCACCCCTGTCCAGGGAAACATAGCCCTACAAGGTAACTAGATCAAAACCTCTGGGGAACAAGTGCCCAGGCACTTAAACCCAAGAAAGGCAGACCGTGATGTTTGGAGGGAGATGAGATCCACCAACAGCATCCTTCTCCCAAGGTCCCTTCTTCCCTATCCATCTCCCTCTGGCTTTTGGAGACTGCTGGAGGCCTCAGCATGCCAAAGTTGGAGTTGGAGACCTCTATCCTTTTGCATCCTGACTGATATTAAATAGTTATGTGACTGTGAGCAGGTCATGCACTTTTCTGGGCTCCCGGTTTCTTCTTGAAAATGGCAGTAATAAAACTTGTTCTACCATCATCATGGAGACAGTTACTCAGAAAGTTCATTGTTAATAGTAAAGCCATAGGGACAAGATCTGTATTTTTATTGGTCTAGGAATCTCCCCTCTACAGATAGGCATCTCTGCAATTTATAGACTTTCCTGGGAGAAGGATGTGAATCCCTGGTTTCCTGGCTTCAAGGACAACTCTCCACCAACTGCCTCTCTGTTCACAATAAAACTCTCTAAAAATATGAGCTATTATGATTACCTGGCACTCAACCCCTCATCACCTAACTCTTTGCCCAGCCCTGGGCTAAGCATCGTATACGAATACAGCGAATTAGAAGTCCTGTCTTCTAGGAGCTAGACAATATGTACAGCTAGGATGTCATATGTAATGGATGTTAAGTTGTGGATCAAGAGTCCAGAAAAGAGAGAAGTTTCTGTGGATTAGGCTGGTCAGAGAATGCTTCCTGGAAGAGGGAGAGCTTGGAAGCATGAGTAGAGACCAGAGGGAAGGGATTTGTAGGAGGGGATGCAGCATACTATAGGGAAGAGTTTGGATCTTATCCATCAGGCAGTAGGAAGCCTTGGAAAAGGTCTATTGTGCACCTTCCCCACCCTCTCAGGAGGGAACCCAGAGCCCCTGCTCCACTCTGACCCTTGGGCCCATTCCCCACTCCCCAGCTGTTATGATCTAGACCCTCTCTGTCTCTACCCATCCCAAACTATCTCTACCCATCTACCCATGCCATTCTGCATGGAAATGGCCACTCACATCATTTGAATAAGCCTGGAATCATTAACTGCATTCCTTTCAGTAAGATGGTGGACCACTGAACCGTATCATCATCCCTACTTCCACACTCTCTAGACCCCTGAGCAATGACAACAATAATCTATAGATGCACCCTAAGCCTGGCCAGCCACCCTGAACCTAAAGACCACAGGACTCTTGACTTTGCTCTATGTTTGGACCCTCTATGTAGTGTCTCCCCCAAATAAAATGTGAGCTCTAAAAACAGGGACTGTGTGCCTTTCCTTGATACCCTTAACACTAGTATATGGTATCCACTTAATGCTTTTTCATTCATTCTCCATCTGCTCAGGATCCTATCATACCTTTCTATTAACCATTCTATAAATGAGGAAACTAAGAAGGGTTAATTTGCCCATGTTCCCACAGTAAGCTAATGACACTGTCAGGACTAGAATCCAAGTCTCTTATTCCCTGTCCATATTCTTTTCTGGGAAATTCCCTCTGCTCATTGATCCATAGCGTGACAGTTGAGTGTGTAAATCCTCAGGATTTCTAACTCAGTTACTTATCATCTGTGTGACTTTGGGCAAGTCACTATACCTCCCTGGACCTCAGTTTCCTTATTTGTAAGATGATGGGAGTGGGGGATTAAATGTCCTCTAGAGTGATGGTTGTTTTTATTGAGTCATGTCCAACTCTTTTGACCCCTTTTGGGGTTTTCTTGGCAAAGATACTAGAGTGGTTGGCCATTTCCTTCTCCAGCTCATTTTACAGATGAGGAAACTGAGGTGAACAGGATTAAGTGACTTACCCAGGGTCACATGGCTAATAAGTATCTGAGGATAGATTTGAACCTGACTAGGCTTGGCATTCTATCCACTATACTACCTACTTGCTCCAGAGCAATAGTATAGACTGTACTTAAAAATACCTGTGGGCTGTTGTGCTGACTTAGAAAACAACACGTTTATATATTTTTTAATAATAGGTAATATTTATATAGCACCTATCCTATGCCAGGTACTGTGCTAAGCCCTTTACAAATATTCTCTCATTAGATCTTTACAACAGCCCTGGGAGGTCGGTATTATAGTCCCACTTTACAGATGAGTAAATTAAGGCAGATGGAGGTTAAGTGACTTGCCCAGAGTCACACAGCTAATAAATGTCTGAAGCCAGATTTAAACTCACATCTCCTTGACTCTAGGCTCATGCTCCTCCTCTTCCTTCCGATAGGAACTATATTTTAATCTGGTTCTGGTTTGGGAGTATTATAGACCGTATGTGACCCGAGATTCCATGTGTTTGACTCTTCTGCTCTAGAGTCTCTTCCATTTCTAAATCCGTGATCTTATGAACTTGGGAGTCCTGGGAGCTGAATTTGAATCGTAGGTTGGTCACTTCCTACCTATGTGACTTGGGGAATCTGAACCTCAGATTCCTTATCTGTAAAAGGAAAAATTTGGTGACCTCTAAGATCTTGTCTGTGTCCAAATCAATTATTTCAGGCCCTTCCATTAGCTAGTATCTCACACAAATGTATGAGGATAGTGCAGTGCGTGTGAGTGTGTGAGTGTGTGTGTGTGTGAAGGAAGAGGTCCCATCTCTGAGCATGGCTGGGATGTTTCTGCAATCAGTGAGCTGGAGACAGGAGTCCTTGGCAAAGAAAATTTAATCTGACAGCCCTGCCAACCTCATTTCTCCTTACCATCCAACAGGGATTCCTGTCTCCAGCTCATTGATCAGAATCTCTTTCCTGAGGTTTGCTCATTCTCAACTCTGCCAGCCAGCCTTCCTGGGGTCCATTTCCTTCACTAGGGTTGTCTTCCCTTCTACTCACCATTCTATGCCATCTCCTGATATCAGTCTTCCATGAACTCACCCCATAGAACTAAGACCCCTCTTTTAATATGGAGCCCCTTCATATATACATAGCCTGCACCATGTTCATTTAAGCAAAGAAGGGGGAAGGAAGGGAATAAACATTTATTAAGTACCTATTGTGTGCCAGGCACAATTGTTATCTCATTTCATTCTCACAAGAGAAGTAGGTGCTATTATTAATCTCCATTTTACAGTTGTGGAAATTGAGGCAATAGAGGTTAAATGGCTTGCTTAAGGTCACATAGCTAGTAAGCGTCTGAAGCTGAATTTGAACTCAAGTCTTCCTGATTGTAGGTCCAGTGCTTTATCCATTTTGCCATTGACTGCTTCTGGAGACTGTTAAGATACCAGTGTCAGTGTTGTTGGCCTGGCAATGTGTCTTGAGTCTCCCATCAGATGAGAGCCCCCCAGGTGGGGCAAAATCACTGCTCTTAAGGAGGGAACCATCTGATAGGAAGACAAGCAGCTCTCCATGGAACAACCAGCCTATTGAGGGAGATAATTCCTATTTCTTGGGGAGCTCTCTTTCTGATGGAGGAGACTCAGTTTTTTCTCTAAGGGTACTCCCAGTCCTAATGGGGGAGATAGCTCCCACTGATGGAGCCAATCCAGTCCTTACCCTCAGAGGGCTCCAATTCTAATGGGGGAGACACAATCCCTGAGGTCATGGCAAAAAGCAAATTGGACAACAGTGAACCTCGATCCCCATCTTTCCCTGTTCTGCCTTCCCCTACCTCTTGCTTATTTAGGGAGGGCTGTTCAGGTTCTGGATGTCTCTAATCTTAAACCACAGAACTTCTGTGCTCTGGGTCCAGTGAGACTGCTGCGAATTCCTGAAGATCCCCTAGGAGACTCAATGAGTCCTTCTGTAAGTGTGTCCCATAAGCTCTGGAGGCTCCCCATGGCCCCCTAAATGTCCCTTCACGCCTCCTGCCCCCTTGCCCACAGACCCACTGCAGTCTTTCCTGGCACCTGACAAGGTTTCTCAAAGAACATTTCTCTGCCTGTTGGATTAATTGCCACTGATAGCTTGGCAGGAGGAGATGATGCTATAATCGTCTCAGCCAGGGGTCCCTTTGTAAGGCAATATGCCTGGGAATTTTTCCTGACCTTTCCCAAGCTATATTGGGAGGGATGCACATTTGAGCATGTGTGTGAATGTGATTATGTGTGTATATGTCTATAGAGAATGGGGTCATGTGCTGTTGGAAATCAGTGGCCATGAAATTTTCCTGGGACTGGAGCAAATGAAGCGAGTTCTTTACTGAGTTAAACTTTGCTTTAGCTGGTGTGTGTGTGTGTGTGTGTGTGTGTGTGTGTGTGCATGTGCGCGTGCATGTATGTACTATAGGGCTCCTATTAAAATTCATCCAGCTTTTCCATTCTAACTTGTATTCACCCAATTTTCCATCTCCCATTTACCTACTCAACCTCACTTCCTTTTCTTTTCCCCAAGCAGTGGCTAGGGGGTTCCTTGCCAAATCCCATCCAGTTTTCTCTTCAACATCTCCTCTATCTGTTTTCTACTCACCCAGCCACCACTGTAGGTCTGGTCCTCATCACATTTCCCTTGGACAACCCCAATAATTTTCCCTGTCTCTAGTCTCTTCCCTCTCTAGTCCATCCTCCACATAGATGCTAAACCAATATTTCTAAAGTACACGTTTGACTGTGTTACTCCCCAGCTCAAGAGGATCCAATGGCTCCCACTTGCCTCCAAGATAAAATACAGACTCCTCTGTTTGGCATTTAAAGCCCTTTACAACCTGGCCCCTGCCTGCTTTTATTGCAGTCTTATTGCATATGACTCTGGATGTTCATGATATTCCATTTCCCACCTCCATGACTTTGCATACATTGTTTCCCCATGGGGGGAGGTGCATTCTTTTTCTCACTTCCATCTCTTAGAATTTCTCACTTCCTTTAAGGCTTACCTCAAGCACCACCTCATACAATTCTGACCCCCAACCTCCAGTAACTAATGCCCTTCCATCCAAAACTATTTTGTTTTTACTCATTTGGGTTCAAGTCATTCACCCTCAATTGAAGACATGGCCCTTAAGAACAGTGACATTTTTATTTTTGTGTTGATATTCTTAGGGACTGGTACATAATTGGTGTGCCAACCAGTGAATGAATGCATGAATGAACAAGTCAGGAGATAAATTGAATGTGAACGTGGCAGGCATAGTGTTGTGGTGATAGGATGAGGGAGATTAGGTCAGGTTGGCTCAGACCAGGGTGCCTGATTAGGTTTAGAAATAACTGGAACTCAAATCATTTTCTATTTTTTTCAATTTATTAATTTACTTACTTTTAGTTTTCCACATTCACTTCCATAAGTTTCAGTTTTCTCCCCCTCCTCCCCTTCACTCCCCAGGATGGCATACAGTCTGATATGGGCTCTACATATACATTCCTATTAAACACATTTCCACATTAGTCATGTTGCATAAAAGAATTATAATGAATGGAAGAAACCATGAGAAAGAAAACAAAACAAAACAAAAAAGAAAATAGTCTACTTCGTTCTGCATTCCCACTCCATAGTTCTTTCTCTGGAGGTATAGTCAAGTCATTTTCTAAGGAAAGGATTACAGGGGAGAGGAGAGGTGATAGGAATGAATTTCATTCCCTCTCCTCCCTTGGTCACCACTTGGGTGAGGAGAGGGAAGTGGGGTTGGTGGATAAATGGAAGATGGAAAGTTGGGTGGATAAGAGTTAGGATGGAAAAGACTAGGAAGAGGGCAAGAATATGACAGAGGATGAAGAAATGGGATAAAT
This sequence comes from Bettongia penicillata ogilbyi, assembly GCA_023548195.1. Lineage (NCBI taxonomy): Eukaryota > Metazoa > Chordata > Mammalia > Diprotodontia > Potoroidae > Bettongia > Bettongia penicillata. The sequence continues at coordinate 9,738,635 of JAJHZJ010000131.1, forward strand.
GGATGGATTTGGGGGATGATGGGATTGAGGAGGTGAAGCTGTGGGAAATTGAGAATGGAGGACAGAAAGAGATGTGGAGATGGGGTGAGAGAGTAGGTGAAGGGAAGCATCAGTTGAAAAAGGGAGAAAATAAAGAAATAGAAGGAATTAGAATATGTTAGTGGGGAGGCAGGGTGGAGGTGGTCAGAGGGAGATAATAGGTAAATGCTACATAGAGTAGCTGGGAACTTTGGACACCTCCTGGCATCTCAGAACACCCCACCCTGCCCCAGAAAGAGACAAGACAAAAGATAAGACCTTTCCTCCACCAATCATATTTTGGGACCAGCATCCCAGCTGCAGAGTAGTGGGAGCTATAGCAGTCCTTAGCTATAGTGTCTTTAGCCCTTGTGGTGGGTAGAGCATTGGATCTGAAGTTAGGAAAACTTTGGGTTTGAATTCTGTGGAATTTACTTACTGTGTGATCCCAGGCAAATCACTTCTGGGCCTCAGTTTCTTTATCTGTAAAATGAGAGGAATGGATTTGATACCTTGAAGATCCCTTTCAGCTTGAAATCTATGGTGCTATAATCCTTTTCTCCCCTTTCTATACTAATTGTAATAAAAATAATGAAAATAATAATAGATGATAATAATAGCACATGAATATAAACCTTTACAGTTCTGAAAGCACTTTTCTCACAACAGGGCCAGAGAGAGGAGGTTCTCTATGGTCACGTCTCTTGTTGGGTGGCAGACCCAGGACCAAAACCAAGCCTTGTGACTGCCAGCCTAGTGTTCTTTTCCTCATGCCAACATGCCTTTCTATCCAAACAACCCCCTTGCCATCCTCTTGGCTTTTCCAGGCCCTGCCTCATTTTCTTTTCTTTTCTTTTTTTTTTAAGCCCTTGGCTAACTTGTGTTCTGCTCCTGGGTTGTAATTAGTAGCCAGGTTCCTTAACTTGGCTTTCACTATGAGCAATGAGCTGATTTCCTGTGTTTCTGTAACAATAGGCTTGTCAATTTCTGGCTAATGAGCCATAGGGGAGGTAAGATTACCTCATTCCACATGGTGAGGACACATCTCAGGACTCCTGTAGGATCCCTCACGTTCTCCTCAGTGGCAGGTTGGTGGTTCCACCTTCATCCTGGATCACTGAGGTCCTCCCCATCCTGACCCCAGCAGCATCACTTTCAGTCTGTAGTCTGGGGAATCAGGGAGAAGAAACAGTTGGCACTGACTTCTGAACCACAGTCCCGTTGTCCGTGGCCTCCCGCCTCCCTATGAGTTTTTCTGTTCTTTGTCTCCTTTGACTCAGGAAGCTGGCAGCCCTGGGAGGACAGCAGAGATTATCCTTTTTCAAGATAAGGAACTGAGGCTCAGAGAGGGGATGAGGTCACATAACAAATCAGTGGCAGAGTCACGACCTCATTGTCCTGGGTTATAAACAGGAGCAGTCCAGAAGTAGAATCTCAGAGTCACTGATGCAGATAGAGCTTGAAGGACATTCACGGGCCAGAGTGGGAGGTGAGAGGGAATAAGTGAGCCTTACTCTCAGTGGATTTGGCTTAAGGAAGAAATAGCACATTCAACTGGGTATGGAAATCTATCTTACCCTACAGGAAGGTGGTGGGGTGGGGACAGGAAAGGGAGGATAATAGAAGAGAAGGCAGATTGGGGGAAAGGGTAATCAGAAAAATCCTCATTTTTACAGATGAAGAAATGGAGGCCCCAGGGAGGTTAGCTGACTTGGAAGGACCCCTCCTCACTCTCTCTCCAACTCTCTGGGCCCTTTTCCCTCTTCCATAACAGTGGCTCCAGTCCCCAGGGTCTAGTGAGGCAGAGCCAGATCCAAACAGAGTGTAAGGATGGAGGGTGACTGGGAGAAATCACTTCTTCCTTCCTCTATGATATCCATTCCTTATTGATTAGCTTGTAAGCTCTTTGAGGAGAAGAACTATATTCTTTTCATCTTTTTAGCTGTCTAATAATACTAATAATAGTGTGTTTTATTTTTTTAAAAAACTTTTTAATTATTTTTAGTTTTCACCATCCACTTCCCTAAGATTTTGAGTTCCAGATCTTCTCCCCATTTCTTCCTTCCCCAAGACAGCGTACAATCTGATACAGGCTCTACATATACATTCGTATTAAACATATTTTCACATTAGTTACATTGTGAAGAAGAATTAGAACCACTGGGAGAAGCCACAAGAGAGAGCAAAAATGGTATGAATAGCCAGCATTTAAAGTGCTTTACAAATATTATCTCATCTAATCCCTACGACAACCCTGGGAGGTAAGAGCTATTATTATCCCTACCTTGCAAATGAGGAAACTGAGGCAAATAGAAGTTAAATGACTTGACCAGGGTCACACAGTCCAGATTTGAAGTCAGAATTCTCTGACTCCAGGTCTAGAACTTTATTTTACTTTCTCTTTCCATCTCTATTCCTATTTCTTCCTGTTGGAACCAGGATTTAAACTAAGCCTTCTGGCTCAAAGCCTATACTGCATACTAGGGAGAGAGTAGCACAGAATCTTGCATTTTTTTTTTTTGTCTGGAGCTGTGATTTCAGAAGTGTTGGAAATTTTCAGTTATCAGTAGATGAAAAGACCTGGAGGTCAGGAAGACCCAGTTTCAAATCTCTTCTTAGAAGTTTATGAGCTGTGTGACCGTGGACAAGTCACTGATACTCTCTGAACTTCAGTTTCATCATCTGTAAAGTGGGGAGAAAGGATTAGACACAAAAGTCAGTTCCAAGTCCAAAGCTTTTAAGTTCCTAGTATGTGCCAAAGCCCTGTACAAACTCACTTCAGTGATGCAGACGGGCCATTAGTTGTAGTTTAATGACTTAATACTAAGCTTAATGCTCAGTACCCAGCAGTACTGAGAGCATCAGTGACCTTCCCCGTGTCACACAGCCAGTGTGTATCAGTCAGGATTTGAACTCAGTTCTTGCTGAGGCCAAAGTCAAACCTCAATTGTACCATGTCTCACATATGGTAGGTATTTAATAAATGTTTGTTGAATTGAATTTTTGAATTGCACCCCAGGCATCCAGAGCCAATCCCTTGGCAGTAGCTTTTCTGTGTTGGCACTACCCCTGACCTGGGAGAGCCAGAGAGTCTGCTAAGTGACTAGAGGTGGGGGAGGCCTTGCCAGAGAGCTTAGGAAGGAAAGAGGGAGGGAAAGACGGGGAGGTGGGGGGGCAATCCCTGCTAGGGAGAAAGGTAGGTAGGTAGGAACAAGGAGGCAGGATGGCAAGATGGGAATTGACGAGCGCTGCCTGGAAGGCCCTACTATTGAAAAATGGATTATCCGACACCCAGATTAATGGGCTTTCATTTTGCTAAACATCTGTCACCGTTAGTCCTGGATAGCGAGCATGAAATTAGTTTTGACTGTGGAGAAGCGTGGACCTGGTGGGCTATGTGACTTACATGCCAACTGACTGGGCCAGAGCTGCCAGGACAGGGGTCCAGGGCCTCTGAGTGTGATGATCAGTCTAGGAGAGGAAAGAGGAAAGGGACACAGAGAGCCTGGGAGCAGTGCTGATCTAATGGCTGGGCATGAAAGGAATTTAGGTGGTGGGGGGAGATGGCAGTGGATTCCAATTCATTTCAATGGGCATTTTTCTTATTTGTAAAGTATTTAAGCACAGCACTTGACACATAGTAACATTATAGGAATGTGTATTCCATTCCCCTTCGATCCCTTTATGGAGTACCTCATCTAGTATGTACCCAGCCTTGTCTGTGCCAGGTACTATGGGACATACAGAATGCTAAGCTGAACAAAATTGCAGAATGATGGAATTTGAGAGTGAGAATGGCCACTCTCTAGTCCAGAGGTGGGGAACCTGTGGCTTTGAGGCCACATGTGGCTTCGAGACCACAGGTTCTCCACCCCTGATCTAGTTCAAGCTGTAGAAAGAATCCCCACTACAACAAAGAGCCTTGACTTGGAGTTAAAAAAAAAAAACCTGAGTTCAAATCCTGCCTCATACATTTACTAGCTGTGTGATTCTGGGCAAGTCACTTAGCCTCTGTCTGCCTCAGTTTCCTCATCTGTAAAATGAAGGGAATGAATTTGTGGAATTTTAAGGTCCTTTCCAGCTCTAAATAAATCTTATCCTGTGTGTTCTAGAAACATGATACTCAACTAGCTGTACTCTAGCTTTTGCTCAAACACCACCATCGAAAGGGAACCTGCTACCTTCTGAGGAATTCAATTTTTCTTTTGCATAGTTTAGATAACATTGGACTTTGAGCCAGGGGACCTAGCTAATTGTATTACCTTTGGTAAATCATTTCTCCTCTCTGGATCTCAGTATCTTCTCCTGTAAAATGGGGTCACGCTGCCTCCCTAGGAGGATAGTTGTAATTCAGGTATTTTTTCATACAGTAGAGCATGCAAAGAATGTGAGTTGTTATTAAGGCCCAATTTTTGCCCCTGAGGAGTTTATATGAGTTATTTAAGAAAGGGAGAAAGAAACAGGCCAGAGAATGAAAAATAAGCAGTAAACTCAACATCATGAGGTATGTATCAGCATATACAGTGCAGACTATACGTGCCATGGAGAAGGAAAGGGAGAGATCACTGTGGGTTGAAGTAGTCCTGGAAGGCTTCTTGGAGGATGTGGATGCTTCTGAGGCAGACCCATGAGGATGCCTTGGCTATTGAGAGGCTGGATAGGGATGGAGGAAAAGGTCCTGGCTTCTATCGCCTTTGTTGTGTCCAGGAGTGCAAGAAGAGTTTGGGGTCTCAAGAAATATTAAATAATAATAGATCAGACCTTTGATTTCCTTGATATAGACAATTCCTGTATGAGGACATACCTTCCACCAATGCAGTTCAGTACCATCTCTACAACTGAGGGTCTTAGAGATCGTTTGCCTAAATCGCTGAGAGGCTTTCAGAGTCCGTATGTGTCAGAGGTGAGATTTCAGATCAGGTTTTCAGGACTCTTAATGCTACTTCCTTATTCACTACATTATGTTGCTTCTTAGTGTGTGTGTGTGTGTGTGTGTGTGTGTGTGTGTGTGAGAGAGAGAGAGAGAGAGAGAGAGAGAGAGACAGAGAGAGAGAGACAGAGAGAGAGACAGAGAGAGAGAAATAGAGACAGAGAGAGGAGAGAAAGAGAAAGAAGAGAGAGGGAAGGAGAGAAAGAATGAGAGAAAGAAGAGAAAGGGAGGGGAGAGAATAGAGGAGAGAAAAAAGAGAAAGAGAGGGAAAGAGAAAGGGAGAGTTAAAGGAGAGAGAAGGAGGAGAGAGAGAGGGGAGGAGAGAGGGGAGGAGAGAGGGGAGGAAAAGGGTGGAGGAGAGAGAGAGAGAAGAAGGAGAAGAAGAACGAAAGGAGGGAGACAGTGAATGACAGAGTTCAGATCTGTGATTTCCCCTGTGTGAGAAACGTGGGACGTGGCTGGAATCTCCAAGAACTCATTACCTTAGAGAGTTGCCTGTGGCTCAGAAGATGTAGGAGATCAAGCCCCTGATTCTCTTCCTTCAGTCACAACAGGGAGGCCTTCAGTAGAGCATTTTCCACTGTTAAAAAGTACTTTCTCTGTACTGTCTCAGCAGGTCCTCATGTTATTCCTGGGAGTGCTATCAATTTCATTTTATAGAAATGGCACCCAAGAGCCAGACTAGGGAAGTGACTTCGCCACAGTAAGGGGTACACAGTGAGTCAACATGGCAGAGATAGGACCACAACCCACTGGGTCTCCAGACTTCCAACTGAAGGTTGTTTCTTTTCGTTTATTTTCTATTATAGCTCACTGTCCTTCCCCTCCAACCTTCATGCCATTGCCTTGACTTTTATCCAGGGGAAGTGCCCTGAGAATACAGATTTTCTTTACCAAGTATAGATGAAGAAACTGTGAGGCTGGCCCCAGGATCTCTCTGGGCCTGTCTCTCTTTCCTTCTCCCTCCTTCCTTCTTTCTGTGTTTCTATCTTCCTCCTCTCTCTCTCTGTCTCTTACACACACACTCCCCAACTCCACCAAGTTCAGAAAGGCCTGTGGCAGCCAAGTATCTGAGAGAAGGGGCCCCTTCTCTGCCATCTCAATCATTCAATTCAAGCCATTTCATTAAAATGGTTACTAAAAGCTCAGCTTGCTCAAGGCACTGGGAAATGTATAGTGATGAGTCAGAACAGTTTCTGACCTCAATTAGCCAACAGCTTGGTACAGGGGAAAACATACCAGTTCTGAAGTCAGAGAGCAGGTGTTCAAATAATGCCTCAAATAATGTTCAAATAATGTATGACCTTTGGCAAGATCTGTTACCCCATGTGTAAAAACAGGGGATTGACCTAAGTGGTCCCTACCAGCTTGAAACCTATGACCTACCATCTTCTTGAACAGTGGAGAGAACACTAGATTTAAAGATAGATGACTTGGTTTTTTTTTTTTAAGGCAATTGGGGTTAAGTGACTTACCCAGAGTCACACAGCTATCAAGTGTTTGTGGTCAGATTTGAACTCAGGTCTTCCTGACTCCAGGACTCTCACTCTAGCCACATTACCACCCACCCACCTGCCTGAAGATCAGTATCCTTATCTGTAAAATGCAATGATAACACTTAAGCTACCTACCTCATAGGGTTGTTATGGAGAAAGGCCTCTATAAAATCTTGAAAGTCCTATAGAGGTGGGAGCTCTTAGAAATGGGGTAAGAGATGTACTGATACAATAATTTGGAATGCCAGTATGTGCTCAGGAGAGATCAAAGAGAGGGGCTGGAGGATTTGAAGAGGGGGAGGTCATTTCTGGCTGAAGAGAGGGTACCTGGGCTGGATCTTGAAGGATGTTAGAATATTAGAAGAGGGAGACAGGGCAGAAAATCATTCTCGGCATGGAGGGATAGCATGTCCAAAGGCACTGAGGGAGACAAGGGCAGAATGACCATGGCAGCATTTATATAGTGCTTTCAAAGTTTGGAAAGTGCTTTACAAATATTATCTCATCTGATCCCCACAACAACCCTGGGAGGTGGGTGCTATTATTCCTCATTTTTCAGATGAGGAAACTGAGGCACACTTGCCTAGTATCACACAGCTGGTAATTGTCTGAGGCTAGATTTGAACTCAAGTGTTTCTGACTTCAGGCTTAGCCTCTATATCATCCACCGTTCCACCTAGCCAGTAGTTCAGTTATGCTGAAGCCAACTGTGTACAAAAGGGAGGGTTGTGTGAGGAAGATTGGAGCCAGACCTTGGAGGGCCCAGAATGCTGGAGTAAGGGGATTATATTTTACTTAGTAGAGAAAGGAGAGCCTTTGAATTTTTGTTCCCTCTCCTCCTGTCCTCTTGCTTGGTCCTCCCATCCCTCATTTCAGTACTTAATCAATAATCAATCAGCATTTATTGAGTGCCTTCTATGTGTCAGACACTAAGAAAGGCAAACGACAATCCATGCCTTGAGGAGCTTACAGTGTAATGGTACTCACTTGTTTTCTGTCATCTGTTAGTATTACTTTCCCTCCCTCTCCCTCCTGGTCATTCTATTTGAATGAGACATGGTCATTCATGACATTTAGGAGAGCTCTTTCAGTAGAGTGGTGGGGGCTGATGCTGGACTCAGTTCCTAATTCTAATTAGTCTGTGGAATTAGACCTCATAGAACCTCTCTTTTGAACCTCCCAGACACAGGAAAGAAAGGCCATGAGCCATATAGTAGATAGAGAGCTGGCCTTAGAATCCAGAAGATCTGGGTTTGGGTTTTGCCGTCTGGCACATACAAGTTGTGTGTGACTTTAGGCAAGTCATTTAAGGGTTGTTGTGAGGAGCAAATGAGATAATATTTGTAAAACACTTTGTAAATTGTAAAGTGCTATGTAAAAGCTATTATTTGTGGTGGTGGTAGTAGTGGGATAGGTATGTGATGGACTTGTAGTCAGGAAGACTTGAGTTCATATCTGGCCTCAGATACTTAACTAGCTGGGCCCCTGGGCAAGTCACTTAATCCTGTTTGTCTCTGTTTTCTCTGTAAAATGAGCTGGAGAAGGAAATAGCAAACCAACATCTTTGCCAAGAAAATCCCCAGTGGGGTCATGAAGAATTGGACACTGTTGAAATGACTGCATAACAGCAAAAGTAGTAGTAGTAATAGAAGAAATAGTAGTAGTAGTAGTAGTAGTAGTAGTAGTAGTAGTAGTAGTAGTAATAGTAGTAGTAGTAGCAGTAGTAGTAGGGAGTAGTAGTTGTAGTAGTGGTAGTAGTGGTAGTGGTAATAGTGGTAATAATAGTAGTAGTAGAAGTAGTTGTCCTAGCAGTAGTAATATTGCTGAGGTGCATAAGGGATGTAAGAGAGATAGAAAATATGGTCCCTACCCTCAGGGAGCTCACCTTCTTGTCATGATGATAAAATACAAGCACATGAGAAGAATTATCCATACATGTTAATATAGGGTTAATATAACCTAATGAGATGTACACATAGGGACTCTGAATAAGGAGGCTTGATCACAATGGACTTGTATCAGTCAATCCATAAATTAGCATTTTTCAAGCATTTAGTGTCTGCCTGAAACTAGGAGTACAGTGACCAAAAGAAAACAGTCCCTGAATTGAAGGAGGCTTGGATAGTTGAGGAAGGCTTTATGAAGGAGGAGGGGGACACACATCTAGTTGTCAGAGGCTAGATTTGAACTGCAGACCTCCTGACTCTAAGTCCAACATTAGTTGCCTCAATAGATACTTGAATTGAATTAAACTGAATTGACTCCCCAGACCTTAGAATCTCTTGCTCTCTCCTCTTAATATCATCAACCTAATTCCTCATCAGACTCAGCCTGGGAGCCCTTGTCGCTAGCCTGTGGTTGTCCCCAAGCAAAGCCCACCTAAGGCAGTTGTCTCTCCAAAGAAGCAGAAAGGTGACAGACATACAGAGAGATCGGGAGCATGGCTGAGCTGGAGGCTGGGCTGGGTGTAGAGCGACTCAGTGTGTGCAGAATTGGACCCAGGTTGGAAGGTTTAAAAATTGTATGTTATTGTTTGCCTGTATGAGACTTTGAAGCCCCTTCCTGTCTCAAGAGACTTGACTTATAACCAACTGTGTACCCATGAACTCTGGAGAGTGGCATTTTCTGGCCTTATAAATATGTGCATTTATAAAAAGGAGAATGAAAAATGTCTCATTATGCTCTACTTTGTGCTGTGCCCTAGGCAGTTACCTCTCTTGCGTACCCCTAGGTCCCCCTCTGCTCCCAAGCTCCATGGATGACTGAGGCAGGGTGTGGGAACGAAGAGAGCACAGAGCCAGTTTGGCCCCCCTCTTTCCTCTTATACTGGATTGGTTGTCGATAATATTTCTCATATCTTTCTTCTCTTCTTTATAACCCCTTTCACCACCCTAATACGGGTCTCTATTTATACCCCTGCTCCCTTGCAATAGCCCTTTCATAGAATAGTTCTTCTTGCCTTGGCTGGGGAGGAAAGGGAATAAGCATTTATATAGTACCTGCTCTATGTGAGGTACTGTGCTAAACACTTTATGAATATTATCTCATTTGAGATCAATACATCAATGCCCATTGAAATGTATTGGAACTAGTTCCACTTACACCACCTACCACCATGCCCCACTGCTGCCCAGACTCCTTCTGTGCCTAGCCCTCAGATCAGCATTAACCCCCTCTTCTCTGTGTGCCCCTCTCTGGTTCCCTGGCCAGATTAGATAGAGATATAGATATGTATACCTATTTATAGATATTTTAATCTAGATATAGATATATGAATATATATTTATATAAAGATTATACATAAATATAAAGATTATGTATGACAAAACTATAGAAAGACATTTATTTCTATATGATATTTCTGTAGATATATGTGTTAGTGTATCATAGTATATGATTATATATGACCTAACATACTCTGTATTATATAATAGTATTATATAAATAATAATAAATATATAATATAAAATAGAATATATAAATAATAAATACTTACAGTATTATATAGATTTATTAGATATATCTATATATATATTTATAGATCTCTCTCTGTGATAATAATATCACCTACCTTCCAGAGTTGTTTTGAGGATCAGATGAGATTATGTGTATGTATATATATGTATACACATATACACATACAGATACATATATGTATATATATACATGCACACAATATACACATTATAAAATTTTAAATTATAATAGATAACAATATAATAATATATGTCATATAATATATGCTATTATATGTTATATAACATGATATGTCATGTAATCATACTATAAAATTATAAACTACATATTGTACTACGATATATTTGTTATTACTATATAGATCTACATCTCATTTGATCCTTGTAATAGTGGATAGTACGTACTGGATGGTACGTACTGTTATTATCTTCATTTTACTGTTTAAAAAACTGAGGCAAACAGGTTAAGTGACTTGCCATAGATCACATAGCTAGTGGTAAGTAGCTGAAGTCAGATTTGAACTCAGGTCTTCCTGATTTCAAGTCCAGCACTCTGTCCACTGCACCCCTGTATACTCCAGTCCATTCTTTATATCACTCTCAAAATAATTTTTGTGCATAGATCTCATGATGTCATTCCTCTGATCAAACAATTTCAGTGAGTTACCATTGCCAGTCAAATAAAAAGGGGTTAGAATTTCCTGGTTTTCAAGGTCCTCCACAATCTCATTCTGTTCCCCTCTGTATCCTTTCCACTTCAGCCAGACTAGTCTGTCGTCCTTGTACCTGAATGTTCCTCCTTCCCCCCTCTTCATCTAATCTATTTAGGATACCTTTAAGGATAACTTAAATGCTCCTTCCTCCAAAGCCTTCCATGATTTTCCCCCACTCTTTACCAGTTTGGTAATGATTTTTCTTCTCATACTTTACAAAGTGTTTCCCCTATACCTTTTAAATGTGTTTGACCTCTAATATTGTGTGTGATGATCTGCGTTTATGTCTTATTCATTTAACGGACTGTAAGTTTCAGAGGGTTAGGACTGAGAATTAGCTAAGTTTTATATCAGTAAATTAATGAGCATTTATTAAGTACTTACTATGTGCTGGTCACCGTACACTTTTTCAGTCAATAAGCATTTTATGAAATCCCTACTACATGCCAAGCCCTATGCTAGACACTAGGGGATACAAAAACAATACCGAGATAGCTTACTTCTGCTGAGGGGAACCAACCGCAACACGGAAAAATCAATCAAATCTATGTACAGATTAATATGATAAAATATGGGATGAAGATTACCTTTTTCCAGGAGATTAAGCTAAAATGTGAAGGCAGCTTAGGGGGAGGTGGAGGGTCTGTAGTCAACAAGTGGGAATGGCTGGAACAAATGAATGACTGAAGAGAGGTGGCCCCCTCCGAGGCCCTGGAGTCCTTCTCTGATGCTGTACCCCCTCCCTCCTCTTCCCCAGCTGTACATCCAGACAACAACGCTGACGGTCTCGGTGAGCCTGAGCGCCTCTGTGTCCCTGGGGATGCTGTACATGCCCAAGGTCTATATCATCCTCTTCCACCCTGAGCAGAACGTGCCCAAACGTAAGCGAAGTCTCAAGGCTGTGGTCACCGCTGCCACCATGTCTAACAAATTCACGCAGAAGGGGAGCTTCCGACCCAATGGGGAGGCCAGGTCGGAGCTCTGTGACAGCCTTGAGGCCCAAGGTGAGCCCCCCTACCCTGGGGCCCCAGAAGAGCTCTGCTCTGCCCTGGGCCAAGATGTCCAGGAGTCCAGTATTCAGGAGGACAGAGGCGGAAGGTGGGGCAAGGTTGGTGGGGGTAGAATCCCAACTCCTCAGACATGGCAGGATGAGGAGGAGGCTTAACTGGACCCCCTCGGGAGGGGTTTCCAGGAAAGGGATCCTGATAGGAGCCCATGTGGTAACCTAGATGGTCTGAGGCCTCAAAGAAGTCTGGGTAGGTCAATGTGGGCAGGGTTGGGTGCATGCAATGTAGTTTATGGATTATGGGGAAATCTTACCCATACGTTAGATGTAGAGTAACCCCTTTGGTGGATTTGGCAGGTTAGACTTGGACAAGGCCTGGGCTGGCTGATCCAGAGAATCTCTATGGAAGCACAGAGCTGTAAGGGACCTTAAACATTTTTAGTTCAACCTCTCTAAATGATCAGAGAGAGGAGATAATTTGTCCAAGGTCACATGGCTGGTTCATGATAGAATGGTGACTCAAATCCAGGTCTCCTGATTCCTAGCCCACTTGCCTCTCCCTTGTGTCATGTTGTCTCATTCCCTTAATGTTTGCATAAATAGTCAGGACACCCCCTCCTCACTCCCTAGTTTATTTCGGCTGAAGCAAGCCTCAGGGGGTGGAGGATTAACTCTTCCAGTTTCAGCATTGTGTGTGATTCATTTCTCCCTCCAGCACTGGCTCCTTTCCCATTCAAAGCGTAACAACTCACTTTGTCTGAGGCTTTATCATTTCCAGACTACTTTGCCATTCATCATCTTAGTAGAGCACTCAACAGCATCATAACAATTCTGCGAGGCAGACGGGAAGGGCATGACCCCTCCATTTTACAGATGAGGAAACTGAGCCCCAGACAAGGGAAGCAAATTGTACCAAGTTATACTGGTAGCTAATCGGTGGTAGAGCCCTTGTTAGAAACCTGGCCTCCTAGTGCCCAGCCAAGTGGATTTCTCCTGTATCCAATGCTTGAATTTTTCTACTTCTCATCTTTCAGCCCTGCCGAGACCCAAGGAAGTCCCCCTGCTCTCTGATTTTAAGTAACTCTATCCTACTGATTGGAGGACCTCTCTAGTCCTGCATAAAAGCCCCCTGTGAGATTTTAAGTAACTGTAGTCCCATTTTTCCCTGCTCTGCCCTCCCAGAACATCATTATGGGCCTTCTTCACCTCTCCTAGAGCCCTGACCTTTCCCAGCAGGGGTGCTCCTAGGGATGCTCACTCCTCTCCAGACATAATTGTCCAAGGGGTATTTTATTTTCTGTTCTCCTCATCTCAACCTCCCTAGTCAAGACAGGGGCCCCGAATTCGAATGCCAACTCTGACACGACCTGAGACCTATACTTCATGAGGGATGAAAGTGGGAGGCAGGAGGCATCCTCAGAGAAATCCTCTGGTTGAGCCTGCTCATTTAACAGATGAGGAAGAATAAGTTACTTGCTTGAAATTTCACAAGTTTTAGGTAATAGGGCTACTAAAAAGTCCTATAGAAATGAAAGTTCTAGGTTTTAGAGAGTTTCTTGGAAAGGATTTAGCCTATGATTTCAGTGGTTGATGCAACTCCCAAAAAAGAAAGCCGTTCTACCAGCACAGCTTAGTGCTGCTTTGTACTGGGATTTTGAGAGCTTAAATGGCTTGCCCAGAGTTCTACAGTCATTAGGCATCAAATGTGGGACATGAGCCCAGGTCTTCTTGACTCCAAGGCCAACTGTGTGCTTGGAGGTATAGACTTGGAGTCAGGGAGACCTGTGTTTGAGCCCTGCCTCTGGTGCTTATCCTTAGCTGTACGTCCAGGGGCAAGCCTACTTCCATAAACTATCTCAGTTTCCTCATCTGTGAAATAGACAGAATAGTCATACCTCTCACAGGATTGTTGTTGAGTAGTAAATAGAATAATATTTATAAAGTGCCTTACAAATACAGCTGTCTCTCTAAAGTTATTAATATTGATAAGATTATTATTAATAACCTTCTGAGTATTCAGTTTCCCCATTTATAAAAAGGAGTTCAACTAGAATCAGTCCATATATGGTCCTCAAGGGTGGCGCTTTGACTGAATCCAAACTTCATGGAACAAATGCCCTTAATAAAAGGATTTGTTCTGTAAAATTTGGACTCAGTCAAAAGGACTTAATCATTAGAGGATCTCTAAGGTCCCTTCTAGGTCTATGTGTGTATGATCCTATGGATCCTCTGTCTTAGATTAAGATATCTTTAAGCTCTAAATGCTATGATGTAAAGATTTTCCATCTTCTCATCGTAACCAGCTCCAGTTGCTCAGTCTTTCCCAGGTGACCCCTCCTTTTCCATCTACCCTCTTGCTCCACCTTCCTTATATCACTCAATCTCCTAACCCAAACTCACCTAGCCTGTGTCCCCTCTTCTCAGGCCCCCCTGTGCTAAGCTGAATATCCTCAGCCAGCTAACCTGAGAACTCAAAACCCTCTAATAACCTGTTGCAAATTATTTTCCCCTTGGGTCTTGGCTTCCTCGGTAGTAAAATGAGAAGTTTGAAGGAAATGATCTCCAAAGTTCCTTCCAACTCCAACATACTGTGTTGCATATGGTAATGGGAGAACCCGTGATCCCCACACATGGACAGCCAGAGCTACTTGGCTGCTACTTCCCATACTCTGCTACTTCAGGTTAACACATCACCCCCTCCCTGGTAACATAGATAGATTTTACATGGCCCTTTTGAAAATAAGGTCTTATACCAAAAGAGTGACTCAAGGTTAAGCTGCAGACGTACGGGATGAGATATTATGGGATAAGGAGAGCTTTCTCAGTGATCCCTCTGATGTGTGATTGTATCTGTAGGGTCAGCTCTGGCTGGACCGCCATAGGAGTCATCCTCTGCCCCTCTTCAGAGTCACCCAGCTCCAGTTTAACATTGTTGAATAGATTTTACAGTTTGTGAGACAGAGGCGTGAGGTGGGGGACAAATACAGGGTAAAGAATAGACCTAGTAGTTGAGACTCCCAAGCTCTTACTTCCTACAGGATTTAGGAAACTTTAGGCCCTACATGGGGCCCAGGGATAGCAGCTAGGTACCTTCCATTTCTCCCTCCCCTTACATGCCAGCAGAGGCCCAAGGGACCAGTCTGCAGCTTTGAGACAAGAGTCCCCTCCTCATGATGAAACTGGCAGGCAGGTGATTAATTCTGGGAAAGGTTGGGGAAGTGGGGGCAGAGTCAGGGAGGGTGGGAATGGCAGAGTTGTCACTCCTGGAGAGCAGGGACATTTTTCACTCTGTCACTGGCAGGCCACGTATCTTTAAACAAACAACAGAATAAATAATTTACAAGGCCTGATTGCCAGCAGATTGGCTAGGGAAACACGGGGGCTAACAAATAGAGGCTGTCAGCTCTAATTTTGTATGGCCCATCTAATTGTTATCTGAGGGTAACAGCATCTGAAGTCTGCAATAAAGGGTCATTTGTCAGCATGGGGTGGGGTGCGAGCACATGGCAGGCACATGAGGAAGCAGGGATGCTCACTCAGGATTGGGAACCCATGCGCGCACACTCACACGCATACACACACAGACATACACAGACACTCTGCTCTCCTCCTCCTCCTCTTTTCTTCTCCTTTTCTTTTTTTTCTTCTTTTTCCTTTTCTTTTTTCTTCTCTTCTTTTTTCTTCTTTTCCACCCTTTTCCTCTTTTCTTCTTCTCCTTTTTCTGCTCCTCCTCCTTTTCTTCTCCCCTTCTTTTCTTGTTTCTTCTCTTTTTTCCTTCTCTTCCTCCTTTTCTTTTTTCTTTTCTTCTTCATTTTCTTTCTCTTCTCCATCTTTTCTTCTTTTCCCTCTCTCCTCTCTCTTTCCTTCTTTACTCTTCTCTCTTCTCTTTCCTCTCTCTGTGCCTTTCTCTCTGTGTCTCTGTATTTCTGTGTCTTTGTCTCTCTCTGTTCTCTGTCTCTATGTCTGTCTCTCTCTGTCCCTTTGTCTGTCACTCTCCCCCTGCTCCCACCTCTTCGTCCCCTGGAAGAGGCCCAGAGCCACTCACCAGCAGTAAGCTGGTACCTCTCACAGCACATCCAGTCTCAGAGTCCAAGGGCTCTCAAAGTTGGAGAGATGGGGAGGAAGCCTTCAAACTCTACAACTACACAGCTAAGTTTTCTCAAGGAAAAAACTTCTGTCTTTCTGTAGATGAGCCTGTGGGGAAGTCACCACCTGCACTCCTCATTTTAACTTGAGAACATATGTCTCAAATGGATCAAAAAGCATTTCTTATGTGCTACTAAGGCACTATGTTAAGTTCTAGGATTACAAAGAAAAGGCAAAAACCATCTCTTATCTCAAGGTGGGCACATTTTAACAGGGAAAATAACTTGATCCATACAGGATGCAGATTCAGTAGAGAGGAGGCACTCTCAGGGGGAAGGCACTAGCTGTGGGGATGGAGAGATCCAGAAAAGCTTCCTGTAAAAGGTGGCATTTGAGCCAACTCTTGAAGAGGTAGAAATGAGAGAGCAGAGCACTCCGGGCATGGGGGTGGTGGGGGGCGGGGTGTCAGCCAGTACCATGGCAAGGAGACAGGAGAGAAGTGTTTCAAGAACGGCAATTAGGCCAGTATGACTGACTGTCAAGTGTGTGGAGATGGGTAAAGTATGAAAAGACTGGAGAGGTAGGAAGCTGACAGGTTACAAAGAGCTTTAAATGTCAAGTAGGATTTTCTATTTGATCCTGGAGGCAATGGGGTGCCAACAGAGTTTATTGAGGGTGTGGGGGGAGATGACATGGTCAGACCTATGTTTCAGGAAAATCACTTAGGCAGTTGAGTGCCGAATAGAAGGACTGAAGTGGGGAGAAACTCGAGGTAGGGATGTTAATTAGAATCAGGGACCATCTTATCTGTGCCTGCAGTCTTCATTCCCTGGAGGAAATTCTGTGCTCCAGCTCTTACCTGAAGTGCCAGTTTAACTTTAGTTAACAGATTTATAACCACACTCAGGACCAGTCAGTTTGGATGACGACCAGGAAGTCAGGGAAGAGGAGCAAGGAGTGAGCCTGGACCCCAAGCCCAAAAGGGGCTTCAGAACATTGTAGAAAGGTTGTTGGCTTTGGAGTCTAAAAACCTGGATTCAAATTCTACCATGTACTACGACTGTGACCTGGACAGACTAATATCAGCCACGATGTTACCTTGTCTGGATAATGAGAAGGTTGTACTAAACAGAGATGGGCTGGTCAGTGTTTAACCACTACCCCTTCAGGGGAGAAAATATACTCATGACACGCTTTTAAGTTTAATCTCCGTTATTAACTTAAGTCTATTCAACAAACCAATCCATCAATAAGCATTTATTAAGCACCTACTATGTTCCAAGCACTGTGAGAGGCATTGAGGATACAAAGAAGACTCAAAACACTCAAATAGGAAATCAAAGCAATTGAGTCCTTGCCATCAATTATTGATGTTCTGTCACTTTTTGGCTGTGTCCAACTCTTCACGACCCCATTTGGTTTTTTTTTTTTTGTCAGAGATACTAGAGTGGTTTGCCATTTCCTTCTCTAGCTCATTTGACAGAGAAGGAAACTGAGGCAAACAGGGTTATAGATGACTTACTCAGGGTCACACAGCTAGAAAGTGTCTGAGGCTAGATTTGAACTCAGGAAGATGAGTCTTTCTGACTCCAGGTCCAGCACTTTACCTACTGGGCCGTCTAGCTGCTCCTTGCCCCCAGGGAGTCTAATGGGAAACACAATATGCAAATGAATATATGCATAATCAGCTACTTATAGGATAAATAGGAAATGATTAAAAGAAGGAAAACACTGATGTGTAGAGTTGGCCTATTTCTGAGATGTAAATTCTCACGACTGGGCTCCGGAGCTGGTACGAGCTGGTATGAGTTGGCTCCAGCACACCCAAAATTCGGTGGCCCCAGAGGTCCCATCAGTCAAGCTGTGGGGCAAAAATGTTAGTATGAATCCCAAAATTGAAGGATCACAGAATTTCCTCATTGTAAGGGACAAAGTTCAGTTTTAAAGTTTAGCTCATTTAAGCTGTAACTGGAATATGGTTCCTAGAATCATTGGAAAGGTGGAAAGGATGAAAGGTCAGCTCGTCTAACTCCTTCATTTTACTGACAAAGAAATGCTTTGCTAATATCAGCTCTCCCATGGAGCTAAGCTTCTCCCTCAATCATTGCTATTTATGCAGCGAAAAAGACCAGAAAAGTATTTTCTTTTACATTTAAAAAAACCTCATTATTTTCTCACTTTGGATAGGGACTGGGCTACACATCTGCTTCCACTCTGTTCGTATTTTTAAAATGATGGCACAGGACCCTCAAAAGCTGTTTAGAGGGCTTAGATTTCCCTGAACCTCTGAGAATCTCCAGCTACCCTGAAGCATTTGGAGATGGCCAAGGCCCCAGCTGGAAGTGTGATCCCTGCTCCTGTGACCCTGAAAACCCTACTAGTTAGATTTTTAGTGTGTTGTCATCCATTGCAATCCTTGCCCACAGCCTTGTCAATAGGGACTTTGCTTCGGCTGCTCCTGAGGTTTAACTGTTACTGTTGTCCACCAGGGTCTGGCCCTCTGCTTTGCAGGTTCAGAAACTCAATTTTATCAGTTCACCCAGGGTTGAGCGGGCTCTCTAGCAACCACACTCAAAAGCGAGTGATTTGTAAGTGAGAATGGCTGTTAGTTCACAGAGGAAGAGAGGCTTTGGAAAAATTGTGCAGAAAGCATCGTTATTTCATTGACTTGTTCTCACCTCCCTTTTCCCCCATATTGGTGCCCCCATTTTCATGCACTAAAGAAAGGCCTACCTTATAAGGACATGGCACCTCCCCATCGCAGTGATTTGTTCCCATTTTGAAAAGGAACCTGGTAAACATATCCTATAAATGAGCCAATGACTTGTGCGATCTTGGACAAGGTGGAGAAGCAGGGAAAAACTGTTTTACAGAAAATGGAGGAAGCATAGCTGGTTCATGGGATAATGAAGAATGAGAGTGGCCTGCTGGAAATAAAGGGGACAGTCTGAGAAGTCATGGGCAAATAAGGTTAGAAAGAACGTTGCCTAGTTAGCAGTAGTAGCATGTACCCACTGGACCTGGAGTATGTGTGTAGGTGTGTGGGCGTGGTCTGGGTTCAGATTCCTAGCTCAGATGCTCATTACCTGTTACCTTGATCAAGTTGTTTCAGCTCCCTCATCCCGTTTTCTTTGTTATTATTAATTAATTCATTTTGAGTTTTCAACATTCAGGATCCTCAGTTTTCTCACCTGTAAGATGAGATTAATGACACTTGCACCTGCTACCTCACTGGAATGCCTCACAGACCCTAGAGGTCTATGGAAATGTGAACTGCTGTCATTATTATTAGAGTTAGGAGTAGATGGTGGAAGACCTTGAAAGCCAGGGATTGGGGAGGGATGGTATTCAGGATTGATGTGGTAGGTTATGGACAGCCTTTAAAGGTCCCTGACTGGCTTTAAATGATGGGATGAAAGGGGTATGTGTTTAATGTTACCCTTGTGGTGGCAATGTACAGGATGAATTAGATACCTGGTCCCGGAATGGGGGAGAATAATGACCTGAGTCCTCAGGCATTCAGTCAACCTACAGCTTCCTGGAGGTGTGCCCAGGTAGCTCCTGATCTGGAGTCCATGAATTTGACTTTTTACCCAAGATTTCAAGAGAATTTTAGCTTGATTTCAAGAGAAATAAGGCTCCATAGGCTTCTGCAAAAAAAAAGAGCAGGGAAGGGGTCTGTTGATACAAGAGAGGTTAAGAACACCTGCTCAAAGGATATGGGTCCTCCCTGGATTGGTTGCCTCCCTTAAGGGAGGCAGTATACTGAGATAGAAAGAGACACAGATTTGGTATCAGAGGACCTGAGTTCTAATTCCTAAATTTATCTAAATTTATATTTAATTTCTAAATTTATATCTAATTTCTAAATTTATCTCTTTGGGCTCCATGTCTTCATCCCTGCAATGAGACAGTAATAACCCACACTGCTATAATACGGCAATGCTGTAAGATACGTAGTGAATCTTTCCAGTTTACCGCTGAGGAAACAGCCTTAGCACTTGTCTACAGTCACATGATTTGCAGGCATCTGAGGTCAATTTCAAACCTAAGACTTTGGACTCCAAATTTAGGGCTTCAGCCTAAAGTGCCTCACTGCCTTGTTTAGATGTTCAGTGTTGTTTAGATGTTCAGATGTTGTTTTAGATGATCAGTGATCCAGAGGGGCAGAGAAGGGTTGAGGAGGGAGGGAGGGGTGGAGGCAACCCTGTGACTTCCATGTGTGTCCTCTTTTTTTCTCCACACAGCTCTGGCGACCAAACAGACCTATGTTACCTACACCAACCATGCAATTTAGTTGGAGCTCCTTGCAGCTGCTGGGTTCGAGGAGGAGGAAGAAGAGGAGGAGAGAATGGAAACTTTTGTAGAGTCTCCTGTCCAGACAGGGGCTCTGATCCCTTGTGATCTCCAGGCAGTTTCCCTGAATGCCTTGGGAGCTTGGGGAGGAAGCTTGGTGCTTACAGAGCAAGAACCCCAGTGCCTGGGGGGGCAGCAGCAGTGCAGGCCCCAGCCAGGCTAAGGGAGAAAGAGAAGGGGGGCCTGGGGAAGCTGTTCTCTGCTCCCCTGGATCCAGGGTCTTTGACCAACTGTCTTTCCTTGCCCCAAACCAGAGGAGGTTATATTCAGTTGTGTCAAACCTATTGGCTTCTCTGTTTCTCTCTGTTTCTCTGTTTCTCTCTCTCTCTCTCTCTCTCTCTCTCTCTCTCTCTCTCTCTCTCTCTCTCTCTCTCTTTCTCTTTCTTCCTCTCTCTCTCCTTTCCTCCCTCCTTCTCTCCTTTTCTCTCTCTTTCTCCCTCTCTTCTTCTGTCTCTCTCTTTCATCCTTTCTCAGTCTTCCCTTCTATCTTTCTTCTCTCTGCCTACCCATCTATCAATATTACTACCCTGCTCTGGGCCTCAGTTTCCTCCTCTATAAAATGAGGGGTTTGGACTCAATGTTCTGCTCAGTCTGTGAGTCTCTGAGTTTATATCTTCGTGTCTGCCTGTCTTTTTGTGTTTCGGTCTGTCTTACTTTCTCTGTCTTTATGGTCCCTCTTCTTTCTCTGTCTTTCCCCTGCCTTCCTTCCCTCTGTCCTGTCTTTGGCTCTTGATTTCTCTCTCCTCCTTTGTCTCTTTCTCTCCCTGACTTTTTGTCCCTCCTTCTGTTTCTCTCCAACTGTTCCCCTTCCTTTGGCATTTTTGCTTTCCTGTCCTTCCTTCCCTCCCTCATTTTTGTCCTATTTCATTCCCCTACCCATACTTAACAAATCTTATGTGTTGCAAAAAAGAAAAAGGAAAAAAAAAACAAGAAAAACCCAAAACAAAAACAAATCTCGAGTGTGTTGCAAAGTGCTGAGTCCTCTTGGTGGCCTCTATGTGTGTGACCCAACCCACGGATTGAAGCCTGTCTGCTGTGTGTCCTGCTCGCCCACCCACCTGACCAGTCGCCCGCCCACCCACCAACAACACAGAGTTCAGTGCCTGGATGTTTATGATTATTGATGACAATGTGTAGAGCATGATTGTTTTTATACCAAGGACATTTCTAATAAAAAAAAACACATGGTTTTGCATCCCGCCTCTTTTGCCCCTAGCACCCTGTAGGAACACTGTGTGCTGATGTTGCAAAGGGAGGGAGGGGGGGTACTCAGAGGAAGCCAAGGACTTCATGACTGGGAGGGAAGGAAGGTGGTCAGACATTGGGATGGGCACCCAGCCCAGTGATTCAACTGCCTTGATCTCACCTGCCTAGGGACCTGGGAGCAGTGGGAGGAGAGAGGACACTGCATCAGTCAACCACTTGTAGTAGGAGTAAGGGACTTACCTTATCCCTTATAAGGGAAACTCTGGGACTCTCAAAGGAAGGCTGATGACTCTGTCCATCTAAGAATGACCTGGAGAATGCCCATTCACCTGCTGACTCATTTCCCTTTGCATCTCAAGTAGCATAGCTCACACTTCTATCATCCTTTACTACAGCTAAGACTTTTCCCATTTTACAGATAAGGGAAATGAGGCTGAAATGAAATGACTTGCTTGAGGTTCTGTAGCTTAACACATAATTTACAAAGTTCTTCTCCCTCAAGCACCCTGAGAGTTAGGAAGTTCAGGTCCTTACAATTAGGAGGCCAGAACTCAAAATCCATTTTATTGATGAGAGATTAATCCTCTGAGTGTTGCATCCACCTGCCTAGACATCCACCACATCCACCATCACATTCAACCCAAGTTGAATTCAGGACAGGTGAAGTGATTTGCTCATGGCTAGTGTCCTGGAGTGTCCAACCCAGGTAATTTGACTCAGAGTCCACTGGTCTTTGAGGGGCAGCTAGGCTCTGCCATGTGATCATCTTGGGATATTTGCCCTGGAGTAGAGTAGGGGTGGGGAGGGACAGTATGACTGTCTTCAAGTATCTGAAGGGCTCTCATGGAGAAGACAGATAAAACTTGTTTGACTTGGCCCAAGAGGGCAGAATTCAGAGCATAGAGCTGGTGTAGATTGTAGAAAGGTATAGTAGGAGTTTCACTAGACTTGGAGTTTCACTAGACTTGGAGAGAGAGAGAGAGAGAGAGAGACAGAGAGAGAGAGAGAGAGACAGAGAGAGAGAGACAGAGACAGAGAGAGAGAGACAGAGACAGAGAGACAGAGAGATCTTGACCTGACTTAGACAGTTATCCGTGTCATTTTGGGGCAAATCCTTTATCTCTAAGTGGGGCAATGGATAGAACACTGGAACTGGAGTCAGGAAGAACCCAGTTCAGATCTGGCCTCTGAATCTTATTTCTGTGTGATCCGGGACAAATCACTTAGCAAATCACTTAGTAAGATAGTTGCCAAGTGCTTAACACAATGCCTGGTACATAATATGTAAAGGTTAGGTATTATTATTGTTAGTGATAGTATTTTAGTTTCCTGATCTGTAAAATGGGCCTGCTGATAATTGCCCTACTTCACAGGGTTATAATGAAAGTTGTGAAGAAAATGCTATTATAAGCATCAAGGGTATGCTATTATTTTTATCAGAGGCATCTTAGTGTAGTGAGCAGTGAGCTGGCCTTGAAAATCTGGAAGACTTGAGTTCAAATCCTGATTTTGTGACCCTGGGCAAAGTCCCTTAATTTCTCAGTGCCCCAGGCAATTCTCTAAGACTATAGTTTGCAGAGAAGATGCCTGACTACCCTGATGGAAGGAAGTCCTTATGAGAAATTCCCTATACCAATGAAACAATTTCAGTTCTGCTGCTTTTCAGTCATGTCCAACTCTTTGTCACCCCATTTGGAGTTTTCTTGGCAAAAATACTGGAGTGGTTTGCCATTTCCTTCTCCAACTCATTTTACAGATGAGGAAACTGAGGCAGATAGGGTTAAGTGGTTTACCGGGAATTACATAGCATTAAGTATCTGAGGCCCTGATTTGAACTCAGAAAGAGGAGTCTTCCTGACTCCAGGCCTGGCACTCTGTTGGCTCCACCACCAAAAACATTTATCACCAGAGGTCTTAAAGACTGGATAGCCACTCATTGGGAATGTTGATAGAGGAGGATTCTTGGTTAACCGTGGATTGGACTAAGATGGCCTTCAGAGATCCAATGACTGTCTCCCTAGTACTTTCTCACTGGAGGCTCAACAGCCTCCTTCCCTTAGACATGAAAGCATTCCTATCCCCCCATTCCTAGCTCTTCTAGCCCTACTCCCTCAATAGGAATGACTTCCAGGAGCAGAAATAGAATCTTATAGCTGAAAGGGCATTTAGACTTCATGTAGCCCAACTCCCCCATTTTACAGATGAGGAAGAGGCTGAGACAAGAAGTGACCATCAACAAGTATTAAGTGCCTATTGTTTACCAGACAAGGTGCTACATGCAAGGAACACAAATAAAAAGTCAGGCAGTTCTAGACCTAAAGGAACTTACATTTATGAGGGTGGGGCTGTATGTGTGGGGTGGAGAATACATGTTCACAGACAAGTAAATAGAAGATAAAGACCAAACAAATGCACCAAAGATGGGACAGGAGGAGGATGCAGGACTGGAGGAATTAAGGAGGGTCTCCTGCAGGCCCTTGAACTGAGCTTGAAAGTGATGAGGGAGAATACTCAAGAATATTCAGTAACCCATACTTTTTTCCTTCCTTCCTTCCTTCCTTCCTTCCTTCCTTCCTTCCTTCCTTCCTTCCTTCCTTCCTTCCTTCCTTCCTTCCTTCCTTCCTTCCTTCCTTCCTTCCTCTTTCCCTTTTTCTCCTCCTCTCCTTTTCCCCACCTAAGCCACCTATTTAAGTCTTTCCAGAAATGTATTTGTTGATCCTGGGGTATCTGTCTGGTTCTATATGTGGTCTGTTTCTCTTGGGCTACACCTGTTTGTTTGTCTGTCACAGGATGTGTAGCCCATCTTCATCTCCATGTTTTAGATCTCAGATGTTGTTCCCTCTGTTATTTGGTTGGGTTTGTGGGTGTGGATGGATAGCTCCAAGGATAGGGAGCTGAATTACGAGAGAGCAAATTATACAGGCTTCAAAAAAAGGCCACAAGAAGCAGCTGGAATCAGGAGGGAAACTCCTTCTCCTCTGCACCTCTCCTCTCTTCTTTTGCTTCATCACCTAAATGTGGTGGTGTTTATAAGACCAGGAGTGGAGAGGCTAGAGAGAAAGAAAGGATGAAAAAGAAGACCACAGTTGGGAAAGGGGGCAACTGAAGTTGGTTGGGCTGGGGCATATGAAAATATAGAGGATTCCCCACCTGGGGAATGGGAGGGTGAGTGTCTCTGAGGAGTGCAATCTCCCTTTCCCCCCAACTTTTTGGTCATTTGTGAGATGGAGAAACGGAAGAAAGAGAGAAAGAGAATGAGGAGAGAGAATGAGAGGGGGAGAGAGAGTAATAAATAAGGGAAAGAAACAAGGAGATAACAGAAAAGAAGAGAACAGAGGGGAAAGGAGAGGAGAATAGAGAGGAAGAGAAGAGAGGAGGAAAGGGGAAGGGGAGGGAAGATAGGGGAAGTAGAAAGTGAAGACACGAGAGGGAGAATGAGAGAGGAAGCTCTTTTATTAGCATAGGCTTAGGATGTTGCCTTTCATCTTTGACAGTGCAATGGAAAGAACAGGAGAACTTTATTTCCTAGCTCTCAGACTTGGCTTCTATGTGACCTCCAGCAAGTCATATAGATGAATTTCCTCATGTATAAAAATGGGGGATGCTGGGACTTGTGCTACCTGCCTGACACACTGGTGAGAGGACTTGATGACCATGGATAGAGAGCAATGTATCTAATTTAATTCAACAAACATTCATTATGTACCTACTGTGTGCAGCATATGGTGCTGGATTGGGTAGGAGAGAGTGGATGAAAGGTGAGGGTTAGAGTTGGATATGCAAAGTTTAGATAAGAAAAAATGGCAGGCGGTGCAATGGAAAAGGATACAGTATTCAAAGAGCTGAGTTCAAATTCTGGCTCTGCTCTTTAATTCCTGTGTGACCTTAGACAAGTTACTTACTTCTCTGACCCTTGGTTTTCTCTTCCTCAAAGTGATAAGGTTGGATTAGCTGACAAACTTTAGATCCTTCCACACTAAATTCTATGACCCTGTAACATAACATGTTTCCTGCTCTCAAGGGAGAGGGATTGGATACATATGCTGACAACTATAATGCATACTATTAGATGAGCCTTCTTGGAGATGGCGACCTGTGGGTTGAGCTTTGAATGATGAATAGGAATTCAGCATATAGGTAGTAGAGAAGGAGGGTATTTCAAATATAGGAACACTACAAGCAAGGGCAAAGAGTTGGGAACACACAGGACGTGTACTAGAATGGCATGTAGTTCAGTTCAACTATATTGGAAAATAAGTACAGGCTATTAGCATGTGATGCTAGGCAGCTTGGTTGCACAGTGGATAGAGTGCTGAGCCTGGAGTCAGAAAGACCCGAGTTCAAATTTGGCTTCAGACTCTTACTAGCTGTGTGACCCTAGGTAGGTCACTTGACCTCTGTCTGCTTTAATCCACTGGAGGAGGAAATGGCAAACCACTTCAATGTCCTTGCCTGGAAAACCCCATGGACAATATTGGTGTGCTATAGTCCATGGGGGTCACGAAGAGTTGGACCACACAATTGAACAGCAACAACAAATTCATGTTATGAGACTGAATATTTGCCTTTGGAAAAGTCACTTAACTTTTCTGTACTCTAGGCCAGAGCTTCTTAAACTTTTTTCTGCTCTGGATCCCTTTCCTCATTATGCAGCATTCGCTGGCTTTGTGTGGTGTGAAGGCATGCGCAGTGCAAAGTGCACATGTTTTGTGTTGAGAACCAAGATTTCAGTGAAGTTGCATGATGCAACATGGGCAAACACTGCCAAGAATACCTCAGATTCATCATTCATATTCAATTTTTAATTAATTTTTGGTTGCTGTGCTTTTAGAAACCTTTTATGGTTGCCAGATTTTTTGGGACTTCATATGGGGTTGTGACCTACACTTTAAGAAAGGCTGTGAGGCAACTCTCTAATTATGTATGTTTCAGAGAAGGTGAAGACCTCAGTTTGGGAATTTCTTTATCCAGGAATGCCCTTATTCCAATGCAATCACAGGTCCAATCCTTGTCTCTAAGCCTGGAGGGATAGTATAGCACCATTATGAAAGGCCTTGAATGCTAGCATCAGCAAATTGTGCTTTGTCAGAAGGTAGAAAGATTTTGACCAGTTTTCAGTAACTAGACTGTTGGCGGTGTTGCCAAGGATGGACTGGAGAGGGTATCAGGAAGGGAGAAGCTGGGAAGACATATCTTGGTCAAGTATCACAAATAACCTAGACAAGGGGACCTGGAGTTATACAGAGGAGGAGACAGATGCAAGAAAGATACTGTGAAGGTAGAATCAGCAGCCTTGATAACTGACCAAATGAGAATTAAGGGACAGGGGAGAGCCAAAGGAAACATCAAAGTTCTGAACATTGGACTTTGGGTGAATGGTGGTACCACAGGCAGAAGAGGTAGATTAAGGGAGGAAAGATGACAAAAGCATACACATAGAACAGAAAGGGCCATCTAGTCTTAATTTCTTTGTTTGACTGATGAAGAAGGGGAAGGGACATGCTCACAGATAGTAAGCATCAGAGTGGAATCTGAACCCAGTTTCTCTGACACCAGAAGTACCATACTATACTATCTCTTCAGTTTGGGACATGTTGAGCTTGAGGTTATTATTATGCTTGTTATTCTTATTTTACAGCTAAGGAAACTGAGGCAATTAGCAGTTGAATAAAAGTCAAACAATATGTTATTTAGAGAGAGTTCTCCTTGAGGAGTGCTAAATTTTATGGAGACAAGACACATGAAAGTGACTGTGGAGCTCTCATAAAGCAGTAGATTCATTAATATGATCCAGATAATAAACTAGTTTAGTAAGTGCTCAAGGAACACAGCATGGCAGAATGTGGCTGAATGGAGTTGATCTTGGAGGAAGTGAATTTTGAGCTGTTTTTTAGAGAAGAGTTCAAATATAGGTGAAGAGAGTGGTAGAAGGGAAGGTCAGAGATGGGGATGAAGCCTTGCCATGCAGGTAGCATGTGTCATGAAGAGCAATTTGACTTATCTAGAACCTTAGGGTGTCTACTGAGAAAGGATGAGGTTAGAATTAAGATGGGCCTTGGCCATGTTGAACAATTGGTGGAAAGGCTTTGAAAGCCTGACTGAAGAGTTAGGGTTTGTTTAAATAGGCCCACAGCAAATCAGAGTGGAATTTTCCAAATCCCACATCTGTGTAAAGTAGAAATCCAGATGTAGTCTTTGTGGAAGATTCAAGAGAAACAACTGTTAAATTAAATAAATAAATAAAGTGGCATGGAGGATTAGTCAGAGTCCCTAAGCTGGGGGCGGGGAATGATAGGGAGAAACCTGGGTGCCATCCTTTCATTGGTTTAGAGGGTGTTAGGAATGGTTTGAGAGCTGCCCAGATGGAATGCCAACCTCAGGAAGTGTTGGATGCAGGAATGTGTGGGAGGAAGCAAGAGCCCATTGAACCGGTCTTTAGAGGATAAGGGAGCTTTGGGAAAAAGGGTTCCACTACATTGTTTCTACCTTCTACCTCCTGATACAAGAATCAGTTGACCTGATTTTCTCTCTTGCACCAGGTTTTGCCCCTATGGGTCACGTCTGCTAAATTGTCCCTCCAAGATCCAACCCTCAACCTACTCTGTCTTTCCAACCCTCATCTCCTTTTATAAGGACTATCTCCTAGGAGAGTCTGAGTAGTTCTCTGCCACACCTTACTCCTATGTCTCTAACTCCAGTCTTAGCCACTCAGGGTCATCTTTTCTGGGGATGAAACAAAATAATGAAGCACGAAGAAACAGACAGAAATCTCTTAAAGTCAGCACTACTACCTGCTATTCTGAGGCAGTCTCCTAAACTACTTTGACTACATCTAATAATAAAACTGCCATTTATATAGCACTTAACAAATCTGCAGAACACTTTACAAATATTATCTCATGCAATCCTCACAACAACCTTGTAAGGTAGATGTTGTTATTACCCCCATTTTACAGATGAGGAAACTGAGACTGAGAGATTAAATGATTTGACCAGCATTAAATCATGGTGAGTAAATGTCTGAGGCAGGATTTGAATTCAGGTCATCACAACTCCCAATCCTGTGTGCTTATCCACTGATCTGTCTAGTTTTCTTCCAGTCTCCTTCCCAGCCCTCAAACTATTGTCCAGTTCCTTCAACTCCCTGACTTCCATAATGCCCTTTCCCTGGGATAAACTGCCCCATAGACCTCTCTCCACACGTGTTTCATGGGAAGTGGAGGATGGGGAGAAGGAGAAGAAAAGGGACTGGAGATCCTGTTTTCTATTAGAAATAGACTGTAGGGAGATGCTGAAGGGTGCCAGTGAGGGGCAATAAATTGCACAAGGTGTGACCATCTCTATTTCCCCGACCTTAGAGACCCCTTCCCCCTTCCTCCTTTCCCCTCTGTCCCCCTTCCCAACTGCCTCTCCTGAGAGATCACTGCCTCCATTCTTTTAGCTCCTTCTTTCCTTTTTGCTGGAGAGAAAAACCAGCACCATCTGCTTAGGAGCCCTCTTGACTTGCATGTACCAGGTAGGAGCTCAATAATCGCTAGTTCAATCGATGGTAGCGGTCCTTCTTCCGCTTTTCCTCTGTCCCCTCTTTCCACTTTCTTCCCTCCCTCTTCCAACTTTTTCCTCTTTCCTCACCTCTCTCCCTCTTTTGCATTCCCCTCTCTATCTCTTCTGTACCCCTTCTCTTTTTCTTCCCTTCCTTTGTCTCTCCGTCTCTTTCCCCATCTTAGTCTCTTGCCATGTCCCTCTTCTCTCCCATGACTCTTCTCTTCTTCCTACTTCCTTTCTCTCCCTACTTTCTCTGTCCTCATTTCATCTTTCTTCATCTCCCTTGTCCTTTCTCTCTCCTCCCTTTCTTTTTTCCTTTCCTTTTCTCCTTTTTCTTCTCTCTTTTCTTTCTCCCTCTCCCCTCTTTATCTCTGTCTCCCAGGCCCAAGATTACATATTCTCTCTCTCTCTCTCTCTCTCTCTCTCTCTCTCTCTCTCTCTCTCTCTCTCTCTCTCTCTCTCTCTCTCTCCCTCCCTCCCTCTCTCTCTCTCTAACGCACACACACATGCACGCGCACACACACACACACATACGCACAGCACCCACCCCCACCCTAGAGCCCTCTCTCATCACATGCCACCCCACATATGGCAAAGCCAGTGAATGGCAGATTGTGTTAAAATCTCACTTAGGCGGCAAAAGCTGCAATTAGCATCTAATGAGGCTTCTGCTTTATTTTTAGGTAACCTCTGAGTCCCTGCCTGGGTAATTTAGCCCCACCGCCATTGCTCGGAGATAATTAAAGTATGTCACTATAATTTGCTTTTTCTTAAAACAGCCCCTAATTTTGTTTTTATTGCGAGTGAGGGGGAAAAAAGGAAGGCAGGAATGAAAACAAAGAGGGGGAGGGATGGAGGACAGACTGAACCCCAGGGACCAAATCTGGGGGAATTCCCAGACTGGACTCTCACATCTTGGTTCATTCAGAACAGAAGTCCATCCTCCCAAAGGTCTGAATAACTGTCCCAAGTTCTGAAAAGTTGGCTCCATTTTTTGACCCCCCCCCCACTTGCATGGGAATCTCTGACCTTCCAGCTGCCAGTTAGGACCACCCTGCAGTCAACTTGCTTTCTCTGGGCCTTAGTTTACTCCTTTGTAAACTGAGGTGGTTGGGTTCAATTGTCACTAATACCACAGAACCATAGATTTAAAATTGAAAGGACTTGTCAGCATCCTATTTCTCACTTTTACTGATCAGAAAACTGAGACCTAGGGAGGAGAAATGATTTGCCCTGGGTCATACAAGTACTTAGTGGCAAATCCAGGATTTGAACTCAGTTCCCTGACTCCAAATTCAGTACTTTCCACATTGTACCATGTCCCTAAGGGCTTCTAAATTCTCTTCCAGCTCTAAATCTCTCATTCTAGATTTTTCCAGTTCTGATATTCTATGAAAAGCAAATTCCCTGCCCTTTTCTCAGTTCTTACCCCTTGGGGCCCTTTGGCCAACCAAGCACTATTTTCACTCTCTCCTTTTCCTTGTGAATAAATCTATTCTTAGGAATGGTTGTACCCTCAGATGTTGGCCCCTTAGATTTAGGGGTAATGTTAAATCATAGCCTGTGACTCCATTTTTAGCTTCCTCTCAAATGCATGTTCATTTATAGAATTACTATCTTTTTTCTCTCTGGGCCTCAGTTTCCTCAACTACAAAATGAGGGAGGTAGATTATTTTTAAAATTTAACTGATTGTACAGTTCTGGATTTTTCCCCTTCTACCTCTCCACCCATTAAAAAGGCAAGAAAAACAAAACCACTTATAAATATATATGATCATATAAATCTATAGATTATAAAAATATATAATTATATAAGTCATATACATATATAGATTATATATATACATATATATATATAAAATCAAGTGACACAAACTCTCAAATTGATCATGCCAAAAAAAGAAAGGAAAAAGAAAATATGCTTCAATCTATATACTCTGTAGCACATATCAGCTCTCTATCTGAAGATGGATAGCGTGTTTCATCCTGAGTCCTTTTTGACTTTGTGGTTGGTCATTGTATTGACCAGAATTGTTGTACAAATTGCATAAATCCTCTGGCTCTGCTCACTTCACTTTGCATCAGTCCATGTAAGTCTTTCCAGGTTTTTTTTGAAACCTATCTTACAACACAATAATATTCCATCACTTTTATGTATCATAACTTGTTTAGCTATTCCCCAGTTTATGAACACTCCCATAGTTTCTAATTCTTTGTCACCTTGAAAAAAGCTGCTAAAATATTAAATATATATTTAATATTTTAGCAGCTTTTTATATCTATATCTATATATCTATACCTACATATTTATACCTACATATATATATATATATATGTGTGTGTGTGTGTGTGTGTGTGTGTGTGTGTGTGTATGTATCCTTTTCCTTTTTCTTTGGTCCTATTTGGGGTACAGACCTAGAAGCAGTATCACTAGGTCAAAGGATATGTGTAGTTTAATAGTTTTATGGGCATAGCTCCAAAATGCTAGTCCAGCATGGCTGAACTAGTTCACCAATTCACCAACTGTGCATTAAATACTTTTCTCCCCCACTGTCCCTCCAGCATTTGTCATTTTCCTTCTTGAATAGTTTTGTCAATCTGATGGTATGAAGTAGTATCTCAGAGTTGTGTTAATTTGCAAATCTCTCATTATTAGTGATTTAGGGCATTTTTTTTTTCATATGGCTATTGATAGTTTGGATTTCTTCCTCTGAAAACTGTTCATATCTTTTGATCTTTTATCAATTTTCAACCAACTCTTATTTTTATAACTTTGATTCAATTCCCTAAACATCTTAAAATTCAGATCTTTATCAGAAAAACTTGCTATAAAGATCCCCCAAGTTTAGTGTTTCTTTTAAAACTAGAGCTGCATTGATTTTGTTTTTTAATTTTAATTTTAAATTTAATTTTATGAATTCCAAATTATCCATATTATCTTCTGTGAACCCTGAATTCTTACCCTGTCCATAGATCTGACAGGTAATCCATGCCCCACTCCCCTACTCCTCTAATTTGTTTGTGATGTCACCTTATTGGTCTAAATCATGTGTCTATTTGGAGCTTATCTTATTATATACTGAATTCTGCTTAATATTCTTTTCAGCATCAATATTAAGTGCAGAGAGGTCCATCACTGGTTGTCACTGTTAATTGGTTTTTGGCCATGGCAACTTATAAAATCATCTGCCAAGGCCTGTTTGGATCCTAAGATTTAGAGCTAGAATAGACCTTAGAGATCTCCTAGCATTAGCCTCTCACTTGGCAGGGTTAACCAGCGTACTGGGCCAAGCACTTGACTTTGTATCTGTGAAGACCTGGGCTCAAATCCTTGCTTTGGGCTTTGCTAGTGGATGATCCTTGTTTCTAAACCTAAACCTTGGTTTCCTCCTCTTTAAAATGGGAACACTACTCCTTGTACTTTTTACCTCATAGGGTTGTTGGGAAGAAAGTATTTGGCAGATCTCAAAGACCTCAGGGAGACGGGAGCTGTTGCTGCTGCTTCTTTAGAGGAGAAAACATTGGAGAAAAGCGAAACAATTTGTCCTGTCATACAGACAGACTGTCTAGTCATGGGTAGAGCTGAGGACTCAGACCCCTGTCTTCCGATTCCAAATCTAGAACTTCATCCACTGCTGGTATTTAGTACATGTTTAAGCACATTGTCCTGACTCTGACACAAGCTGGCTGTGTGACCTTGAGGGAGTCTCCCAACTGCAGAGAAGGTGCTACTCTGAATTGGTAGAAGAAATATCTGCATCTGGCAGTCCCCTTTGAAATTAAAGGTCCAGTTCTTATCCCTACCCCTTTAAGCATATTGGATACCATGTTGTTTCCCCTAAAGTCTTTTTGGTTATGATATGGAGGTGGTCTTGGGTTTTGGAAGCCTATGGCTGGCATAAGATCAGATTCTCCCAAGCTGGAATGTATGTCTTCCAGGACAAGACTGATAGTTTTCCAGTGTCCAGGTTAAGTAAGTTGAGAGAGGCTCATCACTGGAGAATTGGTCACTGGAGGATACTTTATTCGGGGGTAGGGAGAACACAGAAGCTCATGCAATCATCTACCAAGATTTTTTTGGAAGTTCTGAAGCACTACCTTTATCTGGTCCTGGCCTTAGAGATTCATCCACTTACTTGGGTTATCTTTTTATTGTAGTTACCCAGATCCTTTTCTTCAAGGGTCAGGAGTTTCCACGACCAAAAGCTGACAGCTTCTATCTGCGTCTCCTTGGGTACAAAAAACCCTGAGCCTGTTAGCCTGAATTCACTGGAGATACAAGAGAGTAAAAGGAACTTTTTATTAGTCTTAAGAGAACCAGACTTAAAATAGAAATAAGCATGAAATAAATGAATATGGCAGAGCAGTTTCATAATAGCTCATTTAAATGACAATGTCCTTGTAGCAGTCCTAGGAGGCAGATAGTGCAAACATTATTACCCACAGTTAACAGATGAGGAAACTGAGACTCAGGGAGTTAATTTGCTCAAGAAGTATCACATTTAGGCACTTAAAAGAAGACATTTTATGTCTAAGCTCAGCATGCCTTTGTAATTGTGTCCCACTGTTTCTTACCTGTGATAGCATAGATATTCCAGGTCAGCATCCCTTTCAACAGGTAAGAACACAGAAAATCACTCCTGCCTCCAGGTACTTTGTAGATCAGACTGTTTCACCTCATTTCTATATCTAGGCTTATTAGCCAATTATTGACTCGTGTTAGTCTCACCTGCTAGCAACTCCCTCTGGGTAAATCTCTGTTTTTAGTATTCACTCAGACCTCAAGTTCATCTTTAAACAAGTGGTTTAATTGGATAAGTAAAATCAAGAAGCTTTAGGCCCATATGTCACCAAGTGCAACCTTATAATTACTTCTCAACTTCAATCCCCAAGGCAAAAAGTCCCCCTTCTAGGTTGGAGTCTGTTTTTACTTTCAAGTCTCTTGAACTATGGGAAAAGTCAACCTGGATGTTGAGTATCTGATTAAAAAAAATACTTTGCCTCCCAGTAGAGTGGGAACAAGATATAGGAAGTTTGACTCACAGAAGGTTGCCACATTGGGGCTAGAGAGTGCTGCAGGAATTTTTTGATAGTTCTGATAGGTACTACTTCATGGGCAAGCAAGACATTGGGATCACCAGATCCAGATTTTGATAGCTTCCAGGTCCCAGAAACTCTACTTTTCATCAATCTGGCTTATGTATGTATCTGCTCTTAAAACCCCAGCACTAAAATGGGGAAGCTGCTTGAATATACCAAAGGATAATGCTGCATGTAAGAGGTACCCCTGACTGTCAGAGATCTAACACTGACAAGGGAAAGAGGACAGTGTGACTGTGTTATAATCCCTACTGATGTTTCTTTCTCCTCTGTCTTCTTTCACCTCCCTATGCTAATCTTATGTCCCTTGTCAAATGTATCTTGACTGTACTGGCACTAAATTTAACTGGAAAATGTTCCAGCAGTGACAAGTCTTAGTGAAAATGCTACCCCTAATGTAACCAATATATATCTATATATAAATATAGGAATATTCCTATACTGTTTACCGTAATATACTCCTTCTTAGGATCAAACTTTAGGAACAGCGTGACATTATAACATCTCAGGCAACCAGGATCACAACCTAGATAACTGCCTAGCCCAAGAGTGGAGAACCTGTGGCCTCAAGGCCACATGTGGCCTTGTAAGTCCTTGGATGTGGCCTTTTGACTGAGTCCAAGTTTTACAGAACAAATCCTTTTATTGGGGATTTGTTCTGTGAAGTTTGGATTCAGTCAAAGGGCCCCACTTGAGGACCTAGAGAGCCACACATGGCCTCAAGTACACAGTTTCCCCACCCCTGACCTAGACTCTTCACTATCTCTCATTCCTCACATCCAGTCTGTTGCCAAGTTGTGTGATTTTACCTTTATAAATCTCTCGTAGATACCCTCTTCTCTCCTCTAACACAGCCATCACTGTGGTGCAGGCCCTTATCACTTCACTCCTAGACTATGGCAATAGCCTGCTGGTGAGTATGCCTGCCTCCGGTCTTTCCCTACTCCAGACTGTCCTCTAATGTCAAAGTGATCTTCCTCAAGTGCAGGTCTGACTATGTCAATCCCCTACTCAGTAAACTCCACTGGTTCTCTGTCACCACCAGGATCAGATATAAAAGCCTCTGTTTGGTGTTTATAATTTGTCCTTCTACTTGGATACTACTCTTTACATTAAAGATGACTGGCCACAGGGACAGGGGAAACTGCCCAACTATAACAGGAATAGAGGACAAAAGTATTTTATTCTCATTCTCATTTTCTCTCTCCCTCTCTCTCTCTCTGTCTCTGTCTCTCTCTTTCTCTCTCTCTCTCTCTCTCTCTCTCTCTCTCTCTCTCTCTCTGTGTGTTTCTGTCTCTAACCCCTTTCTGTCTGTTTCCTCTCTATTTCTTTCTACCTCTATCTCCCTCTCTCCCGTTTTCTCTCTCCCCATCTCTCTTTGTCTCTCTCTTTCTCTGTCTCTCCCCTTTTCTGTCTCTCTGTCTCAGTATTCTCTTTCTCTCTCTCGTCTTCTCTATCTTCTCTCTTCCCAGCTCTCTGTCTCTCTCATTCTTTCTCTTCCCTTTCTGTCTCTCTTTCTTCTCTTTCTGTCTCCCTTTCCCTCCTTCTCTCTCTCCATCTCTCATTCTCTCTGTATCTCTCTACCTTTCTGTTTCTCTCTCCTTCTTTCTGTATCTAAGTCTCTGTTTTCTCCCTATCTCTCTCTCCCTTTCTCTCCTCTCTCTGTCCAGCTCTTTCTGTCTCTCTCATTCTGTCTCTGTCTCTCTCTTTCTGTCTCTGTCCCTCTCTCTCCCCCTTTCTCTCTCTGTCTCCTCTCCCCTTCTCATTCTCCTCTTTCTCATTCTCTCTTCCCCTCTCTTTCTCTTCCGCTCCTTCCCCCTCTCTACCTTCCTCTCCCACTTTGGAACTCTTCAGGTCAGCGATTCTTTGACCTTTGACTTATAGCAAGGGGAGAGGGGAATTTTTCTTCCCTTGTGTCAGCTGCAGTGGTGGTTCTCAGCCCATGGCAGTGAGAGCATGTGCTTGCCTAGGTGAGCGCAGGCTAGGGGCCAGAAGTCCTGAGAATTATAATAACTAACATTCCTGTAGCACTTACTATGTGCCAGGCACTGCCCTAAGTGTTTTACAATTACTTGGTTTTTTTAATTAAAAAAATTTCAAATGTACTATTTATTTATTTTAAACATTCTTTTCCTTTTAAATTTTGAATTCCAAATTCTTTCCCTCCCTCCAACCCCTCTCCCTCCCAGCAATATATTATCAATTATATATATGAAATCGTGCAAAACATATTTCCTTATTAGCTGTATTTTTTTAAAAGAGCTGTATTCATTTATTATCTCATTTCATCATTACAACAGTCCTGTGAGGAAGATGCTATTATTATCCTTATTTTACAAATGAGTAAAATGAGATAGACTGTGGTTAAGTGATATGCCCAAGGTCACACAGATAGTAAGTGTCTGAAGACAGATTTTATTTCAGGTCTTCCTAATTCCAGGCCCAACAATCTGCATGCTAACTGAGAAATGGATGTTTCCATTTCTAGTGGTCACCTTGTGAGTCTGAAAGGTCAAGTGTTCTGGAGCTGGCTGCTGATTGCCCAGTGAGAGCTTCTTGCTACAACAGCGCCACTTCTGAGGGGATGCTACAGCTAAAAAGTCTAATAACACAAAGCAAGACCATGGTTTAGCTGACCAGGAGATCTAGACCTTGTGAGCTGCTCAGTCAGTGTAGATCTGGGATAAATGTGAAACATCTATTTCATCAGTCAAACAAAATTGTTGTTGCCTTTTGGTGAAGTATAATATGGGTGATGGATTATTGTTTTATGTTTCTGTATATGTTCATGCTTATGAATCTTTTGTGATTTAAGCATTTTCCGTGGTGGAAAAAATAAACCTCTCCTCTACCTGATATCCATATTTTATATTGAGTAGCTTTGTTGGAAGGTATCCTGTTATTCACTCTTTAGGGAGATCCAGGATATGAGCCATCCCCAAGTTTCACTTTAGAGATTTCCCCAGAGTTTCTTCAGAATGGGACACTAAGCCAGAGACACATTCTGAGAGAAGCCTGAAAAAGTTGACAAGGTCTCCCAGACCAAGTCACAGTACACATACCTTCATACTTGGTAAATTCAAGAAGATGGTGGGTATAGGGAGCATGTAAAAAATCTGTTGGAAAACATATTTTGAGATTCATGAAGGAAAGAGATCAAAGGATATTTAAACTACTCAGAAGTTATGCACCTCTAATTTCTGTGGACTTTCTTCAAGAAATTCAGAAGGTGCTAGACATGGCAAACACCAAATAACGTCACAAAAAGTAAAATATTTCTTAACAACAGGAAATGACTGGTTTCCGATGTAAGTCATTTCTGAATTAGTTCTTTGTACAGGCTACCAACTAGTTACAGCTTCTAGAAAGCAAACAAGAAGGCAAGATTAGTACATAAAATTGTTCTACTCTGATCTATTCAAGCAATCTATGAATGCCTAAAAATGAGAAATGGATGAAGTTATAGACGTTGATTCTGACTATCATCATTTCCTATAAGTTTAACCAGTGAAAAACAACAAGGCATCTCCAAGAGTCCAGACATCATTGCAGCCATCAAATACTTTATTTTCCTTGCCATGTGGAGAGACATGGCAGCCAAGAGGAGCACCAATTTTAGAGTGTAAACTCGTCTGCAAAACATTATACAGAAGGATGGTAGAAAACTATGAGCAATATTTCCTCACAAAACATGGAAAACCATGGATGGGGAAACAGATATAAGAGGAAGCTTTAGTGTAAGACCAAGCTAATCCAAATTATCCCAAGAGCATTTATAGATGAGACTGAAAAGAGGACAAAAATTGGCACAGAATGAAGCATTTGTCAGCGTTTCTATAGTGATCTATTCTAATCAACAATGGCAGCAGAACCACCACATTTGGGCTCTAACACCTCAGTGCTACGTGAGGAAGTAGAAATGGCCCTAAAGAAGATGAGGATGAAATTAGCAAGAGAAACAGAAGAAATCCATCCTGGAGGTAGTGCAATTTTAAAAGCATTGAATTGTTTGATTTTCAAGATTTCTCAAAGAACTGAAGATATCAAATGACTAAAACAAATCAGATGGCACTTTAAAGGCAATGAAAAGGACGTTAGCAATTATCTACCCATATGCTTTCTTTCTCATCTCTACAATATTTTTATAAAAAATGATCTACGCGTTTATTGAGGGCATCTTTGATGAAAATATGAGAAAGGAAGAGGCAGGCTTTCACAAATGATTTTCTACACTGGAACATGTCTGCAGTTACACAATTGACTGAAAGGCACAGAAAACACAAGATTCTGTTGTGTTATTATTTGTTGATTATTAAAAAGAATTTCACTGATTAAAGCAGAATTCAGGATTAAAAGCTCACCTCTGACAAAGTGTCTCTTATGCGTATGTTAATCATAGAGGATGACTTGCTAGATTCAGCTTCAGAGGTAACTTTGTTCAATGATCCTCTGATTAGCAGTGTGGCATCTGGGGTGCCCCTCTAACTCTCAGGTGGATCCCCCAGACAAGGCTACATGACTGTATCCTAATATTTTATGCTGGGCCTTCTTTTCTTCTCTCTCCACATTCTCTTGGGGACCTCATCAGCTCCAATTATCCGCATAATGATGACTCTCACTTCTATATTTCCTGCCCTAACCTTTTTCCTGAGCTTAAATACTAGATCCTCAATTGCCTAATGGATATTTTGAACTGGATGTTCTGGAGTCATCTCAAACTTAACATGTCCCAAGCTGAACTCATTATTTCTTCCTTCCACCCTCTCAATGCACTTTTCTTCCAAACTTCCCTATTTATGTTGAGAACATCACCATTCTTCTAATTACTTAGGTTCAAAACCTCAATGACATCCCACTCTCATCCCATGTATCCACTTAGTTGCCATATCTTGTGTCTTTCGTTACACTCTTGCATATTCAGTCTTCTGTCCACTCATACAGCCATCACCTGAGGTCAAACTCTCATCACCTTCTAACTGAATAGCTGGTGTTGTTCATTCGTTTCAGTCATGTTCAGTTCTTTGGTACCCCATTTGGGGTTTTCTTGGCAAATACACTGGGGAGGTTTTCGTTTTCTTCTCCAGATCATTTTACAGATGAAGAGACTGAGGCAAACAAGGTTAAGTGACTTTACCAGGGTCACACAGCTGATGTCTGAAGTCAGATTTAAACTCAGGAAGCTGAGTCTTCCTGACTCCACACCTGGCATTTCTATTTACTCTGCCACCTAGTTGTCCAACTGGACTATTGTGACAGCTTTTTAATTGGTCTCTCTCTGCCTTTATATTCCCATCTAGCCAGTTGTTATATCTCTAGAGTCAGAGGAATGGATTCAAATCCTAACTTAGATAGTTATTATTTGCACAAGCTAAAGCCAATCACCGTAACTCACTGGGCCTCAGTTTCCTTATTTGGAAAAAGATAGAGTTGAACTAGTTGACCTTTGAGGTCCTGTCCAGCCTGAATACTCTACTTATAACCATGGAAGAGCTAAAGACCTAAAGGAAGG
This sequence comes from Bettongia penicillata ogilbyi, assembly GCA_023548195.1. Taxonomy (NCBI): domain Eukaryota; kingdom Metazoa; phylum Chordata; class Mammalia; order Diprotodontia; family Potoroidae; genus Bettongia; species Bettongia penicillata. The sequence goes on from JAJHZJ010000131.1 coordinate 9,778,076, forward strand.
CATTGGCCAGATCCACTATGGGGGATTTTATGGGATAGCACAGTCAAGAATTATTTAGACTGATAAGGCATGGATGGGTTGCTGAGGCACTGTTTCAGAAAGGACCACATCACTGAGACCACTGAGCCACTGAAATGTTGAAGTATAATACTTGCATATAACCTACTTCACAGGGTTTTTGTGAGATCAGTTGAGATATGTATGGAAGGCATTTAACACACATTTCAGATGGCTGTCACACAAGGTCAAAAATGACCAGTTCTTAGAAAAGGTGTAAGGCCCATGTTATAAGAGCTTCAAGGAAGGAGAAGTCACTTCTGATTGGGAACCTGGTTAGGTGTTTATAGAGTTGGGAAGTCCTGAGTTTGAATCCTGCTTCAGACACTTACTATCTGTGTGACCTTTGGAAATCTTTGTGCCTCAGTTTTTTCATCTGTAATATAAAGGCATTGAACTAGATGACCCCTAAGATCCCTTCCACATCTAAATATATCCTGAATTCAAGTTCCATTTGGAAGCTTCTCAATAATTAATGCTCTCCATGTTTTCCCTCCTACAAGATAAATCTGGGAACATCTGAATTTAGCTCATTTGTGGCTCTCCCCTAGGGGTATTCAAGTCAGCTTGCTAGCAAGCAGCAAGCCCCTAATAAACATATGAACATAAAGCATATTTATTGCGATATGTAAAGAGCAGAATGGGATTCACTTAGTTAGCTCCAAGGGAGTAGGGCTATTTTCCTTCACAATCCCCAGCAGAATCAGTGCCTGCCTGTGCATATGCTCATAATGCTGGGAAGTCCCAGTGGTATGAGTCAGGTTGGGACCTGGTTACAGGCAGCACTTGCATGTGTATTATCTCTGGTCCTGCTTCTCCTGTTGTCACATCTCCCATTCTGTGACCTGTGTGTTCCTAGAGAACCAGTCATTAAATCAGTCAACAAGCCTTTAAGTGCCGAGTACTATGCTAAGCCTGGGAGATACAAAGAAAGACAAAACAAAAACGAACAAAAAAAAACATGATCCCCATTTTCAAGGAGCTCACATTCTAATGGGGGAGACATCATGCAAGCATCTACATTTGAACAAGATACAAACAGAGGCAGCAGAAGGGACTCTCAGAAGGAAGGCGCTGGTGGGAACAGCCAAGGCAAGAAAAGTCTTTTGCACAGGTAGAATTTAAGCTAAGACTTAAAAGAAGCCACGGGAGAGTCTTTCAGGCATGAGTGAAAAGGCACAGACAGAGTCAAGGAACAGCATATCATGCTGGAGGAAAAGGACAAAGGTCCGTGCTATTGGACTGTAGAATCATGAAGGGGAATAAAGTGTAAGAAGCCAGGTCACTCTCTTTTCCTCAAAGAGTTAAGTGCCTGGTTCAAAGCCTTTCTCTTCTCCCCAACTCCTGCCATCATAGTAGGGAATTTCAGATGTATTGATACTCCCTCCAACATCTTAACCTTGTAGTTCCTTAATTTACTCATTACATATAACCTACTCCTCCACCTCTCCTCAGCTGTAAATGAAGATGGCTGCTTAGCTGGAATGGTCAAAGTCTTCAAAAGATCTTAGCACAGGACTTGTAGGGTCTTTTCCAGAGTGAAGGAGTCTGCTCACACTATGAGGGAATGTGGGGAGGGCCATAGGGCTGCCTCTTCCTCCATACCCCAGGCCAAGTGGTCCCAAGATTACCTATTCTCTTTTCAAACAATTAATTTTTTGATACCTTTTGTTTTTACATCATTACCTACATTTCCAATAGGATCCCTCCCCCCTCCTCCCTCTCCAAGAGCTGTTATAATAAAGAATTTTTAAAAGAAAAAAGTTTTAAAAGCTAACATATATTTTAAAATATTATATGTTATAATGTTATATGCAATATTCCATACTTATTGATCCCCATTTATACAAAGGAAATGGTGGGGGAGGAGGTATCTTCTAATCTGTCTTCACTGGGACCAAGTTTGCTTGGTCATTATAATTTTACAACATCGAATTTTAATTATTTTGTCATAATTTTTTCCAATTATATTGTTGTAGTCATGTTACTTTCATTTTATATTTCATATTACTTCATTTTGTATCCGTTAGTATAAGTCTTTCATGCTTCTTTGTATTCCTTGTGTTAGTAATTTATTGCAAAACAATAATGTTCCCTTATGCAGCACAATTTCTTAAACTCTTCCCAAATCTATGGACAGCCACTTTCCTGCCATATCCATACCATGGTACCTGCATTCTGGCCATTAACCTCATTCCACTCACTCCCTACCTCAAACCCTGTCTGGCCCCAAACCAGAAAACCTTGGACTCTGCTCCAGGACAGTCTGATAGCTTTTGCCTTACCTTGCCTTATCACTTTCCACATCTAGTTTATATATTATCTTTCCCTATTAGAATCTAAGCTCCTTAAGGCAGAGGAGTTATCTTGCTTGCTTATATTTGTAAGACTATCATTTAGTATAGTGCCTAACACATAAGAAACATTTAATAAATGCTCTATCTCGCTTCTATAATCTACCTATCTACTTTGTTTCCAGTTCTTTGCTATCACAAAATGCTACTATATTTTTATATATTTATGTAAGTACTATATATTTATATAATAAGCACATATCTATACATTATATATTAATGTAATAAATATATATTTTATATGATATATAATATGACATGTATTATAATACATAATATAATGAATTTATGTACTATTATACATATATAATAAATTATATAATAATATATATTTTATAGGTATATACACATAACATATATACACATAGAAGTATGTATAAATTTTAACTACTTGCATTTGGTATTGATTTGAGGTCTACAGTCCTAGACTGTTTTCTGACTTAGGGTTAGGAAATTCCTTTTATTTTTTTGATCATGAACCTGTGTCCTTAAACCTTACTTTAGGGATTCTTAGCAAAGCCTAGAAGAGCTATGTGGAGATTAGGATACAGGGTGAGGCTTCTTCCCAAGATCCTCTTTGATTAGTACACAAATGAAAGAAGAAAAGCCAAATGAAGAAGCTATATTTATAATACACATCTGCCAGCAACAAAATCTGTTTGTTTCCTTCTTAGCACAGCAATGATGTTTATATATTTATGTAAGGAAATTCATTAAGGAGAAGTCATGGTAGAAAACATTTGAATTAGGGTCAATGGAGAGGGAAGGACTCATCATGAGTTTGGATGGACAAGTTTTTGGGAAAGAACTTGATGAATTTTTGGTCACACTTTTAGACCTATGGAAAGTGGTGACATGGTCAGGGTACTTCCCAGGAGCTGGGGGAAAAAAGAACATCGGACTGTGAATTCCTCCTTATTTAACTTAGTGTCGATGAGGGAGACTGTTTCTAAGATAAGAGAGGTTGACTGTCTTCTTGCTCCCTGCGCAAATTTTTGGAGGACAGAGATCTAGGTAGTACAAGGGAATGATTTTAGATTATTCATCCTGGTTTCGTTCAATATCTGGCATTGCAATGGGAAAATTCTGAACTGCTTACCAAGATGGCCCCTGAAGGATTTTTTCTCTGGAAAAAGGGCTAGAAACACTACATGCTAGTAACTGTAGAAGATTGCAGACAGAATGTATGGGGAGGCATAAGGAGTACCAATGGATATTTACAGCTGGGAGCTATGGGAGATGTCTATAACCTGCTGGGAAGTGTGAACAGTCACATTATACCCCATTCACTGAGAGCCTGGGCCTGCTGGGAACCCTACCAAGACCATGCTTGTAAGTGACTGAAGCCATACCCGTCTCTGAGGAAGGACTGTTCATTGGTAAGAGCTGATATTTTTCACGAGCTCTGAGAAGAGTCCTAGTTGTTTTCTTTAAACTATAAATATTTTTTTCTTCTCTGAGCTTTGAGATGTGCTTACAAGGGGTAGGTGCTGACCACACACTGAGTGCTTTGAAGTTCCCAAATTTTCTGGGTGGAGCCAATGTGAGACATTCTGAAGCAAGGATTATATAGGACACTGAAAATACTGGTAGATTTAATTTGTCATTCATTCATTCATTCATTTATTCATTCATCCATCCATTCAACAAGCATTTATCGGTCTACTACATGCCTGCTTTTGCTGGGAATATAAAGCCCAAACCAAAAAAATTGGCCCTACCTTTAGAAAGCTTATATTCTACTAAGGGGAACAACACATCCATGGATAAGCAAATGCAAAATACATACAAAATTAATGCAAAGTGATGATGGGAGTCTGATGGGGGACAGCATACTAAGAAAAAAGGGAAAAAGGAAGAACCTCATGTAGGAGTCAGCATATGAGCTGACACGTGAAAAACATAAAGGATTCTGTTGAGTTGGAGGTAAACGAAGAGTGCGTTCCAGGCTTGCAGAGGCAGCCTCAGAAATGGATAATACTAAGTCAGGTAAAGGGAGAAGCAGGTAGTTGTTTGTGTGTAAAGGGGAATATTTTGTAAGTCTATTTAGAAAGGTGGACTGGACATAGCCTATGAATGGCTTTAAATTCCAAACAGAGAAGTTTGCATTTTATCCTAGAAGCAGAAGGAGCCATTGATGTTTCTTGATCAGGAGAGTAACATGGTCAGACCTATGCTTTAGAAATATCCATTTGGCAGCTGTGTGGAGTTTGGGTTAGAACAGGGGAGAGATCAGAGGCTGGGAGACCAATCCAGGAGCTCTTGTAATAGTCCAGCTGAGATAATTATTTTCTCATTTGATCCTCTCAATAACCCTATGTTATTATTATTTTAGTACTGTCTGACTCTTCATGACCCCATTTGGGTTTTTTCTTTTAGGCAAAGATCCTGGAGTGGTTTTCCATTTACTTCTCCAGCTCATTTTAGAGATGAGGAAACTGAGGCAAATAGTGTGAAGTGACTTGCCCAAGGTCATACAGCTAATAAGTGTCTGAGGCCAGATTTGAACTCAGGAAGATGAGTTTTCCTTATTCTAAGCCCGGCACTCTATCCACTGTGTCCCCTAGCTGCCCCAGCAACCCTGTAAGGTAGGGGCTATTTTTATTCTCATTTTACAGTTGAGGAAACAGAGGCAGGCAAGATAAAATGAATTGCCCTGGGTCACACAGCTAGTAAGTACCTGAAGAAGGATTTGAATTCAGGTTTTCCTGACTCTAAGTTCAGAACTCTATATCCTTCATCAACTAGCAAATGCCAGAGATACCCCAACATGTTGGGATGTAAAACAAAAACCATATTTGATAACTTAGTGAATGTTAGAGATGAAGAAAGGCGAGATGTTGAAGATCATTTCTTGTGAAAGAGTGACTAGGATGATGGCTGGATAGGATTGCTGAGGAGCTGTCAAGGCTTCCTTTAAAAAACTCTGATGAATGAGAGAACTGGTGATAAACTAGAGACAGAGAAAATGTCCAGATGAAAAAGCAGCAGCAAAAACATAGCAGTCCTCAAACCACATGCTGGTGTAAAGGATGGGAGTAGGGCAGGACCTGGGCTTGGGGAAGAATGTGGCTGGGTTCACGGAAGATGTTAGAGGGAGGAATAATTGTGAACTTTGAGCTTAGATGGATTTTGGGCATGAAGATGGAGGTGAGCCAGGAGATTAGCTAGAAAAGGCCAAAAAAAGTGGTGACTTGGACTTAAGTAGGGCCCAAAACAGATATTCACAACAAGATCACAGCATCATAAGATAGGGACCCTTAGAGAGGACCCTTTCTGTTTTTGCTGGAATGTTGAGTTGCTTCAGTCATATTTGACTCTTCATGACCCCATTTGTAGTTTTCTTGGCAGAAGATACTGAGCGGTTTGCCATTTTCCTCTCCAGCTCATTTTCCATGTGAGGAAACTGAGGCAAACAGGGTTAAATGACTTGTCCAGGGTCACACAGCTCATGAGTGTCTGAAGTCAAATTTGAACCCATGAAGATGAGAGTGCCTGATTCCAAGCCCCATGGATAAGGATCCACCGCACCACCTAGCTTCCTGGAGGGATCGTAGAGGACATTTGATACAACCTCTTCATTTTATAGGTAATGGGGGGGGGGGGGGGGTCTTTGAAGCGTGCCCAGATTGCCTAACAGGGAGATGCTCTGTGTCTCCTCACCCACGGGTGAGGATAGCCTTCTTTGATTGTCTGCTTAACAATAAGAGGCTGCATCTTTAAAAGTAGCATTCTTTCCTGCCCACTCCGTGTTAAGGTAAAAAGGAGTCCTTCCCTTGCATCCTTCTCTTTTAGCTTAGCTCCTAAAATTGAACTTGGGTGTACTTGTTTTTATTCTGTATCATTTATCCTAGGCAGAAATCCCTACCAAGCCTGGAAAGTTGAGCCATGGTGATCTTGGAAGCCAAATTTCAGACAGGATATTGCAGTCAGTTGTCCTGGAGAGGAAACCTTTAGAAGCCAGGGTCCCTGGGACTCAAGTCCCAGCAGGGTATTGGACTTGAAACTGGGACTAGGCTCTAAACAAATTATACTAATCTAGGAATTTAATGCCCTGATCCTCTCCAAAGACTGAATCATAAGGAAGTGGGGAAGAGAGGGATTATGGCTCCCACATGTTGAGAGAATAAGTGGATATATTTGTGATTATATCTTCTTGATTATATCTTTTGAAATAATTATTTGTGAAAGCTAATTCAACTGTTAGTGGTTAAATGGAATCTGGACTGCAGGGGACCCCCCCCCCATACTTGGGGAGAAACATCATTGTTGGAGACTGGACTCATTTGCAGAAATATGCCTCATCACCCTTAAGGGTACTAGAGAAGCCTAGAGGGTAAAAGGTAACATACCTGACTTTCAGGTAACAGAAGCCATAGTGGCTGGCATTACATAGAGATAGGGAAACTGAAGCCCAAGTAGTGACTTGCCCAAAGTCACATGGGTAGTATGAGGTATGATTTAAAGTTAGGTCTTCCAACTCCAATAGTCAGTGTTCATTCCACATTGTGGCGTCATGGAAATAACTCTCTATCTGGAGTCAGGAAACCTAGATTTGAATCCCTTATCGCTAATTATCTAATAATGACACATTTTGTGTAATTATCTTGTTTGGTAATTGGGTTATCTTGGGTAATTTATTGAGTTTCCCTGGTCCTCTATTTCCTCACCTGTAAAATGAGAAGATTGACTTGATAATCTTTAAGGGCCCCTCCAGCTCTACATCTATGATTTCTCTAAGGTCTGACCTGGGACTGATATTGCAAAAGATTCAATCGACAGGGCTACAAACTTGGATGCTAAGAGATTGGTGGGAAATGATGGCAGTCAAAACAAATGGAATTTGTCACAATCAACTTCCACACAGAAAGACTTGAGTTTTAAGCCCAACCTCACACCAACCAAGCTTGTCTTTTTAACTTGCCCAGAGCCTCCTCCTCTGAGGAACTCATGCATTCATGCTTTTCTTAGTCTTCATGGAAATTATAGAGTTTGCTTTCTACTGTCATTAGCTAGAGTATTCTCTTTGTCACCCTTGCCTTTATCAACCTTCATGCAATTTCACAGGGCACTGGACAACCTGTGAGACTTTGAATATCTGCAAAATTCCAGGATGTATTCTTAAAGGGGTGGTTTATTGACATTTGAGAAGGGAGGCAGAAATCACTAAAAGCCACTACAGTTTCATTAAAAATAGAACATACTAGACTAACATCACTTCCCTTCTTTTTCTTTCCCCTTTGTTTCTTTGTTTCTTCTTTTTCTTTTCTTTTCTTTTCTTTCTTTCTTTCTCTTTCTTTCTTTCTTTCTTTCTCTCTCTCTTTCTCTCTCTCTTTCTTTCTCTTTCTTTCTTTCTTTCTTTCTTTCTTTCTTTCTTTCTTTCTTTCTTTCTTTCTTTCTCTTCTTTCTTTCTTTCTTTCTTTCTTTCTTTCTTTCTTTCTTTCTTTCTTTCTTTCTTTCTTTCTTTCTTTCTTTCTTTCTTTCTTCCTAAATCTAGAGAACACCAAAGACTCAGTATACCTAAATTTCAGCAAAGCATTTGAGGGCCTTACATGCAGTCCTCATGAACAGAGTAGCAGAGTAGAGAGATATGGGTTAAGTAAACGTATAATTAGAGAGACTCAGAATTGGTTGAATAATAAGACTCGGAGAGTAATGATTACTGCATTGATGCCAGCCAGGAGAAATGCCCCTAGAGCAGTGCCCCGGGACTCTGTCTTTCACCCTGTTTGGTTCAACTCTTTTAATCATGACTTGGATGAGGGCATAGACAACATGCTTAACACAACTGGGAATGACAACCAGCTGGGAGGAATAACTACAATATTGAATAACACAATGAGAACTTGATGGACTAGACTATTTATCTGACTAATAAGAAATTTAACAGAAACAAATATTAAGTACTTTATTCAGTTAAAAAAAATCAACTATACAAGTTCAGGGCAGGATAAGAATAATTGGACAGTAAGATCAAAATGATCCGTCACTATAATATGCCAGGCAAAAAGCAATCTTAATTAGGCTTTATTAATAGAGGCCCTGTTTGCCTCCATTTCCTCATCTGTGAAAATGAGCTGGAGAAGGAAATGACAAACCACTCTAATATCTCTGCCAAGAAAACTCCAAATGGGGTCATGAAAAGTCAGACACAATTGAAATAACTCAACAATAGAGGCTTGGTCCCAAAAGGAGATGATAATTTTGCTTTATTATTCTCTGGTCTAGAGTATTGTGTTCAGTTGTGGCTAACACATTTTAGGAAATACATTAACAAAATTGAATAAGTCCAAAAGAGTATAGTGAGATCAAGCCCCACAAGAGGTGATTGAAATACCTAGACGTGTTTAGCCTGGAGTGAAGAAGACTAAATGGAAGTATGATAACAGACTTCAATTATTTGAAAAACCGCCATGTTGGAAGATGCCTTCAATTTGTTCTCGTTGGCCCCAGAAGGCAGATGTAGGAGAAATGGGTAAAAATGACCATGAGTTAGATTTAGGAGGGATATGAAGAAATACTTCCAAATGTAACCTTCTGTTCCTGGGATGCTGCCTGATGAATGCTATGCCTCTCCTCCCTCCAACGCACCCACACACAAAAAAATGCTCCTAACTTAGGTAGACTATCCCAGAGCTGTTTGTTGAGTGATATCTTCTGAACTTGACTTTCTGGGATTTGTGGAGCCATGAAGCCATGAAGAACTAAGAGACCCCCCAGGGCTTACAACAGAGACCACATCCTGGAGAAACTTCCAGTCTACTCTCCATCTTGGTCATTACTTACCTCAGAACACTTTCAGGGAAATTCCAACCATGTTTCATTCCACTCCCTTTCTCCAAGTTACACTCCTTTACTCCCCTCCAACTTTGAAGTCATGAACCATAATCAAATCACCTCTACCATTGTTCCTGGATGGGGTGTGTCAATTTACCCTCCCAAAGCCCCACTTATCATCCTTGTAACTTTCCAGACCAAAATATTCCCCTCCACCCTGCCTCGCTTTGGCCACCAATAGTTGCTCGATAAGGCACAGACACATAACTTTAGTTCATACTGATATATGATAAATGCATTAGAGGTACATGACAAAGGCTGTTGCCAGATCCTTGGGAAAGCATCAGCTGGGAGGAATCATAGAAGGCTTCATGGAAGAGATAGCATTTGAAGTAGGCTTCAGAGTATTATATTTGCTATATAAGTGCAACTCCGTAAATGTCAAATAACTTCTCTCTGGTCCTCAGTTTCTGCATCTGTAAAATGAGGATGCTGGACTAGCACTGCCTTGGATATTCTGGGGAGGATGAGGAGCATTGTGACCTGGCAGTACAGAAAGGGGAGGAGCCTGTTGGAATTGAGAGACTTTCCAGTCTGGTTGCTAAGGTTACTGTCAGCACACAATAAGGGGTGTGCCGAGGGGGAGGGACTGGCATATGTAAATGAAGCCCTTAATTAGCTTCCTTAGCTCATCTGGTTCTGTTTTTCTAGGCTCCTAGGTTTTACATTAGAGAGAAATTCTGCAGAAATGTAGGGTAGGGAGGGAGTGGAGAGCAGAGAGGGGAAAAGAAGGAAGGGAGATGGGAAAGACTATAAAGGGTGGAGACTGCAAATCTTCTCCCTTGGTAGAAACCTTTTTGCAGGGGTCTCCTCTTCAGAATGGACATCCATCAGCCTGTCAGTCAGACAGGTAGTCAGTCAGCCCCTCAGTCCATCACACTGTCATTCAGCCAGTCAATCATTCTGTCAGGCAGTCCCTCAGTTGACTAGCCAGGGATGGAAGTTAGTGGGAGGGTTAGTCATAAATCAGTTAAGTCACTTGTTTACAGATGAACCCCATTACTGGCCCAAGAATTGAGTAATTATAACAATACAGAATCTATTCAGAAGCAGAACAGTTTTCCTCCCTTATATGCAATAGGATTTGGAGGGGTTCAAGGAACAAGCTCTTAAACATCTTAATTTCAACCAATAGACCATCTCTTACTACTTTGAGCTGTAATAGGTGCTTCATACATACTAATTAATTCCCTTAGGTTAAGGCATTCATTGTCTCTAGGAAGCCCCAGCTAAAAATGCTCATGTGTCACCTGGGAGGGGGTAACACAGGGAACCATCAAGCACCCATTAACACCTCAGCAGCAATCAGTTTGTAAGACTCCCCTAAAAACTGTCACTGGAGGAAAAGGAGACTAGAGCTCTAAGCAGATGTTTTGTAGTTTCAGATTTAGGCTGGAAGGGACCTTCAGAGGTCCTCTATTGTAAGCCAACCCCCATATTTTACTGAGTGAGGAAACTGAGGCAAGAGTGATTTACCCAGGGTCAGACAGGGCATAAAGAACAAAAGGACCTGAACTGGTGTCTTCTGGCATTAAATCCAGAATTCCCTCCCCCCAAGTTGTATCACATTATCCCATTGGATATGTCCCATAGGAATTATTTTGATGGTTGCAGAAGGCAGGGTAATCCCAGAAGAGTTGTCCCCAGCTGTAACTGTATGAACAGAGGCAAGTGAAGGGAAGCCCTGGCCTGGCTGGAACTGATTGGAAGTTGGAGCTGATTGAAGGGCAGGGTAGATTAGGTTTCCAAACCATAGGCCTGGCACCAGCATGTGGCAATAGGATGGAAGCTACTCTGGTAGAGGGTGGGCTGGGAAATTAGGAGAAGGACAAAATCCAGTATGAGGGGCCAAAAAGGAAGGAGTCTGGGGTAGAAGGGATTTGGGCTAGAGAGTAGGGCAGTCAAAGAGCTCTGAAGTTTTTGATGAGGAGGCTAGAGACACTGAGATGGGAGTAGGACAAGGGTGGTCAAGTGAGGTAAGGAGGAAGAAGACTTCCAGGGAGGCACTGAACTATTTAGAGGGTAAGGTGGTGACATACAAGGACATTATCGGGACACACAGAGGGATATGAAGGTACATCCTGTAGTCACCTAGAGAGGCTACTGATAATACTTACTTTGGTGGTACAATGAATAAAACACAGGACTTGGAGTCAGAAAGCCCTGAGTTCAGATCCTGCCTCAGGTCACTAGCTATTTGATTTTGGGGCAACTCACTTAACCAGCTCTCTGTTTACTCATCTCTAAAACAAGGATAAAAATACTATCTGTTTCCCAAGGTTATTGTGAGAATAAAATGGGATAATATTTGTAAAGAGCTTTGCAGATCTTAAAACTCATTGTAAATGTTAGCTGCTATTTTCTTCTCTGGAAGTGCCCATAGGCATACACAGAGATACACACAGACATGGACAGAGACAGGCATATAGATGTATATATACACAGGACGGTTCAGATCTACACATGCACAGAAGGAGTATGCATGTATGGAGATACAGGCACAGACACAGAAGTATACCAAAACATGGGTTACATACCCAGAGCCACCACAGCCACACACACACACACACACACACACACACACACACACACACACACACACAGACACTTTGGATTCCAATGTCTTTGGACTTCCAGACACAGATGTGCTAGCATGCTTAGTCACTCCCAGAGACTCCTGCTCTGTGAAGCTCCCCCCAACCAACACCCAGCCCTCCCCAGCTCCTACCCTGGTTAACAGATGCGCATCCTCTTATGCTGCCCTCCCACTACACCCTCCTCTATTCTTGCTATGAATTTCTCACCAAACAAGCTTCATTAATCGTCTAATAACCGGATTAATTAAGGACATGGAAAGTAAACAGCAAGAATGTAATTTGCCCCTGATTACTGTGTAATTGCTGGAGGATGGGCTCATTTGCATATGCAAAGAGGGCGTCTGGCAGAGGCTGGTGATAAAGAACAGTTCAGAGGAAACAAATGTCGTACCTACTCCTCCTGACATCCCTCTCTGTTCCTGGAGCTGTACTCTCCAGCTGCTGTGCTCACCAGCTCCAGCCTTGCCATTCCCTGCCCTGCCAATCTCCCTTCCCCTCTCTCTCCTCTCTCTCTCTCTCTCTCTCTCTCTCTCTCTCTCTCTTTCTCTCTCTCTCCCCCTCTCTCCCTCCCTCTCTATCAAACTTGCATTCTCTCACTCACCAGATCAGGGGTCCAGTAAGACACTTAAGAGGGTAGACTACTGCACTTCTCCAACATTGGCTGTGTTTGGGTAACTTGGTGCTTTCCCTGGCAGTTTGACCTGTCTCTCTGTCCCTCTTCTCCAGTTCACACTCTTAGCTTTTCCCAACTCAACCTCTCAGTCTTCCAATCTTCCTAGCCTAGCCCTCTATCTTCCCTAAACTAATCATCTCAGTTTACCCTAATCCCGCATCCTACTTTCCCCTTTGGTCCACACCTCCCATTCCAGGTCCAGCAAAGTCGTGAAGTTGCTGGTTTGTCTTTGGCTTCTCGTGTCCCCTTATCAGTCTTTTCTTCCCCAGCCACCAACTCGTGCCCTGGCCTTGCTATCAACGGTTTCTCATTACTTTAGGCTCTAAAGGAATGGGAGATTCTCCTCTCCCTCAATATGCACCCACAACCTTCTTCTGAATCTCTCGCTTCCTGCCTTCAACCACAGAGCTCCCTGTTCCTCTGTTCCCTCCCCTGTTGTTCCACATCTCTCCAACTGACCACCGTTCCCTCTTCTGTTGTCAGTGGCTGTGGTTGGTAGGTCTCAGATGAAGGATTTCACATTATGGTTGGAGCTCCAGGCTGATGACTCTTCTCCCCTCCAAGTCCCTTTGCCTACCAGCAAGGGGACTCTGGAACGATTCTTGAGCAGTAGCATTTTAGGCATCATGATGGACCGTATCAGAGAGAAGTTTCTGGACATCCAGAAGTAAAAATACTTCTCCTGAGAGACTTGGAATAGCTCAGGGCCCCAGAAGATTTCTTACTCTTCTTTCTCTGTCCTGTTCCAGCCTCGCTTCCCTCCTTTCACAGCAGGGACCCCATAACTAACCAGTTCAATAGTGCACACTGTTTAGGGATGGAAGTCAGTGGGAGAGTCAGTCATAGGTCAGTCAAGTCACTTGTTTTCAGATGAACCCCAAATTATAACAAGGGACAGCCCTAGTCAGTGGCAGAGCAGTCTGCCTCCCATTTGATTTCTTGCCTTTTTTCTGTTTCTGACTTGCTGGTTCCCAATGCTGGGTCACTTTCATCTAGAACCCTATCCCCATCTCTTCTCTTTCTCTTTTCCCTTGTCCCCAGAGCCCTTTCCCTCTCCATCACTGTCCTCTTAGCCCCCTTTCCTTCCTCTCCCTAGTGTCTTCCTAGCTTCCTTCTTTCTCTCTCAGGGTCCCCCAGTCTTTTCCTCTCTTCTCTGATCTCCTCCATCTCTCCAGTTGGGCCCTGCCCAAGCGACTGCAGTCTAGATCCCTGGGTGGTCCTGGCTCTGGGCTTCTGAGAACCAGGAACTGGGAACCCCCTGGACTGCCCTCCCTCCTACCCCTGCATCCCACCTTGGGTCTCAAACTGCAAATTGTTTTTTGATGGCGGCCTCCTCCGTCTGACTGAACTCAATTTGCGTCTCCAAAGCAGCTAATAGTCGCATTAAAAAATCCATTTTCACTTGCGATTGAATTTGACTGGAGCTCAATCAATAAGCGAAGGTCTCCCCTCCTTCCCTCCCTGGGGGACTCCCTCCCCCCTTCTCCTTTCCACCTTCACCATGGCAACCATGGAAGCCACAGCATCAGCTCTGCAGTCCTTCTTCTTTTGCCCCAATCACTATTGGTAGAAGTGCTATGCCAACCTCCCCCTTTACAGCTCCTCCTAGATGGGGGCTAGAATAATCTGGAGAGTTCAGAATCTCCTTGTAATCCTTCCTGGCTTTGGCTTCTATTCATCGTTTTTTCCCCCAACAGTGGCTCCACCATTTTCTATCATATGCCTATTCTCATATAAATCCACAGGAATTTCCACCCTGAGTCAGACCCTTGGTTCATCTCCTCCCCCTCCCACTTCCCTCCAACTCAATAGTCCAGAGGTCTCTGACTGGACTGCAGATTCAGATGGGCAGAAAGATACCAGGGAAGATCATTAGCATCATTAACTATCATTTGGGGATTTATTTAAATGTCCTTTGGGCTTATTAGTGATTTAATCCCAGGGAGGTGACAGGTATCTCTTGACAAATCAATTTCCACAAGTTTAACATTCTCACCCTGCCACCCCCCATAGCCTCTTTGCCCTAGCCAGAATCCTTATCATACCTACAGGTGGCCTTGGGTTCTTGAAGGATATGTCAATGGAGTTCAAGTTAAGGCAGGTTCTACCAAGCTGAATTGGGGGCAGTTAGGTGCTGCAGCACCTAACTCTATCGAGTATCAGTCCTGGAGTCAAGAGGACCTGAGTTCAAACCTGGTGTTAGACATTGTATGACCTTGGGCAAGTTACTTAATTCCATTTGCCTCAGTTTCTCATTTGTAAAATGAGCTGGAGAAGGAAATGGCAAACCACTCCAATATCTTTGCCAAGAAAGCCCCAAATGGGATCGTGGAGAGTCAGATTCTGTTGAACCAACTCAAGTTGTTTCTGGACCAGCTTTTTGAGTTAGGGCCTGACAGCAGAGTGTATCTGATTGTGCTAGCTAAGTGCCAAGGGGTTCATCACCATCGTGATAGTTGCCATGAAATGAATTTTTTGGTTGCAGTACCTCATGGAGCTCATCAATTAAGGTGAAGGAGGCATTCTGATCTCCATCAGGGAGGGTATACTGCATCCATGAAGATTAAGATTTTGGGAATTCTTGAAGAATCAGATCTTGAGAGAAAAAGATTTGGGGCTCACCCTCACTCATATGGTATGATTTCCTTGAAAGTAAGATTTGTTTCATTCTTTGTACTTATATCACCCAGCCTAGTGTGCAGAATCCTTAATAAAGGGCTGTAAGAATATATATACCCTTTGACCCAGCAATACTGCTTCTAGGTCTATGTCCCAAAGAGATCATAAAAAAGGACTCAGATGTACAAAAATATTTATAGCAGCTCTTTTTGGTGGTGGCCAAGAACTGGAAATCAAGGGGATGCCCATCAATTGGGGAATGACTGAACAAATTGTAGTATATGAATATAATAGAATACTATTGTGCTATAAGAAATGATGAACAGGAGGACTTTAGAAAAGCCCGACTTATATGAACTGATGTTGAGTGAAAGGAGTGGAACCATTATACACAGTAGAGAACATTATACACAGTAGCAGTCATAGTGTGTGAAGACTGTTTCTAATAGACTTAACCCTTCATGGCAATGCAAAGACCTAAAACATTTCCAAAGGACTCGATGCAAAATGCCATCCACACCCAGAGAAAGAACTATAGATTCAGAATGCAGAATGAAGCAGACCATTTTCTCTTCTGTTATGGTTTGGTTTTTTCCTCATGGTTTCCCCCATTCATTTTAATTCTTCTATGCAACATGACTAATGTGAAAATGTATGTAATAAGAATGTATGTGTAGAACCCATATAAGATTACATGCTGGCTTGGGGACAGAGGGGGAGAAAATTTAAAATTTATGGAAGGGATTATTGAAAACTGACAACAAATAAATGAATTTACAAAAAATAACAAAGACTTACTTGACTGATTTATCGATTGTCCTAAAATGACTTCCCTTCAAGTTCCCCAGAAGGGCCCTTCATTCCGATATTTCAGGATTCAGAGAATCCATCCCTGTCCATCCCATTCAACCCCTTCATTATTTTTTGCCTTCCATCATATGCATTTTGTACACTTCAATCCTCTTTCAGTCTGTCTTCCCAGAGAAAAGAGAACCAACCTTTTCAGAATCTCCTTAGACAGCAGCCGCCCCCATAGCCATCCAGCTCCATTATCTCTTTCTTGAGATAGAGCAGTGCAGAATGGCCCACATTTTGCCTCGCAGGGCTTTGTGGGAGGGAAGGAGAACCCGCACACAAACCTCTTTTTCTGTTGTCATTTCTAATGCTTCTTCTAGCATTGTGTTTTTGGCCACAGCAGTAGATGAGACTGGAGTCTTTAGGTGAATGTGAAGACTTTTCCACCAGAGAAGAGCCCACTTATCCCCATCCTTCATTTTCTAGAAGCTAGGTCTCTTTCCTTGAAAAAACATTCCCTCAAATGCCGTGCTAATATTTTAATAGTGTTTACTGTGAAACTTTGTAGAAAGTCCTTTGAAAATCTAAGTAAACTGCACATAAAATTAAATTAAATTAAAAAAGAAAATCTACATGTTTTCCCTATGGCTACCTATTTATTTAGAGCCTCAGAGAATACTTACAGATAAATTAGATGTGATTTCATAGAGAAGGGACCCTAGAGATCATGTAGCCCAACAATCTCTCTGAAAATGTCCAGTATAAATTCTCATCTGGTATCTTCTTGAATACTTCCAGTGATGAGGAACTCACTAATTCTTGAGGCAGCCCAAACCATTTATAGACAGTACTGATGGGAAGTTTTCTTTATATGGAGCTGAAATTCCCTGTAATTTCCATGTAGTGTTACTGGTTCAGTTTTCCAGAACAAGTCTCCTTCCCTTTTCCCTGAGTTGTAGCAGGAAAAGCACTAGACTCTTAAGTCAGGAAACATGAGCTCTATTTCTAGCTTTGCCACTGTGTATGACTAGACAAGTTTAGTCTATATTTCCTCATCTATAAAATGAAAAGCAGAGTGAACTAAATGATCCTGAATGTCTCTACTAGCTCTGGGGCAAACAGGGTTAAGTGACTTGCCCAGGATCACACAGCTAGTAAATATCTGAGGCAGGGTTGAATTGAGGTTTTCCTGACCCCAGGCGCAGTGCTCTATCCACTTCACCCCCTAGCTGACCCCTTCCCATTTTAAAATTTGATTTCCACACACATCCCTTCCCCTCCCCTCCCCCTTAAAGCATCAGATAGCACGGATTCAAGACTCATCACCCTTCTGGCTGCCATGGTCTGGGAGCCTATCAGCTCATCAATGTCTTTCCTAAAACGAACATGGGGCTCCAGGTGTGGCCTAGCCAAGACAAAGAGCACCAGAATTCTCACCTACTTCTTTAGTGTTTCTCTTAATGCAGCCTGAGATTTCACTGGTCTTTGGGGCTACCACCATGGATGTTGTGAGGCTCAGATGAGACAATGGATGCTAAATATTTTGCAAAAACTAAAGTGATTTTATAAAATATAAATTATTCTTATTAGCTTACTGTCACCAGGTATCAAGTCTGGGGATGACTCCAGTCTTCCATGTAATAATCTTCTATTGTACTCCTGTGGAACTCAAACAATATTTTGTTTTAAATAATATTTTATTTTTTCCAATTATATGTAAAGACAATTTTTAGCATTCATTTTTACAAAATTTTGAGTTCCACATTTTTTCCTCCCTCCTTCCCATCCTCTCTTCCCAAAATGATACCTCCCCCGCCCCCCAGGACTTCTGAAGGAGGGAGTCTAGATTACTCACCCTATCCAAAAGAGAACTCATTATTTTTTCCCTAAACCTGCTTGTCTTCCGACTTCCTTGTTTTTCCCAGTTAACCAGGTTCATAATGTTGTCACACTCTCTTCCACTTCTCACTCTCCTTCACCCCACATACCCAGACAGTTGCCAAATCTTGCTGCGTTTTTTCCCTCCCCATCTCTCAGATCTACCCCTTTCTCTCTAGTCACACAGCTCCCATTAAAGGGCAGGCCCTCGTCTCTTCTCACCTGGACTATTGTATTGCAGCAGTCTCCTGATTGGGCTTCCTGCCTCAGGTCCACCCTCCTATGCTGCCAGAGTGATTTTCCTATGAGCAGTTCCCACCATGTCACTCCCCAATTCAGTAAACTTCATTGGTTTCCTATTGCCTCTAGTATCAAATAGAAACTCCTTCTGAAACTCTTAAAATCTTACACAACCTGTCCCTAGCCTAGCTTTCCAGACATTACTCCTGCATTCAATAATCCAGTCAAACCAGCCTTCTCACACATGGCTCCCTCCATTTCCTATCTCGGTAACTTTGCACTGGTCATCCCCTGGGAAGCATTCTCTTCTTACTTCCTGTCCTACAATTTCTTCTTCCCTCAAGATGCAGCTCTAGCACCAGTTTCTACATGAAGCTTTTCCTTCTCTCCCTCCCTTCAAAAATAGCTTGTGTTTAACTTCTTTTAAACACAATACTGTCACTCTCCTGTTCAATAAACTCTAATGACTCCCTATTGCCTCCAGGAACAATTACAAAATTCTTTATTTGCCATTCAAAGCCCTTAATAATCTAGAGCCCTCCTACTTTCCATCCTTTTCCCCTTTATTCCCCCAAGTGTGCTCTTTGACTTAGCAACACTGACCTGAACATTCTACAAACAAGACACTTCATCTCAGCTCTGGGCACATGCTCTACCTTTGTCTCCCACGTCTGGAATGCTTTCCCTCTCAGACTTCTGACCTCCCTGGCTTCCTTTAAGTTCCAACTAATCTCACCTCCCACAGAAAGTCCTCTTAATTCTGGTGCATCCTTTCTTTTATTAATTATTTCCTACTTCTCCTGCATATAGCTTGCTGGTGTTTGTTTACATGCGTTTGTTTACACCTTACCTTTCCCACTAGATTATAAACTCTACTGTCTTTTGATTTAGGACAGTGATTTAGGACAATCAATGAATCAATCAATCCAAGGACTGTCTTTTGGAACTTTTTGTATCCCCAGAACTCAGCACAGTATCTGGCACACAGTAGGTGCTTAATAAATGTTGATTGATTACTTTGCATTTATTCTTTTTTACATTTATTCTATCTATGTGTGTGCTTCTTTTCTTCCCTATTAAAGTGTAATTACTTACAAGAAGAGTTTTTTTCATTCATTCTATTTGTATCCCCAGCAGTCGGTACATAGTAGGTGATTAATAAATACTTGCTGGCTGACCGATTGATTGAGAACAATGGGAGTGGGATGATATGAGCCAAGGAGCAGTAGGTAGAGGGAGCTCATTAGGGAGCCCCCTAATAAGGGAATCAATGTTGGAGGAGTAGAATGGTGACCAATTAGGGAGGACATTGAATTTCTTTGAAATACTGGGAATCTTTGAAGCTCTGATGTCCTGTAATTCTATTGGTAGGCAATGGGAAGCCATAGAAAGTTGCTATATAGGGGGCCTCAGGAAGCAGGAGTCAGTCAGGTGGTCAGTAAGCATTTATTGTGCACCTACTGTGCCAAGCACTGGGCTTAGAGCTGGAGATAGGGAGAAAATTGAAAAATGTTCTTACAAAGTCCATGGTCTAATGGTACAAATGACTATATGCAAACGATATATTCAGGATGATTTGGAGATAATCAACAGAGGAGACAAGCTAGTTTTCAGGGGATTGAGAAAGGCTTCTTGTAGAAGGTGATGTTTTATTTTATTTTATTTTACAAAAATGGGAATCTTTATTCAGATCAGCAAACCCACATTCCTCAAGTCTCAGACTTTGGGTGGGCCTTTTGAGGAAGAGGGGAAGGATGGAGGAGAGAAGAGAAGGCAAGACCTGGACATCCCCTCCACCCCTGAACCTTGTCTCAGGCTACTGGGTAAAGAGGAGAATAGGCTGAAGGAAATGCCAAGAAGGGAGGGACCGAGGGGAAAAAAGACCTCTACCAAGGAGAGGCTTACCCAGATGTGTGGCTTTCAAAGTCCGGCTGTGGCCAGAACAGCAGTCACCATAGGCCCCTCCCTATAAATTAAGTCCCCATAGTATCAAAGCTGGGGGAGGAGGGAACAGGAAGAACAACCTTGTAGAAGAGAAATTGGTTCCATGTTCATCTCCTTTCAAGGCAGTGCCCTGAACTCTGGCCTAAAGAATGAGTATATGGGTGCAAATTCCCAAATGAGAGGACAAGCAGGGTGGGAGAATGAATAGGAATGTTGAAGGGGTCAGCTACCCCCCAGTTTTGGTCCAGGAGAAGGAGGGATGGGGCGGTTGGTCCAGTTTTGCTGATTTGGGGACAAGGAGTGTACTACAGCAAGTTCAAGGTGAGAAAGCACTGGCTCAGCACCTGTAGGGACAACAGGAGAAGCAGTGCCACCAATGGGTAAGGAACAGGGGGAGAAGAGGAAGAGTTGTGAACAGAAGGGGTTTGAGGGCTCCACAGGCTTCCTGGGAATGTCACTGCTAGAAATATATTAACCATTCAAGGGAGGGTAAGGAAGAGTGGTGATCAGAGGATCTGGAGTGGCATCCCATATCCAGTCATGCCTGCCTGAGATGCCCCACGGTTGGTGCCCATTTGCAGCCTGATGACATTCTTGCTTTCCTGTAGTTGGTTATCTGTGAAGTTTTGGGGATTCTCCTTGGACTTCTTAGGAAACCAGTTAGGATCTCCAGAGAAGAAGCCATCACCAAGAGCCACTGCCAACTCACCCAGATTCATCAGCATCTGCTGCATACAGGCCATATTCTTTCCTTCCCAGAGATCCACAGTTTGGAAGATATCAGTGGCATTGATGCCATAGTGTTCAGTCGCCTGCAGGAACTGAGAAATCTGTTCCATCTGTTAGAAGGCCATGTCTGAAGCCTGGATTTTCTTTACGGGCCCTGGTCTTCAGGGTATACCCACTGATGAGCTCACACAGCACCATGCCAGCCTGGGGCCAGTTTTGGAAATTCTCTCACCCAGGCTAGAGTTGCCCAACATCCCTGCAAGAGTGTGTGGTAATCCACTGAATGAGGATCTGCTCCAGATAAGCATCATACCGCTTCTCAATTTTCTGCTGTACCTCTTGGCTCAGTCCATAAGCAGGTCCCCTGTTGACCATTCTGAGATAGTGATGCAGGTATCTTTACTGTGAGGTGGTGGATAGAGAGCTGAGTGAGCTGGGGTGAAAAGTGAGTGGCTGAAGGTGACATTTCAGTTAGAACTTGAAGGAATCCAGGGAAGCTGGGCCATGGGAGGGAGAGCATCAAAGGCATGAGGCAAAGCAAGTGAAAATGCATGGTGCTGAGAAATGAAGCATCCGTGTGGAGAATAGACTGGAGGCCAGTGTCACAGGTTTGCAGAGTACCCAGAGAGGAGTAAGACATATGAAGACTGGAAAGGTCAGAGACAGTCAGGTTATGAAAGGCTTTAAACACCAACAGAGGATTTTATAGTTGATCCTGAAGGTGATAGGGAGCCATTGGAGTTTACTGAATTGCAGGATGACATGGTCAGATCTATGCTTTAAGGAAGATCACTTTGATTACTCCAGTGGGGAGAGAACTGGGGCAGAGAGAACAGGGCACGTGTCAATGAAGGCCTGCACCAGGATGGTGGCAGGGTCAGAGAAGGAAAGGGGCTATACATTGGAGATGCTGTGAAAGAGGGGGAAGGGAATAAGTGTTTATATAACTCCAACTATGTACGAGCCATTTTACAAATATCTCATATGATCCTCTCACCAAATCATTGAGGTAGATTATACTCATTTTACAGTTGAGAAAAACGAGGCAAGCAGAAGTTAAGTAACTTGCCCAGGGTCACACAGAAAATGTCTGAGGTCAAATTTGTATTCAAATCTTTCTGACTCCAGGACCAATACTTTACCCACTGCTCAATAGGCCTTATCAATAGATTGGATGTAAGTTGGGGATAGAGAGAGGAGTCAAGGATGAACCTAGATTTAGAGCCTGGGAGCCTGGGTGAATGGTTGTGCCATTGAAAGTAATAGGAAAGTGAGGAAGAAGGGAGGATTTTAGGGGAAAGATAATGAATTCAGCTTTGACATGTTGAGTTTAAGACACCTCCAGACATACAGTTTTTTTTAAACATTTAAAAAAATGATTTATTTAACTTTTTACATCCATTTTCATAAAATTTTGGGTTCCAAATTTTCTCCCCACTTGTCCCTTCCCCCACCCCAAAACACTGAGCATTCTATCACCAATCTGCCCTTTCTTCTATCATTCCTCCCTTTCCTTGTCCCCATCTTCTCTTTTGTCCTGTAGGGCCAGATAACTTTCTATACCCCATTACCTGTATTTCTTATTTCCCATTAGCAAGAACAGTACTCAACAGTTGTTTCTAAAACTTTGAGTTCCAACTTCTCTTCATCCCTCCCTTTCCACCCATTCTCTTTGGGAAGGCAAGCAATTCAATATAGGCCATATCTGTGTAGTTTTGCAAATGACTTCCATAATAGTTGTGTTGTGTAAGACTAACTATATTTCCCTCCATCCTATCCTGGCCCTCATTGCTTCTATTCTCTCTTTTGATCCTGCCCCTCCCCAAGAGTGTTGGCTTCAAATTGCTCCCTCCTCCTATTGCCCTCCCTTCCATCATCCCCCCCACCCTGCTTATCCCCTTCCCCACTTTCCTGTATTGAAAGATAGGTTTTCATACCAAAATGAGTGTGCATTTTATTCCTTCCTTTAGTCAAATGTGATGAGAGTAAACTTCATGTTTTTCTCTCACCTCCCCTCTTTTTCCCTCCACTAAAACATCTTTTGCTTACCTCTTTTATGAGAGATAATTTGCCCCATTCCATTTCTCCCTTTCTCCTCCCAATATATTTCTCTCTCACTACTTAATTTCATTTTTTAAAGATATGATCCCATCCTATTCAATTCACTGTGTGCTCTGTCTCTGTGTGTGTGCGTGTGCATGCGTGTGTGCATGTATGTGTGTGTGTGTGTGTGTAATCCCACCAATTACCAAGATATTGAAAAGTTTCAAGAGTTACAAATATTGTCTTTCCAAGTAGGAATGTAAACAGTTCAACTTTAGTAAGTCCCTTATGACTTCTCTTTACTGTTTACCTTTTAATGATTCTCTTCATTCTTGTGTTTGAAAGTCAAATTTTCTTTTCAGCTCTGGTCTTTTCATCAAGAATGCTTGAAAGTCCTCTAGTTCATTGAAGGACCAGTTTTTCCCCTTAAGTATTATACTCAGTTTTGCTGGGTAGGTGATTCTTGGTTTGAGTCCTAGTTCCTTTGACTTCTGGAATATCCTATTCCATGCCCTTTGATCCCTTAATGTAGAAGCTGTTAGATCTTGTGTTATCCTGATTGTATTTCCATAATACTTGAATTGTTTCTTTCTAGCTGCTTGCAATATTTTCTCCTTGACCAGGGAACTCTGGAATTTGGCCACAATCTTCCTAGGAGTTTCTCTTTTTGGATCTCTTTCAGGCGGTAATCGGTGGATTCCTTGAATACTTATTTTGCCCTCTGTTTCTAGAATATTAGGGCAGTTTTCCTTGACAATTCCATGAAAGATGATGTCTAGGCTCTTTTTTAGATCATGGCTTCCAGGTAGTCTCATAATTTTTCAATTGTCTCTCCTGGATCTATTTTCCAGGTCAGTTGTTTTTCCAATGACATATTTCACATTCTCTTCCATTTTTTCATTCTTTTGGTTTTGTTTTGTGATTTCTTGGTTTCTTATAAAGTCATTAGCCTCCATCTGTTCCATTCGAATCTTGAGAGAACTATTTTCTTCAGTGAGCTTTTGAACCTCTTTTTCCATTTGACTAATTCTGCTTTTGAAAGCATTCTTCTCCTCATTGGCTTTTTGAACCTCTTTTGCCAATTGAGTGAGCCTATTTTTCAAGGTGTTATTTTCTTCAGCATGTTTTTGGGTCTCCTTTAGCAAGGTATTGACCCATTTTTCATGCTTTTCTTGCATCTCTCTCATTTCTCTTCCCAGTTTTTCCTCCACCTGTCTAACTTGCTTTTCAAAATCCTTTTTGAGCTCTTCCATGGCCTGAGCCCATTGAATATTTATTTTGGATGTTTGGGATACAGAAGCCTTGACTTTTATGTCTTTTCCTGATGGTAAGAATTGTTCTTCCTCATCAGAAAGGATGGGAGAAGATATCTGTTCACCAAGACAGTAACCTTCTATGGTCTTATTTTTTCCCCTTTTCTGGGCATTTTCCCAGCCAGTGACTTGACTTCTGAGTTTCCTCTCCACACTCATCTCACCTCCAGTTCCACCCAGCTAGTGCTTGGGGGCTGAGATTCAAATGCTACTTCTCAGCATCAGAGCTTTCAGTGGAGGTGAGGCTTCTATTCAGTGTGAGATTAAGTTCAGGTTTTTGGGTAGGGGCAGGGACACCACCCAGGGCTCAATTCTTTCAGGGGGTTTACACAGAGAGCTTCAACACTGGATCTGAGCTCCTGCCTGCTTTGGGAGCCCCTGTGTGCTGCCGCCTCCACTGCTGCCCCCCGATGGGGCCTGAGTTATGGAGACACCCTGCTCCCCTCTTGGCGAGCTGAAAAAACCCTCTCACTGACCTTTGGTGCCTGTGGGTGGAGGGACCTGTGCGGGCTGCTGGAGATTCTGTCCCTGAAGCCTGCTCAGATTTGCTCCTCTCAGTGCTGCGTGGCCAAGGCAGGGCTGGGCTCTGCTCCACATCCGGTGCATGACAGACCTTTGGTGTCAGTTTTTCAGGTCTCTCTGGAACAGAGGTCTCCTCCACTCCATTGTTCTGTGGCTTCTGCTACTCCAGAATTTGTTGGGAGTTCTTCTTTACAGGTATTTTATGGGCTGTGGGTTAGGAGCTAACATATGTATATCTTTCTACTCCGCCATCTTGGCTCCTTCCCCAGACATACAATTTGAGAGATCCTGTAAGCAATTGGAGATGAAAGACTGGAAGTCAGGATGGATGTCAGGGCTGGAAAAATAGACCTGAGAATCATCATCATTGAGATGATAATTAAATTCATGGGTACTGATGAGGTCACCAAATAAAATAATTTAGAGGGAGAAAAGAAGAAGACCCAGGATAGAGCCTTGGGTGATACCCACAGTTAGGAGACAAGACCTGGATGCAGACTTGGAGTAGACAGACAGGTAGCAGAGCCACGAGAGAGTGATGCTCAACAACATAAAGAGAAGAGAGTATTGAGGAGATGCTGCTTCCCAGCGTCAGGGCTTTCAGTGGAGGTGGGGCTGCTATTCAGTGTGAGATTAAGTTCAGGTTCTTGGGTGGGGTCAAGGCCACCACCCAGGTGTGTAATGTTAATGTTAAAAGTTTCAGAGAGGAAAAAAAGGAAAAGGATTCAGAAAAGGCCATTAAATTTGGCATTTAAGTGATCATTGATAACTTTGGAGAGAGCAATTTCACTTGAATGATGAGGCCAGAAGTCAGGTTACAGTAACTTATAAAAAGAAAAAGAAATGGAGTCATCATTTACAGATGGTCTTAAGAAATTTCATCACCAGTGGCCTAGTCTATAGCTATAGGGAATGGATGAATCAAGTGAGTGGATTTTTAAAACTGTTTAATTTTTTTTATTCTTTGCAATTACATATAAAGACAATTTTCAGTATTCATTTTTGAAAGGTTTTGAGTTCCAAATTTTTCCCCATCCATCCTTCTTTGTCTCTCCCCCCAAGATTGCAAGCAATCTGATATAGCTTATACATATGCAACAATGTGAAACATATTTCCACATTAGTCATGTTGTAAAAGAAGAAACAGAACAAAAGGAAAAAACACAAAAAAGGTTAAAATAGTTTGCTTTGATCTGCGTTCAGACTCTGTGAGTTCTTTTTCTGGCTCTGGATGACATTTTCCATCTTGAATCTTTGGGAATTGTATTAGATCATTGTACTACTGAGAAGAGCTAAGTCATTCATAGTCGATCACCGAACATTGTGACTGTATATAATGTTTTCCTGGTTCCGCTCATTTCACTCAGCATCAGTTCGTAGAAATCTTTCCAGGTTTTTCTAAAATCTGCTTCCTCATCATTTCTTATAGCACAATAGTGTTCTATCATAGTCATATACCATAATTTGTTCATCATCCTCTCAGTTTTCAATTTTTTGCCACCACAGAAAAAACTACTATAAATAGTTTTGTACATGTTGATCCTTTCCCATTCGTTATGATCTCTTTTGGGATACTGCTGAATCAAAGGGTATGCACAGTTTGACCTTTAGACATAATTCCAAATTGCTCTCCAGAATGACTGGATCAGCTCACAACACCACCAAAAGCACATTTAGAGCCCAATCAAATGAATGTTTTTTGAGGATGGGGAAGACATGGTTGTATTTGCAGGCAGTAGATAAGCAACTATTAGACAAGTAGAGATTGAAGACTAGTGAGAAAGTAAATATGCTAGAAGGGCAATCCGCTGCAGAAGAAGTGTAAATAGTCACTTGTGCATGTAAAGGGAGTCCCCTTGGCAAGGAGAAGGACCACCTCTTTTTTGAAGAAGATAGTAATGCAAAGCATTTGAGTGAAGTAAGATAGAGAGTAAGAGGGAATTCTTGGCAAATTTTTCCAGCAAAATATAAGGCATATAAAATAAGGATCTTAGATGGGAGAGAGAGTCATGAAACATCTGAGAAGAAATGGAAAAAATGTGGAAAAGCTGTTGTGGTGAGTAGGATAATGGTATAAAAGGATTGCCTTATTGTAGTGAAGGCCCAGCTGAGATAATGTAGCATAATTTTTAGTGGACCCAGTTAGTGTGGTTTTATGATTTTCTTCATTCAGCAGAATATGAGTAATCCAGGACTGAAATTTGTCAGGGTAAAATTGGCCTTAGGATAAGGGGAAAGGGGATTTGAGAAAAAAGATGGTGTAGAGTTCCCAAAGGTCAAGATGGGGAAAGGAGGAAGACATAGTGAGGATGAAAAACAACTTTTAGGGTGACGGGGCAGAGGATGAGTGAAATGACAACAGATTGTGATCAGACAAGGGAATTTTAGAGTTTATGAATAGGAAAAGTAGAGCATTTGTGGGTGGTGGTGACATCTCAGCTATGACCATCTTTGTATGTAGTTGCGAAGGGACGAAGGAGTAGGTCGTGGAAAACAAGTAGGTGGAGCAATTGAGGGGTTTAGATGTTTCTTAGATTACCCACAATCATGTTGAGATTCCTTAGTATGAGGTCAGGAGTCAGGGAGAAGAGAGAAGCTGTGAACCAGGCACTTAACTCATTGAAGAAAGGGCAGTGACCTGGAGGCTGGTAAACAACAGCTCCCGGACTCTTGATAGGTTGGTAATTAGGAATTAAGTGAACTTCTAAGGAATGGTTATTGAGTGATGGTGGTAGAGGCAGAGCCTGAAAGTGGCAGGAAAGAGTCTAATTCCTCTAGTAGGAGTCAGAGTGAAGACAGTGATGGAAAGGGTGAGCAGGGAGGCAGTCAGGGAGGAGCCAGGTGTTAATGAGTAAGTAAAGACGGTAGGAGTAGGAAAGAAGAAGATTTAGGATGGAAGCAAGCTTGATATCCATGGAACAGGCCTTCTAAAGAGCATGGTGGAAGGGATGGGTAGCTTGGGAGCGAGATTTGGATTGGAGAGGGGTAGGTAGAGGGGAATGGGAATGATGGGGGGATATAGAGGGGAACGACAATAGCGCCTTCTCCTGGGGAGAGAATTAAATGAGGAGTCAAACCATTTGTCAATTAAAAAGCATATATTAATCATCTACTACGTGCATAGCACTGTGTTAAGCATGTGAGACAGTCCTGAAGCTCTACTAGATGAATACATTTTCAGATAAGTAAAAACAGGACAAATGCAAACAAATCCACATTGATGAGGGCACTTCTTGAATGAGTGGGCATTTGAACTGAGCCTTGAAGGGAACCGGGAAACCCGGAGTCAGAAATGAAAGGGAGAAGTTTCCAAGTATGGGGCAAAGGCATCGAGGAAGGGATGGAAAGTTGCCTACAGGGACAGCAAACAGACACTTTTGGTTAGAAGGTAGAATTTGTGATGAGTGGTGTGTCATCAATGTCAGAAGTTTTGAGTTGGAATTCTAATTCTGACATTAGCTTTTCAGCACCAGGCAAATCACTACCTGCCAGTCCAACAATGTTACCACTATATTCGATAAACTCCAGTGATTTCCTATCACTTTCAGGATAAAATACAAAAATCCTGTGTTTTTTCATCCAAAGCCCTTCATAACCTGCCTGCTCTCCTCTCCCCACCTCTCCAGTTTTTTTATGTCTTAGCCTCTAGCATATGCACTCTCTTTGAACCAGTGACACTGGATCCCAGTGATCTCCAGACAGGATCCTCCATCCCTCTCTCTGGACGTTTTCTCCGGCTGTCCCCTATGCCCAGAATGCTCTCCCTCCTCATCTCCACCTCCAGGCATCCTCTACTTCCTTTAGAGAGTCCCAACTAAAAGCCCATCTTTTATAGGAAGACTTTCCCATTCCCTCAATTCAAATACCTTATTATTATTATTTCCTATTTATTCTATTTGTACATAATTGTTTTCCTTTTGTCTCCCTTATTAGATTATGAGCTCCTCAAGGGCAGTGACCATCTTTAGGCTTTCTTTGTATCCTCAGAGCCTAGCATGGTGCCTGGCACACAGTAGGCACTTAATACATATGTAAATATTTTTTGATTGACTTAACCTCTCTAATTCACTCTCTCCTCTCCACTGCCTCTTAGAATCCCTTAGCTAACCTTTTAGGCAGCTAGGTAATATAGTGGATAGGGAGCCTTAGGCCTGGAGGCAGGAGGACCTGAGTTCAAATGCAACTCCAGACACTTACTAGCTGTGTGATCCTGGGTAAGTCATTTAACCCTGTTTGCCTCAATTTCTTCATCTGTAAAATGCACTGGGGAAGGAAATGGCAAACTGCTACAGTATCTTAAACCCTGAATAGGGTCACAAAAAGTCCTATATATTTTATGAAAAACAACCACAACCAGCTAATCCTTCAAGGTTCAGCTCAGGTATCACCTTATATAAAACTTTTCCCTCCTCAAATCATTGTCTGTTTATGTGCTGCATTCCCCAAGTTAAAGGTAAATTCTCATATAGGGACTTTTATATTTCTGTTTTTGTGCCTTGAGTGCCTAGTAGGGTGTCTTGCACATAGAATTGATTTGATCATGGATTTCCACATAAGTAATATGGAGATGATAAAATCTTGCTTTCTGTATATCACGGGGTTGTTCTGAGGAAAGCACTTTAAAAAGTGTACTGGGCATGGTGACACATGCCTGTAATTCCCATTATTAGAGAGGCTGGAGCTGATGGATCACTTAACCTAGTTCTGGGAATTCTGAGCTGTAGTGGGCTAAGCAGATATGATATATGAAGGAAATTTGATGTCAATATAGTGGGCATGGGGGAGGAGCCAAAGGGAGGGAGAGGATGAGGGGGAACACTACCTTTCCTGAGCAGTGGAGAAGCAGCCCCAGTCAGAAATGCAGTAGATCAAAGCACCTGGGCTAATTAGTCATTGGATTGGCCCATGGGTAGCCCCTGCACAAGCAGCCTGGGTGAGAGAGTCAGAGGTAGTTTTAAAAAAAAAAGCTTTAGAAATGTTTACTGTAATATAATTCTACACCCCTCCCAATCCCACCCACCTACCCACCTGCCTTCGATTTTCTGCTGTTAGCTTTTCTTCTCTTTCTGTTTTTCTAGGGAAAAGTCACCAGGAGGATTGTATGCGTTTATGAGTCATCCTAAAGGGAACTGCATGCTTAGTGAGTCGGGGGTTGAAGGATTTGGAGGCATCCAGTTCCCATGGCAGCCCCTTCACCTGGGGCCCCTTGGGAGCTATGATCTCTCTGGGCTGGGTCATCTCCTGGCCCTTCACCAGAAAAGCACAAAAGCCCCCAAAGCCCCCCAGATGCCATTTTGACAAAATATCTTTGGGAGGGTAAGATGCTTTTTGTTAACATATCTGAAAGACCTGGGAGTTAGGAAGAGAGAATGAAACCTTTATTTAAGCCAGGTTATTGTTTATTTGCGTTTAAGCCTCAGTGGCAGGCCACCTTAGGGAGCAGAAGTTGGTGTGTGAGTGTCTGTGTGCTCAGGCATATCTAGCTTTCCTGCCTCCACAATTTCTTTTCTCCTATGTGACTCCTTGCCTCCTTTTTTCTCCCCACTCCAACCTCTTCCTTCCATTTCCACTCCCACCCTGAACCATTCTGAGATTTAAAGCTAGAAGCCACCTAAGGTATCATTTAATCTACCTCTTCTCATTTTGCAGAAGCTCCAACGGATGAAATCATTTGCCCAAGGTGGTCAATTACAGAGCTCAGATTTGAACCCTGGTCTCTTGTGAGTGTCATGTCTCCATGGGGAGGATTGGGTCCTTTTCTCACCTGCTTCATAGCGGGTGAAGACATTTTCTGATTGCTTCCTATAAACCATGAGGATTCTTAATTGACTGCTGAATGCTGGTGGGTACGCTGAAGGAGTGATCTCAGGCCTGCATGACTTTTCTTCTCATCGGCCTTGAAATGTAAGGAAGACTTTCTGAGCTCCAGAGGGTCTGCAAAAGATGCCTTCTTCCCTCCCCCCAAGCCTTGAGGTCATGGTCTCCCAGACAAGCCTGTGTCTGGGATGATGCCGCCTCCGTTTGTGTCTCTTTTCCTTTGACAGAGAGCTTTGTGAGATCTCAAAAGGCAGCTGGGCTTCCTCTTCTTAAGCACCCAAAGTGAGGGGTACTGGTTACTTGAGCAGTTATGATAGAAGTAGGCAATTCTGTCCAGGTCCTGAGCCAGTGAGTCAAATAAGGCTCTGACTGCTCCTGGTTATGTTGCTCATATATAGACTCTGGGGATCCTTATCCTCATTACCCTTTCATTGGCAAGTTGAGTCCATCACAGAGTAGCCACATCTCCCTATTCTGGGTTCTAGGAGTAACCTCCAGGAGTTAAGGTTGTCAAGTTCTAAATCAAAACCATGAGTTGAGGAATAAAATGTCTTAAATTGAGATAACAGGGTAGCAAACCTGCCACCCTGGGGGATGTCCCATGAGCACAGAGTACAATGGATTTCCCAACCAAAGAAACTGATGAAAAACTTTTTATAATTTTAGGAGGAAAAGGGGAAGAGGTAAAATGAGGTAGGAAGGCCTGGTCATGAGGTCCCTTAGCAATTGGAGAAAGGAAACCCACTTCATTCTGGTTGTTTTTGCCATGAATCCCAAGAGAAGGAGGCAAGGACATCAGCCCGACTTAAGGTCTGAACTCAGCTCAATCTTATGGACACCATCTTGCTGGCAACGCTATTGACATTTTGACATTGGTAGGATCCTTCAGGGAGTGGCAGGTAACATTAAATTTGGTACTAGCAATTTTTGTCATATTAATTTTCCTGTCAAGGTGAAAATTCTAAATGCTATTGGCTCAAGACACCATTCTGGTGGATATGCCTAATATCCATTACCAATGCCAGGTGATATCTCCTCATTGATTGCTCCCCCACTATCAATTTAACAAGTCAATATCAATTACATTTTTACATAGGGATATTTACTGTAAAGATATAGCAAGAAAATTAATACAAACACGTTCTCCCTGAATTGGGGGCACACAATTCCAGACTTAAAGCAATTGCTACAGTGCTTTTGCTCCCATCACCTTCATTTCTAAATGTAGCATAACTGCTGGAAGAATCACTCCATTACTATAGGGCCTGATGTCTAGGCTACCAGATCAGTCCACTGCTGTGGTGGGCCAAGCAGGTTATACCTTGAGGCTGCCCCATCAAACCTTGCTGGGCTCAGCAGTTTTTATAGGGACCTAGTTCCTGGATCTTTGGTAACCTACTCTTCTAAATGTTTAAGGCTCACCTATGGTTGTAATTATGTGTGATACTGCTGTCATCTATGAGAAGGAAATAAGAAAAACAACATGGACAGAGAAATAGTTCTGGGATTCCTTATCCTAATTACCCCTTGCATTGAGCAGCTAGGTGGTGCAGCAGATAGAGTGCTGGACCTGGAGTCAGGAAGACTCATCTTCATGAGTTCAAATCTGGCCTCAGATACTGACTAGCTCTATGATTGTGGGCAAGTAACTTGCCTTGTTTGCCTCAGTTTCCTCATCTGTAAAATGACCTGGAGAAGGAAATGAAGAACCATTCCAGTATCTCTGCAAAGGAAACCCTAAGTGGGGTCATAAAGAGTCAGACACGACTGAAAAAATGATTAAAAAACAAAAATTTTCTAGTTGGAACCCCACAAAGCGGTTAGCTCTCCCTGTGGTCCAGTTCTAGGGTTAACCTGCAGGATAGTGCGTCATGTAGTTCTGACTTCATAGTTGTTCTAGGTGAGAGTCTGAGGCCCCTCCCCCAGCTGGAAGTCCATAGCAGTTTGTCCTCTGTCCACCTCTCTTACGAAGGGGAATCTTTGGTAGGCACATTCAGTTCCAGCTTGGTAACCAATCGAAAACCCTCTTTCTTAGAACACAGTAAGAGGACAGAAAAGAGTCATAGATTACCTGTACATGTTCCAAAGTCTATATAGGGGATTGCGATCCTTGGAGTGTGGTCATGCTCATGAGGATTGGATTCTCATTGGCCAGTCCTTTGTTACTTTTCTATTCAGTTCAGGGTAGCAGTGCCCTACGTTTACTACTCACGAGTTCCATTTGGGTAACACAGCTCCTCCCTTCCTTCCTCCCTCCCTCCCTCCCTCCCTTCCTTCCTTCCTTCCTTCCTTCCTTCCTTCCTTCCTTCCTTCCTTCCTTCCTCCCTCCCTCCTTCCCTCCTTCCTTCCTTCCTTCCTTCCTTCCTTCCTTCCTTCCTTCCTTCCTTCCTCCCTCCCTCCGACCCTCCCTCCCTCCCTCCCTCCTTCCTTCCTTCCTTCCTTCCTTCCTTCCTTCCTTCCTTCCTTCCTTCCTTCCTTCCTTCCTTCCTTCTTTCCTTCCTTCCTTCCTTAACTTCTTTATTTCCTTTGGCTCTATTCTTTATCAGTTATCACTTCCAGGTGCCTTCCTCAGTTCCCCAACCCTATATCTCTCCTGCCACCCTGAGACCTGACCTAGCCTTGGTCCCTACCAAACTTCAATGACCTTGGCTAGGTCTTGGATAGGGAGAAAGTAAACTGAGTTCATGCCATACTCTATGGTTTCTATTGCTTTAGGCAGATGCAATGGATAGAGCTCTAGGCTTGGAGTCAGGAAGACCTGGCTTAGATCTAGCTTCCAATTCTTATTAATTGTGTGACCCTGGGCAAGTCACTTAACCTCTATCTGTCTCAGTTATAGAATGGAGATAATAATATCCTCTACTTCCCAGGGCTGTTTTAAGGATCAAATGAGATAATATTTGTAAAACTCTCAGCGTAGTGCCTGGCACATAGTAGGTTCTTAATTAAGGCTGTTCCCCTTTCCTGATTAGGCTTTGTCCCTTCCCTCTCTTCCCTTCCATTGTTTTTTTCTTTCTTCTCTTTCTTTCCCCTTCCTCTGACCTCTATTCCCCTCTCCTCCTGCTCTTATCTTCTGTTTCCCTTAGCTACAGACTAACTTCTATTTCTCCGGGCCCTGTGTCTTTTTCTTTATTTGTTTTTCAGATGAGATAGTTATTACCTGGTGGTTAGGGGATGTGGTTCATTAGTCAGTCAGTCAGTCCCTTAGGATTGTGCTATGTGAACACAGTATAGGGCAAGTGTATTTCAAAGGAGTGAGGAGGATTCAGCACCTGTAAAGTAGGACCAAGGTCACTGATGATGCTGCCTCAACCTTCCCTGTCTTCTTCCACCTTCCACCTTCCCCTTTGTCCCCCATAGTCTGCATTCCAGCGACAATGCCTCCTTTCTGTTCCTTGAACAAAAAACTCCATCTCCAGACTCCAGCCATTCTAACTGGCTGTGCCCCACACCTGGAATCTTCTCCCTCCATATCTCCACCTCATGGCTTCCCTGACTTCCTTCAAGTTCCAGCTAAAATCTTACCTTCTACAAGGTGGTACAGTGCTCTTCCAAGGACTGTTAAATGGCCCTGGTTGAATGATCAGTCTCAAAGAGAAATGATTAATGGATTGAGGTCAGTATAGAGGAGGGTCTCTAATGGAGTGCCTCAGGGGTCTGTCCTGGTCCCTGTTCTGTTCAATATTTATAGCAATCACTTGAATGAATGCAAAGAAAATTTGCACATGACCCAAAACTCTGAGGGGAGCTAAAAAACTCTGGATGACAAAGTCAAGATCTAAAAAGACCTTGACAAGCCAGAATAATTGGCTCCTTCTTATGAGAGGAAATTTAATAGGATTTAATGTAAAGTCCTATTTTTTTTTTTAAAAAAAAAGACAACTGTACAGATTCAGGGTGGGAAAAGTGTGACTAAACAAATAATTCGCATGAGAAAGATCAGTTTATTTTTTTTTAAAACAGGCTACAAGCTCAATAGACAGAGAGGTGACTAAAAAGCAAATGTAGCTTTAGGTTAGGTCAAGGGGCTCTCAGAACATGAGAAGGCAATCATAGACTCACTGTACTCTTCCCTGGTTGGGCTCCATCTGGAGTACCGTGTTAGTACCAGGTAGCATGTTTAGGGAAGACATTGATAAAGTAGAGTACGTCCAGTCAGGGAGGGATTAGGTTTCATTTCATCCATGTGAGTACTTACTCCTTCTACAGATAAAGTTGTAATCATTTTCTCACCTGGCAGGCAGATCATAGAATTTCAGTTAGAAAGGACCTCAGAGGCCATCTGTCCGTTTAGTGGGATGCTTGCAAATCTCTATCGCCAAAAAAAAAATCACCTGGTGGCCAAACTTCTAATGAGGATTCTCTCTGTTGCCAAACCACCCTGTACAGAAACTGCTTAGTCTATATTTATATTTCTTAACTTTATATTTATGCTGTCTGTATTTTTATATGTACTTCTCTCCCCCATCAGCTCAATGAGAGTAGGGACTGTTTCATTTCTTGTACTTGTAACCCCAGTGCCCATTACTGCACCTGGCACATAGTAATACATATTGGATTGATTGATTAGTTAGACTAGCCCTCATACACACAGCTTGCTGACAGACCCACACTTGAAGCCCTTCCCATGTGGTAGGACTTGTCAGAATTTGTCTTCCACTGGCATCGCCTTTAAGGACTGAGGCTCATCTCAGTGTCACAATGGATAATGAAGACCTGTTTGGGGGGGGGTATCTGAAGGGGTAACGTAGAATAACCTTGTTCGGTTAGTCCATATTGGATAGCACCAGGAACAATGGGAAGTGGATATGAGGGGAAAAAATTTCTTAACAATCATCTTTGTCCCCCCTCTGTCTGTTGTTATTTGTCATTTGTTCTTGAAGAGAGCCATGGCATCATGAAGGTGATGCCATGACTTGCAAGTGAATTGGATTTAAGTGAGGCAGGGCTGTGTAAAGTCACCAGCCTCATTTTCTCGTCTGAAGCCATCTGGGTCAATGACCAGATATAGATCAGGATGACTGGAGATGCGCCCCCCCCAACTGCTAGATAGAATGAACTGCTAAATAGGTAGGAAGCTCCCACTTCCTAGCAGATCCCTTCCTTTCCTTCTCCACTCATACTCACACATTGTTGAATGCTGAAAGAGAAAGTCCCACAACTGGGCTGGCCAGGTTTATTACCAATTTATGTTCTAGAATCTGAACCAAGCCTTCATACTCTTCTCTGAGGGATTCTCTCTCCCACTCTCTGCATCATGTGTTTCAAACCTTCTCTTCCCATCTACCCCACCACCTCTGTCTCATCTACCCCACCACCTCTGTCTCAGTAGAGGATCTATTTACCTTATATTTCATTGACAAAATTGAGGTCATCCATTGTGAATTCCTACTTCTTCCCAATTTTACAATTCAAATCACCTCAACTTCCTTCTCCACTCTCCCTTGCTTTGTTCCAGTCTCTGAGAAAGAGGTAACTGTTTTCCTTGCCAATGTCAAACTGTCTACTTGTACACCTGACCACATCCTCTCTAAACTTTTCTGGGAGTATACCCCTTTGGTCATCCTCTCTCCATAAATTTCAACCTCTCTTTATCTGTTAGTGCCTTCCCTTTTTCATGTAATCATGCCTAGATCATATGTACACAAATATTTGTAGCAGTTCTTTTTTGGGGTGACAAAGAACTGGAAACTACGGGAGTGCCTATCATTTGAGGAATGGTTGAACAAATAACCATACATAACTATAATGGGATACTAATATGCTACAAGAAATGATGAAAGTTTCAGAGAAATTTGGGAAGACTTGAATGAGTTAATGCAGAGTGCAGTAAGCAGAGCCAAGAGAACAATTTGTACCATACTGTTGTTGTGTCCATCCTTTGTTGCTGAAGAAGATCACGCCATCAGAGAAATAATGACATGACTTGCACTTGACTTTGTTTTGAGTGAGAGAGGACTGTGCAGGTCACCAGCCTTACTTCTCCTCCAGAGCCATCTGAATCCAGTGACCAGATATGACTGGAGATGGCCCAGGAAGCACTGGGAGACCTTGGCCCCTTTAGGTCAAGGTCTATTCAGGTACTCACTTAGGGTGAGGTAACACCCATTCATTGAATAGGCCTATTTAAGAAAGGGATGGCCTCTTTAATGAGGCAAATAAAAATAAAGATATCAGGCTGGGAGGGAAACAGCAACAGTTACTATTGATAATCACATTGTCAAGGCAACCAGCTTTGAAAGGTTTAAGAACTCTGATCAACTCAATGACCAATCATGATTTCAGAGGACCCATGATAAAATGCCCTACTCATTTCTGGGTGCAAATTGAGAAATACACGCACACACATATGTATATATATATATATATATATATATATATATATATATATGTACATATAGGATATAGTCAATCAGGGAATTATTTTTGCTTGACTATGAATATTTGTTACGAGTGTTGTTTTTCTTTTCTTTTCTCCCAGTTGAGGGAAGGGATTTTTTTACTTTGTTCACTGAAAAAAATAAAAGTTTAACATAAAAATTTAAATAAAAAAAAATGTTCAGGTCTCTTCTGTCCTAAAAAAATTTCACCTGATCCTACTATCCCTGTAACTTAGCATCTTATATCTCTCCTTCCTTTGACAGCAAGCTAGAAAAAGTCTTCTGTTAGTCTACAAGTATTTATTAAGTACTTACTATTGAAATGGACATTATTCCTTCCTGGGCCCCTAGATTGAGAGATATCTGTTAGGTTACTGGGCAGGATTGGATAACTTGCCTAGTAACAGGTTTTTGTTGGGCCCCTGTCAAAACGTTATTCCCCTTTGGGTTGTGAAATATCTGATGACTTGTTAACAGCCATTTTTTGTTTAGTCCATCTGCATGGTAACCACCTGTGCCCCCCCTAATATTAGACCCCTCTTGCCAGGCAAATACCTTTTGCTGAGCCCCCCCCCCCTTCCTGACAACTACTTTTTGTTGAATGACAACCAGTCTTTGACTGGGTCCCTCTCCTGGCACCTCTTCTGTTGGGGTCCTTTGCCTAGCAGTACCCTGACAACCCCCTCTGTTTTGGGGCCCCTTGCCTAACAACAAGCCCCCCTCTTGCTCTGTCAGGACTCTGTTTGTTGTGGAAACTGCAAGGCTGTACTGAGTAGCGCCAAAATGCTTAAAATGCACTCACCCACCTTGGTTCGGGGCTGTCTCCTCTGGGTCTCTACATGAGGCAGCCGCCAGCCTGGCTAATAAAGACACTCTTGAAATTCCTAATTGATTTTTGCCTGTGAATTATTCTCGGTCCGTCCATTTCACTATGTGCCAGGAACTGTGTTAGGCATTAGGATACACATACAAGCAAAAGGGGAGTGATTATCCTCATGAAGTTTCCTTTGAATGGAGGTGGACCACACATCAAAGGAGATGGAAAAGCAGAGGTAGGGGGATGGAAAAATTCGAAGTAGAAGCTAGTGAGAAATGAAGGGAGGTTGGTCTGGATGTCCTTATTTTAAATAGAGTTTTTGGGAGCCATCATTGAGAGAGAGAAAGAGAGAGAGAGAGAGAGAGAAACTACAGAAGCAGAGGACACTTTGGAGGTGTGAATTTCAGGGCCCAGCTAATCTTATAGGATAATGAGGTTTCAGGAGCATGGTGGAGAAAAAGATGTTTACATGTTTTGCTTTCACTTCCTCTCCTCCCACTCACTTTTCAGTCTTTTGAAATCTGGCTTGTCTGACCTAATCATTCAACTGAAACTGTTCTCTCCAAGGTTACCAATGCTCTCTTAATTGTTAAATCTTAGAGGCGTTTCACAGTTCTCGTCTTCTTGACTTCTCTGAGCGTTTGATGGTGTTGGCTATGAGCTTCTTCTAGACAATTTCTTTTTGGA
Organism: Bettongia penicillata ogilbyi; assembly: GCA_023548195.1. Taxonomy (NCBI): domain Eukaryota; kingdom Metazoa; phylum Chordata; class Mammalia; order Diprotodontia; family Potoroidae; genus Bettongia; species Bettongia penicillata. Next base: position 9,816,378 of record JAJHZJ010000131.1, read on the forward strand.
GGGTCATTTTGGGAAAGGAGCTTCCCCTGCTTTTTCTCCTACCTCGCTGGTCTCTCCTCAGACTCCTTTGTTGAGTCATCCTCATCTTTAATTGCCTAAGTGTGAGTGTACTCGGAGGCTCTGTCCTGGGCCCTTTTTCTTCCTCTCTGAATGTTCTTTCTTGGTGGTTTCATTAGCTTCCATGTATTTGACTATTGTTTCTAGGTACACTATATCTATGTACCCAGAACCACTCTGTCTTTAGAAATTTACTTTTGAATCTTCAACTATTAGGCAGTTGCAACTAGACGCCCGATAGGCACCTCAGACTCAACATGTTCAAAACAGAACTTAGCATCTTTTCCTATTAGTCTTCCCATTTTCCTAACATCCATATTTTCAGCTGAGGATATCCCTAACCATCCACCATCTCCTAGGTCTGCAACCTTGGAGCCATTCTCTTAGCTCTTCCCTTACCATTCATATCCAATCAATTGAACAGTGGATAAATGCTCTAACAATTTATCTTCCATCTGTGTCATTCTCTCTACTCACACATCCACCACATCAGTTCAGGCCCACGTGGACTATTCTAATTGTCTCCAATTAATCTCTCCATGCCTACTTTCCCCCCTTTTCAGCCCATTCTCCTTCATATAGCTGCTAAATTGGTATTCCTGAAGCATGGATCTGACCATATCATTCCCCTGCAGTAGAAGCCCTCTGGTGGCTCACTCCTGTCTCTAAGATAAAATACAAATTCTGTTTGTCTTTTAAAGTCCTTCACAGTTTTGTTTCAGCCTCTCTTTCTGGGATAAACAGAGAAGATGGGTGGGTGGTGGTGAAGGTCAGTGAAAGCACTTTGCCGTTGGCCTTACTCTCTGCTTTTTGACTCTCTATTTTTACTTCTCTCTGCCTAAAATGCCATCTCAGTCCTCCTCCCCCACTCTCTCTGTTGAAATCCTATATTTCTAGGTTCATTTAAATGTCAGCTCCTCCATGGAGCCCTCATTGATCTCCAACCTTTTGTGAACTTTCCTTCCTCCAAACTCCATAGCATTTTGTCTATATTTTCATAGCGTCTCTTGCTATTTGTTGCATTCTAATTATTGTTATTATTTATTATATTATTTTCAGTAGTAGTAGTAGTAGTAGTAGTAGCAGTAGTAGTAGCAGTAGTAGTAGTAGCAGCAGCAGTAGTAGTAATAGCAACAGTAGTAGCACCACCACTGGTGGTGGTACTAGTAGCTATAGCTTGAATCACATGAAGATTTTGGGGAAAAAGCAGTGTATATGCCATCTTATTTGATCTAGTATCATTAGTTATCAGGTCCAATTCTTCTTAAGGCTGAACACATAGTAGATGCTTAGTATATGTGTGTTGAGTCCCAGATAAAATCCCACTTTCTATGAGAAGGCTTTTCTGATCTCCCTTAATTCCAGTGCCTTCTCTCTGTTGATTATCCCCAGTTTATCCAGTAAGTAGCCTGTTTTTTTTTTTTACATAGGTGTTTGCATGTTGTCTCCTCCATTTAATGTAAGCTCCTTTTGCATTTCTTTGTATCTCCATCACTTAGCACAGTGCCTGGTATATTGTAGGTGTTTAATAAATGCTTACCAACTTTATTATTAATAAATTATAAATTCTTATTATCTCTTTTCCCATCCTAATTACATGAGTGACTGAATGAATTTGTGACACTTCCCCCCCTAGAAGCTGTTTAATTCCGCTTATGAGGATACCCCTACAATTTAGATAGTAGGTAACTGTAGGTGCTAGGGTTAGGTGATACAGTACTATAGAGAGAGCACAGGCTTGGAATAAAGAAGACTCATCTTCGTCCAAATCTGACCTCACACTCTTACTAGCTGTGTGACTCTGGGCTAGTCACTTAACTCTGTTTGCCTCAGTTTCCTTATCTGTAAAATGAATTGGAGAAAGAGATGGCAAATCACTCCTCAGACACATCTGAAAATCGCTGAACCAGAACAACAACAGACAGTGACACTACCAAGCCAGTTAGAATAATATGAGCCTGCTGATTAGTTACATCTGCTTCCATGACTTGGACATCCTGCTCTCTAGGACTCGTCTGAATTTAAAGCAATCTAACAAACATTTATAAAGCACCGATGATGTGCTTTGGCCATTTTTCTCTTTTTTAGACTGGTCTTTTATTGTAATTTATCTAGGGTACTACTAGGAAGGAAATTTCCACTCTGCCAATGCAGGTAAATACTTGTTTTGCAACTCAGTCTTGGACGATTGTCAAGGATATGGAGATAGTAAGTGATTTGTCCAGGGTCTTTCAGCCATTATGTGGCAGAGGGGTGACTTGATCCCAGATCTTCTGGGATATGAGTTCTCTATCCACTATTCAAAGCTGTTTTTGTGTGACTTCAGTCACACAAATGTGAAAAACAATCTCTTCCATCAAAAATCTCATAGTTTAATCAAGGGATACGTATGGTGTCCTCCCTCTATGGAATAGGTATTTGGAAGCGGTAAGTGGGAAAAGTGAGGGAAGAAAGTCTTGTTCAGGATGTAGTGGGTGATTAAAAGTCAATGAACCCCAGAACATTCTTAGTAAAGACCCAGTTCCAAGAATCCAAGTTGCTATTGCTAACTCAGTCCAAAGGACAAAGCCAGAAATCCAAGAGATACTAGATTGGAAGGGTTAAGTAGAAAATTGTGATCTGACTTTGGGCCAAGGTGTACTTACAGATGGAGTGGGGAAGGGAGGATGGTGCTGCCTAAAAAAAAAAAACCAATTTGCCTTGTGAAAGAAACCAGCCTGAGGAGGCAGCCTGGTTTTTGGTTCTACCTATGCCTCCCCACCCCTTTCCTACAATGGAATTGTTTTTTATTAAAAATTTAAGTATAATACTGGAAGGCATACATAAAAGTATGGCATGCAATTTTCCTGTTATAATGTCTCCTGATTTGATCAGATCCTTGCTCATGTTCTATCTAGTTCTGGGTTCAGTGATTTTATCATTGTGAAGAACTTAATATTAGCTGTCATTTCTCTATCTGTCTAAGCTTTAGAAAGAACCAACCAGCATCTTTGTTCCTCAATCCCTGGAAAAGGAAAGGAAACTGTGGCATCCTACATCCTGACCAATATAGAGAACTGCAAGTCATAGGATCATAGGTTTAGAAACTAGAAGAGAGACCTTAGAGGCTACTTAGTCATTGGACTTTATTTTATAAGTGAGGGAACCGAGGCTCATGGAGTTTAAAGTCACAGAGATTATACAAGTAGCAACTGCCACAGCTGGACACAAACAAGGCAAATAAATGTATGTGCATGGGCAGCTAGGTGGCACAGTAGCTAGAGTACTGACTTACAATTATGAAGACTCATGTTCATGAGTTCAAATCTGACCTCACATGCTTACTAGCTGTGTCACTTAATTCTGTTTGCTTCCCTTTCCTCATCTGTAAAGTGAGCTGGAGAAGGAAATGGCAAACCGTGCCAGGATCTTTGCCAAGAAAATCCCAAATAGCATCATGAAGAGTTGGATACAACTGAACAACAGTGTGAGCTGTTTGAGCGGCCAAAATATTGCTGACCCAAAGACATCTTCAAAGCAATCAAGTTCTTCTGGGAAAAAAACACATACACACACAAAAACTTCAGGCTCCTTAAAATTTTAAAATAAAATAATTATATCTGCTAATCATACATACTCATTGGCCCTGTAATCTCAATGATGTGGGGACTAACTCCAAGGATGCAGATCATGACCCATTTACATCATTCATGAGTGCCTTGTGTACACTTGTCTGTGTTCTTCCATATGTTTGCCATAGGAAGTCCACCCAATATACTGGGGACTCTACTTGCTTTCTTTTTTTATTGGGTGAATATCACCGGAGATAGTGAACTGTCCCTTACTCTCACAGGTGACCAGCCCACCTTTGTCAATCATACATTTCCTTATTCAGTGCCATCCTTTATACTACTTCTTTTTCACAATTCTTATGTTGCTCACACCCAACCATGTGCCTCTCCGTTATCCTTTTTTGATTTTTATTTTCAATTCTTTAAAGATTACAGTCCTTCATGGTACACAATCTTGCAATAAGAAGTAAATCAACACAAGATTTGGCAGGGCATCGGGGTGGAGGGACATGGAGCTCCCTGCCGATGCTGCTGAGGTTTTCCTCCTAGTTGGGTTCTTCTTCCAGCTAAGTTTCTGACTCACTGGATTTTACCATCATGACACAGCTGCCTTCTTACCATGCAACTTCCCTCAGCACTGGGACATTCTTACCCTGGAGCATCCAACCATTGCAAGTTCCTTCCAGTGCCTCAGTTTTGGGGATGGATTTATGTTGGCCATGTTTCATCTCCCTCTTGGCTGGGCATCTGACTCTATGAACATGACATGGACAACATGCCCTGATGTGCGCCTATCTTCTTCCCCCCATCCCCTTTGGTTCCTTTTTAATATGATATCTTCTCCCATTAGAATGCGAACTTCCTGACAGCAGGGGCTTCCCCCCGCCTTGTATTTGTATCCCCAGTAATTAACACAATGCCTGGCACTTAGTAAAAACTTAATAAGTGCTTCTTGTCTATTTCTTTTAGCCTTCTTCTTTTTTTCACTCTCTCTTCCTTGGGAGTCTCATTCATTTTGACAACTTCAACTGTAGCTTCTATGAAAATAACTTCAAAATCTATTTCTTCAACCCTATCCTCCATTCTAAGCTCCAGACCACTGCCTCTCTATGTCTACAGCCTTGCTACAATTACATATCCCATGGACACCTCAGACTCAACATGGTCAGAACTGAGGGCTTATCTTTGACCCTGTTTCTCCTTCTAATGTCACTATCTTGATCTGTGGAACCCACTTTCCCATGTTCATAACTTTGGCGCTAACTTGGTCTCATTCTTCCTATCTAGTTAATTACCAGCCCTGTCAAATCTACTCTCCCACCATCTCTCATTTCTGTTCTTTTCACCATCACCACTCACACACCTAATTTTTGCTTGCCTAGACTTTCAAAAGCCTTTTCTCCGTTTCCAATCTGTTCATTATGCTATTGCCAGAACATGCATGCATCTGCTCGAAATGTTACTTCCCTGCCTCCAAATTATCCATGGCTCCCAATAACCTATAAAATAAAGATCAAACTATCCTGTATGGTCTTCAGGGCACTCCTTGGTTTGGCATTACCCTTCTTTTAGCCTTATGTGTTATTATTTTCTTCTAAGCAATCTGTGCTCTGGCCAAAGAAGACTAAATGAGATATTTGCTTAATGAGATAGATGCTTAGCGCAGTTCCTGGCACATAGCAAGCATTTAACAAATGCTTGTTCCCTCCCCTCCCCTTCTATTTTCCCACCCCCTTGCCTTTGCCCATGCTATTTCCCATGTCTAGAATGTTCTCCCTTCCCCTATTTACCTACTCAGTGTTGAAAGCTCAATTAAAACACCACCTCCTCCATGAAGCCTTCCCTGATCCTTTATCAATAACTGTCTTCCCAGCCAGCCCCTGAAAATGTGTTTTGTTTTGTACTTTTCTTTTACATTTATCCCATATTGTTATTCATTAGGTTTGCTCTATGGAGTAGAAACTGAAGTGAAGGAAAGATCTATTGTCATGCACAGGGGTTTTGTGTACATGTGTTTTATCCCCCATTTTATTAAAAACAAACACTGGAAATAAAAGTCTATGTGCCTTGCAAATGATATTAGCTTCCCCAGTGTCAATTTCATTGAGTATTAGTGACTCATCAAATAACTACCTTGTGGATTCACTCTGTGACCATCTCTCCCCTACTGAAAACTATCTTGAATCCTATCTTTGTCTAACTCTGATAAGTGAGCTTTTTGCCATATCTAGCCAGCCCACTAGGACACTTCCTGAAGTCTCCTCTCCCCTGCCCCCCACCCCTCTGCCTTTTCAGCATTCCTTTATGTACGTATGGTCTATAAAACTGTCTAAAGTATAGTTCATACTGGAGACTACATGGGGCTTGACTCAGTGTTTTGCTGATTTAGGCTATCAACAAAACACTAAATCAAGACTCAATGGAGAAAGTGCTAATGGTGTCAATGAGACTTGAAAGGATTTTGTGCCCTTTCAGAGAGCTGGTTGTTAATGAAAGTAAACTCACTGAGGCCAAGAACTGTCTCCTGCTTTTACATGTATTCCTAGCACTTACCACGGTGCCTGGTACACTTAATAAATGTGCATTTCTCTCTGTCTCTCTCTTTGTCTTTCTCTCTGTCTCTCTCTTTGTCTTTCTCTCTCTTCTTCTCTCCACTTCTCTCTGTCTCTCTCACCCTCTCTCTTCCTCTCTCTCCCTCTCTCCCTTTTCCCCTCTCTCTCCCTCTGTCTGTCTGTCTCTGTCTTTCTCTCATCTATGTCACTCTCAACTTTGTGCCTCTTTGGTATCTAGCAAAATGCTCTATATGTAATTGTCACTCAGTAAATAACTTTCAAATTGAAAATTGAGTTACATTGCTTGTTATCAACTGATGCTTAACTACATCTTGACTTTCTTTGTTGCAACCCCAGAGTTTCTAAGCAATGCAAAGTAGCCCTGGGTCTCTTGACTGTCCCTGGCTCCCAAAGACCAGATGATTTTTCTACTCTTGTAAATTTCTGGGTTTCATTTTATGATCATGTCATCTCTGACCTGTTCTGGGTCTGATGAACTGCTTCATGTTAGAAGCCCTTGGCCTACTTTTCTCTGGTGAGTGCCTTATGAAAAAGAGATATCTTCATTGCATTTCACTTAGTTTAAGTCTGAACTGGCACCTTCTCTTTGTGGGCAGAAGACAGAAGAATTGTGCTTGGATTTTTGATCCTTGGCTTTTTCCTTCCCTCTCTGCTGTAGCTTCACCTCCATGAACCTCCCTGTGGCACTGAAAGAAATCACAGATGTGGTTTCTGAATCACTGTCTGCTGTTTGAAAAATTATGGAGGAGTGGAATGATGCCATCTTACTGGAGATGGGCAAATTTCCTAATTTTCTAAGAAGAAAGTGGACTCCTCAAATTTCCCTGGTTGGTATTTAAAGCCCCTCACAATCTGGTTGCAACCAATCTTTTAAGACTTATTACACATCATTTCCCTTTATCTGCTGTACATTCCAGCCAAGAAGGCTGTATTTGAAATCAGAAGAACCAGGTTCAAATTAGGATTCTTTCATTTAGTGACTTCGGCAAGGATGTGTCACTGTTAGTCCATACTGGCTTAAAAGAGACTACCCAGAACTTGACTTTGTTTTGTTGATTTAGGCCACCAACAACACACTAAATTGAGATTCAATGGAGATAGTGCTAATGGGGTCAATTAGACTTAAAAGGATTTTGTGCCCTTTAGGAGAGCTGGTTGTTAAGCATTTACCAGCACTCCAATGTGCTGGCATCACTTAATCTATCTGAGCCTCAGTTTCCTCATCTGTAAAATGGTATCATTAGACTTGATGACCTCTAAGGTCTCTTCCAGGTCTATTTTGATGATTCTGTGAAAGTCTGAATCTGACCTACTTGATGTTCCCTGTAAACAACTGTAATGTGCTTTAACTATCAAATTCCCAGAACAGTGTTAGGTTTCTGCATTGTGTGTTAAGTGTTTGTTAATGCATACTTCCAAGTTTTTCATGTTTCTTAAGCATTTCTCTTGTGGTAGAAGAAATAAATACTTGTCCTGTACTTAATCCACTTTGTACATGACAGTCAACAGTTGACATACATTTATTAAGCACTTATAATGTGCTGGGTCCTGCTGAGTACTGAGAATACAAATATCTGGATATGTATATCTGGAAATATATTCAAATAATCTGGATATATTTGGACATACAAATAAAAGGTTATGGCCTTTATACATTCTGGGGGTCTTTATACCAACCTCCATTCTCACTGGCAAGTTGGGTTCCCAGAATAAGATTACATTTCCTTATATCTCCCTTTCAGGGTTCTAAGAGTAACTCTGGTGCTATTTTTCTAAAGCTAACAACCCGAAACTCCATTCCAGTGTGTCTTCCACAATATCAATCATCAGTTCCAGTTAATATCTCTTCAATATCACCAATATCACTGAGTAGTCATTTTGGTGGCTGGGGAGAGGGAGGGCCAGATTCCCTGAGATAGAGAGAGTATAAAGGGGTGAGAAGTATGCCGACTGTTGTGGAATAAATCCAGGCAGAGTATCATTGGTTAGAGAGACCTCCATTGAGAGAAGACTGATGAATAATAGACTATTCAAGTTCTTCCTTTGAATGCCAGGATGAAGAAGGTCCTGGGGGCAAAGAGGGAAACCTGGAGTCAGTGTTGAGTTCTGGCAAAAGAAATCTCTGGGGATGAAGACTGAAACCAAGACATGGAGGGCAAAGTGTCAGGATGTGCTGTCTAGATAGAACTGGAGAAATCAAATCCTCCTAGAAAAGACTCTGCTAATCCCTTTTGGGAAAACCCTAGACATAAAACATTCCTAAACTTTAAGAGATTTTCTCTGAGAATCTGGGGATATAATAAGCCAGAGAATCCCAGGAGAGCCTGACTTTTCTCTTTTGGGGCCAGGGACTAAACGGAGTTCTTATGAATCCAGAGGTGGGGATTCCTGTGGGAAGAGATCATATTTACCATGGACAGCGCACTAGGTTTACATTTGAATCTCCAGCACCTACTCCAGAGTCTGGTTCATAGTAGGTGCTTAATAAATGTCTGTTGAATGATTGGACACACTATGTTTTCCCTTGGTAGAAAGTAAGAGCTTTCCGGATGGAGTGTTTCATTTTTGTCTTTGTATCTTCAGTCTCTAGAACAGTAACTGGCACATAAAAGACACTGAATAAACACAAGTTGAAACTATGGCATTGACTCCAATCCTGACAAGGACTGGAAGGGATATAACCTGGAAAGGGTTGAGCCTGGGTTATAGCACATAAAATCAAGAACAATGAGTAGAGATGGCAGATACCGTTTTCTCCTCAATATAAAGAAAAACTTTTGGCAATTAGCAGGTGGTAGAGACAGAATTCAAACTCAGGACTTCTGATGCTAGTTTCAGTTTTCTTTCCACTATATCATATTACTTCTTACTTGCATGTTCTTTTCTTTCTCTCTGTACCCTTCTCTCCTAGGGAGGCCGCTTAGTATAGTGGAAAGAATGTTGCGTCTGGAGTCACATAGTTTGGCTTTGTATCCTGGGTCTGCCATTTTCTCCCCTGTGTGACACTGGGCAAACCATTGACCTCTCTGGGCCTTCCAGCTCTATATCTATGACCTTATGGTGCTCCAACTCTTTCTTCTCCTATCTTAGTTCCTGTCCCTTGAGCTGAACCCTAAGGTGTTGAATGAAGATCCATCAGAGTACAAATAGTTTGAATGAAGGAACCATGGTTTCCAAAAGAAGAAAGGGCTGCCTTGATATATAGTGAGTTCCCTGCTTTCAAGCAGAGGTTATATGATTCAATTCAATCCAATAAGCATTTATTAAGCACCTATTATGTACCAGGTGGCACAGTGGATAGAAATAAATGGATTTGACATCAGGCTTCAAATCTGGCCTCAGATACTAACTGTGTGAAACTGGGCAAGTCATTTCACCCTGTTTGTCTCAGTTTCCTCATCTGTAAAATGACCTAGAGAAGGAAATGGCAAACCACTGCGATATCTTTGCCAAGAAAACTCCAAATGGAGTCATGAAGAGTCAAATAAAACTGAAACAACTCAACAATGACACACATATTCTTATTATTAGCTCTATTTCCCTCCACCTCTCACCCTCACCCCAGCATTGACTGCAATAGACAGGAATGTCCTCTTCATGACCTAAATGTCCTCTTCCACCTTGGTTTCTCTACCCAGAATATCTGAACTCTGCTGGAGTCTGATGCTGCCTTCACGGATCAGCTCAATGAGATAGGGCAGAGGCTTTTGGGATAAGAAGAGCAGGACACACAGAGAAAGAAGAGAGCTAGTTGGAAGACAGCAAACAGACATTTATTGAGTGACTATTAACAACCATGTGCCAAATACCCTGCTAAGCACTAAGGATACAAAGAAAGGCAAAAGATAGTCCCTTTTCTCAAGGAGCTCACAATCGAAGGGGAGAGACAACATGAAAATAGCTAAGTACAAACAAACCATAGACAGGATAAATTGGAGATCATCAATAGAGGAAAGGCACTAGCATTAAAGGGGATCAGGAAAGACTTCTCCTTGAAGATGGGATTTTAACTGTATTTTAAAGGAAGCCAGGTAAGCCATGAGGCAGAGATGAGAAGGGAACGTATTCCCAACATGGGAAATAGTCAAGTGAAAAAAAATTTTTTAATGCAAGTTGAGAGCTGGCAACCAGCAACAAGAAGGCTATCTAGGGGACTGTTGAATTGTATGTCCCTAATGGGAAAGAATGGCAGCTGGGTGGTGTGCAGTGGTTAGAGTGCCAGGCTTGGAGTGAAGACCTGAGTTCAAATTCAACCTTAGATACTTACAAACCATGTGACCCTAGGTAAGTCCCTTAACTCTGTTTACCTCAGTTTCTTCATCTGTAAAATGAGCTAGAAAAGAAAATGGTAAACCACTCCACTATATATAAAACTATATATAAAAATATGTCACAAACAGCCATAACTAAAATGATTCAACAACGATAAATGAGAAAGAGTACAGCAATGAAAAGAGCCCTGAAACTAGAATCAAAAGACTTGGGTTTCAGTCCTGGCTCTGCTGCTTACAAACCGTGTAGGTGACTCTCACAATCATCCTTTGAGTCTCAGTTTCCTCCTCTGTAAAATACAGGTTTGACTAGGTGGTTTCTAACTCAATGTCCTTTTAGGAGGTGTGTGTGTGTGTGTGTGTGTGTGTGTGTGTGTGTGGTTGCCCTTCGTTGCCGAAGAACACCATGCCATCAGAGAAATAATGACATGATTTGTACTTGACTTTGAGTGAGGGAGGTCTGTGCAGGTCACCAGCCTCATTTCTCCTCCAGAGCCATCTGAACCCAGTGACCAGATATTCGTTAAGGTCACTGGAGATAACCCAGGATGAGGCAATTGGGGTTAAGTGACTTGGCCAGGGTCACACAGCTAGTGAGTGTCCAGTATTTGAGATGAGATTGGAACTCAGGTCCTTTTAAGGAGGTAAACCATATTCTGAATTTTGCACTGTCTTTGATCTGCTCTCTAGGCTCAGTTTGAGTGAACTAAAGATGCATTTATTGAGCTCCTGTTCTGTGTAAGGCAGAGAGATATCCTTGTCTAATGGATGAAGGGCTGGCTTTGCAATCAGAAAGTCTTGGATTCAGGTGGCAGAGTTGATAGAATGACAGAACCTGGAGTCAGGAAGATCTGAGTTCAAATCCAATCTCACACACTAGCTGTGTAATCTTGGGTACGTCACTTAACCTCTGTTTGCTTCAGTTTCCCTCGGTTTCCTCATCTATAAAATGGGTGTAATCATTGCACCTACCTCTCAGGATTGTCATGAGGATCAAATTAAATAATAATTGTGAAGCATTTAGCATGGGTGCCTGGCACACAGTAAGTGCTACATAAATGTTGTTCAGTCATTTTGGTTGTGTCTGACTCTTTGTGACCCAAAAAGATCAAAGAAAAAGTAAAAGGACCTATATACCCAAAAATATTCAAAGCAGCTCTTTGAGGGGATGTCTATCAATTGGGTTATGGCTGAACAAGCTGTGGTATATGATGGTGATGGAATACTGTAATAATTATAAGAAACAACGAACAAGATGCTGTCAGGAAAATCCTGGAAAGACTTATATGAACTGATGCCAAGTGAAGTAAGCAGAACCAAAGGAATATTGTACGCAGTAATGGCAATATTGTACAATGATCAGCAATATAGTTATCTAAGTCAATTTTGAAGGACTTACAATGAAAAATGCTTTCTACCTCCAAAGAAAGAACTGATAGAATCTGAATGCAGATCAAAGCATAGCTTTTTTAGATTTCTTGCCTTTTTTTGGTTGTTTTCTTTCATAATATGACTAGTATGAAAATGTTTTGCATGACTGTACATGTGTAACCTTTATCAAATTGCTTGCCTTCTCAATGATGGAGAAGAGGGAAGGTGGGAGAGAATTTGGAACTCAAAATTGTTAAAAATGAAGGTTAAAACTTTTTACATATAATTGGGAAAAATAAAATATTAGAATTAAAAAAAGAAAGAAAATCCCCAAAGGCATCACAAAGAGTCAGATGGGACTGAAACAACTGAACAACATTTATATAGCACATGCTATATGTCAGGCACTGTGCCATAGATCCATAGATCTGACGAGTCAACTATTCCGTGTTTCCCTAATTTGCTTTTGGCATCATCCTTTATGTCTAAGTCTTGTACCTATCTGACCTTATCTTAGTTTATGGTAAAAATTTTGTGGCTGGTAGGGTTTTTTAGGGTTAGGATTAGGGTTAAGGTTATCCTAACCCTAATGGGGATGCAGTGGATAGAGTTCTGGTCCTGTACTCAGGGCAACTGGAACTCAATCTCAGTTTTAATACTACTTGTGTGACCTTGGGCAAATTATTTAGGTCGTTCTTTGAGCATCCAACCCTTCTACTTCTTGATGGATGGGTGTGGGGCAAACAGAATCCTGGATCCAACTCTAAGAATACTTGAACCTCCTGAGATCTTGTCTGAGGGTACTTGTACTCCATGTCCTCTACCCCATCAGTTGCTCTTTCTTGAGATCTTATGTTTTTGGAATTGAAAAGCATTTAGACTTTAGGGAAACTGAGGCCAAGAGAGGTGAAGTGACTTAGAGTTATTGCTCCAGAAGAGATTGGTGGAGATTGAGAGGGAGAGGGAAAGGGAAAAGGAAAGGAAGGGAGAGAGGTAGAAGATTGTTGGGGGAGGGAGGGAAAGACAGACAAACAGATTCAGGTCCTGTTTTCCTCAGACACTTCACCACTGGGAAAGGGTTTGTAAAAAAGATAGGATATGGGAGAAACAGAAGGTATTCTCAGTAAGGTTTTCCAACCCCAGTGCCCACTCTGAGGTTCCAGCAATCAGTTATTACTGTAATTGCATTTGGTTTTGATTAAACAAATCAGAGGAATTGGCATGCAAATGAGGAGACTGCTCTAGTTCTTGGATCCTGGCCAATACATTAAATAGGAAGGTGGGGTTCAGGAGTGGGGGAAAAGGGACATCTAGGGTTTTAGGATAGAGAGAAGAGATCATGGGAAAATAAATTGGCTCCCTCCCTAACCCCTCTCATCTCCCCCAGCAACCCACTTTGCTTTGTTTGAACTGCTTGCAGTCAAAGCAAAATCCAGCTCTGAGTTCAGGTCCTAGGTGTGTCATTGATTTGTTGTATGAATCTGGATAAATCACCTTATATTAGCACTTTAGGTTCATAAAGCTTTCCAGTTAAGCTTCATAATAATTCTATGAGGTTGGCTGGGAGCTTATTATTCCAATGTTATAGAGAAGAAAAATATGATTCAGAGATGGGAAATGACTTACCCAAAGTCATATAACTAAAGAGCAGCAAAGACTGGAGTCAAACTGTGTTTTCTGCCTCCAAGTCCATGCCATTTCCCCTACATCCTATAGCCTCAAATTCTCTGTGCGTCAACATTATCACCTTTAAAACGGGAAAAACATTATCTGTGTATCTTTGCCTTAGAGAGATGTTATGAGTGTCAAATGAAAATACATATCAAATTACGTTGGAACGGGAGGAAAAAAGTATTTAATAAGTGCTTAGCATGCTACTTAGCATTGTATGCTGGAGATACAAATAGAAAATTGAAAAAAGCATAAAGCTAATATGGTTAATGTTTATAGGTTTGGGTTCAGAAGGCTTTTTTTGTGAGACTTTTTTCTCCAAGGTACTATGGCTATTTACATTTAATTTAAATTTAACAAGAGGATGAGACTCATTGGAAAAGAACCTGACTGTTGTTATGCTGCTGTGTTTGTCCTTTGTTCTCCAAGAGGACCATGGCATCAAGATGATGACGTGACTTGCAGTTGACTTTGATTTGAGTGAGGGAGGGCTGGGCAAGGTCACCAACCTCACCTTCTCCTCCTGAGCCGTCTGGGTCCAGTGGCCTGATTTTCATCAGGATGACTGGAGATGGCCCAGGATGCAATGGGAGACCCTGGTCCTTTTAGGCTAAGGTCTTACCACATTCTCACTTTGAGTGAGATAACACCCATTTAATGAATAGGTTTCTTTAAGTAGTTACTCAAGGGATGGCCCCTTTAATAAAAAGAAAAATCAAACTGGGTGGGGGTGGACCCTCAGAGTTCCTGGGTTAAAGAGAAACAACTACTATTTAGTATTTACATTCACTCTGTCCTAGGTGGGCAGGCCTGTTGTCCAATCTACGAGCTCCAAAGTGAATTGGGCTTAAGGCTCGATCTTTAAGCAAGAAATCTAGCCAGTAAATCCAAAGGAAAAAAGGCAGCTTTTGGCTATGGAAGTGCACCTTCCCTTGGGTAGAGCTCTCCAGGCAAGGAGGGAGAGGAGAGGAGAGGAGAAGAGAGGAGAGGAGAGAAGAAGAGAGGAGAGGAGAGGGGAACAGAGGGGGAGGGGAGGGGAGGGGAGGGGAGGGGGAGGGGAGGGGAGGGGAGGGGAGGGGAGGGGAGGGGAGGGGAGGAGAGGAGCTGCTACTCACTCGCAGGCTGTGTTTGTCTTTCATTCTAGAAGAGGACCATGTCATCAAGATAATGACGTGACTTGCAGTTGACTTTGACTTGAGTGAGGCAGGGCTGTGCAAGGTCACCAACCTCACTTTCTCCTTCAGAGCTAACAGGAAAGATTGAAGGCAAAAGGAAAAGGGAAGGCAGAGAATGAGATGGATAGACAGTGTCATGGAAATGATGAACATGAACTTGGACAGATTTTGGGAAATAGTGGAGGATAGAAGAGCCTGGTGTACTATGGTCCACAGGGTCACAAAGAGTTGTCAAGTAAGGCTAAACAACTGAACAGCAGCAATTGTGCCTGTAATTTGAGTAGGCCAATAGCAGTTAGGCATTATTTCTAGGTTATCGTTTGGTTATTGGAATTATTGGAAGAATAAATGACTGAAGTAAAACAATCTGATGTTTTTAAAACTGTTTTTTAAAACAAATATTAAGCAAAATAATATAACATCAAAAACAACATATCTTAATTAAATGAATGTTTAAATAGTCAAGAACAATTGATATACAATTTAGAGCAAGATTTAAAGGACTACAATTCCACATTGATCTTTTGCTACTTTCAATCACTCCTTGAGGAAAAACATGATTATCATAGACTCAATGGAAGAATCTGGAAAGATGCAGCAGTTCTTAGCCCACTTCTCCATTCTGTTCCTCTTGTTTTGCCCCCAGGGCAGGGAAGGGGTGGCACCAAGGGTATCAGAGAAGGGGTTGGGGGATGGGGAGCAGGATAGTTAATTTTTTTCTTTAGTGAAGGAGGAATACAATCAGGGGTTTTGTATTCAGACTGTCATGCAATATTTGGGAATGGGACATTGGAGTTTTTCAAGATTTTGTTTGGAAACAAAACACACGGTTGAGCAAATCTGTACAGTTTCTATTGTTTCAGATTTTTTTAAGTTTGTATTGAAAGCATGATATCTGAAAAAAAAATTTGAAACCTTTTTCCTGGGGTAATCTAAACTCTCCTATCTCCAGATCTGAACAGAAAAGGCTTTCTAAATCACCCCTTAACCGTTTGGGGGAGGGATTAACTGGGGCTTGCAGTACTGAGTTTCTGCAAACGCATTTGCAGCGAGAATCATCATAGGAATATTCCTTCCCATTGCTACTTCCAGCCCATCTTTGTCAGTCACAATTGAGGGGAGCAACACTTATGGAGAAGTTTTCCACCATCCCCATGACTACCACCACTGCTAATTGCTGACTTATTGTTACTGAAAGGACAAACAAGACAGCCTAGTTGAGGCAGCAAGCAAGGTACCCTAAAAGAAAGATAGGAGGAAGGCCTGTATTAGGTCAAGCAACCCCAACCATCATTTCTCTCTCAAAGTCTGATAATGATAGGCCAGAATTCTGAGACCAACAGTTTTAGGAATACCAATGTGTCCCTATCCCCTCCTCACCCTTAGCGCTAGCTCAACTCTTCTAACCATCATTGAAGGGAATAACTCCTGTGAAGAAGAGGGCTATCCATGTCAACACCATCACCTGTTGACCATCCTCCACGGGTAGGCAGGTAAATCCAAGATCCCTGGAAACAGAAGGATCCTCTATATCACTGGCCTTGCTTTTAGGCTGGGCCCTGCAGTCATAGTTCAAGAAATCAACTCTTATAAAGATTCAACCTGGCAACAACTCCTCTGTAACTTACTACAAAAGATGTGCAAAAGAAACCTCTTCCCACTTGGCTCTATCAAATGGTTCAATATAAAAAATAGATAGCTTTATCAGTGGAAATAACATTAAAAAAGATATAATATCATCAGTTCTGCCACTGTAGCCTAAGGACCATGGGACCTTTCTATCTAATTTGTAAGTGAAACTTCCTATATGTTGTCCCCCATTAGAGCAGAAGCTCCCTGAAAGCAGGAACTTTCTAGCACAGAGATTTTCACCTAGCACATAAAAGCTTTTTCATCCATCCATCCAGCCAGCCATCCATCTATCCATACATGACTTAAGCTATTTTTTCAATCTTCTTAGAAGTCAGTCTTGTCCCCTTGAGTCTTCCCCAGGTTCATGACAAAGTAAAAAATAAAAAAAGAGTTATGCAGCAAAGTTGTGTTACTGATCTGAGTAAAACCCTTAATTTTGTCTTCCTATTAGTATTTTCCCTGGCATCTGGTTTCCAATCTAGCTCACATTTTTCTCTTTCATTAGGTAACTTGAAATTCCTCCTCCTCCTTCTCATCTTCATCTTCATCATCATCATCATCATAACTCACATTTCTATAGGGCTTTAAAATTTACAAAATATTTTCCTTACAAAAACCCTGTGAAGTACATATTATTGTCCCCAGGAATTACTATTCCCATTTTACAGAAAAGGAGATGAAGTTTCTAAGAGGAAAAGTGATTTGTCTATGGTTACACAAGTAATCAGTATTTGTGGAATATTTTTATCTGGACACTCGGTTTCTCTATCTTGCCCAGGTTAGAAGTACAGAAGCCACTCAAGGGCCCTTCCCTACTGCTGATCAGCAAAGGAACTCTGACTGGTTCCATTTCCATCTTTTTTTAGTTAGCCTGGTAGCTCTCTGCTTCTGGAGGCTCACCATATTGGTGTTAAATTTAGTGCAAACACCTGATCTATTTTAGCCATACTGCAGCAAGAAATTCTAAATTCAAGTGATACACTAGCCTCAGCCTCCCTAGTCTCAAAAAATCCAGGCATATGCCTCAGCACCCAAAAATGCCACATAATTTGAGCCTAATCTGCTAACTCTAGGCTTAGCCATTTTTCTACCATGCCACAATATCTCTCCAATGATCCCCTTACTGACCAGACTGAGGTATTACTAGATTTGCTTTTGCTTATAATAATAACTACAGGACCTTCTGGAGATAAAGCCTCAATACAAAGAAGGATTCCAATAGTAAGAATTTCAGATCTTGTGTCAGTCTTGCAGGAAGTAGTTTGGGGCAGGCAGTGGGGGCAGGGGGGGAAGAAAAATGGGAAACATGGTGTCTCCTATAATAATCTCTTTGGGTCTCAGTTTCCTCTTTTATAAAATGAAAAGAATGAATTAGATGGCTTTGAGGCTCCCTTCAGTTATAACATTCTGTGAAATCACACTGTCACTCTACTAGCTTTTGGTCCCAGGATCCTTCACCCAAGCCCTCCCCACTCATCCCTCCTTATTCCCATTCACTTGTAGGATCTGCATCAGCAAAGTGGAGGCATATGTGTCTCTGTCTTTGGTACCGGCAGGATGGTTGAGTTGACGACTTTCAGGGAGATAGGCTTCTTTTTCGCATCCTCACCTTTCTCCCAAGGAAGGGAGCGGGGAGCAGAGGGAGAGTTTTTAAGTTTATATCACCAGGAGCTGGGGGAGAGGGGACGGGGATTAATTAGAGGTCAAGAGGCGACTGCTGCTGCCAGGAGGAGGATTGATTGAAGCTTTTCAGCAGAGCAGGGGGAAAAAATCAATTCTGGGTCCCCAGGCTCGGAGTGTGTTTACTATATTCAGAAACTCCCATTAAAAGGTAGATGACAATTACTGCAGGCAGCCACCTCTCCCTTTCCCTGTCCTCTGGCTGGAACTTACCTTCTATTTTTTTTCCCCAGAGCTAAATAGAACTTCTCACTCTGACTTGGGGAACTCACAAACCCCAGGGACCTTGGGCAGACAGGACAGAGCTAATAGGCAACACTAACCCCAGACCAGATTGCTAAGTTTGTGGATGCTGGCATTCAGCTCACCTCCTCCACCCTTGGAATCCTTTTGGCTCTGTCCTAGACCTTTTGCTCTGCCTCTCCCCTTGTCTCTTGTGGCTTGTCATCTCCCATCTGCTTCCTGTCTCTCCCTCTCCTAGTTCCTTCTCCTTTAGTAATCATCAAATTCCAGGATCTCACAGTTGGACAGGACCTTACAGTCTATCTAGCCTCATCTAATCTAATGGAGAATGCCCTCAACAGTATTTCTGACATAAGGTCACTTGTATAGAGACTTAATTATTAGGAAATCATCCCTTATATGCAGTGTAATTTGCCTATTAGAAGTCTCACACACTGCTCCTAATGCTGTCTTTTGGGACCAAGCAAAATGAATCTAACCTCTGTCCCCGGAAAATTCTTCAAATATTTGATGATGGAGATCACGTTCTCCTATCAAACTGTCTTTCTCTCCTTCAGGTTTAATACTTCCAGATCCCTTAACCAATTCTTATATGGCACAGTCTTCAGTCAGTTTATCAATATCCTTCCTAAAATGTGACTCCCTAAAATGTGAACATGGCACCCCAGATATAATCAACCAGGACAGAGGATAGCCAGGTTATCTGTCACCTGGGGTTCTTTTAAGGTGGCCTGAGCTCTCTTTAACTTTTTTTTTTTAAATAAGTTTTATTGGTGGATTTTATGATTACCTTACTTTCCTTTCTATAAATGACTCACCATCACCCCTGCCTTAGAAATATAACTTTCTCTTATGAAAAAGAGAAAGAGATAGAGAAAAAGAGAAATAGTTAAAAAAAAAAAACAAAAAAAAAATCAACAAAAAACCTGAGGCAGTGACCCTGTCTGAAATCTATACAGTATTTTGCTCTATGTGTCCTCTACCTCTGCCAGAATTGGTGTATTTTATTCTCTATCATCTGGGACCATTACTAGTTTTTCAGTTATGCAGTCTTGTTTTCTTTTAGGGATCTTTCAGTTGACATTGTTGTAGCAACTCACACACTTCCAGAGTTTCTATCACATGATTCATCCCCACTGAGTGTGCAGTCCATTAAAATTTGCAAATGAACTGCTGCTTCCTCCTTGTGAAGCAGAATTTTTGAACCTAATTGCATTTGTAAGGCTACCTCTATTCCTCTCCTGGCACTTAAGCATGTAGGGAGATGGTGTGTCAGTGTGTTAATTATCCAGAAAAGCAGTTTAACGAACTGTGTGCAATATCTGAGTTAGCCAACAGATGACATTCCACTTGGGCTATCAGTCCCTGCCTCTCCATTACTATCTTTCTTTTTTTAAGTTAAATTTATTTATTTAACTTTTTACATCCATTTTCCAAATTTTTAGGTTCCAAATTTTCTCCCCATTTGTCCCTTCCCCCACCCCAAAACACTGAGCATTCTAATTTTCCCTATCAGCAATCTGCCCTCTCTTCTATCATCTCTCCCTTCCCTTGTCCCCATCTTCTCTTTTGTCCTGTAGGGCCAGATGACTTTCTATTCCCCATTACCTGTATTTCTTATTTCCTAGTAGCAAGAATAATACTTGACAGTTGTTCCTAAAGCTTTGAGTTCCAACTTCTCCCCATCCCTCCCTCCCCACCCATTCCCTTTGGGAAGGCAGGCAATTTAATATAGGTCATATCTGTGCAGTTTTGCAAATGACTTCCATAATAGTCGTGTTGTATAAGA
Source organism: Bettongia penicillata ogilbyi (assembly GCA_023548195.1). Lineage (NCBI taxonomy): Eukaryota > Metazoa > Chordata > Mammalia > Diprotodontia > Potoroidae > Bettongia > Bettongia penicillata. The sequence goes on from JAJHZJ010000131.1 coordinate 9,836,391, forward strand.
CTAACTATATTTCCCTCTATCCTATCCTGCCCCCCATTGCTTCTATTCTTTCTTATGATCCCGTCCCTCCCCAAGAGTGTTGACTTCAAATTGCTCCCTCCTCCCATTGCCCTCCCTTCCATCATCCCCCCTACCCTGCTTAGCCCCTTCTCCCCCACTTTCCTGTATTGTAAGATAGGTTTTCATATGTTTCCGTTACTATCTTATACATGATAAAGGGTCTAACGATAGGGCCTTTGGGTGGGAGGAGTGGGGAACCTAGACATTTATAGGTCCAACACCTTGTGCAGTACTTCTTTTGGCAGTTGAGAAAGTACCTAGCACACAAATATCCAGGTTGCTCTCCCAGTACCCCCAGGGAAACCATTTTAGCACCTAAGTGGTTTTGGGTAATTTTTAGTGGGTCAGGTTCCAATTTAATCTGAGGAATTAAATGGAATATTGCTCAAAATATTAAAACCACTTTGAGCCCCCACTCCACAGGAGTTGTTCATTTTCTCAGACTACTTTCTACTGCCTTCATAGATCACATAGTCTATGATCACATAATTTATTATGCATAGACTAAAGTGAAAAGTAAGGTCATTCAAACAGTCTTGTTTGAAGAAAGTTGCCATCAGTGATCTCCCACTCCTAGTCTGTCTTCTGGATCTCTCTTCTCCAATCCCAGATCTATGGGTATAGGCAGAGATAGTTCTAATAACATGCACCTACATCACCTGGAAATAATTTCCTGAAGAAAAGATTCAGAAAATGGTGAACATGGTGAACACCAAAAAAAGCCAAAACTGAAATTTATTCTAATTTGACAGGAAATAAATTATTACTTGTTGAGAATATCCATTTCTTAATTTTCTATGTGTAGGGTCAAAGCATCATCTAAATAGAACCAGAACCAAAGTCAGTAAAATCAAAAAAGGGATGAAGATGAGAAGAGAACACTTTATAATTATATCTCTAACCTGACCTATTCCAACAAGCTAGAAAATGGTAAATGTCTTTAATCCAATGGATTGACTCTATCACCATTTCTCACAGAAATTTGAACAGCATAAACCCTTCCTCGTAACAAAGAATACACAAGGGGGCCCCAATTCACCTCAGACAACAAATACTTCATCTCTTTAACAAGCAAAGAAATATGTCACCCAAGGTTATAATATAAGGAAGGACATTTGTACAACATTGCATAGGATAATGGAATATTACCAAAGCTATGACTTCAAAAAGAAGCCAAAATATATTGAATGGGAAAATGAGTCTGTATAAAGCTTGATACGAGATCCAACTAAGCCAGCCAGATCAGCTTCAAAGTATCTATAGGCAAAACCAAAAGGACAACAAATAGACATAAAATGGAACAGATTTGCCAGCATTTCTAGAATAATTTCCCATTATCCATGATAGTGAAACCACTGCATTTGAACTCTTACATTGAAAGAGGCCGAAGTTTTAGTTGAGAAAGTAGAAAGGGCACTTAAGGAGATAAGTGACTGGGCCAGACCAAGTATACATAAAAGACATCTGTGCTGCAATGATATAATTTTGTAAGTACTGAGGGAATGATTTTCCAAATACCTAAAAGAGAAGAATATACCAAATGATGGGGAAAAAAAATCACAGATGGCATCGTTACCCAAAAAAGGTAATTAAGAGGACATCAGCACCTACCTCCCCATATGCCTGCTTTCTCATCTCTCTAAAATCCTTATGAAAATGATCTTTAAATGTATCAAGGGTATCTTTGATGAAAATATGTGAAGCAAACAGACAGGACTTCGTAAACAATTTTATACAGCAGGCCACATCTTCACAGTACCACAATTGGTTCAAAGGTGTTAGAGTTTTTTTTTTTTTTTATCATTTGTTGACTATAATTTTTAGTTTTGCTGTTTCTTTCATTTGTTACTTTTGGTTCATTAGTGTGTATTTCTTGTTAGTTGCAAAAACAAGTAAACAAAAATTCGACTCAGTTTTTTCCTCCGTATAATGAGGGTGTTGGACTATATAACCTCTAAAGTCCCTTTTAGCTCTGTATCTACCATCCTATGGTAGAGAAAAAAGTATCTTTAAAGGGTCTCCTTCAAAGAAACTCTAATGCATAAATCATAACCATATAAGACTCTTTTACATATAAAACTATAGAAATAACTTGGTTCAGTAATTCTCTATCATTAAGTAATGCACAGGATAGGTTAATGCACACTTGCCAAAAGTATTTTCCTCTGTCTCGTGCAGAATTCAAATGGAAAAGAGATTGATTCCCTCTTGATGGTGAGGTACTCCAATTTTTAAAATTCAGATACATTGTGATTATCAAGCTTCCTCAGTGAGATTCACAGATATTCAAGAGACTGGCTTAACAATCCACACAGTAAAAACCAAATGGATGAAAAATTCATATTGCCTAAATAACAACATGCAGTTAATAGGCAGTCCAATGAGTTAATTCATTAGTACCTCATTCTTGAATAGGTTTTGCAGATGGACAATGAGCTGAGAACGAAACTGAACAGGAAGAAAAGAATGAGACGGGAGAGATGATTCAGTATTTTAACAGCCCCAAGCTGCTCCCTGTCACAAAAACTGAACTATACCTTTAACATCAATATTCTTCTACTGATGCTAGGTGGTTGTAAATCATAGGCCACAACAATCTCCAAACAGTCAAAATTGGGCCTGGGCCAGAGTATAACAGTAAAGCACATGACTGCAGTATATTTCAAACAATGACTTGGGTGGGTAAGGCACCATAAGGGATATCCTTCAAATAAGGCAAAATTGGAAAATGAACTCAGCCAATTATTTATCAAGAGCTAGGGATGGCACATAGATAACCCGAATGTTGACTTGGTATCCACAAAGTGTTAAAAGAACTAGTCTTAGAAGAAAGGCTTCAGCACATTGGATAGCTCCCCTATTGAGGATTTATAGGATCCTGGGACAAGGAGGCTCAGCACTAAGTTATATATGGTTTAGGATCAGTATCAATAGAGGGACTGTCCACATCAAGAAAATTATAGTTTTATTGAAATTATTAAAGAGGAATGTATCATCCTTTTGGCAGAAAGCAAGAGAGAGTTCATAGTGGAAAAAACACTTGCTTTGGACTCAGAGGAGAGGAACCTGAGTGCTGCTTCTGTCATTTATTGTCTGTATGACCTTGAGTAAGCCTTGGAGACCTCACTGGGCCTGAGTTCTCTCATCTTTAAAGTGAATACAGTTGCTCTGGATGATCAGTTCTATAGCCTGTGATTCTACGTTCAAATAATTGAAGCCCATCCTTAGCTCCATATCTCAGGGTATAAATGCTGATGCAATTAGCTTTATTACCAAAAGTATTTATCCTTAACTAGCAAAGAGTCCAAATGGAAAAGGTATTAATTTCCTGTTGATGGTGAGGTATTCAAAACTATTTTTTGTTCAGATAGCATTATGATTATGAAGAACTCATAATTCCTTATGGTTGGGCAGTCTCTAATAAATTCCCACTACAATGTTACTTCTTTTCCTCCCTCCAGTTGGTCCTAAATATTCTCTCCCATGTTCTCCTTTTCTAATTTATGAGTGCTCACACAGATTTATATTTTCATGAAATATAATATTACACCATTGCCCTCTTTGAACTTTAAAAAAGTTTTCTTTAATAAAGGTATATCCTTCTGTGGCAGCATATGGATTACATATAATCTAATTACATGAATTATATGGCAAAATGTTTCATTTATACATATGAGATTATAACTTCTTTCTAGTTTACTTTGTTATCTATATTCTACATTTGTGTATGTGTGTGTATTTATGTGTGTATCTGAAGTCAGGAGTGTTACTAGTACTCTTCTCCCTGGATAATCTTTTCATTGAATTTCCAGGACTCAAAACTGATTTACTTCTTCCTATGTTATACCCAGTTATGGGATCTGAATTAGGACTTGTATATAAGCAATTATCTTTTTCCCCAGTTGCATTTTTCTTTAAGTCCGCTTTATTAGATATGGTAGTCTCTAGACAATATATTCTTCTCAGGGAGGCACTCTGTCCCTGGCCAGGGGTTTCCCTTTCTTGTATCTTAAGCCATGGTCCAGAACTCCAAATCCTAATCAGAGTGACTGTTTTCTTAATCAACTGTTCCTTTTTCATATCTTCCTTTCTCTTTTGAATCCTTTTCCTTTAAATGGCACTAGGGATGTAAGTACCACCAATGCCTCTGAGGTCCTCAGTTGCTTGCTCAGGAGTTTATAATCCCTAGTGATGTTTTCTGGCAGTACCTATGCTCAAGTCACTTAACCCCAATTGCCTCATCCTGGGTCATCTCCAAGTCATTCAGATGAATATCTGGTCACTGGATTCAGATGGCTCTGGAGGAGAAGTGAGGCTGGTGGCCTGCACAGCCCTCCCTCACTCAAAACAAAGTCAAGTGCAAGTCATGTCATCATTTCTCTGATGGCATGGTCTTCTTTGGCAATGAAGGATAAACACACACAACGTTACAATGTTCCCATATGAATTACCTATATAAATCTTGAAAGACTTGCTGTCATGTTGTGTATCTACTCTTCAGGAAACTCCTTCCCAAATACCAAGTTGGCACCTTGCTCCCTCTCACTTGAGAGTCACTCACCATCCAGCAAAATTCATCTTTTCTTCCTCTGACCAAAATCAGATGACTTCTCCTGCTGGATCATTGGATCAGAAATTTAAGGCTGGAAGGGACCTTAAAGGTCGTCTGATCTAGCTTTCTTATTTGACCGAGGCATACAATAGTTAAGTAACTTGCCCCAGGTCTCATAGGCGTTAAGAGACAGAACAGAGACTCATACTCAGGCCTTTTGGCTTCCTTTGACTTAGGAGACTCATCATAATTCTGTGGAGCTATTTGTTATTTTAAGGAGGAAACTGCTTCCTCCTAAGAGGATCTAGATATATAATTTGTGTGTATATATATATATATATATGTATATATGTATCTATAAGCACAAATTGTTTGTCTTACATATTTATATTAAGTATGAAAATGTATTTATATATGCTTTCTACATTTACTTCATTTTGCTACGTGTACATTCATACATTTTATATAAATATGCTTTTTACACACCTGTAGTTCCTTCCTTCCTTGTGTTTACTTCCTCCCTCTGTCCTCTGGACAAAGATTGATGTTTCCCTATGACTCTGTAAGTTTCTTTTATATTTTATTCTTCCCTCAAAGCATTTATTATTTTCTTTCAAGGAACACTCATTGTCCCTGATAATTGGTGTAGAAAGACAACTAGCCCTTTCCCTTTCTCCAAACCCAATCTGATAAGTACCCACTATGTGTAAGATACTATGCTAGGTTTTCATTTGTGAATAGTTCATTGTTTGGCCTAAGAGGCAGTCAGAAAGTCAGGAAGACCTGAGTTCAAGTTCATCTTCTACCACATACTGGCTGTGACCCTGAGCAGATCACTGAACCTCTCTGTTCCTCAGGCAATTCTCTAAGACTGTAATTTGTAGAGAAGTGCATTGATAGAGTTTCCTCACTCCGTACTTCCCTATACTAATGAAACCAATGATCCAGTCTCTATATATACCTTATTATTAGGTACCTTTCCCTCCCCCCTTTCTAGGTCCCCTACATGTGTTGACTTCCCTTAATAGAATATGAGTTATTTGGGAGTAGGGACTTTCTCATTTGCTGTGTTTACATGCCCACTGCTTAGCACAGTCCCTGGCACATTTTAAGAGTTTAGTAAATTTTCCTGGAAACTTTCACACATTGCTTCTAGTTCTACCCTCTGAGCCCAAACAGATAAAGAAGGATTATTTCTTCCACCCAATTTGAAGGAAGCCCTTCAAATAATAGAAAACAGCTATCAAATATTTTCTTTTCCTCCCTCCAAATCTTCTCATCCCTGGACCCTGGCTGACTCCATTTACCAACTGGGCTGATTTAGCTCATTGATAAAGGTTATATAACAAGTACCACCATTATCTCCTCATAACAAATGGTGAAGAATGTGAAGACCTGTCCCTTACCCTGTCCCTAATTCCCCCAGTCCTCTCCACCTCCTCCACCATATAGTCATTACGTATTCAGTAAACATTTATTAAGCACTTACTATGGGCATCAGGAAGACCTGATCCAAATCCAGCCTCAGATGCTTACTAATTGTGTGATCCTGGAAAGTCACTGAACGCTGTTTGCCTCAGTTTCCTCACTTGTAAGATGAGATGGAGAAGGAAATGGTAAATCATTCTGGTATCTTTGCCAAGAAAATCCCAAATTGGGTCATGAACAGTTGCCTGACTGAAACAACTGAACAAGAATATTTCAGGCACTGCGCTAAACTCTTGGGATACAAAAAGAGACAAAAGATAGTCCCTGACATCAAGGAGGTTTCGATATAATACAGGAGACACACCAACAAATATATACAAAGCAAGCTATATATAGGATAGGTAGGAAATAATTAAAAGAGAGAAAAAATTGTAATTAAGAGGGATTACATCCTTTCCCACCTTAAGAAAATGTTATAAAACCATGTCTGCAGCATGCAGGTTACAAAATTCATTCAAGGAGGCAGCATGGTGTGAAGGGAAGAATGCTAGACCACACGGCAAGAAAAGATTTCAGTTCAAATCTTGACTTTGCTATTCAGATAGGCAGCATGGTATGGTGGAAGGAACACTGGTTTTGGTGTCATAAGCCCTGAGTTCAAATCCTGCCTTTGTTGCTTACTACCTGTGTGACCTTAAACAAGTGATAAAATCTACCTGGGCCTCAGTTTCCTGATCTATAAAATGAGGGTATTGAACTAGATGTCCTCTAATGCTCCTTCTAACTTTAAATCTATGATCCTATAATTTACAACTTGTGTTACCATAACCACATCATTTCTCATAAAGGGCCTCAGTTTCCTGATCTGTAAAATAGTGTTGGACTAAATGTCCTCTAGTGCCTTTCCAGGTAAATCTTCCAGAGCTGAGTACTATAACCAGAACTCTCTGCTCGTATAGGAGGTCTTAACAGTCCAAGGTACATGTGCACCTCTGGCATCTTTTTTGGCTCTTTAGCTGCTGTTGAGTCAATTTTTTAAAGTCATGTCTGACTCTTTGGGACCCCTTTTGGGGTTTTCTTGGTGAAGATACTGGAGCAGTTTGTCATGTTCTTCTCCAGCTCATTTTATAGATGAGGAAACTGAGGCAAATAGGGTAAAGTGCCTTGTCCAGGATCACACAGCTAGTAAGTGTCTGAAGCTGGAATGGAACTCAGGTCTTTCTGACTCCAGGGTGGGCACTCCATTCCTTTACTTACCAGCTCTGCAACCTTGGGTAAGTTAATCTAAAGCTTCTCTTTTCCTCATGGAAGTAATAACCCTTGGCACTTGCGGGGATCAAGTGAGATAATGGATGAAAAGCACTTCGTAAAACTTAAAGAGTGAAATAAATGTTAACTATCAAAGGCCATAGGATAAAACTCAATTCTTTATCTAGGGTGACAGCTGAGCTCCCGGTGAAGCTAAGATTTGGAACCACATTTTCTGCCTCCAATGTACTACACTACCTGAAAATGTTACCATATTCATATGTGATATTTAGAGGCAGGATTTGAACCCAGGTCTCCCTGATTCTGAATCCAGTACTGAACTGCTAAGCTGCCTATGTATATTACTTGTCATTCATTCATTTTCAGGGGAGTCTAACTCTTCATGACCCCATGTGGGGTTTTCTTGGCAAAGATACTGGAGGGGTTTGCAATTTCCTTGTCCAGCTCATTTTACAAATGAGGAAACTGAGACAAACAGGGATAAGTGACTTGCCCAGAGACACACAGCTAGTAAGTTTCTGAAGCCAAATTTGAACTCAGGAAGATGAGTCTTCCTGATTCCAGGCCCGGCGTTCTATCCATTGAGCCACCTAGTTGCCCCTATGTATACAATCTGAGAAAGATAGAAGGAATAAAACGTACGCTAGAGACAACATGGTAAAGTGGAAAAAGCCTTGGAATAGGGTACTAAATCACCAGATGGGTGTGACCTGAGGTCCTCTGACTCCAAAGCCTTTTCTGAGATGCTGCTGCTGATCTCAGTTTCCTTGTCCATAAAATAGGCAGGTTGGATTCTCTGATCCCCTTCTATCACTGTTTTTGTCCTTTGATGCAACTCACATCAACAGAGTTCAGAGGCTGTCTGGTAGTAATTTTAAGGAGTGTGTTGATATCTTTTGATTTTCACCACTTTCATTTCCAAATATATGCCTCCCTTTTCCTTCCCCTGAGAGCCTCCCCTTGTAAGAGAGAAAAGCGAAAAGAAGAAAGGGAAGGGAGTGGGGAGCAGTTAGGGAAAACTAGCACATCAGCCAAACTTGGAAACATATGTCATGTTCCATATATTGAGCCCCCTGTTTCTGCAGAGAAGGGAATAAGCACTTATATCATGCTTACTATGTGCCAGGCACGGTGCTAAGCCCTTTGCAAATATCATCTGATCCTTACAATAACCTTGCTCCCAAGGTGTTATTATGACACCCATTTTTACATATGGGGAAACTGAGGCCAACTGAAGTTAAGGGACTTGCCCAATGTTGCCCAGTTAGTAAGTTGAGAGAGAGAAGGAGGGAAGGAGGGAGAGGGAGAGGGACTGAGACTGGATTTGAACTCAATTCTTTCCAACTCCAGGCACAGAGCTTGATCCACTGTGCCACCTAGCTGCATGTTTTTTTCTTCTCTTCTTCAGATCTTAATCATCATAATTATGCAGAATTTGGTTTCAGATTATTTGTTGTTGTTATTTCCACTTAGTGTTATTGTATCTATTGTTTTCTTGGTTCTGCTAATTTCACTTTTGCATATGTCTTTCCATACTTCCCTGAATTTTTCCTATTTGTCATTTCTTATAGCACAATATTATTCCATTACATGAGTGAAACATGGTTTGCTTTTTTTTTTCAGCCATTTCCCAATCAATGAACATCTGATTTGTCTGGAAATCTTCTGAGCCATGACCGTGTCTAGTATAGAATTTAGCATCTAAAACTAGGGGAAGGAAGAGAAGAGATGGGCAGGATAGAATAAGGGAGAGACCATGATGAGATTATAGCATCCTTCCTCCCCTTCCTCAAATGTCTGCATCTTGTGTAGCATCCCCTTGAGGCTATAGCCAAGTTTATCATAAATATCAGCAAGACAGGGGACCCGCTCTGGATAAACAAATGTCAGCTGAGCTAGGACACAGCCTCGTTGTCTTCTGTCCTATGATCTTTCATGTGTATGTAGGTATGAGGTGGGGTGAGAACCCTTTTTTTAATTTTAGAAATCAATAATTATATAAATAAAAAAGGAAGCTCTTTTGTAATTAGAAATTCATCTTGATCAGCAATGGGCAAGAAGGAACAATTGGTAAATTAAAATCTAAATGAATAAACATACAAATGAATGCAAAAGGCATTTGTTAAACACTCATGATGTGTCAAGCATTGGCACATAATGAGGATACAAATAGAAAAGACAGTCCCTATTCTACAGTCTCTGCTCTTAAGATTTGTTGTTGACTGATTCTTTGTGACCCCATTTGGAGTTTTCTTAGCAAAAATGTCAAAGTGACTTGCTATTTCCTTCTCTAGCTCATTTTACAGATAAGGAAACTGAGGCAAACAGAGTTAAGTGACTGGTCCAGGGTCACACAGCTAGTGAATGTCAATGAGTTTGAACTCAAAAAGATGAGTCTTCCTTATTGCCATATTGAACTGAATGTATAACTCAGCATAATTTGCTAAGGAAGAGTCTAGACTCTAGACCACTGTCAAGTGCCTAAGATGCTCACATTCTAATTGGGAGAGACAATATATATAGGAGAGTTCAATTTCAGGGAACATAGAAACCTCCTCAAATCCTAGTTCAAGTCCCCAAAACCTGAGTTCAAATCCAGCATCATATACTTACTAGCTATGTGACCCTGAGCAAGTCACTTAATCTCTGCTGCCTCAGTTTCCTCAACTGTAACATGGGGAAAACAGCAATACCTACTTCCCAGGGTTATTGTGAGGATCCAATGGGATGATATTTGTGAACTCATTTAGCACAGCATGAGCCATATAGTAGACACAGTTGTATTCCCCTCTTCCCTTCAGAGACAAGATTCAAACCTATGTTCCCTGGATCCAGATTCAGTGCTCTTTCTGCTTTGTGATGCTGGCTCTGTTAATGTGGGGCAACTCATTTAACCTTTATAGACAGACACAGCATCTGCTAATTTGTAAAATGAAGACGTTGGACAGAACGATCCCTAAGGGCCCTGGCATCATCATGCTTTTGATACGATGGTCTTATGGACCTTCCCTAACCCAGACAGTGCTGATTGATGGCTCGATGTCATCCGGAAAGAAGGGCTGTCTCTATCCTGGGCTTTCCTCTGTTCAAGATTTTTATCAGTGACTCAGACTGAGACATAGAAAGCATGTTGGACAAACTGGGTTGACATGAAGCTGGGAGTGAAAGTCCATATGCTGAGTGACAGAATCAAGATCCAAAAGCGTCCTGACAACCTGGACCAAGGATGGGGAATCTGTATCCTCAAGGCCCTCAAGGTCCTCAAGTGCAGTCCTTTGACTGAACAAATTTGCCCTATGAGGTTTGGATTTGGTCAAAGGGCCACGCTTGAGGACCCAGAGGACCATGTGTGCCTTTGAGGATACAGGTTTCCCACCCCTAAGCTAGACCAATGGGCTGAAGTAAGTGGTTTTAAATGTAATAGGAATAAATGCACTTCCTTTAGAGTGGTATAGTTGAAAAACTAGGGGACATTAGAGACCAAAGACCTGGGTTCAAATACCGCCTCTGCCATCTACTACCTATATGAATTTGGTTGAGTTGCTCAACCTCTCTAGGCTTGAAGTGTCCTTGTTTGTGTTGGACAAATAACCTTTAAGATCCCTTTCAGCTTTAAATCTGTGTCTTCTTAAGACTGTGTCCTTTCCTAAGACTGGAAATTTCCTGAGGGCAAGGACAATGTTCCCCTCCACGTGCTTAGTCTTTCCTTCAGTAGACCAAAAGATTCTTGAGGGTAGGGACAATCCTTCAAATTCATTGCCACATTGTATGGACAGTATATGTCAAACATAGAGGGTAAAGAACACTGAATTTTGAATCAGTGGTGGTGTTTCTTCAGTTATTTCTGTCATGTCTGACTCTTTATGATTCCATTTGGGGTTTTCTTAGCAGAGATACTAGGGTGGTTTGTCATTTCCTTCTCCAGCTCATTTTACAGATGAAGAAACTGAGGCAAACAGGATAAAGTGACTTGCCCAGAGTCATACAGCTAGTAAGGGCTTGAGACTGGATTCAAATTTGGATCTTTCTGCCTCCAGGCCCACGTCTCTATTACACTAACCTAGGTTTAAATGCTGGCTCTGCTAATTATTAACCCATTCTGTTAGTCTTCTCTGAACCTTAGTTTTCTCCTTTATAAGAAGAGATGTTTAGACTAGGACATTTCCAAGGTCTCTTCTGGTTTTAAATATATAACCCCATGAAAGGAGTGATTGTCACGTAATACATACAGTTGCCCCTTCTCTTACCCTTCTTACTAAAGAGTTAGGTGAGGGAGGAAAATATGTCTTAGAGTCCTATCAAGTAGAATGTAAGGCCCTGGAGGACAAGGATTGATTTTATTTTTGACTTTGTATCCCCACAGACTATTGAAGTGACTCTACTTGGTATGCCCTTAATAAAAGATTATCACCTGCCATATTGAATTGAGTGCATAACCCAGTGTACTTTGCTAAGGAAGATTCTAGATGCTAGACCGCTGTCAGACATTGTATGACCTTGGGCTAGTAACTTTCCTCTTTCAGTTTCTCTGTCTAGAAATGGAAATGGTATTATCTACTCTAATATAGATGCGATATATTGAAACCACTTTTCAAAAACTGAATTTGTGAAAAAAATGTTGCTTGTTGTTATTCTTGAAGGAAAAGATGAGTTTCTTGAAGGAAGGTAAGAATATCCTGACTCCCACCCATGCACACAAACTCAGAGAGTGTCCCCTCACCTTTCCCCCATAGCTCCTAGTAGTGGTTTGGTATATATAACTATTCTTTGGCAGATGGATTGCTGTGATGACCTGGGATGAGAGTCAAAGGAAGGATGCTTCCCTGACCCCCTTGGGACCAGTCTCTAAGATAGGTGGGAGCTCAAACTGAGAAGAAAACAATGATGTGCTAAGCTCTTTTGCTGGCCAATTGGCTAATACACCACAAAATCCCATGAGCAGCTGGATAAGTCTCCCACAGAAACATATGTGGCCTTGAGAAATTAATTCACTGAGACCAAGCATCTGAAAAAATAATTTGAGCTATTTCCCTAAGACCCAAAAAGCACAGTGTTCACATGTGTGCATGTACACACACGTGCCCTGATTGATATATACACACACTCTAAATCACAAAACTGGATCCCACTCACAGACTGACACTTGCTGACAAATCCATAAACACTCCCACAGAGGAGCCTCCCTTCTCCTTAATACATACAAACCCACTCATGCAAATTTAAAGGCACACATACACAGACACACACTCAGTTATACACACATCGTGAAACACTCATCCAGACCCACTCACAGATACATGTGTGATCCCCTGATTATACTGTATGTGGCAGCACCCCATCTTTGGCACCCCCTTGCACCCCCCTATGATCCCTGCCTTCAAAATTCATGAGGCCAGCCCCTAGAAAGATTTTTCAGTTTTCGTTTTTCCTTTTCTCTCCCTACTCAGGCAACCTTGAGGTTGCTTGGTTGCTGGGGCTGGCACTGGGTTGCTTAGGGGATATGGGTGGAGGTAGAAATAGGAAGAGAAATAGGCAGAATAGCAAGAGGACACTGTCTCTTTCCCTAGAGAAGAGGCTGGTGAGGCCCCTGTTGGACCCTGTTGAACCACATTTCCATAGTGCCTTCATTTCTCACAATGGCCTGCTGAGGCAATGGTAGCATCACCATCTGTTGTGTGAAGGGTTTGGGACAAATGTGCGTGCATGGAGGTTTTTGTTTGTTGATGGCTTCCCGTCTTTGTTTTTCTTCATGTGCTAGAGATATGACTGTGAATCACTGGAGAGACCTGGGGAACTTGTCGACTCTCCCTGATAGCAGATTCTGGCTTCCTCTTGTCCTCACCAGTTTTGTTGTGGTGCTGAACCTGCTGGTGAGAAGGGTGATGGTGGGAGGGGAAGGACTAAGGAGTCAGGATGGAGTGTGGAGGAAACAGCTTGGTGCTTCTCTCACCTGGGCTGATACAAGATGAAAAAAATCAACAAGTGTTTATGACGTTCCTACTCTGGATCAGGCCCTCAGGTGCTAGAGTCATAGAAACACACCGTCTTCTCAAGAAGCTTATGTCCTATATTGGGAGACAATATGCACACACTTATAATTAATACACATATTTAATATTTTAATCTATTTATCTATATTTAATATATATACCTATACACTTATATTTACTCTAAATGTTTATATATAGTAATACATACATACACACCTACATACCCACACTCATGCATATACATATACACATACAAATACATATACACACATACACATATACATACATACACACACATATCAGCTAGACTAGGTGGTGCAGTGAATGAAGTTCAAGACCTGGAGTCAGGAAAACTCATCTTCCTGAGTTCAGCTTTGGCTTTAGACACTTCCTAGCTGTGTGACCCTGGGCAAGTCACTTAATCCTTTTTGTCACAGTTTCCCTCATCTATAAATGAGCTGGAGAAGGAAATGGCAAACCCCTTCTAATATCTTTTCCAAGAAAACCCCAAATGGAGTCATGGAGAGTTGGATATGATTGAAATGACTGAACAACACACATATATGCAAAATGTGTATGTATATGTACATGCATATAAATACCAGATAATTTATTTAATATTTTCTTGGAAGACGAGGTAATTGAGGTTAAGTGCCTTGCCCAATGTCTCACAGCTAGTAAGTGTCAAATGTCTATGGCTGTATTTGAACTCAAGTAGTCTACTCAAGTAGGGCCAGTAGTCTATTCATTACTGTACCTAGATGCCCTCAGATAATTTTCTTGAGGGGGAAGGCACTATTTGCCACTGGGTTATGTAGAAGGTAATGCTTGAGTGTGTTCATCCTTTGTTGCCAAAGAAGACCATGTCATCAGAGAAATGATGACATGACTTGCACTTGACTTTGTTTTGAGTGAGGGAGGGCTGTGCAGGTCACCAGCCTCACTTCTGCTCCAGAATCATCTGAATCCAGTGACCAGAAATCATCAGGATGACTGGAGATGACCCAGGATGAGGCAATTGGGGTTAAGTGACTTGCCCAAGGTCACACAGCTAGTGTGTCAAGTGTCTGAGGGGAGATTTGAACTCAGGTCCTCCTGACTCCTGCACTGGTGCTTTATCCACTACACCACCTAGCTGCCCCAGTGCTTGAGTAGAACTTTGAAGGAAGCTAGAAATTCTAAGAGGCACAGACAAGCAAAGAGTATATTTCAGGTATTCAGGACAACCTAGAAAAGTTTCAGAGACAAAAAAAGATCTGTGTCCTGTGCAAGGAACAGATAAAAGACCACTCTGGTATCTTTGCCAGGAAAACCCCAAATGAGGTCACAAAGAGTTGGATAGGATTGAAAAATGATCAAACAACATGTGTAAGACGTTCTGCTAGATGCTGGAAATACAAGGGAGGAAGTCTCCACCCTTAAGGACTATGCATGCTACTCAGGGATATACCATATAAACTAGAAAGAAAATACTAAGTATATACATCATCATATAAAGTAATTTCAAGGGGCCAAGAATGTTAAAGTAGGACTGTAGCCCAGTTACATTGACTCTTAATTTAGCCGTTGTGCCACCATTGTAGAAGATGGCTGAGAGAATATGTTTAAGATCATTGAGTTCAATCCTTTCATTTTACAAATAAAGAAACTGAGGCCCAGAGATAGGCAGTGATTGGCCACAGGTCATACAGCAATTTAGTGGCAGAGCTGAGACTAGAATTGAGGTTTAGGGAAGTGGTAGGTTAAAACCTCCTTTAAGGAAGCATGTGGGATCCAGGGCTCTGTCACATTCTCCCCAGTGTTGCCTCTCCATAATTGAATTAGCCTGCAGGGCCTTTGGGATGAGGAGCCCTACTTGATTCTTAGAAAGTTAGCAGAATTGTCTCATGGGAACAAGAAAACGATACCATTCCTTTTGGAATTTAAAATAATGACTCACATTTCTAGAGTACTTTAAGATTTAAGAAGCATTTTCTTTACTACTCTGAGGTTTAGAGGTATGGTGCATTGTCATGCCCATTTTTACATATTAGGAAACTGAGGCCCCGAGAAATGACTTGCTTGCTTGTGGTCAAACAGCTGAGTCAGAGGTGGGATTGGAACCCAGTTCCCTTCACTCCACCCCCATCACTCTTTCCACCATACTAACATTTTTCTCCCAATCTTTCTAGGATCATTTTAAAGGATTGCTGTACCCTTGTACTTGGCCCCATCGATTATCAATGGTCAGTTGCTAAAATTGAGTAGCTGTACTAGAAAGGAATCTCTGTAGGTTTATGTGTCAGCCCAGGATCCCCTCAACTCTGAAGAGGAAATGCTCCCACCCCAAGAGGGTGGCATTCCACTACTAAATATGACATAGGTTTCCCTGGAGGCTTCTATATTGGTGGTAAAGTGGAACCAGGAAGACCCAAGTTCAAATCTAGCCTCAAGACATTTCCTGGCTGTGTGACTATAGTGAAATCACTCAGTTTCTTCAGCTATAAAATGGAGACAATAATAGCACCTTACCTCCCTGATCAAATGAGAGAATATTTGTAAATCTTAAAGTGCTACATAAATTTTAGTGGTTATTATCACTGATTTGCCTAATGTGCCTATTGACTAATCCCACACAGATTTCTCAGCTGGTAAACCAAAGCTTTTTCTGTTTCCGTTCTCCTCTTTGGTCACCTGTATTCAGTTAAGTGGAATGATTTTGCCTGGGATGATGGTGAGAGTGTGTGTATTTGGTTGGAGGCTGGGGGATTGGGAGAAGGGGCCGGTTCCAGAAAGATCCCTCAACCCAGAGGCCTTGATCTTTCTCTTTCCATTCTCCTCTCTGCTCCTAGGATTTCTGCTACCCGCCAGCAGGCACTAAATAATCCTCTACCTATCGATTCAAGGTCACGAGGGCCAGGGGTGGATCGATGGGTGTGGACAGCTGGGTGGCTGGGTAATGAAGTACTGTCACCTCCCCCAGACTGGAGCAAAAAAGGGAGGGAGGAAGAGATTTAATTCTCTGGCCTTTGATGAGGCATTGTACTCGGGAGAAGAGGGAAGAAAAATGAGGCTTGCAGTGCCAGCCTGGCAGAGGGAAGGGGGAGGCCAGAGATAGGGCGGGGCAAGACAAAGCACTGAAGTTCTTGACTTCATACTCTGTCGAATTTATCTCTCCCTCCTCACCCCAGTCTTCCTGGGGGGAAGGGCCAAGAAAGGAGAACCTTGCTCTTTACCTGTAGGCTCTTAGGATACAGAGAAGGGCTAGAGTTTCAAAGTCATTGAATCCAACTCTCATTTTTTTTGACACCTAGGTGGCACTGAGCCTGAAGTCAGGAAGATTCATCTTCCTGAGTTCAAATCTGACCTCAGATAGTTCCTAGCTGTGTGACCCTAGGCAAGTCATTTCACCCTCAGTTTCCTCATCTGTAAAGTGAGCTGGAGAAGGAAATGACAAACCGCTCCAGTATCTTTGCCAAGAAAACCTAAAACAAGGTCACAAACAGGAATGAAAAAAGACTGTACAACAAGAAATCCTCATTTTTACAGTTCAGAAAATGGAGGCGGCGATCAAAATGACTTGTCCGAGATCGTAGGATTTGAACCTAGGCTCCCTGACTTCAAATCCAGTACTTTTCCTTTGTAGAAATGAGTGTGTGACATTGAATGATCTATTAACCTTCTCCTGGCCTCAGTTTCCATTTCTATGGAAATGAGGCAGCTAACATGAGTCCAAAAGAATGGAGATGAATCATCCCACTCGCCTTCTGCCAGAGAGATGATGAGCCTAAAATGCCAAAAGAAACATACATTTTATGACATGACTAATGTGAAAATTTGTTTTGTCATACTATGCAGTTATGTATTCAGTGCTTTATTTTTCATGGTGTGTGTGTGTGTGTGTATGTGTGTGTGTGTATAGACTCAGTTTAGGGGCTTGTGCTTAGCACTGTACATGGCACTTAGTAGGTTTTTAATATAATTTTTAATGAATGAATGAATGGAACAGATTTATTAAATTAATTAAATTTTAAAAAAGGAAAAAAGTGAGAAAGTTGGATTAGAAGAGTTCTAAGATCTCTTCTAGTTCTGACAACATAGATCTGAGAGGCAGCATGGCATAGTAGAAAGAGCTCCTAACATGGAGTTCGGAGACCTGAGTTCGAGGTCCTGCTCTGACATTTACTATCAATGTGACTTTGGATAAATCACTTTAACCTCTCTGAACCTCAGTTTTTCCCTCTGGAAAATGGGGACAGTAATATTTACATTGGAGGCAGCTCAGTGGCTCAGTGGATAGAATGCTGAGGTTGGGGTCATGAAGACCTGAGTTGAAATTTACCTCAGACACTTCCTAACTGTATGACCTTGGGCAAGTCACTTAACCTCTGTTTGTCTTAACCCACTGGAGAAGGAAATGGTAAATCACTCTAGTATCTAGTATGGTCCAAGGGATCATGAAGAGTCAGACATGACCAAACAACTACAAAATATTTACACTATTTTCCTTGTCGAGGTATTACAAGAAATCTGTAAACCTTAAGTGTTGTATAAATCTGATCTATTGTTATTAGGTTCTATGTAGGTATCTTAATTTTTAGCTATGGAGAAGCAGTTTTTGTCCTATGATGTAGCTTAAAAATGATTGCCTAAACAAATGCTGTTTTTGATGGCTTATGAGGAAGACAGTGCTGCTCTATCATGGAGTATTTTTATGATCTTGGACAGAGGAATTCTCCACCCCCAGCCTCTAAGAAGGCAGAGAAATTGGACATGAGACAAGTCACATCCAATTCCTTTTTCTCAAATCCTGGGACCTGGCCTATCTCCTGTTCTTCTTGGATGATCTGGCATTTTAAGAGCACTGAGTTTAAATCCTACCTCAGCTGCTTACTAGCTGTGTGACCTTGGGCAAGTCTCTTAACCTCGGTTTGCCTCAGTTTCCTCAACTGTAGAATAGGGATAACAACAATATCTACTTCTAGGGGTTATTTTGATGACCAAACGAGATACTATCTGTAAGTGTTATGTTATCACTTAGCCTGATACGTGTGTGAGTGTTATAATTGCCCAATCTGCAGGAAAAACCGCTGAGGTAGACCTTTGAGCCAATGGCACTTTATTAAAGGGTCCATGGTCCCCTCTAATGAAGCGGACCCCAGATCTTCCTCATGATCTAAGATGTCCCTGGTCCTCAGGACCTTGTTTTTGTAGAGCTTGATACCCAAATGTACAGAAGAGACATGGTAAAATACAGATTCTCATTGGTTGATAGACCTTACTTTTGAGGGTCAACAATGATCTATCAACAGAGGGATCACAGGTTGAGTGAAGCATGGAGCATCTCCATTGGCTAAATGGTCATCAGATGGTCACCTTCTAATGTTAGACAAGAGAGAATGATACAAAGGTACAAAAATAAGTTGGAGGATTTTCCTAAGCATTCAAGGCATCACACCCATGCTTGGTTTGTCCCTGGAATTTAAGGAGGACGGAAGGAGATATCTTTGTCAGCATTCTTGTGATTGCATAAGTGAGCTTTATAACAAGTAATCAAGTAGTGAACATTGCATTAAATTCTGAGGCCCATTGTAAAAGCCTACTCTAAGAACCTAACTTATCTAATTATTCCCATAGGATTTAAGTAAAATATCAAACTGATTAATATTGATTGGAATATAGTAAGGGTCCAAATGCATCATTTCTCACACCTGGCACATAGTAGGTGCCACATAATGCTATTATTATTTTTCTAAAACTTAAGTATACAATAAGAAAAAGAAACATAAACTTAAATATTAAAGCTTAAATACAAAATAAGAAAAGAAAAAATGTCATATGCATAGCAGAATGTAAGAGAGTATTCAAAACATATAGCATACATTTCCATTTCAAGAAAGCACATGTAATAAATACTGTATGTTGTGTTGAGAGCTATCCATCTTTTCCTTTCTTCCTTGTAAGTTTTCTTTTGTTCTCTGCCATACACTTTTTACTTTGTTCTTTTTCCCCTTCTCTCCCCCCCAGGCCAAATTAAGTGCAGATTTGTTTATACATAGATATAAAGATACACATATACATACACATACATGCATACATGCGTGCATACTATCATCATTGTTATTATTAAAGACTCATCAGGAGGTCTGGATTGCTTAAAAGAAGGATGAGCCCTTCCTAGAAGACGAAGGATGGAAGAGATGACCTCAACAGATAAGTCATTGCGATCTCTAATTTAGGTGTCAGTGGTAGCAGAGACACCTACACCCACCTCACAGAAGTAGCCAGAGAAAGTAAGGGTGGAAGTAAGATGCTTCCATCTCTGTGGTTTGGGAGTCTCTGTTCTCCATGTCCTCTGAGTTACTAGTAGGTAGAAACTACCTTGCAGGGTTCTTGTAACTACCAAATGAGATAATATGTATAAAATGCTTTGTAAACCTTAAAGCATCATATAAATGTTAACCATCACCATATCCATAAAAAACATAACTATAGCTATAAAATGGTTCTTGTCACACATGGCATAGTGGATTGAAAGCTGGCTTCAGAGTCAAGAAGAATTCATTTGAAGACTTGATTCTCACCCACTCTGGCCCCTGGTAAGGTACTTAATATCTCATTGTATAAAGAATTCCTCTAAGATTTGAGGAGAGCACTTACTTATGTGATCCGTATTGGTAGAGGGAATTTCTTTACCAGGAATTCCCTCAATCGATGAAATCAGAAGCCCAGACCAAACCACACACCTACTGTAAGTAGTTAAGGGGAGTAATTCCATTCCAAACTTCAACTCTTCACAATGGCAGGCCCATCTCCAATCATCCTGATCTGCATCTCCTCACTGGACGAGGTAGTTAGAGCTTGAAGGATCAGAGGCGGTCAAAGCTTGAAGAGGTCATCTAGTCTAGTGACATTAAACTCAAATAGAAACTGGGGGTCGCTAATCCATGCATAACGATCTCAATGAATCATATATTGACTTAGATTTAAAATGTGATATTACTTATGGTTTGTTGTGTTTACATTTATTTTGTTAAATATTTCCTGATTATGGTTTGGTCACACTTGGAAACATTGTGGGCTCTGCGTGGCTTGGGCTGAGTGTTTGACAGCTCAGATTTAGTCCAGCCCTTTCATTTTATAGATGAGAAAAGTGGAGGCCTATAATAGAGAAGTGACTTGCTTAATAAAATACTCATTGATTGATTGCTGGCTGGCTGACTGGATGGATGGATGGAGAAATATGAGCTGGATGATAGTACACTTATATTCAGAAATGGTTGAATGACTGGGCTCAAAGAACATTCATTAATGAGTTGTCACCTCGGGGAGAGGCCTCTCGTGATGTCAAGGATCTGTCCCCTGGCCTTGGACTCTTCAATATTTAAATCAAAGATTTGTAGAAAAATAGCGTTCTTATCAGATTTCCACATTGACATGAAGCTGGTAGTAAGAGCTAACATGTCAGATGGAAAAAAATCAAGATTTGGAAAATATCTTGAGGTGGAACAAAGAACTGGCTCTATTTGAATGAAATTGAAGAGGGATACACATACATTTCTATAATAGAGGGGCTATTTTTTGTTGTCATCTTTCTAGCCTCACCAGCTAGCACAGTGCCTGGCATATTGTAGGTGTCTAATAAGTACTAGTTGAATGAATAAATATGAATTCTGTTAGCCATAGAATCTTAGAGCTGAGAAGGACCCTAGAACACAGGATAATCTTCAATTTCTCTGTGGATTATTGCTACAGTATTTTCCAATTTGCCATTCTATGTTTTGTCTTTGTATCTGTGGCTGCTAGAAGAGTGTCTTGCACACAGGGGGTGCTTAATAAATGCTTGTCAAATGAATGTATAAATACTACTAGCTATAAAGTCTTAGAGCTGGGAGGGACCCTGGAGAAAATGATCCAAAATGTATTTTCCATTTTGTAATCTTTTGTTTTGTCTTTGAACCACTGGCACTCATATCAGTGCTGGGCACAAAGTATGTACTTAATTATATGCATTGGATTGAGTTTTTAAACTCAATTGCCCAAGTACAAGCTAGGGAGTATGTGGTTAGATAACAGTTCCTTTAGCCAGGCGGCATTTGTGAATAGCAAGTCCAATATGAATGAGAGTGAGAAATGGCAGCCCCCTCCCAAAGATGCAATACCATTTTAGGCTTCAAGATTAAAGGCAAAAGGGGGCGAAGTCAAGATGGCGGAGTAGAAGGACGCACG
This sequence comes from Bettongia penicillata ogilbyi, assembly GCA_023548195.1. NCBI lineage: Eukaryota > Metazoa > Chordata > Mammalia > Diprotodontia > Potoroidae > Bettongia > Bettongia penicillata. The sequence goes on from JAJHZJ010000131.1 coordinate 9,857,898, forward strand.
TTTACGAGCTCCGAAACCAAAAGCCCATAGAATTAATGTAAAAAGAGTCCCCCATAACTTCTGGGTCAATACAAGGTGTGCAGAAGTAGAGTGGAAGAGATTTCCATTCCAGGGAGCCCTGGAGACCCATCCCCAGGGTCCGGCGCCCCGGAAAGTGGACCCCACCCCTAACGCTGCCTTGGCCGCGGCCCCAGAGAAGCTGATCCGAGCAGGCTTCAGAGACGGAAGCTCCGGCAGCCGGGAAAGTCCCTCCGCCCACAGAAGCTACAGGTCAGTGAGAGAGGCTGGGCTGGAGGAGAGGGGAAGCAGGGCGTCTCCGTGACTCGGGCCCCCTCGGGAGGAAGCGGCCGCGGCAGAGACGGGGGCAGGAAGCGGCAGAGGCAGAGGTGTGGGCGGCGGCTGAGGCGGCAGCGGACCGGGACCCAGGAATCCCCCAGCGGCAGGCAGGATCTTCATTACGGAAGATTCCTGCATAGGACCTGACGGAGTTGAGCCTGGGAGACGGCCCTGCCCCCCACCCCGCTCTGTTACTGAAGGCTTCTGCTTAAAGCCCCCAAGGGAGCGGGGTTTAGGAGGCAGGCCCCCCACCCCGCCCCCACCTGCTCCATTCCTGAAAGTCTCTGCATAAAGCCCCTGAGGGATCAGAGTCTCGGAGGCGGCCCTGGCCCCACCCCAGCACCTGAACTAAAGCTCACTGATTGACAGCCAGCAGGAGGAAAGCCCATTTAAATCTCAGAGGCCAAGCACTAGCTGGGCGGATCCAGGCGGGGGTGGAAAGGAATCTCAGAAGTCAAGTAACTGGCTGGGAAAATGCCTAGAAAAGGGAAGAAAAATAAGACTTTAGAGAGTTTTTTCCAACAAATGCAAATGATCCCGACCTTCGGATCTGATGATGAGGACGTATCCTTGCCATCAGGGAAAGCCGTGGAGGGCGGGACCTCAGTACCCCAGACACCCCAGGGGGGTGGTGGGTGGGCTCAGGCCCTGGAAGAGCTCAAAAAGGATTTTGAAAAGCAAGTTAGACAGGTGGAGGAAAAACTGGGAAGAGAAATGTCAGAGATGCAACAAAAGTATGAAAACCGGGTCAATACCTTGGTAAAGGAGACCCAAAAAAATGCTGAGGAAATTAACACCTTGAAAAATAGGCTCACCCAATTGGCAAAGGAGGTTCAAAAAGCCAATGAGGAGAAGAACGCTTTCAAAAGCAGAATGAGCCAAATGGAAAAAGAGGCTCAAAAGCTCACTGAAGAAAATAGTTCTCTCAAAATTAGAATGGAACAGATGGAGTCTAATGACTTTATGAGAAACCAAGAAATCACCAAACAAAACCAAAAGAATGAAAAAATGGAAGAGAATGTGAAATATCTCATGGGAAAAACAACTGACCTGGAAAATAGATCCAGGAGAGACAATTTAAAAATTATGGGACTACCTGAAAGTCATGATCAAAAAAAGAGCCTAGACATCATCTTCCATGAAATTATCAAGGAAAACTGCCCTGACATTCTAGAACCAGAGGGCAAAATAAGTATTGAAAGAATCCATCGATCACCACCTGAAAGAGATCCAAAAAGAGAAACTCCTAGGAACATTGTGGCCAAATTCCAGAACTCCCAGCTCAAGGAAAAAATCTTACAAGCAGCTAGAAAGAAACAATTCCAGTACTGTGGAAATACAATCAGGATAACCCAAGATCTAGCAGCTTCTACATTAAGGGATCGAAGGGCGTGGAATAGGATATTCCAGAAGGCAAAGGAACTAGGACTCAAACCAAGAATCACCTACCCAGCTAAACTGAGTACAATACTTCAAGGGCAAATATGGTCTTTCAATGAAACAGAGGACTTTCAATCATTCTTGATTAAAAAAACCAGAGCTGAAAAGAAAATTTGACTTTCAAACACAAGAATGAGAAGAAGCATGAAAAAGTAAACAGCAAAGAGAAGTCTTAAGGGACTTACCAGAAGTGAACTGTTTACACTCATACAGGGAAAGACAATATTTCTAACTCTTAAAGCTTTTCAGTATCTGGGTAGTTGGTGGGACCACACATACACAAGTACACGCATGCACACACATACACACATGCACACACATACAGAGATAGAGAGCACAGATTGAACTGAATAGGATGGGACCATACCTTAAAAAAAACTAGGGTAAATTGTGAGAGAGAAATGTAGGGGGAGGAAAGAGAGGGAAAGGGAAGGGGGTAACTATATGTCATTTAAGAGGCAGGTAGGAGTTTTTCTTAGTGGAGGGAAAAAGAGGAGAGCTGAGAAAAAAAAAAAACAAGAAGCTTTACCCTCATCACATTTGACTAAACGAAGGAGTGAAATGCACACTCATTTTGGTATGAAAACCTATCTTACAGTATAGGAAAGTGGGGGAGAAAGAGATATTGCAAGGGGGGGTGATGGAAGGGAGGGCAAAGGGAGGAGGGAGCAATTTGAAGTCAACACTTGGGGAGGGACAGGATCAAAAGACAGAAGAGAAACAAGGAGGGGCAGATTAGGAGGGATGGTAATCCAGTTAGTCTTACACAACACAACTATCAGGGAGGTCATTGGCAAAACTACACAGATATGGCCTATATTGAATTGCCTGCTGTCCCAAAGAGAATGAGTGGGGAGGGAGGGATGGGGAGAATTTGGAACTCAAAGTTTTAGGAACAACTGTTTAGTATTGTTGTTGCAACTAGGAAAGAAGACATACAGTTAAGGAGGAATAGAAAGTCATCTGGCCCTACAGGAGAAAAGAGAAGATGGAGACAAGAGAAGGGAGAGATGACAGAAGAGAGGGCAGATTGGAGATAGGGAAAATTAGATTGCTTGGGGTATTGGGGTGGGGGGAGGGGATAAAAGGGGAGAAAATTTGGAACCCAAAAATTTGTGAAAATGAATGTAAGAAAATTAAATAAATAAATAAATTAATTAATTAAAAAAAAAAAGATTAAAGGCAAAATATCCAGAAGAATGGAGATAACAATTCCACTGCACTGGTTTGACCATCTCTGGGATTCTAGAATAGGATGTTGAGTTCTGGGTGCCATATTGGAAGAGGAACATCGGCAAACTGGAGCATATGCAGAGAAAAGCAGTAGGTAAAGTGAGGATATTCCAAACTATGTGATGGGATGATCATTGGGTGGGTGAGGATAGGAGATGTTTAGTTTGGGAAGGAAAAGACATAATTGCTCTATTTGTCGATTTGAGGAGCTATCAGGGGAAGAAGGATATGACTTGTTCTGTTTGGCTCTAGAGAGCAGAAGCAAGACCAATGAATGGGAGTAGCAGAGAGACAGATTTCAGGTCTGTCTAAAGAAAAGTTTCCTAAAAATTGTTCTTGTGTCGTTTCAGTCGTGCCCAGTTGTTTGTGACCCCATTTAGGGTTTTCTCGGCAAAGATACTGCAGTGATTTGCTATTTCCTTCTCTACTTCATTTTATAGACATAGAAAGTGAGGCAAACAGGATTAAGTGACTTGTCCAGGATCACACAATTAAGCATCTGAGGCTGGATTTGAACTAAGGAAGATGAGTCTTCCTGATTCTAAGTCCATTGCTCTATCTACTGCTCCTAGCAATTAGAGTTGCTGAGAAGTGAAAGTCTATGATTGCATGAGGTTGCCCAAATTAATCCAGAGCTTTCCCCAGCATTCTAGCACAATCTCCAAATGACTCTTTTCCATCAACTTACTTCAGAAATTAGTATAATCCATGTCCGAAAACATGAAATGGTCTACCTTGAAAGATAGTGAGTTCCCTCTCCCTAGAAATATTCAACCAGATCCTGAATGAAGACCTGTTAAAGATTATATAGAGGAGATCCCTGCCTTTGGAGAGGGGTAAGATTAAGTACTCTCCAAATCATTTCTTCCAATTCTAATATTGATGATGTAATTCACTTAATATTCATCAAGCACCTACCGTGAGTAAGACACTATGTGAGGAGTACAGAGAAAAGTAAGATATGATACTCATCCTTAAAGAACTTACAGTCCAATTGGGAGACAAGGCTTAAATTCATGCAAAATTTAAAAGTACAAGATAAAAATGTAAGAGATGTCACAAGGAAATGTGTGAAAAGAATTCAGTTAGTAGTACAAGCAATATATACTTTAATTGGATTTGGGCAAGAAGGAGAGATACATTTTCATGTATATGATTAATCTTGAAAAAGTAGGAGCTGAACTGAACCTTGAAGGATGAATAGTATTGTTGTATGGGGAAGGGGGAAAGGAGAGAGAGCATTTCAGTTGGAGGGCTACAGTTCAGAGAAAGGACTGAGCAAGGGATGATTAGGGGTTGTGGTTTGTCCTTCATTTTCAAAGAGGACCATCCATGACATCAGGAAGATGATGCCATGACTTGCAGGTGAATTGTATTAGAGTGAGGAAGGGCTGTGTAAGGTCATCAGCCTCACTTTCTCCTCCAGAACCATCCGAGTCCAGTGATGAAATATAAATCAGGATGATTGGAGATGGGCCCGCTATTGGGGGATAGTGGAGAGTTGAAGTTTGGAATGGAATCACTCCCCTTAGGAACTCTGATCAGCACAGTGACTAATCACATGAAATAGATGCATGTTTTATGATCTGTGTGTTTGATGGCTGGAATTGTGATTAGTCACTGCGTTGGTCAGAAGTCATAGGGAGAAGAATGGAATCTAAAACTAGAAATGTGGGATCATAAGACTTGAAACTGGAAAGGACATGAGACACCAACTAATCCAAATAATCCAACCATTTTATTGAGGAGGAAGCATCAGAGAAGTTAAAAGATTTGCATACGGTAACATGACAGGAAATAGCAGGTTCAGGTTCTGAATCCAGGTCCTCTGATCCCAAACCCAGGGCTCTGAATTATGGGAGACTGATAGAGGGGGCTTTGATTATTATTTGATAAAGAATTTGGGCTTTATCCTGTAAGCTCTAGTGAACAACTAAAGATTTTTGTTCAGGTCGTGATGGGACCAGACTTGTACATGAAGGTTACCCTAGGAGTGGTGTGACTAATGGATTTGAGATGGAGGGAGACTAGAATGTGTGAAGTGATAAGGGCCTGGTGTCATGGTATGAGGAACAGAAAAGAGGACACGGCTTCTAGGATGAGAAGTTGATCAGATTGGGGTCAGGAGGGAAGGAGAGGAAAGATGACTGACGTTTCTAAGCTTTCAGATCTAAATTCTGTGATCTTATAAGCCTGACTGACTGAAAGACAGAGTGGCCCTTCTATATGGAGGTCAGGAAAAAGAAGAGATATTAGAAGAAAGATGATAAGCTCAGAGGATATATGGTGTAATGGAAAAAACCCTGAAACCTTGATTCCAGAAGACGTACAGTGGAATCCAGGCTCCAAAACTGACTGTGTGATTGCTTAATCAAATTGTTTAATTGCTTAATTAGGACATTTTGTTTAATTAGGACACATTGCTTCAACTTTCAGAGCCTCAGTTTCCTCTTTTATAAACTAAGGGTAATGACACAACACTTGCTTCACAAGGTGATTGTGAAGAAAGTGCTTTAGAATCCTTGAAACAATCTAAAAGCGAGTTATTATTTTGGACATTTTGAATCTAAGATACTGGCAGAACATCCAGGTGGAAACAATATTTTAATAGTACATTTCTCTAGGACTTCTCTTGCAATACTCCTGTAAGGTAGATAGTACTAATATTTTTACCCCCATTTTACAGATGAAGAAACAAAGACTCAGAGAGGTGGATAGAGCCCATGCCCCCCTGTTTAGTCAGTGTCAGAACATGGTTTCAGACTCAGTTATCTAGGCTCCAGGTCTAGAACACCACCATGCCAACCCCAAGCCCCCTCCACTTTAGTTAAATAAGTATTTTCTCTTCCTCTCAATTCAACACCTTCAAATGGGGGAAAACAAACTTCGTAATAAACATGTACACCCAAGCAAAAGAAATTCTAAATTAACCGTATCCTTCTGTACTCTGAGTCTATGACCTTTGTCAGGAGGTGGGTGGCATGCTTCATGATCCATCCATTTGGTAACTGGAATGGTGATTAGTCATTGTGTTGATCAGAGCTCTTAAGTCTCTCATAGCTGTTTTTTACGATGTTGTTATTGCATAACTTGCTCTCTTGGCTCTGTTGTCTTCACTCTGCGTCAATTCATACAAGTTATTCCGGGCTTCTCTGATACCATCTTTTACGATGTCTTATGGTACAATAATATAGGTTGTCCCAAAAGACTTAGGGCAAGTTTAAGCCAGCAAAGCTTAAACTGTTCGAATTGTTGGACCAATGACATCAGGAGGGTGATGTCTTGGCTTGCAAGTGAATTGGATTTGAGGGAGGCAGAACTGTGCAAAGTCATTGGCCTCGTTCTCTCCTCCTGAGTACAAACGGTTCAAATATTGTTGTCTTCATTGTACACCTTAGAAGAAACTGAGGCTTAAATGAATGACATGTAGTTTTGAGTCATAAAGACTTAAAAACTGAGCTGAGACTAAACTAAGTCAAAATGAACACTCCAGAGACATCCACTATTCCATTACATTCCTATGCTATACCACACATTTGCCTACATTTTGGATCACAACTGTCAAAGTAGGAATTAGAGGCTAATTAAATCCCATCATTTTATAGAGGCAAAAACCATGTTCCAGAGAAAGGAAGTGATATTGAAGATGTGGGACAGAAAGTTGGGAGACAAGTCAGGTCTAGAGATGTGGATTTGCAAGGCAGGTCAATCAGGGGATAGAATGTACCAAAGAGTAGAGACCTGGAATTTGGAAAGCAGTCTTATCTCTGTAGGATCTTTAAATATCTGCTCTGCATACCTAACCTGGGCTCCAATGGGGAAACTGTTTCCACCATCAGAGTGGCAGACCCTTTAGGGCAGAGACTGTTTTCCCTATCTAACTGGCAATTCCAGGAGAGTAAAGAGGCATCTCTGAGATGAGATGAGACAATTCCTATTTCTACTGGGGGTAGGAAAAGAAGCATAATATATAATCTTTTAAAAACTAAAGCCCCCAATAAACATTCTCTCCATAGGTCAATAAGGAAGTTTGTAGGGTCTTTTAAGGGTAGCATTGAGGTATGGGATTCTCATGAAGCGACCCATTGACCAGTTTCTAAGCCTGCAGACCATGACTTGTCCCACCATACTCTTCCCTCCTTTTAGAGAGTTTCCCTGATACTTTTCCAATCCAAGTCTTAAACCAATGCAGGAAGGAACACCTCCAGACCCTGATGCTTCAGTTCATTTATTAGTATTTATGTAATTACGTTAATTTATATAACAGCCGATATGTAAATAGAGGTTTACATAGCACTTTCACATATACTAACCAGTTTGAGCCTCAATAACCCTGAATACTGGTTTTGGAGTCAGATGACCTAGCTTAAGAGCCAGACTCTGAAGAAGAAACTTGAACACAAGGGAATAATGACTTACCCAAGGTGAGGCACACAGGACAAGAGTCAGGGATTGAACCCTGACTCTAATGCAGCATTCTTTCCATTATACCACTGCTGTCTGTCATTCAAGAAACGTATTGCACCCACCCGAACACCACCTCACTGCCTTTCCCCCCAGCAAACACAGACATCTATTCATCTCTTCCCATCCAGGTCCCAATCCTCTCCGCCTCCGGCTTAATCTCTCTTCCCGCAGCAATTAAAATTTAAAGCCCATCAAAATGTTCACTTGTACACCCGGGTTCTCCCCAGATTGAATTATTTAATAGATTGAATGACACTTGCACACGCAGTTGGATGTGCCTCCAGACTCAGCGAGCCAGAAAATTAATAAACACTGACGTGTTTGCCCCTGCCCAACTCCTCCCAGTCCATCCGGACAAGATTGCCAACACATGGTCCAGATGGTCACACTGTCCAGGCCTTCCAGGCTGCTCAGAGGTGGAACACTGGACCTACCTCATTCTTCAGCTAGCACTGTCCTAGAGTGCTGGACCCAACAGCCTCATCACAGGCTGGTTTGGGGGTGGAATAGTGAGTGAGTGGAGACGTGTTCAGACTCACTCCATCTTCAGCTGAAGACAGAAAGGGATGATGTCTTTGGTATTTTCCCCTTCCCTACACCAGGTGGTGGCTGATGGAAAGAGGGACCCCTGGTTGGCTATATCACCAACACCTCCTCCTTTGATGGAGCAGAAAGAAGGATCAAAGATCCTTCCTATGACTAGAGGGCATTCCTCACAATAACAGAATCAGTTCAAGAACTATTGTTTTCATTTTGCACCCATGAGGAAACTGAGGTTCACAGAGATGAAATGACTTATGATTTCACTAAGAGTGAATGGTACAGCTGGAGTTCTAAGCTAAGGCCCCTATCCTCTTGTTCAAGAAAGAGTCCCCAGACTCTTTCTACCTAAGCCAGCAGCTTCCTACAGAAGCTTTTATGTACCTGGTTCTGTGTGTAGGAGTGAACCCAGAAGTGCCTTGGAGATTGGGAGGGGTGACTATTGCCTGATGGGAGCTTGGGCCCAGGACAGGAACCTCATGGCAGGGGCAGGACCAATCCTTCCTCATGTGCCAGGGGCATTGAGGTGAAGGTGCCTCTTGGGAGTGGTTCTGGAGGGCTCTGCTGGGGTCTCACCCATGAAGAGGTTTGAGGTTTGCTTCATTCATTAGAAATTAGACAACCTCTTTTCACCTCAGTTGCTCTGCATTCAGAGGCCACATCAGTCAATCCATCCACATGGAACTCCCAGGTCCTCATCATGGTGTGGAGGTGAGCCTGGGCTCTAGGGCATCTCCTACTAAGCTGGAAATGGTTTCAAAGACCATCTTGGTGGTCTCTTGATGGACTCTGGTCCGAGATTGATCAAACTAAGTACAGAGAAGCTGGCTGTCAAAGGGCCAGTCATGAGATGAATGGATTTTTCCAGTGGTTACAACTCATGACGGGATAGAGGCAGGGGTGTGGCTGGAGCCAGCTCAGCCAGCTTTAGAGAAATAATCATTAAGTTTCCACGTGAGCATTTACATGACGAAAATTAGCAAAAGCTACAAATCACATTTTGATTATTTTGTGGATTGTCTGGAGTTTGGACTTAAGAAAGTGATGGAAAAAAATGTTGATAATGCAGCTTAAACCCAAAAGTATATTGTGCACACATTTTGGAGAGAGAAAGCTGGTTGTTAAACATTTAGTAACACACCATTGGGTGGAGGGGTTATGATGTGCTTTGGTGGAAGTCAAGTAGTTGGCATAGGAGATAAGAACATAGGATTCTTAATTAGAATCCTGCCTCAGAGATTGTATTTATGAAGTGTACAACCTTGGGTAAGTCTCTTAAGCTGTCTCAGCTTCAGTCCCAGCTCCATCTGTGAAATGGGCATGCTGTCGAACTCACAGTGTTGTGAGGGTTAAATGAGTTAATAAACATAATACACTTTGCAAATCTCAAAGTGCCATGTAAATGTTAGCTATTATTTTTACCCACAGTGAAGAAACCAGGATTCTTAAAGTATTAAAGTCAGTTCCTACTGTGTGACCAGCCATGTGGGGGAATAGGATACACACAATCCATCAAATTTCTGTAGGACTTTGTGGTTCACAATGTAAGCCTGGTTTTCCTCACCATATCACTACTAGGCCAGCAGGGCAAGCAGTATTAACCCTACTTTATAGATGAGGAAAGCAAAGCACAAAGAAACACGTTGATTTGTCCAGGGTCACCCAGCTAATGAGTGCAAAAGCTGGAACTGACGGTGTCTGATCTGAATTCTGAAGTCTTTTCATTATACCCCATCATACCTTTAGGAGGCAGAAGTCTCAGCCAGAAGGAATCTTAGAAAAGAATCAGTCCAATTCCTTCATTTTACAGATAAGGAAACTGAGGCCTGGAACGTTTAAGTGACAGTCAAGTTGGAGAGATACAGGAAAAAAAACAAACCAACAAACCAAAAAGCAGAAGATTGTATGTAGTAGTGTGGTAGATTATGTGGTACTGACTAAGAATTGTTGGAGTTAAGAGCTGGTAGAAATGGGGAAGGGCTGGAGTAGTCAGGGGGAGCTTCATGATAGAGATGTCAATGGCCAGGCCTTGAAGGATGAGTAGACAGCATTTATATGATATGGGTTAAACGTGCCTTTGAATACATGTAATGACTAGAGATCTCAAAGCCCCCCAAGACAATATGTTGGAGTGGAAGCTAGAGGTTTAAAATAAGATCAAAACAAAATCTGTTCATTTATTTATTCAGCAAACATTTATTAAGTGTTGAATACACACATACAATATGCAACAAAAACTTAAATATATTTATATACCTAGATCTTTGTCAAGTGTATGACAGATGCAAAATTCTTGCCCTTGGGAGGCTAATACTATGGTATTTCAAAAAACCTTTCGGTTTGGAGGGCTTCTCTGAGCTTTTGAGGGAGGCACCCTTCCTCCTTCCTTTTTCTAGAAACTTCCAGGTCCCTTGACCATACAGTTTGGGTCTCATTTCCTGCTTATGACATCAGAGGTATACAGTGATCCCTTCCACATCACGGGGGGTTGCAGTTAGGGATACAGTACCCTCACCATCTGGAAAATCTGTGTAAATTCTTTTGGCCCTCCCTTTGTACTAAAGAAAAAGTCTGAATAATTATGGTAATAAAAGATAAAATATGTTGATGGTATGCAATACTATACATATATTTTATGCATTTCTGAGTTTCTAAACTTTTTCTATGTTGTCTGCTGGCCTTTTATGTCATCTGTGGCTTCTGCAAAACTCCCCCCCGCCCTTTCTCATTGAATTTCTTATGCCAGCCCACAATATATCAAAACTGCGATGGGGAAAGTCACGATGTGGAAGGGATAACTATATTCCATTCTTTTCTTAGGAACCTATGACCTTCACATTCTCTATCTAGTTGCCATGGTATGAAGGAGTCCTTTGACTCCAAGCAGACCACCAATGAACCTGCAAGAGTGATGAGAACTTGGTGGCATCTAGGGGTATCAAGTCCAAACAGAGCCTCTTGCCCCCTTTCCTCCTTTCATTGTAGCCTGAAGCCTAGCACACCTAAGGTTGCTGTGACTCACCAGGTTGTACACTGATTGTTCCTTGTTCTCAATGCCTGTGGCCTTGGATGGTGTAATGGAAACACACTGTGGAACAATGCTGGTCTTAGAGCCTGGAAGACTGGGGGTTCAGATCCCACCTGGACAAATCACTTCATTTTTAAGATTTTGATTTTCCTTCTCTGTAAAAGGAAGAAGCTGAATTAGATGGCCTGTAGGGTCTCTTTCCAGATCTAGACCTCCACTCTAAATACTCTATTATTTTATGGTTAATGACCTGTCAGGTTCTTTTGGGGGAGCTTCCTTTATTCTCTCAAACTTCTGTAATGGATTGGGATTCACTCTAGTTGGAAAGACAACAGGGATTGCACATTGTAACACTTTGAAGAAAAAGAATTTAAATAGCATTTCAGAAAGAAAAGTGCTTGATTAAGGGCCAAATAGATTGTACAGACAGCAATTGTAGAAACTTACCTGAGGGAGGAAGCAGTCAAGGCTAAAATCTTCAGGGAAGGCTTCATGGAAGTGAGATTTAAACTGAAGGCTTTACAGGACTTGGGTAGTAAAGAGGAGAAGGGAGGGGGCAGGTGGGATGGAGGCAGAGACTACAAGACTGCTTGAGAAGCTGGTGAGTGAACCAGCTTGGCTAAAACGAAGGAATGGAGAAACATGGTGACAGACTGGGAAAAATAAATAGGGTCCTGATTGTAGAGGGCCTTCAATGCCAAACCAGAAGTTTAGACTTTTATCCTGTAGAGAATAGAGAGTCACTGAAGTTTTTTTGTGACTTATTCATTCATTCATTCATTCATTTATTTATTTATCGGTAATGGGAAGGAATGTGATCAGATACGCACATTATGAAGATTTCTTTAGCCAAGAAATGAAGGATGAATTAAAATGGAGAGATACTGGAGGAAGCCAGATCAATTAAAAGGATATCGTAATAACCATTTAATATTGCTAGAGGCCATGGAAGCCCAAAAGGGCAGTGAAAAACTCCTGATAGGATTTAGTGACTGATTGGATGTAGGGATGAGAGCAAGGAGGAGGGAAAAGTTAGACATGACTCTAAGGTTTTAAGCCTGAATGATTGGGAGTATAGTAATACCATCAACAGAAATGGAAGTTTGCATAAAATAATTGAAAATGAATGCTGTACAATTACACGTAATAAGTTTGATCCCAAAGAAGTGATATGAAAGGAAACTACCCCCACTGCTCCCAAGCTTTTGGGGAGAGAACCCACAGAGGTGGAACATTGCATAAGATCAGCTTTTCCCAGATACTGAGATTTTTCCCCCACCAGCGTTTGAGCAGTTAGGATGGTAGTGCAGTGGACAGAATCCTGGGTTCAAATCTGACCTCAGATACTAGCTGTGTGATCCTTGCAAGTCACTTAACTCTGCTTGCCTCCATTTCCTCATCTGTAAAATGAGTTGGAGAATGAAATGGTAAACCACTCCAGTATCTTTGCCAAGAAAACTGCAAATATGGTCATGAAAAGTCGGACATGACTGAAAATGACTGAATAATAACTGATACGTTTTGACAAATCCCGCCCCACACCCATTCTTGTTATAAGGGACTGCTCTCTGAAAAGAGAGGGAGGAAAAACAGGGGAAAATTTGGGAGATATAAGAACAAAAGATATCCATAAAATATGTTCATTTTTTTAAATGAATAGAGAAGTTTGGAGGAGAAGCAGGTTTTGGCAGGGAGATGAAGAATTCACTTTTGGATGCAGAATCTCTGCATTGGAAGGTCACTCAGAACCCATCTAGTATCTCAATAGAGCACCCCCAATAAATGTCCCTGCTTGAAGACCTCTCTCCAGGGAACCTTCTGAGGTGGCCCTTTCCACTTTTGTTTAGTATTACTTTTTTAGGAATTGTCATGTGACATCGAGCCTAAATCTGCCTCTACAACTTCTCCCCATGGCTCCTCATTCTACCCCTTGGATTTCAAATAGAATGAGTTGAATCTTTCTTCCTCATGACGGTCTTTCAAGCACTTGAAGACAGTTTAATTCCTTCTAAGATTTTTCTTCTGCAGACTAAATATCCCATATACTGTCACCTGATCCTTGCACAGCCCTTTCTCATTCAAAACAAAGTCAAGTGCAAGTCATGTCATCATTTCTCTGTCCTTCAAAAATAAAGGACAAACTCAACAACGAACAATCAAAAATACTATGCCCAGAACTGAACAGAGTATGCTACATTTGCACAGACCAGGGCAGAGTATAGTAGAACTGTCCTCTCATTCAGGACATTCTGCCTTTCTAAGATGTTCCTTCATTTTTTTTTTGGCTGCCATATTATATCCCCAAAGGTTTTGTGTCCCAAAAGTCTGAGTGTAATTTTAAGCTTTACTAGCTTTACTGTAAAATTATTAAGCCATTGTTATTAAAAATTAAGTCAAAATAATTAAGTCATTAAAGGTTAAAACTTCAGTAAGATTTTTGGGACAACTTGCATTTTGAGCCTGCAGTCTTCTAAAACCAAATGGTGTGCTGGAACTAGCTTAAACTGGCTTTCATAAGCATTGGTATTTCTCAGAAACTGACAAACAATACAAATTAGGTCTTGTTTTATTGATTTCTAGTCTTAAGAGAGTGATAAGAAAATCTTAACAATGCAGAGTAAATTTAAAAGTGTGCCTCAATGAATTTCTTCCTCCTTTGCCTATCCTCATGGGTGACATCAGTCAGAAGATCATAGGTATTGTAGAAGATGGCCAAAGACTAAACCTTGGGGAACACCCACATTCATTTAAGGGGTAGAAACAGGAAGGGGAGTAATCAAAAGAGGCAGAGGAGTGATTAAACAAGTAGAGGGAGAATCAGGCTATTGGAAGGGAAGAGAAAGTTTGCTGTCACGTAACTATGGGAAGGCCAAATTGAAGCTGAAGTTTAAATACTTTGGCCACATAATGAGAAGAGAGACTCACTGGAAAATACCCTGATTAAATATGTTGATATGTTGGGAAGGATTGAAGGCAGAAAGAAAAGAAGACAGCAGAGGATGAGATGGATAGATATGTCATGAAAACAACTGGTTAAAATTTATCTATAGTTTGATATTCCATCCTCTCAGAGCTCTGTTGTCTATTGAATAATACCAAACTAATACTGTGAATTCATTCATGATGTTTCTCTCATCCCAGTTAACAGGGCAGGTAGGTGGTACAGTGCCTAGAATGTCAGCCCTTGAGTCAGGGGGATGTGAGTTCAAATGTGCCATCAAACATGAGCTGTATGACCCTGGACAAATCACTTAATCCTCTTTGCCTCAGTTTCCTTATCTCTAAAATGAGCTGAAGGAAGAAATGACAAGTCACTTCAGTGTCTACCCCAAATGGAGTCACAAAGAGTCGGACATGATTGATTGACTAAATAACAACACCCCAGGTAACAGAATGTAATAGCTCTCATTCTTATAGCTCATTAAGAGTCACAAAGCAGTTTTCTAATGACAACCCTGTTGCATAGGTAGTTCAAGTATCAGTCTTTCCATCTGACAAAGAAGGAAACTGAGTCTCGGAGAGGGGAGTTGATTCTGAGGTCATGGTTAGTAAATGCCAGAAACAGATCCTGACCCCAAGTTCTTCAGATTCTAAAACCACTGCTTTAACAACTATATTACCCTGACTTTCAGTTCACGTTTGATTTAGTAGAATTCTTTTTTGGACATCACCTTAACCCGGAGTTTAACTACAGCAACTGTCTAGTGGGGAAGGTTTTTTGTTTTTAAATATGGATAGGTATCTTGTGCCTTTGGGCTGAGTCAATTTTGGCCTCTTCCTTCCACCCCTCTGTAGATTCCTGTGTGGAACATAGTGGGGAGAGAGAGGAGGAGGACATGGGGAATTTCATGTCTAATAATATACAGGCCACAGGATACAGACCTAGTGAAAGGCCTTGTTGCTCTTCAGTTGTTTTCAGTCATTTCCAACTCTTCATGACCCCATTTAGGATTTTCTTGGCAAAGGTACTGGAGTGGTTTGCCATTTTCTTCTCCAGTTCATTTTATGGAGAAGGAAACTGAGGCAAACAAGGTTAAGTGACTTGCCCAGGGTTACACAGCTAGTCAGTGTCTGAGGCAGAATGTGAACTCAGGTCTCCCTGACTCCAGAACCATCAATCTGTCCACTGCATCACCTAGTTTTTATAAATCACCTTAAAAATGTTTATAAAACAAACAAGTACAAACCAATAGTACCACCTCAGTTGTTAAAAGGAACACAGAGTAAATGAATTATCAAAGCTTGGCAAGGATAATCAAGGGTAATCCTTCCTGGGAGACCCAGAGTTGTTCGCTTAGTTTAGGAGTAAAGGAGAGTTATGGACTGATGGAAGAATAGAGGGGAGAGAATTCCATGTAGAGGGGTGAAAAAGACTTAGAAGAGGAAGAATTGTATGTTGGGGATTGACTAAAAAGTCCATGTTGGGGGGTCAGGAGAAAAGAGGTGGATGAGATGGGTTGGCAATGGGAGATATACCAGGTAAGGAGAGGAGTCATGGTCACTGGAAGGAGAAATTTGGATTTGATGTAAAGACAAGTAACAGGGTGTAAGCCCTCATCACCTCATACCTGAACTGTTTCAGTTGACAGTTGCTTGGTTTCTCTGCCACAAGTCTCTCTCCACTTCAGTGCCTCCTCCATCTATCAAAGTGATATTCCAGGTCTGACCAACTCACCTCCCTCTACAGTAAACTCTTAATTCCTTCTTACCTCCAGGATTAAATCTAAAGTCCTCTGTTTGGCTTTGAAAACTTTTCAAATCTGGCCCTTTTCACTCTCATCCCAACTCCCACATGTCTGGTCTTCTTACATTTCATTCCTCACCATATGCTCTATGATCCAGTTGACATTGGCCTCCTTAGGGTTCCTCCAATAGGATACTCCATCCATCTCCCTACTCACGGCATTTTTGCTGGCTCTCCCTCATGCCTAGAACTCTCTCCTTCCATATATCCAGCAAGTCTCAGCCAAAATTCCATCTTCTGCAAGAAACCCTCCTCAGTCCTCCTTAACCTTAGTGCCTTCCCTCTAAGATCATCTTCAATTTATCTTGTATATATCTTGTTTGGACATACATGTTATCTCCACCATTAGTCTCTGAGCTCTGTGAGAGCAGGGACTGGGTTTTTGAGGGTTTTTTTGCCTTTATATCTTCAATGTTTAGCATGAAGTCTGGCACGTAGTGGACACTTAATGAATGCTTACTGACTTGGCTTGGTTCTTGATCAAGGTTGAGATTGCTTTAGCCCATTAATAAGTCCCAGAATGATCATTTGTCTATTATGAAATCCAAAATGAATCTCTACTGCCAGCAACTCACTGACGGACTGTGTTAGGAAATTGGCAGGGTGTGTTAGGAAACTCCTTTCCACCTAAGTCTTCATCAGGACTATTTCTTCCCTGGGAGATGACCATCCCATCCCTCAAAAACAAAACAAAATAAAAACAACCCACCTATTGTCAAATAATGGAATATAAAGCTCAGAGAGAAGGGAAAACCCTAGGGTCTTCCTTTTCTTCCCCTAACGTCCTCCCCCATGACTCTCCCCACTCCCACCCTCCTTCCTTTCTTTCTCCTTTCTCTCCTCTCTATCCTCATCCCCTCTCCTCCTCCCTTCATCATTTTTCTTCACATCCTCTCTTTTCTCCTTGCCTTCCTTATCCTCTTTCCTTCCCACATTCTTCCTCCTCACTCTTTTCCTTTCCACTCTCTTTCCCTATCTTCTTTATCTTTTCTCCAAATCTTCCTCATTTACTCTCCCTCATTCTCTCTCCATCTTTCACACAACCGACTCCCATCCTCTGTTCCTCAGTCCTTTTCTTCCCTTCCACTCCTACTCAACCTTAATTCTCTTTTCCCTAGAGCCATCACTAGGAATTTTGGCACCCAGAGCAAGCACCAAGGCCAGGGCAAGCATTCCAAGAAGTATTCTCATTTAAAGTGTTTGAATATGACTCCAAGGGGTGACAGACACAGTAGGGCACTATAAGACCAATACTCCTAGGGAGGCTCCTCCCCCTGGGGATCAGTCCACTTGGTACCTTCCTATTTGAAGTAACTATTCTTGACAACTAGGTACTGAGGTTAGTCGTTCCTTCACATTTCTCATTCCAGATTACTTTGTGTTTTGGAGGGTCAGGGAAAGTGGGAATCCTATGAGCAAACAGCTTTTAAGGATGTGGCTCAATAGTGCTTAAAGCCATCCTCTTCTCCCCATTCAAAAATAAACAACCAAACCCAAACCTAACTCTTAAAGTATAACATCAAAGCTGGAGGGGACCATGAGAATCATCTAGTACAAGTCTGTGTTTTTTTCTGAAGAGGTAACTGAAACTTAGAGGGGGAGTGATTTGCCATATGTCACACACAATAAGTGTTGGAAGGCTTTTACTGAAATTGAGGCTGAGCTGAGATGGATGGAGTCAAATGGATCCCAAATCTCAGGCTCACAGTTAGAGTTGGAAGAGCCTTAGAGACCAGCTTGTCTCACTCCATCATTTTACAGAAGGGGAAATATGGACATAGAGTTAATATAAAAGCAAAGCCAGTTTCAGGGGAAGGTCTCATAGCTCAGGGTAGGCAGCTGAGCAGGGAGATGGCACCATGTGGTCCTTCTAGTAAGACCCTGACCGAAAGCTCACTTCTTTGGCACACACATTCACTCATACAGAAACATACTCAAAGCTCAGCAAAGAAAGTCTGCTTAGGAGAGGAAAGAGGTAAATAGAGGCATTTTTAGGAAGGCCCATATGGCCCTCCACTAGAGCCTGAGAAGCTACATCCTTCTCTTTGTGCTACTCTTAAAGCGCCCTCATTCCCCTTTCTTGGGGTGAACCATGCTGCCAAGACTGGGAGGTAGTGGAGGGTGGGGTGGATTTTTCTGTCCTTTGGAGAGCTCATGTAGGGGACTGGCATTCTTGGAATATCCACCCACATCCTTTTTCCTATAGCATGGTCTTCCTGATCGATCCCTGGGGCCTCAGAGCTCAAGAAATTTTTCAAAGCAAAGGAAGGAAGGGCTTTGAGCATCTGGAAGGGAAGCAGAGGATACAGTAAGGACAAATTACTGTCTCCCTTTTCCCTCCTCACTCCACACCAAGGGCCTAGCTCCTCACAGGTCAGTCCCTGACTGCCTTCACTCAGATAGCTAGACACACTGCCTGGGGACCCTTGAACCACTTCTCTCAGAACTTAAGGTATAGGCTTATTTGGGTGGGAGCACTAGAACCCCTTCCCCATCCCTAGGCTGACCTAGAGTCCAGCCTCTGCTTAAGGAATCCTGTAAGACAATCATATTGGAGTTTACTTTTACCTCCATTCTCATTATCTAGTCATCTGCAAGATCCCTGCCTTAATGTCAGGATCCGTCCTCCTCCTCCAACCAGGCTCTCGTTATCACCAGGCCTGAGTTCTTTAGAGAAATACTTTTGCCACCTAAGGGGCAATTTCCCCAACAGGGGATAAAATCTTAGGTGCCCTGCCCTAGTTATGACTCAGTTGTTCAGTCATGTCCAATTCTTTGTGATGCTTCCGGACCCAGTGCTCTATTTACTGAGCCATCCAGCTGCCCCTAGTTACGGCTTTTCCTCTCCTTCCTCCTTCTGTTTTCTCTTTTTTCCTTCCTCCATTTTTCTCTCTTCTCTTCTCCCATTTCTATCCTATCTTCTCTCTCTTCCTTCCCTCCCCACCTCTCTTTCTCCCTTCCCCATGTCCTCCTCATCCCTCCCTCATTCCATACTTTCTCTCCTCAATCTTTCCTCTTACATTTTCTCCAACCGTTCTCTAAGTCCTCCCCCTCTTCCCTCCCCAATCTCCCATTCTCTCTCCACTCTCCTCCTCCTTTCCCTTCTCCATCTTTTCCCTTTCCCTCATCCTTTCCCCCTCTCACTTATTCCACCCCATCCTCTCTCCCTTTCCCTTCCATCTCTTTTCTCCCCCTCCCCTCTCCCTTCTACCATCCCCTCCTCTCTCACCCATCCTCTCCCTGCCCTTTCCATCCTCTCTTCTTCTTTTTCTCTCCTCTTTCCCACCCTTCCCCATCCACTTTCCCTCTCCCCAACCTTCTTTCCTGCAGGTCCCCCCCCACCTCCTCTTGGGTCTCCTTTCCATCCCTGACTCCCCACATCCTTCCCCCACCCCAGTCTCTGGGAGAGTCCCCTCTCCCAAAGCTGGCTGCGTAGCAGCAGGCTGTCTCTGAGGGCTCCCCCTCCTTTCTTCCCTCTCCTCCTTCAGTAACCTTCCCCGGAGCACACACACCATTTGGGCAATTATGCAGAGAGTTAAAGAGAGGATTAAGTGGAGAGGGAGCGATCTGCGCCCAGGGAAGGGGGCCTGGCAAATAACAATGCCCACGCCAGCTCTGAAATTCAGCAAATTGCCTGTTGGATTTAAAGACAGCCATTTACAATGCACTCCAGCGCCCCGGCGAATTATCTGAAGAGAAATCAGCCTTGTTTTCCCTTTTCCTCACAAAGGAAGAAATGAAAAGGTTTCCAAATTGCCTCTGAAGACGGGGCTTGGCCTCCCTGCGGTTCTCTCTCGCAGATGCCAGCAGCTTTCCCAAGCAATCCCCAGCTGATTGGCCCGGCCTACAGGTGCCCAAGCTAATTTCTACTACATCACCCCAGCTTCTTCCCTCCTCCTCCCCCTACCTGGCCCCGACTGACTGTACCCCACCTTGGCCTGCTCCATCACCTCTCATAAGGAGACCCAAAAAGGGAGCAAATGGCAGGGGTGGGGAGGAGACCCCAGAATGTGATCCAAGGAGGGGGAGGAGGGAAAGGTTAGAGAAGGCTGGAGGGAGGGTCAGGGCTGGAAAGTTTCTTATCTTGGTCAACACTCTAGAGAAGGCAGAGGAAGCTATTTGCCCAAGGTCTCATGGCCAATTATTGACAGTCAAATCTAGAATCCCCATTTCCTGGTTTTCAGGTCAGATAGCTTTCCAGTAAAACATCCCAGGTAGAATGATGGGGTAGTAGAGAGCTGTGGAGAATTTTTAGAGGTTGGAAAAAAAGAGTAGAGTCATCCAGGGTGAAGGGTGGGAGATAGAAAATGGTTGGATTTGAAAGGAAGGAGGGAGAAAATGAAAGGTTGAGACTTGCTAGGAGGGTGGCAGAAGTGAGCCATGGAGTCCAAACTGGGAACTAGATTCCTTCTAAAGGAAACATATTAGGCTGTATCAGGACCCTCAGACCGTTGATATACATTGCTAGGTGATAAAGTAGATGAAGAATGGGATTTAGGACTATGGAGAACTTGAGTTCAAATTCTACCTCAAACACTTATTACCTTCAATTCTGGAGAGTCACTTAACATCTGTCTGCCTTGATTTCCTCATCTGTAAACTAGGGGTGACAATAGCACCTGTCTCCACTTTCCAAAGTTCTGGACCCCACTGACCACCTCTCTCATGTACCCCCACCTCACCCCACCCCACCCCAGGATCTCTAACCCTAATGATTCTCCATTTCCACAGCAGTAAAATGAAAGGCATAGATTCAATGACTCAAAATTCTATGGTTCTTGAATCCTTTCTGTTCAGGGCAGCTCTCCCAAGAGCTCCCAAGAAATCCCCCTAGTATTTGGCTGGAAATCCCTGGATGACAGAATGGCGGTGCTTTGTGGATTGGAAGGATCTGAATTGTCTGAAGCTTAATCTATTGCCAAATGTATTCTGTCAGAGCTATTTGGAACTCTAACCTCGCAAATTCATGGGATGACTTCCTCTCTTCTCTTTCCAACCTTATCTCTTTTTCCATTTTTGGGCTCCTATCTTCCTATCCTATCCTATCTTCTACTCCTTTGTCTTTTCCCTCATCATCATCTCATCCTCATCACCATAGCTTTAAGATTTGCTTCTGCATGTGTTACCTGTTGTCTTCCATCACCTTCATAATTATATTTTATGTAACTCGGTGGAACAGTAGAACGCTGGAAATTAGGAAGACCACAGTTGGAATCTGACTGTATGACCTTGGGCAAGTCACTTAATTTCTGTCTGCCTCATCTGTAAAATGAAGATAATACTAGCACTTCACCTGCAAGGGTTGTTGTAAGGATATTTCATATATTTTAAAGCTGTGTATAAATGCTAGTTAATGTTAAATTTGTCTCATGACTAAACTGGGGGACTTCCTGAGAGCAGGGTATATATTTCTCCCATCAGGTCTAGGACTTTGCAGAGAGAGATAGTAGAGTGTGCTGTGTAAAGAATTGGATTTTGTGTTGGAAGACCTGGGCTCTAGTCCATTATTTCATTGTGTGTCCATGAGTAAATCACTTCCCCTCCCTGGGCCTCAGTTTCCTCCTTTGGTAAATAAAGGAATCCTAATGGTATGGCCAAGTTTCCTTTTGTCTCTGACATTCTGTGATATTGTGATATTTCGAATTGTGTTTTTGAAATGTCTGCTTCATGCCTGGCTGTTTTTTTCTGCCTCTCTTCCTAACACATGCTCAGCCTCACTACTTTACTTTTCCCCCTCAGAAATGTCAGTGAGAGGTGGTTCTAAAGACCTTAGGGATGGCTCCTTCTCAACTCACAGGGAAGATAGACATTCTTGGATTTTCTTCCTTAGTCCCATTGGACTAGCTTCTTACAGGCAGCTTTCCCCCCACCCCCCCCACCCTCTCCACTGTGCTCTGGAGTACTGGGATTGCTTTCTATTTACTTCCCAGGAAACATGTGCTTAGCCCTAAAAGACTTGGTACTTTGGAATAACCCAGAAAATATAGAGTAGTCCTCTACCAGTAGGGTTCCCTGGGGAAGGGGAGGTGTCAGAGATGGCTAGTCACTGAATTGGAAAGCAGCATCCTTTTAAAGCAGACTATAAAAGGAAAGACTCCTCCTCTGTGCCTCTCTCTTCTCTCCAGAATGTGTAGCACATGACTCCCTCTCTTGGACTTCTTATAGGGAGCGGGGAGAGGTGTAACCTTCCCAACCCTGGTAGCACGGTGGCTTCAAGCACATGAAATAGGCACATGTCCTGCTTACACAAGCCGGAGCTTGCGCCTTGGGCTTCTGATTTTCTCTTTTGTTTCATGTTCATTTCCTGAGCATAAGTGAGTAATTATTGATCCTAACATGGATGTCTCCATCCTTGGAGGCATTGTTATGAGTTCAAGGAATCCTCAGCCAGAGCCTCACCTGCAGCTACTACAGCAATGTTTCGAGGGGATTAGCCTAGCCCCTAACCTGGCTTACCAGGAGATATGGCCTTTGTAGGCGTTGTTTAGACAGTGTAGAGCCAAGGTGAAGGTGAAGTACTGATGTAGCAGTCTCATAAAATGACTCATGTTTTAAGTTTCAGTTTCCCTGGAGAATGGTGTCCCTGGCACTAGAACCAGGGTCTCCTGACTTAGCACAAAGCTCTCCAGTCACTGGATAGCTTCAGGCAAATGACCCAGCTTGTTGTAGGTTTAGACTTGTACCAAAGGGTCCTGGGAAAGGTTTGCTATGACAATAGGCTCCTGAAGGAGAGTAGTAGTTCAGGGCTCAGCAAAGGAGAGGGACCATTGAGCTATAGGCCATCAGAGTATCACTAAGCAGGGATGATGGGTCAGACTTTTACAAGGAGGAAGGGTGCCCTTCACCCACTCAGTGTGTTGGGTCAAAGTCCCAGTTATGGCTCTGGTAATGGGAACTATTCTCATTGGTTGTTTGTATTTCTTCATTTGTCTCCCCAGTGGAGGACCGTAGCTAGTTATCTGGCTTTCTAAATGAATAGTTGTTATGACGAATGGAGCAGTCTGTGTCCAACTTCATGAAGATTCCTATAGGGGAGAGTGAGTGAAGACAGGGGATAGAAGTAAAAGATAGGGATTCCTGAAGATGGTGGCAATGATAGGTACAGAGTAACAGGTAATTAAGGTTCAGTTATTGAGCATCTCTGAACTTAGAGACTGAAGCTAGCTCAGAGGGCAGGAAAGTCTAGGAGGCATAGGGTCTCAGGTAGCAATCACAGAATTATAAATTCAGAGCTAGAAGGGACCCTAGAGGCTCTCTAGTCCAAACCACTCATTTTGTAGATGAAAACACAGGACTAGAAAACTTGACTTGCCTAAGTTTTCACTGGTAGTTTAGTAAAGAGAGCAAGATGAAAAAAAAATCCTGAGGCCAAAGGCAGGGTCACTGAATTGGCTCTGAGAGGAAAAGCTGATGCTGTGGATTGACTGAATCAATGAGGCCTAAGATAAAAGGAAGGAAGATAGTAAAAAGCCAGCATTTACTAAGTACTTACTATCTGCTAGGCATTGTGCTATTTGTTTGTTCAATCATTTCAGTTATATCTGACTCTTTGTGACCCCATCTGGGTTTTCTTAGCAAAGATACATTTTTTTCTCCAGCTCATTTTACGGATGAGGAAACTGAGGCAAACAGTTAAGTGACTTGCCCAGGTCATACAGCTAGTAGGTGTCTGAGGTCAGATTTGAACTTGGGAAGATGAAGACTCTCTATCCACTGAGTCACCTAGCTGGACAAATTGTAGCTCTCCAAAAGTGGAACGGCTCTCCTTAAGAGGTAGCAGCTCCTACCTTCATGCAGAAGTTAGACAATACTTGTCAGGCATGAAATAGTAGGGATTTCTTCTGCTGGTATGGGTTGGATTTGATGGTTGCTGAGGCCCCTTCCAGTTCCTAAATTCAGTGATTCTGTGATTCCTTTTGCAGTTACATTTCAGAACTTCAGACAAGGAAATTACCCTGGAGTGTCCCAGGGCAGTTTCCCCTCATGGAGGGAGATGTTTGAAGCCTCCTAACGATAGTCAGTGATCGGATGTTGGACTCTCTTCTTATGCTACTTATTTCTACAAAAGTGTAGCCTGTGTGCCCTATCCTTATATGGGTCAGAGTCTTCTCCAAACCATAGCTCACAACCCTCCAATGACAGATTTGACTTTTACCTATTGGTCATAGAACACATTCGGTTTATAGAAAGTATTTCAATTAACTAGTAATGTAAATAAAGTGATAATATAACAAGTCTTGAGTTCACTTCAAACACACACATGTACATATATATGTGTATATTGTGTATGTATACGTATATATGTATTATGTATATACATATATATGCATGTATACAGACATAGGTATGTGCACATGCGCGCATATGCATATATCCAATGCACATATATGCATGTGTGCGTGTGTATTGTGTATGTGTGTACATATACAATGCACATATGTGTGTGTGTGTATATATATATATATATATATATATATATATATATACACATGTGTGTGTGTTTGTCCTTTGTTGCCGAAGAAGACCATGCCATCAGAGAAATAATGACATGACTTGCACTTGACTTTGTTTTGAGGGAGAGAGGGCTGTGCAGGTCACCAGCCTTACTTCTCCTCCAGAGCCATCTGAATCCAGTGACCAGACATTCATCAGGATGACTGGAGATGATCCAGGATGAGGCAATTAGGGTTAAGTGACTTACCCAAAGTCACACAGCTAGTGAGTATCAAGCGTCTGAGGTGAGATTTGAACTCAGGTCCTCCTGACTCCTGCACTGGTGGCTTTATCCACTGCACCATCTAGCTGCACACATGTGCACACAAACAAATGCACGTACATGTATACATGCATGCACACACACGTGTGTGAATGTGTATACACACAAAACACACATGTGTATAGGTGCATGTATACACACGCATATAAGTGAATATATACATGTATATTGTATACATATGTGTCTATATGCACATATGTGGGTATGTATGTATACACATCTCCACCCATACTCAGGGAACATCCACTTGGAGGATCATACCTCCACCACTGTAAAACTATCATTTTTTCCAACTGATATCATTGTGGTGCTATCTTCTGGACCTGCTCCCCCAGCTCAAGCATCATTCTCCTCTGAGTGGTTCTCCCTACTAGGCAGCTAAGTGGTGCAGTGGATAGAGTGCTGGTTCTGGAGTCAGGAAGACTCATCTTCCTGAGTTCAAATCCAGACTCAGATACTTATTAGCTGTGTGACCCTGGGCAAGTTACTTAACTCAGTTTCCTCACTTGTAAAATAGAAGGGCTGTATTAGATGGTTTCTAAGACTCTCTTTAGGGCAGCTAGGTCATGCAGTGGATAGAGCGCCACACCTGGAATCAGGAAGTCTTCCTGAGTTCAAATCTGGCCTCAGACACTTCCTGGCTAGGTGACCCTGGGCAAGTCACTTACCCTTGTTTACCTCAGTTTCTCCATCTGTAAAATGTGGTAGAGAAGGAAATGGCAAACCACTCCAGTATCTTTGCCAAGAAAACCCCAAATGGGGTCGCAAAGAATAGGATGCGACTGAGCAATAACAACGAAACGTCCTCTTTAATATGTCGCAATTACTATAATCAGACCTCTGGAGGGTCATGGATTCTTAAGACCTTTGTCCTCATCTGGTCCATCCCTCTCCATTTCATCTTGTGTTACATAACACTGTGTACCTGTCCTGTACTGACTAGCTTCTTCATGCTTCCTCGCCATGGGAAATTGTGGGTAGATTATATAAAGGAGAAGAAATACAGCTCCTGCCCTCGGGGGGTGGTGGGGGTTGTTTCATGATAAGATAAAATCAAATAACATAAAGACCCTCATCGCTTCTTGTTTAGATTATTGCCTTTGGTCTCCCTGCCTCACATCTTTCACCCCTCCGTCCTATTACTTCTGCCAAAGTAATTCTCTAAGAACCTGACTTTGAATAGGAGGATACACACACACACACACATACACACAGAGGTGTGTGTATGTGTGTGTATGTATATATATATGTATAAAATATATACACATAAACATATGTGCATACATATCTACATATATATAGATATCTACATCTGCACCTATATCTATTCTATATCTACATCTTCATATTCTGTATCCACATCTACATTTACTTATCTGTTCTCTATCTATATCTACATTTATATCTATATTCTATAGCTACCTCTATATTCTGTATCTACATCTACATCTAAATCTATTCTGTATCAACATCTATATCTGTATCTATATCTTCATCCATATCTATTCTATATCTGCATCTATATCTATATCTATTCTACATCCATATCCTCATTTATATCTTTATCTATTCTATATCTATATTTGCATCTATATCTATTCTATATCTACATTTATATTCTATATCTGTATTTACATCTACATCTATATCTATTCTTTATCTATTTTTACATCTATATCTATTCTATATCTACATCAATATCTATTCTATATCCATATCTATATCTTTTCTCTATATCTACATTTATATCTATTCTATATCTACATCTACATCTGTATATATTCTATATCCATATATACATTTATGTCTATCTATTTATATCTATATTTGCATCTATATCTATATTTTATATTGTATATCTATATCTATTCTATATCTGTACCATCCTTTCCAGCTCTTAAGGCTATGAACCATGAGCTATGCACAGCGATGTGAAGGTGGTCACAGGAAGATGGATAACAGATGGTTTAAAATTAATAGCAGAAGAGGCCAGAGGCTTGCAGATCACTGGTTAGCCATGTATCTGTGTATTGTGAATATTTCTTCAAGAAGAGTCAGAAGGTAGACATACACAGAAGCAAATTCATGTGTCTGGAGCTTTTCAATACAGGCATATCTCAAAGATATTGCAGGTTTGGTTCCAGGTAACTGCAATAAAACAAATAGTTCAATAAAGTGAGTCATGAATTTTTTGATTTTCCAATATATATAAAAGTTATGTTTATACTATACTGTAGTCTATTAAGCGTGCAATAGTATTATGTCTTAAAAATGCATATACCTTAATTAAAATACTTTATTGCTAAAAAATGCACTTTTAATTTCCTTCAAGAACCAGATTTTCCTTTGCATTCACAACTTGGTGGCTTGGCACAAAAGGTCTAGCTTTCCAGTGATCTAGGACATGCCTTTCGACATGTCTTCCTTACTGCATTTTTGATTTAAAGTGAGAGACATTCGATTTTTCATTTCACTGAACATTCAGAGGCCATTATGGGATTATTAACTGACCTAGTTTCAATATTGTTGCGTCTCAGGGAATAGGGAGGCCTGAGGAGAGGGAGAGAGACTGGTCAGTGGAGTGGTCAGAACACGCAACATTTGTTAAGTTCTCTGTCTTACATGGATGTGGTTTTTGGCACCCCCATATAGTAACATCAAAGTTCACTGATCACAGATCACCATAACAAATGAAATTATAATGAAAAAGTTTGAAATATTGTAAGAATTACCAAAGTATGTCATGGAGACACGATGTGATGATGCTTTGGAAAAATGGTGCTGCTAGACTTGCTTGCCACAGTTTGCCTCAAACCTTCAATTTGTCAAAAAATGCAACATATGTGAAGTGCAATAAAGCAAAGGGAAACAAAACGAGGTATGCTTATAGTTCTTGCATGTCATCAACATAGGTATTCTCTCTATCAGTGTAGCTCAAAGACCATCTAGGGCAGTTTATGTTCTTTGGTTGGTTGTGAAGGATTTCATCATTTATAAAGACTTTTTCTTGCCATGTGGCTTTCTTATTCAATAAACTCCTATTGCCTCTAGGATAAAATATAAATTCCTCTGTTTTTAAGGCCTATCACAAGTTGGCCCCAAACTACATTTCCATTGTTATCGCCCTTCCCCCACTCTTTGGCCCAGTCAAATTGACTTTCTTGCTCTTGCACACGTGACCCTGTGTCTGTCTTTGAAGAAACCCACCTTGCTCCATTGCCTGGAGGGATTTTCCCTCAATTCTTTCTCAGAATCTTTTACGTTAAGACTTGGCTCAAGCATCCCCTTATAAGTGAAGTTTGTCCTGATCTCCCAAGTGTGAACCTCTCCATGGGGTGTTGTAGGGAGATAAAAGGGAGGAAGGGACATAACTCTGCCCCTCAGGGAGTTTCTTGTCTCATTGATCGAGTTGATGAGAATCCCCTCAATTTCTAATTCTTTGCTTCCACAAAAAGAGTAACTATAAATATTTTCATATATAGAAATCCTGTTCATTTTTCTTTGATCTCTTTGGGTTATAAACCAAATAGTGATATTGCTGGATAACAATTTTATAACCCTTTGGGCAGAGTTCCAGACTGTTATCCAGAATGGTTGGATCAGTTCACCGCCCTATCAACACTTCATTAATGTACCTATTTTCTATCATTCCTGCCAGCATTTGTCATTTCTGATAGGTGTGAGGTAAAACAACCTCAGAGTTGTTTTAATTTGCCTTTCTCTAATAAATCAAGATGACACCTGATAACTCTCCTTCCCTAACCTAGTTTGTCTTTATCTTATATTCGTTCTGCATATATTTATATATGGACATGTTTTTCTGATAGCATATGAGCTCTTTGAGAGGGAGGAAAAAAGCATTTATTAAACACCAGCACTTTGCAAACATTATAACATCTAACCTTCACAACAACCCTGGGAGGTACGTACTGTTATTTATCCCTGTCTTACAGTTGGGTTCATTGAGGCCACAGAGGTTGTACAACCTGCCCAGGTCACACAACTACTAAGTGTCTGAGGTGGGATTTGAACTCATGTCTTCCCAGCATGCTATCCACTGTGCAACTTAGTGGATCCTAGAGAAAGGATTGTTTTACTTTTACGTTTGTGTCCTTAATTGTGCATTGTCTGGCACATAGTTAGGGCTCATAGAGGCAACAAGATAAAATACAGAACCTGGAGTCAGGAAGACCTGACTTAAAATCCAACTTCAGATACTTTCTAGCTATGTTATCCCATGCAAGTCACTTAACTGTGCCTCAGTCTCCTCATCTGTAAAATGAGGATAGTGACAGCACTTACCTCACAGGGTTGTTGTGAGGCTCAAATGAGTTAATATATGTAAAGCTCTTTGCAAACCTTAAAGTATAATTATTAACAAATATTTGATTGATTGACTGTGCTGGACATTCTCCACATGTTACAGTAGAAAAGACTTGATGACTGTATACTCCTAGCTTTACATGTCACTTTAAATTAATAATCAGAGGGTCATTGAACAGAATTACCTCTGTGGTTGCATTTATCAAGAAATCATATCTGACCTTCACATAAGTATGAGAGACTCCTTTTTCTTCCACTGGGTCTAATGCTATTGTGATCCACAAATGATAAACCCAGAAGGATTTTGTAACCTTTAGTTATTCCTATATAGACTCTGATGTGGTTTGCCTTAGGGGATCATTTACAAAAGCCTCATGGACAATCTCTTTTCTCTCCAAGAACTATGCCCATCAGTAATTTCCCCTCTTCTGGGTAGTAGACTGGTTCTCCAAACATGGGAAGGGAATAAGCATGAATTAAAAGCCTACTGTGTGCTAGCCACTGTACTAAGTACTTATTCAAATATTATCTGTTAGTCCTCATGACAAAGCTGGGAGGTAGGTGTTATTAAGATCCTCATCTTACACTTGAGGAAACTGAGACAGAAGGATTAAATGATTTGTCCTGGGTGACATAGCTAGGAAGCATCTGAGGCCAAATCCTAACCAATTCTGTGGTTCTATGGTTTTAGTGGCAGCCCCAGTCATCGAAATCCATCTAAAAGGGATCAAAAGACAGTTAATTCACCCGGGGCAACTCCAGTCACCAAGACTAACTCAGAAATTTTCTTTTGTCGCTTTACCAAAGCAGCAATAGCCATTTCTACACATACATTATAAGGAAAAGTATGGACAATCAGGAGGACCCAAGTTCAAATCCAGCCTCAGACACTGAGTAATTGTGTGAGCCTAGGTAAGTCACTTAATCCTGTTTGCCTTAGTTCCTCATCTATAAAAGTAGCTGCAGAAGGAAATAGAAAACCATTCCAGTATCTTTGCCAAGATAACCCCAAAGGGGTCACAGAGTGATTGGTTACTGAAACAACTGGACAACAAGAAAATGGTCAAAGTTTCTAAACCAAGGGTCATCTCTCAGTAAACTCTTCAAAATAAGCTGAGAACTTCCCTGATTAATTCCCTTAAGTAAACGATCTTTTCTGTTTCTCTTCTCAGACATAGCTTGTAATATGAGGCCTCAGTGCTTTCAAGATGTTACCCTCCAGCATGGGTTTCATCAGTACATCTAATCCAGGTCATCCCAACTTCATCTTCCCAAATGTCATTTCTGCCAATCAAGGGCTGAGGTGTTAAGGTTCAAATATTTGTCTTTAGAAAAACATTCATGAGTTTGATGGGTTTATTCCATTCTACCTCTCTTTGCTGTCTTTCTTCCAGATTCATCTATGAAGAATCTTAAGAGTGTGTTGCTTATTTGTGTCTCATGCCAAATTTTCTGTAAACTTGTTTTCTTTTAAAATTTATTTATTTTAAACATTCTTTTCTTTTGCATTTAAATTTCCAGATTCTCTAGCTCCCTCCCAACCCTTCCCTACCCATTGAGAAGGCAAGCAATATATTAATTATACACATGAAATAATGCAAAACATATTTCTGTATTAGTCATATAACAAAAAAAAGGAAAGAAAGAATGAAAGTGAGAAAAGTATCCTTCAATTTGCACTCAGAGTTCATTAGTTCTCTTTCTATAGTGGTGGACAACATTTTTTCATCATTAGTCCTTTTGAATTGTCTTAGATCACTATATTGATCAGTTGCCAAATCTTTCCCAGTTGATTATCATGACAACATTGCTGTTACTGAGAACAACGATCTCTCAGTTCTTTTCATTTCATTTTGTATCAGTTCATATAGGTCTTGCCATGTTTTTCTGAAACCATCCCTTCCCTTTGTCATATACTACAACTTATTCAGTCATTCCCCAAATGATGGGCATCCCCACAATGTCCAATTTTTTGCCAACACAGAGAACTGTTATAAATCATTTTATATATGTAGGTCCTTCTGCTTTTTCTTTGGGGTCTTTGGGTATACAAACCTAGTCATGGTATTGCTGGGTCAAAGGGCATGTACAGTTTTATAGCCTTTTGGGCATAGTTTCCAGTTGTTCTCCATAATGATTAGACCAGTTCGCTACTCCACCAGCAATTCATTAACGTACTTATTTTTCATCATTCCCACCAGAATTTGTCATTCCTGATAGGTGTGAGAAAAAACAACAAAAAAAGTTGTTTTAATTTGCTTTCTTTAATCAATGGTGATTTAGAGCATTTTTATATAATTATAGATAGCTTTGATTTTTTTTCTGAAAATTGCCTATTCATATCCTTTGGCCATTATGAATTGAGGAATGCCTCATTTTATTTTTTATAAATTTGACTCAGTTCCCTACATATTTGAGAAATGAAGTCTTTATCAAAAAAACTTGCTGTAAATTTTTTGATATTACTTCACACCATAGTACCTTTTAGCAAAATGTAGTTTCCCTGATTATCTCATTCAATTAGGTCTAATTTTGTTGCTTTGTTGGAGATTATGATTGCTACCCCTTCCCTTTTCACTTCAGCACAATAGACTCTGTTCTAGTCTTCCACTTCAACTTCGTGTGTATGTTTCTGTCCCAAGTGTGTCTCTTGTGGACAACATATTGCTGAATTCTGGTTCCCAGTCCATTCTGCTATCCAATGCCACTCTGTGGGTTAGTACATCCCATTCACATTCACATTTATGATCACTAACTGTGCATCTTTCCATCCAATTTTCCTTTGCTTATCCTCTCTCTCTTTTAATCCTGTCCCTTATCAAAAGTTTGTCTTGTTTCTGGCCACTGCATTCCTCAATTTGTGGTTCCCCTTATCATTTATCTCTTGTATCCACCCCCTCCTATCTATTGGGTAAGATAGATTTCTATTCCCAACTCTATATATGTGTGTATACACACATATATATATATACACACACTTCTCTCTTTGAACCAATTTTGGTGATTGCTTAGGTTTCAAACGTTACCTGTCACTCCACACTCCACTTTCCTCTCCACTATCAAAGTTACACATTCTGTGACTCCTTTATGTGAGAAAATTTGCCCCATTCTACTTCTCCCTTCCCCCTTCTTCCAATACATTCCTCTTTCTCACATCTACATTCCTTTTTTTTTGAGGTCATCTCAACATAATCAACTCATACCCCATGCCCTCTGTCTATGCAGACTCCTTCTAATTACCCTAATAATGATAAACTTCTCAGAGTTACATGTATCATCTTCCGACATAGGAATGTAAGCAGTTTAACTCCATTGAGGCCCTCATGATTACGCTTTCATTTTTTTTTTTTAACTTTTCATGCTTCTCTTGAGTCTTCTGTGTGAATGTCAAATTTTCTATTCAACTCTGGTCTTTTCATCAGGAATGCTTGGAAGTCCTCAATTTCATTAAATATCCATTTTCCCCTTGAAGAATTATACTTACTTTTGCTGGGTGGGTTATTCTTGGTTGTAATCCTAGCTTCTTTGCCCTCTGAAATATCATATTTCAAGTCCTCTTCTCTTTTAACATGGAAGCTGCTAGATCTTTTGTGATTCTGGCTGTGGTTCTATGAAATTTAATTTATTTTTTCTGACTGCTTGCAATATTTCTCCTTGACTTGAGAGCACTGAAATTTGACTATAATACTCCTAAGTATTTTCATTCTGAAAACTCTTTTGGGAGGTGATCAATGGATTCTTTCAATTTCTATTTTACCCCCTGGCTCTAGGATATCAGGGAGTTTGTCTCTTTAATTTTTCAAGATACAATGTCCAGGCTCTCTTTTTGATCATGGCTTTTAGTCCAATAATTCTTAAATTATCTTTCCTTGTCTATTTTCCAGGTCAGTTATTATTTTTATGAGATTTTTCACTTTTCTATTTTTTTCATTCTTTTGACTTTGTTTTTATTGTTGCTTTAAGTCTTGTGAAGCTGTTAGCTTCCATTTGTCCAGTTCTAATTTTTAAGAAGTTATTTTCTTTATTGAACTTTTGTATTTCTTTTTTTATTTGACCAATTCTGTATTTTAAGGTGATATTTTTTCAGTATTTTTTGGTACCTCCTTTACTAAGCTGTTAATCCTCTTTTTAAAAATAGTGTTTTTTTTCCAGTTATGTGTAAAGAGAATTTAACATTCATTTATACAAAATTTTAAGTTCCAAATTTTTCTCCCTCTCTCCTCTCCTCTCTTCCTAAAACAGCAAGCAATTTGATATAAATTATATCTGTGCAATATGTAAAACATATTTCCATATTAGTCATGTTGTGAAAGAAGAAACAGACTAATATGGAAATATATTTTATGTGATCCATGAAAAAATAAACCAAGTGAAAATAGTTTGCTTCAATCTGTATTCAGAGTCCATCAGGTCTTTTTTTGGATGTGGTAAGAATTTTCCATCATGAATCTTTTGGATTTGTCTTGGATCATTGTATTGCTGAGAAAAGCAAAGCCATTCACAGCTAGTGAGCATATAATTTTGCTATTATTGTGTATAATATTCTCTTGGTTCTGTTCATTTCACTTTGCATCAGTTCATGTAAATCTTTCCAGGTTTTTCTCAGAGCATTCTGCTCCTTATTTATTATTGCACAGTAGTATTCCATTAAATTCGTATGACACAATGGCTTGTTCAGTCATTCCCCAATTAATGGTCATTCCCTCAATTTCCAGTTTTTTACCACCATAAAAATAGCTGCTATAAATATTTTTTTGTATGTGCAGGCCTTTTGCCCCTTTTTATGATTTTATTGGAATACAGACCTAGAGTGATATTGCTGGATCAAAGAGTGTGCACAATTTGGATGCCCTTTGGACATAGTTCTAAATTGCTCTTGAGAATGGTTGGATCAGTTCACAACTCTACCAACAGTGAGTTAGTGTCCCAATTTCCCCACATTCTCTCCAACATTTATTATTTTCCTTTTCTGTCATATTAGTAAATCTGACAGATGTGATGCGGGATCTCAAAGTTGTTTTAATTTGCATGTCTTCAGTCAAAAGTGATTTAGAGCATTTCTTCATATAACTATAGATAGATTTCATTTCTTCATCTGAAAACTTCCTGTTCATATTCTTTGACCATTTATCAACTGGGAAATGGCTTATATTCTTATAAATTTGACTCAGTTTTCTATATATTTGAGAAATGAGGCCTTTATCAGAGATACCTTCTGTAAAGATTGTTTCCCTGCTTTTTGCTTTTCTTCTAATCTTGGTTGCATTTTGTTTGTGCAAAATTTTTAAAATTTAATATAGTCAAAGTTATCTTACATTTTGTAATGATCTCTATCCCTTGTTTAGTCATACATTCCTTCCTTCTCCATAGATGTGACAAGTAAATTATTCCTTACTCTCCTAATTTGCTTATGGTATTACAATTATCTTTTCATAGTTTTTTGCATCACTTTCTTTTCCCAATTTTTTCTTCTACCCCTCTTCTCTCTTTCTTTACATTTCCCAGGAATTCTCACTTGCCTTGGGTCCAATTAACATTTTTTTCCTTCAAGTCTTTGTAGCTGTTTTCACATTGCCAGCTTCCTTTAGGTTTATGTTTTGGTCTTCCCTGCCATGGTAGTAGTTTTTTATGGTCAAGATGTTTTGTTTATTTGGTTTCATTTGCTTATCTTCTCAACTGATTTCTTCATGTTGAACTTTCTGCTAAAGTTGGGCTCTGCTTGCCCATCCCAAGCTTTAGACTTTTCATGTTTCCGTTTTCAGAGCTAGTTATGGGAGTTTTCAGTGCTTCCAAGCTAGTGTGATTTGAGGAGAGGTATGGTCTTTGTTATCCTGGTCTGTGCTCTGGTCTTTACCCAGGAAGGACCCCTACTTCCCTGCAGCCACAAGTATTAGTGCTCCTCTTGGCCTGGAATCTGAGACCAGGGTCCCTGCTCCATTGTGACTGATCACAAGTACTCTTCCCATTCCTGGAACTATGACCCAGAATTACTTATGGTCCAATTGCCAATCAGTGCCAGCTACACTCAGTGTCAGCAAAAGGTTGCCTGTAATCTCTGATCACTTGTCCAGCTCCCTTATTGTTTCTGGGCTGAGAATTCCTGAAATTGTTGCTGCTGCTGTTGTGGGCACCTCCAAGGCTCTCCTGTCATGCTCTGGGCCTGCATCTACCCAGGTATTACAGACCCCTCTGCAGACCTCCTAAATTGTTTTATGCTTGAAAAATGACTCCCTCTGAACTTCTGTTACTTCTGCTACTCCAAAAATTAATTTGAGGCATTATTTTAAAGTTGTTTGGAGGGGACTGTTGGGAGAGTTCAGCTGGGTCCATCTCGTTTCTCCTTCCATCCTCATTTCTAATCTCTAAATTTGCTTTCAAATTATATTGTTTTTCACTGTGTTATAATGTGATGTGATTTATAATCAGCTAACCTCCTCTCCCACAGTGTTTTACAATTCTTTCCATGATTAGTTGATGTACAGGTGAAATGTTTGTAATAAATGGTGATAATCAAGGGTAATATCTCTGCCTTTTCCTATTTACCATATTTTGTCATTGATGGCCCATTTGAAGAGGTCATTTCAAAATTGCTGCAGTTGTTTTCAACATTTTCTTCCCATCATTAGCGTAATTTAATGTTGACTTTGACCCTTGTTCTAATCCAGTGGTTCTTAAAATGTGGTCCCTAACACCCTTTCAAGGGACACATGAGGTAAAAATCATTTTCATAATAATACTTTGATTAATTAATAAAAATTAATAATACTTTAAACATAAACATAGTATTTTAAATAATGTTTTAAAGTTAGATGATTTAATTTCTAATGTAAAAGATAATATTTTATATAAACATATAAGAAATATTATGTATAATATCTGTATCTCTATATGCAATGGATTATAGATACAGACAAAACAATATTTACAAAAGTAAAAGCTTTTTGAGGGAGATCTTCAATGATTTTTAATAGTGTAAAGAGATTTTCAGACCAAAAATCTGAGACCTGCTGTTCCAACTAGTCAATGGTCTGATTGCATATAGATAGGTAATTCTGAATGAATAAATGAAAAAACATTTATTAAGCACTTGTGTGCCAAGGGCTATGATAATTTAGGAATACAATTACAAAAACAAAAGTAGTCTTTATTCTCAAGGGACATACATTCTAATAACACATATATGTATATGTGTATGTTCGTATATATACATATATGTGTATGTGTATATATAGGCGCACACACACACACACACACACACACACACACATATATATGCATGTATGTGTGGGTATGTATGTATATGATTAATGACCAAGGAGGGGGTTGTTGTCTGTCCTTTGGAGAAGACCAATGACATCGCAGGTGGTGTCTTGACTCATGGGTAAATTGGATTTAAGAGAGACAGAGTTGCACAAAGTCATTAGTCTCACTCTCCCTTCTAGAAACATCAAAATCTAATGGCAGGACAAAGCTGCAATCATTGGCAATGGCCTGGAATGCAGTGGACGCCCTTGCCATCTTTGTTGTCTGCCCAGGCTCTAAGTGCTCCACAGTTCTTGCTTCAGTTGCTTTTGTGTTCATTTGAACAAACTGTTCTCCACCACCAAAGGGAAATCTTAACCTGCTTCAGGTAGACACCCCGTTAACCCACTGATGGGTTAGAGGATTGTCAGTTATCCTTAACCTGGTTTAGCCCATCTTCTGAGAGGGTTTACTGGGGTGTGGCCGTTATACATACTATAGCTTCTTTGGAGCCACAGGGGAGAGTTGGGTGAAAGGTGAACATCCAAGGTGAATAAGCAACCCTGAAAAGGCTGTGCAAGATCTCATACCAGAAGTGCTAGTCCTCCCTGAGTATTCCACATATTCCTACTCCCATATAACAGGGAGAAGTATGTTAGTTTGGAAAGTTACCAGGACAGTGAGTCATGATATATTCGATAAACTTTTCCCAGAAGTAATGCAAGTATTTATTTGATTATGGTTCCAGAACTGGAGAGTGGGGATCAAGGTAAGAGAGACCAGAGGGTCCATGCAGGGATACATGACTACTTAGAGAAGATAGCTAGGGAGCAAAGTGAAACCTGGCTAGGGTCCACCTGAAATATGAATCCCATATTATCAACAAATTCTCTCCTGTCTCTTATAAGGTACTCTATTTTAGAGGGGTAGATCAGTGGGACAGGTTAGGTACACAAGACATAGTAGTCAATGACTATAGTAATCTTCTGTTTGATAAACATAAAGATGCCAGCTTCTGGGATAAGAACTCACTATTTGACAAAAGCTGCTGGGGAAACTGGAAAATAGTATGGCAGAAACTAGGCAAAGACCAACATCTTATACCATTTACGAAGACAAGGTCAAAATGGTTACATGAGGGGCAGAGTCAAGATGGCTGAGTAAAAGCAGAGATGTACTTAAGCTCTCCCCTAAACCCTGACAAATACCTATAAAAATGACTCTAAACAAATTATGGAGCTGCAAAACCCACAGAATGATGGTGTGAAGCAAATCTCCAGCACAAAGCAGCCTTGAGGGTCAATGGGAAATGTCTATCATGCTGGTCTGGGAGCTAAGCACAGTCCAGTGTAGGCTGCACCAGCACAGATGCAACCCAAACAGGTCTCAGGAAGACTGAATCACTGGCAGCCTTGCTAGTTTCCAGACTTCTCAACCCCAAAATGCTGACAAAAACTTGAAAGGTTAGTGAAAAAACTTGTTGGACCAGCTCCAGAGAGTAAAACCCTTGGGTCTCAGTCCCAGGGGGGCAGAGGGGGTAGAAGAATCCACAACTGCAGCAGCAGTGGCTGTTTCTGGAGCTTTAGGCCCACAGATTGTGGAGGGATTGATCAGCTGACTGTACACTCCCCTATCCCCACTGGATGCAGAGTCCTACCTTGCCAAACAGCTCAAGTAACTGGCTGGGGGAAATGAGTAAAAACTAGAAAAAAATCGGACTAGAGAATCTTACTTCGGTGACAAGGAAGAATCAAAACATACAACAACAAGAAGACAAAAAAGTCAAAGCTCCCCCATCCAAAGCCTCTAAGAAAAAACATGACTTGGTCTCAGACCATGGAAGAGCTCAAAAAGGATTTTGAAAATCAAGTAAGAGAAGTTGAGCAAAAGTTAGGAAGAGAAACGAGAGTCATGCAATAAAATCATGAAAAACAAGTCAACTGCTTGCTAAAGGGACCCCCAAAATGCTGAAGAAAATAACATCTTAAAGCTAGACTAACCCAAATGGCAAAGGAGATCTAAAAAATTAATGAGGAGAGAAGAATACCTTAAAAAGCAGAATGGTCAAATGGAAAAGGAGGTCCAAAAGCTCACTGAAGAAAATAATTCCTTAAAAATTAGAGTGGAGCAGATATAAATTAAAGACTTCATGAAAAATCAAGAAATCACAAAACAAAACCAAAAGAATAAAAAAATAGCATACAATATAAAATATCTCATTAGAAAAACAACTGACCTGGAAAATTGATCCAGAAAAGACAATTTAAAAATTGTTGATCTACCTGAAAGCCATGATCAAAAAAAGAGCCTAGACATCATCTTTCAAGAAATTATGAAAGAAAACTGCACTGATATTTTAGAACCAAAGTAGAAAATAGATATTGAAAGAATACACTGATCACTTCCTGAAAGAGATTCCAAAAGGGTAACTCCTAGGAATATTGTAACCGAATTTCAGAGTTCTCAGGTCAAGTAGAAAATATTGCAAGCATCCAGAAAGGAATAATTTGAGTATTTTGGAAACACAATCAGGATAACACAATATCTAGCAGCTTCTACATTAAGTGATCAGAGGGCTTGGAATATGATATTTCAGAGGACAAAGGAGCTAGGATTAAAACCAAGAATCACCTACCCAGCAAACAGAGTAAAATACTTCAGGGAATAAAATGGTCACTCAATGAAATAGATGACTTTGAACTATTCTTGATGAAAAGACCAGAACTGAATAGAAAATTTGACTTTCAAATTCAAGAATTAAGAGAAGCGTGAAAAGGTAAACAGGAAAAAGAAATCATAAGGGACTTACTAAAGTTGAACTGTTTCTGTTCCTACATGGAAAGACAATATTTGTAACCTTTCAGAGTTTTCTCAGTATTAGAATAGTTGGAGGAATTATATATATATATATGGACAGGGGACACAGGATGAAGGGATAGTATCTAAAATAATAAAATTAAGGGATGAGAAAGGAATATATTGGGAGAAGAAACACAGAGATAAAATGGGGTGAATTTTCTCTCACATGAAAGAGGCAAGAGAAGCTTTTACAATGGAGGGAGGGAGAGATGAGAGGTAAAAAATGAACCTTATTCTCATCAGATTTGACTTAAGGAAGGAATAACAAGGACACTCAATTTGGTATGAAAATTTATCTTACCCTACAGGAAAGGACAGGGGAAGGGGATAAGGGGGGATGATAGAAGGGAAAGCAAATAGGGGGAGGGGGTAATTAGAAGTAGGCACTTTTGAGGAGGAACAGGGTCAAAAGAGAATAGAAGAAATGGGGACAGGATAAGATGGAGGGAAATATAGTTAGTCTTTCACATGACTGTTATGAATGTGTTTTGTATGACTATATATGTTTAACCTATATCAAATTACTAGCCTTCTCAATGGGGGTGTGTGGGGAGAGAGGGAAGGAGAGAAGTTGGAATTCATAGTTTTAAAAATGAAAGTTAAAATTGTTTTTACATGCAGCTGGGAAATAAGACATTCAGGCAGTGGGGTATAGAAATCTATCTTGCCTTGTAAGAAAATAGAGGGGAAGGGGATAAGAGAAGGGGGGGTTGTGATAGAAGTGAGGGCAGGTTGGGAGAAGGGGTAATCAGAGTGTATGCTGTCTTTGGGTGAGAGGGAAGGGAGAGATGGGGAGAAAATTTGGAACTCAAAATCTTGTGGAAGTAGATGTTGAAAACTGAGAATAAATGAAAGAATGGAAGACAAAATAAAATAAATATTTAAAAAAAAGAATATCATCTTCCTCAAAAAACAATTGGTACATGATTTAGGCATAGAAGGTGATATCATGAACAAATTAGGAGAGCAAGGAGTACTTTACCTGTCATATCTATGGGGAATGAAAGAATTTATGGCCAAACATGAGATAGAGAAAATTATGAAATGCAAAATGGATAATTTTGATTACATTAAATTAAAATTTTTTGTACAAACAAAGCTAATGCAACCAAGATTAGAAGAGAAACAGAAAGCAGA
This sequence comes from Bettongia penicillata ogilbyi, assembly GCA_023548195.1. Lineage (NCBI taxonomy): Eukaryota > Metazoa > Chordata > Mammalia > Diprotodontia > Potoroidae > Bettongia > Bettongia penicillata. Next base: position 9,898,023 of record JAJHZJ010000131.1, read on the forward strand.
GAAACAATTTTACAGTCAGTGTCTCTGATAAAGGCCTAACTTCTAAAATACATAGAGAACTGAGTTAAATTTATAAGAATATAAGTCATTCTCCAATTGACAAATGGTCAAAGGATATGAAAAGGCAGTTTTCAGATGAAGAAATTAAAACTGTTTCTGATCACATTAAAAGAAGGTTCTAAATCACTATTGACTAGAGAAATATACATTAAAATACCCATATCACACTTATCAGATTGACTAATATGACAAAACAGTAAAATGATAAATATTGGAGAAGATGTGGGAAAATTGGAACACTAATGCATTGTTGGCAGAGTTGTGAACTGGTCCAACTATTCTAGAGAGCAATTTGGAGCTATGCCCAAAGGGATATAAAATTGTGCATACCCTTTTATCCAGCAATACCAATACTAGGTCTGTATCCCAAAGTGATCATAAAAAAGGGAAAAGAACCTATATGAACAAAAATTTTTGTAGCAGTTCTTTTTGTGGTGGTTAAGAATTAGCAATTAAGGGGATGCCTATCAAATGGGGAACGATTGAACAAATTGTGGTATATGAGTACAATGGAATATTATTGTGCCATTAGAAATAATGAGCAGGCAGATTTCAGAAAAACCTGGAAAGGCTGAGTGAAGTGAAGAGAACCAGGAGAACATTGTACACAGTAATAGTAACATTGTGTGATTACCAACTTTGACTTAGCTCTCCTCAGTAATGCAAAGATCTAAGACAATTCCAAAAGACTCATGATGGAAAATGCTATCCACATCCAGAGAAAAAGGTATGGAGTCTGAATGCAGATCAAAGCATACTATTTTCTCTTTTTTCCCTCAAGATTTTTCCCATTTGTTCTGATTTTTCATAACATTACTAACATGGAAATATGTGTAATGTAATTGTACATGTATAGACTATTTCAGGTTGCATACCATTTTGGAGAGGGGTAGAAGAGAAGAAGGGGGAAAATTTAGAGCTCCAAATTATGTAAAAGTGAATGTTGAAAACTATTCTGTGATGTTTGCTACTTGGACATCTTATTTCCTTCCATCTCCTTTTTGGAAGAAATTATTCATTATACATACATACATATTATATATATGTATATGTATACATATATAATATGTATATATATTATATATAATAAAAGAATAACATCTAAGTAGTAAGAAGCCTTTGTTTTCTTTCATTTCTCAAATGTGATCCATAGTTTCTACCATGCTTTTCTCTATCCTCCCTGTGTCTATTTCAGCACTGGATATGTGCTGAATTCAGCACTGGATTTGAGAGACATCTGCATACAGATATTTAAATTCATAGTAGCTGATAAATCACCAAGAGGTGATTAGTTTTACATACATATATACATATCTATATATAGTTACATAAGTTAGTTACACTTATAACTAACTAGAGTTTGTTATAGTTAGAGGAGAGCAAATAGACCCAGAACAGCATCTTTGGGGGACATCCAACATTAAAGGATGGGGAAATGAATGATGATCTAGCAAAGGGACTGGAAAAGGGGCAGTCAGAAAGATAAGAGGTGAATGAGGAAATAGCAGTGTCATTGAAGCTAAATAAAAAGAAAGTATCTAGGAGGGCAGAATGACCAACAGTATAAACTTCTGCCAAAAAGCAAAGGAGAATGCGGAATGAGGAAAAGCCATTGGACTGAACAATTAAAAGGTCATTGGTAGACTTGAAGAGAGTAGATTGAGTCAAGTGCTGGTTTTGTATATTAATAAGAGTTACAGTTTTGGCAGTGAAAGGGAAAAGAGAAATAGAATGATAGTTTAAAGGGATAGTGAAGGAAGGATTTTAAAGATAGAAGAAGACTAGGCATATTTTTAAGCAATGGAAAAGAATCTAGTAGACAGGGAGAGATTAAAGATGAGTCAGGGGAGTAGGGATGATGAATGGAGCAAGTTCTTGGAGTTTATGATAGGGTATGGAATCAAGGAGACAAGAAAAGACCTTGGCAAGTGGGAGGATCACCTCTTTTCCAGAGACTGGATAAAAAGGGAGAGAGAGGGAATAAGTTATGAAGAAGGGGAGATAAGTTGGCACATTGTGGGTGGCCTTAATTTTCTCAGCATAATCCCCTGACTCATCATTTTCTCATTGTTACCATGGGAATGTGAGATGCAAGGAGGCCCACATTCATTGAACAGTCCCTATCCAGAATTCCTCAGGCTTCAAAGGTCTTGCCCTGAGAATGTCATATCAGGGAATGACAGTAATAAAATAAGAGATGACTTGCTAAAGGTTTGAGGGAGAGAAGGTCCAGAACACCTGCCACGGAAATTATGACAGTCAATCAGGAAAGAATAAAAATAGTGCTATACAACAGCGAAGGCCCAGTCAAGATTAGTTGACATGAATTTGTAGTGGATGCAATCAGCACAATGTGTAACTTCCTCCACTGTTGTTCTATCTTGTAAATGTCTAATAAACAGCTCTCCTGCTCAACACACTTTGTTTTAGTTTTTAAAGAAGTATTTACTGAAAAGGCATAGCAAGAACACTACAAAATCAAATACAGAATACAAAAAAATTCCCCCTATGAAACTTGGGGTGCCCCCCTACCTTGTAGATACACACAAGTCCTTGGGAACGGTGAGCTAAAACATAGGGTACAATGTTAATGAAGCAAAAATATAGAGAACATGCATAGTCTCTTGGAACTCAAAGTATCTCTTTACAGAACCTTTATGAACTTTCTCTTAGGTATGTCTCTCTCTCTCTTTCCCTCTCTCTCTCTCTCTCTCTCTCTCTCTCTCTCTCTCTCTCCCCACAACCATGAGTCTTCGGTGTGTCTCTTTTCTTTCAGCTGAAGATATTACTTCCTTCTGGTCCTGACTATGGTTAGTGGTGGGGGAAGGGAGAAACTCAACCCTTATCTACTCTAATCCCCAAAAGTACTTCCCTTTCAAGTTCTTGACTCCAACAACCAAAGTAGAATCCTCATATGTATGATTCTTTTAGCCCATCAAGATGTTTCCTGTGTTGTATCATTGACCTTTGTGCAATTTGACTTAAGCTCTATTATCATTTCTAATTGACTTTGTGGTGGGATTGTAGGAAAATTCTTTAACTTCTCACTTAATATTTTGAGATTTCATGAATTGTGGTATCTGGACCTTCAGTGATGGCATCAGTTGAAGTGGGAATGAACACTTCCCTCTCACATGTATGACCTTTTTATACTTCTCTTGGGTCTTATATTTGAAAGTCAAATTTTCTATTCAAATCTGGTCTTTTCATCAAGAATGTTTGAAAGTCCTCTATTTCACTGAATGACCATTTTTCCCCTGAGGAATTATACTCAGTTTTTCTGGGTATGTGATTTATGGTTGTAATCCTATCTCCTTTGCCCTCCAGAATATTATATTCCAAACCTCTGATCCTTCAGTGTAGAAGCTGCTAAATCTTGTGTTATCTTGACTGTGGCTTCATGATACTAGAATTGTTTCTTTCTGGCTGCCTGCATTATTTTCTCCTGGAGCTCTAGAATTTGACATAATATTCTTAGGAGTTTTCATTTTGGGAACTCTTTCAGGAAGTGATTGGTGAATTCTTTCAATTTCTATTATACCCTCTTGTTCTAGAATATCATGACAGTTTTCCTTCATAATTTCTTTAAAGATGGTGTGTAGGCTCTTTTTTTGATCATGGCTTTGAGGTAGTCAAATAATTTTTCAATTATTCTTCCTGGATCCATTTTCTAGGTCAGTTGTTTTTCTAATGAGATATTTCACATTGCCTTCTATTTTTTTCATTCTTTTGGTTTTTTTGCTTTTTGATTTCTCATAAAGCCATTAGCTTCCATTTGTTCAATTCTAATTTTTTAAGGAATTATTTTCTTCAGTGACCTTTTGTACTTCTTTTCCATTCTGCCAATTCAAATTTTTAAGGATTTTTTTTTAAAATCAGTGAATTTTTATGCCTCTTTTTCCATTTGACCAATTCTACTTTTTAAAGAATGCTTCTCCTCATTGACTTTTTATACCTCTTTTTTTATCATTTGACCTAGTCTGTTTTTTAGGGTGTTATTTTCCTCAGCATGTTTTGTTTCCTTTACCAGTTGTTGACTCATTTTTCATGATTTTCTTGCATCATTCTCATTTCTTTTCCCAATTTTTGTTCTACCTCTTCAAAATCCTGTTTGAGCTCTTACCTATTCATATTTTTCTTGGAGTCTTTGAATGTAGGATCTTTGGCTTTGCTATCTTCTTCTGGTGTGTGTTTTGATCTTTCTTTTCACCATAGTAACTTTCGATGGTCAGAATTTTTTCCATCATTTGTTTGTTTTCCAGTCTATATCTTGACTTTTAACTCTTTGTTAAATTGGGGTTCTGCTTCCAGGATGGAGGGCACACTGTCCCAAGCTTCAGAGGTGTTATGCAGCAGTTTTCAGAGATGCTTCTAGGGATCTGTAAATTTTCAGTTCTTCCAAGGTAGTATGATCTAAGCAGAGATGTGTTTACTACTTTCCTGGCCTGTGCTCTGGTCTATAAGTGACCACAAGCACTCTTTTTTGCCCTGGAACTGTGAGGATGGTCCTTCCTCCACTGTGGCTATGAGCTCCGCTATGCTAATGCTCCTCCTTACCCTGGGACTACAACCCAGAACTGTGACTCATATTTGAGTATGAGCAAAGCAACAGAGTCCTGCCTTGGTGCTATCAAAGAGACCCCTATAATCTCCTAGGCTGTGAACTGAGAGCTCTGGAAGCAGCTGCTGCTGCTGCTGATTCAGTGGCTCCCAAGTCCTGCTCCTGATTTGTTGGGACTGGGTGTGAGCTGGTGGGGCCTGCCCTGCATTGTGCTCCACTCTCATCCAGGTGTGACAGAGCTTTACTTGCTGACCTTCTAAGTCGTTTTGGGCTGGAAAATTATTTCACTTTGTTCTTTTGGGGATTCTGTTGCTGGAGCATTATTTAAACTAGAGGCTTGGGGAGAGCTCAGGTGGGTCATTGCATTTTCTGAGGCATTTTGACTCTATCCCTGCACAACACACTTTTAAGTTCAATATGCATTATTTTCTCTACTACTTTCTTCAGTCTAGAGTGGTGGTTGGCAAACTATAAGTCATAATTTACCAACCCGGGGCATCTAGGTGGTGCAATGGATGGAGTGCAGGGTCTGGAGTCAGGAAGACTTGAGTTCAAATATGGTCTCAGACACTTACTGGCTGTGTGATCCTGGGCAAGTCACTTAACCTTGTTTACCTCAGTTTCCTCATCTATAAAATGAGCTGGAGAAGGAAATAGCAAACTTCTCCAGTATCTTTGCTAAGAAAATCCCTACTGGGGTCATAGAGAGTCAGGTACAACTGAATAGCAAAAGCAACAAATTGCTGACCCCTAGTCTAAACAATGAACAAAATAATAAATCAGGCCATGATTTGCAGTTCACTAATTCCAGAGGTGTAAATGCTCTTATAGAAAATTTAATGATTGGATCTTGTACACCAATAAACACTAGCTCCAGCCCACTTCTGAGTGTGGGCAGCAACATAGTTTGGTAGTTCTATTTGGCTTAAATGTAGAATACATGAAAGAGAATAATAGGAAATTCAGCTGGAAAGGTGAGTTGGAGTCAGATTATGGAAAATCATGGGAAACCACTGAAGGACTTTGATCAGGTGACCTTGATACAGTCCCAGAGTTGTGGTTTGGCATGATATGAACCCAGTAAGATCCAAAGGGAAGAGATTCAAGGATAAAAGACTGTGTGTGGCTGAACTGGTCAGCAGAACTGTGGATGTGTAGCCTGGACAGATTGATTGGGAATGGGATGGGAGAGGCCTGACTATATTGACGAGGGAGTTCTTGGTGTGGTATGGATTAGATTGGGAGAGTCTCTGAGCTCCCTTCCAACTTGGAGATTCTGAACTACAGGGTCAGCAAAAACACCAGCAATAGCTTATATTTTTGTAGTACTTACTATGTTCCAGGCATTGTGCTAAGTAAAGCACTTTATAATTATCACCTCAATTCATCCTTACAACAATCCTGGGAGGTAGGTGCTATTTTATCCCTATTTTACAGATGAGAAAACCAAGACAAACTGAGGTTAAGTGACTTGCCTGGGTTCACACAGCTAATAAGTGTCTGCAGTCATATTTGAACACACATCTTCCCTGACTCCAGGCTGGGTACTCTATCTTTTATATCACCTAGATGCCCCAAAAACAAAGGGAAATAACAATGGATAGGAAATTGTTAAATAGGGAACAACAATGGAGGAAGACTCTGAAGGGAGGAAAGGAAGACCAGGGCAGGGTTGATGAGAACAAGGAAAGGTCCCAAAGGATATGAAGAATGGGTTGAAGAAGAGTGTGGCAGGTTGGATCATTTTTGTCCTTCTTTGCTGAAGAAGACCATGCCATCAGAGAAATGATGACATGACTTGCACTTGACTTTGTTTTGAGTGAGGGAGGGCTGTGCAGGTCATCAGCCTCGCTTCTCCTCCACAGTCATCTGAATCCAGTGACCTGATATTTCTCAGGATGACTGGAAATGGCCCAGGATGCACTGGGAGACCTTGGGGACTTAAGGCCAAGGTCTTTGCAGGTACTCACTTATGGTGAGCAATGCCAATTCATTGAATAGGCCTGTTTAAGAAGCAGCCAGGACACAGCCCCTTTAATGAGGTCAAGAAAACAAAGACATCAGGCTGGGTGGGAAAGAGCAACAATTACTATTGATAATCACTCTAAAGCTAGAGGGGTCCAGGAGCCCTTTGCAGGGGCCCCTGGGAGTCCCAGTTTCAGAGTGTAGTAGGTTTAAGGTTTTGGGAGAGGACAGGGGACAGGAGAGGGAAGGGAAGGGAAGGGGAAAAGGAAAGGAGGAGAGGAGAAGAGAGGAGAGGAGAGGAGAGGAGAGGAGAGGAGAGGAGAAAAAGAAAGGAGGCATTAAACACCAGGTCAACTGGGCAACTTTTGGCCATCCAAATTTACCTCCCTTTGGAGAGGAGAAGGAAGGGGAGGGAGAGACAGACAGGAGAAGAGGAGGTGAGGTACCCAGCTAACATTTAGCCAGCAGAATCTACTCACAGGATCGTGGCAGGCAGAGGGAGAACCCAAAGGACACATGACAGGTGACAGGCTTGTGACCATGGATGGTCTAAGCATGAGGAACATAAGGGGGGGCATTCAGGAAATCAGGGATCAGAAAAGAGGCAGGTAGGTTATGTAGCAAAAATGAGAGATAACAGAGGGACAAATGGAATACTGCACGTTGTCCCTGAAATATTAAAAGACCTAGGGGAAAGCCTTCATCTCATAAGGTAGAGAGAGCTCATATAGAAGATTTAGGGCAGGATATGAGCAAGAAGATTGAGAAAATGTGCATGGGCTGCAATCTGAATGGACATAGGACATTGAAGTCCCTAAGAAATCATTTTGTTCTCTGTCTCCATATGCCCCCACCACATACTTCCTTGTAGAAATACTATTACAGAACAACAAGAACAAAAAATCTTGCTTCTTACTTCCCTGAATTTCAAAGATCCATCCAAACTATTTTCCTTCAGTCCCTCAATTCAAACCAGCTGTGTAGAGATGTTTCTGGCTTCTTCTCTGAGACCTCCTCCCTCTCAGTGAATTGACCTTCTATTTTAGCACCTGACTTTTTGAAGGGGCCCCAAGCCTTTCTTTTCCCCCCTACTCCTAACATTTCAAAATAATCACCTAAAGTTCTTACTGCTATTGTTTACTTGTTTCAGTTGTGCACAAATCTCTTAATCCATTTGGGGTTTTCTTGGTAAGAGATGCTAGAGTAGTTTGCCATTTTTTTCTCTAGCTCATTTTACAGATGAGAAAACAGAGACAAACAAGATGAAATTACTTGCCCAGGATCATGCAGCTAGTAGGTGTCTGAGGCTAGACGTGAACTCAGCAAGATGAGTCTTTTTAACTCCAGGCATTGTACTTCCTATCATATAAAACATAACAGTTAACGCAAAAAGGTATCTTCACAGATGAGAATGACTAAGGTCTGTTCAGGCTAGTTTGGCTGAACCAACAGGACCATCTGGAGAATCAATGAGAAAAGGTCAAAAGGGACGTTGGAGCAATGATTGTAAAGTCTATTTATGAAGGATCCTTCTGAATCTTAACCTTCACTTGAACCTTTATCAGTTTTCAGAACACTGGGCCCTCTTGTTGATTCAGGGGACTTGGTCTTCAGCCTCACAGTTTTTAATCTTTGCTATTTCCTTTTTTATTTTATTTTATCTATCTATCTATCTATCTATCTATCTATCTATCTATCTATCTATCTATCTATCTATCTATCTATCATCTATTTATTTACTTTTAGTTTCCACAAGATTTTGAGTTTCAAATTTTCTCCCCATCTCTCCCCTCTCCCACTCCAAGATATAGTGCATTCCCATTACCCCTTCCCCCAATCTATCCTCCCTTCTATCACACCCTGCCCTTCCGTTATCCCCATCTCCTCTATTTTCTTGTAAGGCAAAATAGATTTCTATACTCCACTACCTGTATTTCTTATTTCCCAGTTGTATGCAAAAACGTTTCTCAATGTTTGTTCCTAATACTTTGAATTCCAACTTCTCTCCCTTCCTTCCTCTCCACCCATCCCCACTGGGAAGGCAACCAATTCAATATAGGTCATATATGTGTAGTTATGCAAAAGACTTCCACAAATGTCATGTTATGAAAGACTAACTATATTTCTCTCCATCCTATCCTGCCCCCCATTTATTCTATTCTCTCTTTTGACCTTGTCCCTCCCCAAAAATGTTTACTTCTAATTGCTCCCTCCTCCCATTTGCCCTCCCTTCTATCATCCCCCACATGCCTCACTTATCCCCTTCTCTCCTACTTTTCTGTAGTGTAAGATAGATTTTCATACCAAATTGAGCATGTTATTCCCTCCTTAAGCCAAATGTGACAAGCATAAGCTTCACTTTTTCCCTCTCACCCCCTCCCTTTTCTCCTCCATTGAACAAGATTTTTCTTATCTCTTTCGTGAGAGATAGCTGGCCCTATTCCATTTCTCCTTTTCTCCTCCCAATATTTTCCCCTCTCAGTCCTTAATTTAATTTTTTTTATGGATATCTCTTCTGATTCAATTCAACCTGTACTCTGTGTGTGTGTGTGTGTGTGTGTGTGTGTCCCTCCACTTACCCAAGTACTGAGAAAAGTCTCAAGAATTACACATATTAGCTTTCCATGTAGGAATGTAAACAGTTCAGCTTTAAAAAGTCCTTTATGATTTCTCTTTCCTATTTACCCTTTCATGCTTCTCTTGATTCTTATGTTTGAAAGTCAAATTTTCTATTCAGTTCTGCTCTTTTCATCATGAATGCTTGAAAGTCCTCTATATCATTGAATGACCATTTATTCCCTTGAAGTATTATACTCAGTTTTGCTGAGTAGGTGATTCTTGATTTTAATCCCAGTTCCTTTGACTTCTGGAATATTATATTTCAAGACCTTTGATCCCTTAATGTAGAAGCTGCCAGATCCTGTGTTATCCTGATTGTATTTCCACAATACACGAATTGTTTCTTTCTAGTTGCTTGCAATATTTTTTTCTTGACCTGGGAACTCTGAAATTTGACTATAATATTCCTAGGAGTTTCTCTTTTGGGGTCTCTTTCAGGAAGTGATCAGTGGATTTTTTCAATATTTATTTTGCCCTCTGGTTCTAGAATATTAGGGCAGTTTTCCTTGATAATTTCATGAAAGACAATGTCTAGGCTCTTTTTGTGATCATGGCTTTCAGGTAGTCCCATAATTTTAAAATTGTCTTTTCTGGATCTATTATCCAGGTCAGTTGTTTTTCCAATGAGATGTTTGACATTATCTTCCATTTTTTCAGTCTTTTGTTTTTGTTTTTTAACTTCTTGGTTTATCTCATAGTCATTAGCTTCCCTGAATTCCAGTCTCTCTTTCAGAGAACTATTTTGTTCAATGAGCTTTTGAATCTTCTTTTCCATTTGACTAATTCCGCTTTTTAAAGCCTCCTTTTCCTCATTAGCTTTTTGGACTTCTTTTTCAAATTGAGTTAGCTTATTTTTCACGGTGTTATTTTCCTCATCTTTTTTTTGGTTCTCCTTTAACAAGTTACTGACTCACTTTTCAAACTCTTCTATGACTTGAATCCATTTCATATTCATTTTGGAGGTACTGGAGGCAGAAGCCTTGACTTCCTCTGGCAGTATGCCTTGTTCTTCCTCACCCAAAAGAATAGAAGGAGACACCTTTTCACCAAGAAAGTAAGTTTCTATGGTCTTATGTTTTTTTCCCCTTTTTTGGGCATTTTCCCAGCCAGTTACTTGACTTCTGAATCTTTTGTCAAGAGGAGGGTCCTAGTGCTCCTCCTCCCCCAGGACCATGCTCAAGGCTGAGATTCAGATCAGCTGCTCAATTTCCTCAGGGCCTCTGGGTGGGGGTGGGGCCACTACAGAGGGCTGAGGTTCAGATCAGCTGCTTAATTCTCCCAGAGGCTTTAAGCTGAGCTGCCTGGACAACGGACCCAGGCTGCTTCCATGGCCACCATAGCTGCCTGCTGTCTGCTACTGCTGCTGCCACCTCTGTCGCTGCCTGGGGCCAATGCTGGGGGGACCCCACTCCCCTCTTGCCTAGCTGGGAAAGCCTTTCCACATTGACCTTTGGAAGTTTCTTTGTTGCTTGTGGGTTGAGGGATCTGGGACCCTCCCTGCTGGAATTCTGTCCTGGAGGTCTGTTCAGGTCGTGTTCCTCCTAGTGCTGCATGGCCAGGGCTGGGCTCTGCTCTGTTCAGCATCTTGTGAGATAGACCTTTCCTGTTGGCCTTCCAGGTTACCTTTGGCAGGAAATGTCTTTTACTCTGTTGTTCTGTGGCTTCTGCTATTCTAGAATTTGTTGAGAGTCAATTTTTAAAGGTATTTTGTGGGCTGCGGGGAAAGGGCTAGAGTATATGTGTCTTTCTACTCTGCTATCTTGGCTCTGCCTATCCAATTCTGCTTTTTGAGGTATTCTTCTACTCATTAGCTTTTTAGACCTCTTTTGCCATTTAAGTTAGCCTATTTTTTAAAATGTTATTTTCTTTAGCATTTTTTGGGGTCTCCTTTAGCAAGCTGTTGACTTGTTTTTCATGATTTTCTTGCATCACTCTCATTTCTCTTCCCAATTTTTGCTCTACTCCTCTTATTACATTTTCAAAATCCTTTTTGAGCTCTTCCATGGCCTGAGACCAATTCATGTTTTTCTTGGAGTCTTTTGATGGAAGAGCTTTGACTTTGTTTTCTTCTGTTTGCATGCTTTGGTTTACCTTTGCTATTTCCTAAGACTTCATTTGTACCTGGCCATCCACTCAAATCATCCAAACCCCAGCTTGTAGGTTTCATGGGGCCAGTGGGGCTTTGTAGATTTCAATGTCAGCTGTGCCCAAACCCCTATGGGCTAGCTCCCTTGCTTTGCTGCTATTAGTGATGGGGTGCTTGGGTGCCTGTGCTTGGACCCCAATTCTAAAATCACATTTCTCTCTAGCCTCGAAACACCATCCCTGAAGTTTCTCTTCGGCTCTAGGACACTGTTCCTAATCATGAGTGGGACCCAGCAAAACACTTATCTGTCTCCCTGTAAAAGTAGCCACCTGTATGGATAGAATTTATTAGTTTGAACTGACTGTGTGCTGGCTCATAAAGACATGTACTACTCACTGGACTATCATATACATCCTGGACTCCTCATTATGTGCATCCTAGATTTAGACATATGTATACTCCCTACATTTATCTTCTCAAAATAAGACATTGATGGGAGTATCCTGGGTATTTCTCAGTCAATACTGACCATTAGTTGGCTTAGTGATGGAGACCTAAAACTAAACCTCCACATTAGCCCCACTTTGGGCTATTTCCTGATGAGCTCTAGGTAAAATACCTGTGCAATAGATACTAAAAGTGCATATTCCTTTAGGAACTGACCACTCCTTAACCACTCCCTAATCCCTCCCTGAATCACCTAGTTAGCATATTTGGCACATGTTTTACTATAGTTTATCCTATCTAAACTTTAACTGTACCCCTCTAAGGCGCAGGTTCCTTAAAAACCCTTGCCTGCTGAAAAAGGTAACAATAAATCTTTGCCAACTTGACTTCGATAATGCTTGAGTTTGCAAATTCATTCCAGATGATCCCCTCCTGTGCTCTGGTCCTTGAAGGGTCCCTGAGTACCCCACCTTTCCAACCCCATCACCAGAATCATTGTCGCTTACTGCCAAGTCTAGTCCTTCTTTCCCCTCTCTGATCTCCACATGCTGCTGAAGAGGAGTTTGCATTCTAGGGTTTATTTACAGAAGAAAAGAGAATATTTTCATTCAGGAACAATACACCAGGGTACGGCAATTAGAAGTGCATACGAAAAGAAAATCCAGACTGAGTGGCACCTTAGCTTTCTAACCTAATCCTTAGCCAAAGTTCTCCAGACCCATCCTGATTCCCTCTAGAATACATATCTATCCTAACCACAATGTATATGTAGCTATTAAGTTCAGACTTCATTCCTCAGGAGCTTGGCCAACGACATCCCCTCCACCCTACAGTCCTAGGAATTCCCCCAAGGGTTCATAGAAGTCTTTCTCTAATGCTATGGCTGGAGCCTCCATCTAGGAGTGTTCTCCACCCTATTAGCTAGTAGCTATTAGTGCCCAGTTCCATTTGATGAATTAACATCAATTAGTTTTTTTTGTTTGCTATTGTTTGATCAGTTGGTCATGTCTAACTGTTTGTGACCTCATCTGGAGTTTTCTTGGCTAAGATGCTGGAGTGATTTGCCATTTTCTTCTCCAGCTCATTTTACAGATGAAGAAACTGAGGCAAACAGTGTTAAGTTACTTGCCCACTGTCACACAGCTAGCAAGTATCTGAGGCCAGATTTAAACTTGGGTCCTTCTGACTCTAGGTCCTACATTATATCCACTGAGTTGCCTAGCTGCCCCAATAAATTTTTACAAAGGGATAGTTTCATTGAAGATATAGCAAGAAGGAAAGTACTAACAGAGAAATGCCCCCAGTGCCTTCAGGGCATACTCTCCCTTCTATCACCTAGGTCCTGAAAGACTGCTCAGACTTAACTCAATTTGATCCCACAAAGTTCATATCCAAATTCCAGCAGACGCTGCTTGGTCCCAAAGTCACTCCTTAATCATCAGAGCCTCAATGCTGGATGACCTGGTTGTAAAACTCAGCATAAACTACTCCAAGACTTCTTGGTGGCTCCCTCGCCTGACCTTTGGAAACTCACAAAAATCATAGCAACCTCCAATCCTTCTCATTTAAAACAGGAAAGAACAAATGATAAGGCAAAGAACTAAGGCTTGTATTCACAGGTCACATGTCAGTCTCATATGAGGAAGTCTGGAGACTTCTCTCCTTAAAGGAAGGATATACACACATATGTGTACATGCATGTATATACATACATAAACACAAACATAATATATAATGTGTGCATATGTGTGTATATATGTGTATACTTATGTGCATAAGTGTATATACACATGTGTGTATGGTTAAGTGTGTATACACATGTGTGTATACATATACATGCATTGTGCATGTATGCACACATGCATCTATATACACACATCTGTATGAGCATATGCACACATACCAATATATAAAACACATGTGTATATACATACATATAATGCATATACATATGCACACAAACGTAATCCTGGGAGGTAAGTGCTGCGATTATCCTTATTTTACAAATGAGAAAAGTGAAGTGACTTATAAGTGACTTCCCAGAGTCACACAGCTGGTAAGTGTCTGAAGTCACATTAGAACTCAGGTCTTCTTGATTACAGAACTGTTTTTTTTTCTTCCGCTTACCATTGAATTATTGACATTTTCCTCTTTACTTTCTTACATCTAGACAAGCAATAAATCAAGTCTTGGTTTACAGCATTTGCTGATTCCTGAGGCGTAAATGCTGTCTGAAAACTTAACAATCAGATCTCTTCCCTGTTCATCTTTTCATGCTTCTCTTGATTCTTGTGTTTGAAAGTAAAATTTTCTATTCAACTCTGGTCTTTTCATCAAGACTCCTTGAAAGTCCTCTCTTTCATTCAATAACCATTATTTCCCCTGAAGTATTATACTCAATTTTGCTGGATAGGTGATTCTTGGTTTTAATCCTAGTTCCTTTGTCTTCTGGAATATCATATTCCAAGACCTTCAGTCCCTTAATGTAGAAGAGGCTAGATCTTGTGTTATTCTGATTGTATTTCCACAATACTCAAATTGTTTCTTTCTGTCTGTTTGCAATATTTTCTCCTTGACTTGGGAACTCTGGAATTTGGCTACAATATTCCAACAAGTTTCTCTTTTCGGGTCTCTTACTGGAGGTGATTGGTGGATTCCTTCAATATTTATTTTATCCTCTGGTTCTAGAATAGCAGAGCAGTTTTCCTTGATAATTTTATGAAAGATGATGTCTAGGCTTTTTTTTGATTGTGGCTTTCAAGTGGTGCCATATTTTTAAATTGTCTCTCCTGAATCTATTTTCCAGGTCAGTTGTTTTTCCAATGAGATAGTTCACATTATCTTTCATTTTTTTGGTTTTGTTTTGTAATTTCTTGGTTTCTCATGAAGTCATTAGCATTCATCTGCTCCATTTTAATTTTTAAAGAACTATTTTCTTCAAAGGAGCTTTTGAACCTCCTTTTTCATTTGGCTAATTCTGCTTTTTATAGTATTCTTCTCCTTATTGGCTTTTTGGACTTCTTTTGCCAATTGAGTTAGCCTATTTTTAAAGGTGTTATTTTCTTCAGCATTTTTTGGGTCTCCTTTACCAAGCTGTTGACTTATTTTTCATGATTTCCCTGCATCACTCTCATTTCTCTTTCCAATTTTTCCTCCACCTCTCTTACTTTATTTAAAAAATCCTTTTTGAGCTCTTTCATGGCCTGATACCATTGCATATTTATTTTGGAGGTTTTGGATGCAGAAACCTTGACTTTTATGTCTTCCTTTGATGGTAAACATCGTTCTTCCTCATCTGAAAGGATGGAAGAAAATGCCTGTTCACCAAGAAAGTAACCTCCTATAGTCTCATTTTTTTCCCAGTTTTTTGGGCATTTTCACAGTCAGTTACATGAATTTTGAGTCCTTTATCAAGAAGAGGGTATACTCTGGGGACCTATAAGTTCTCAGTTCCTTCAAGGTAGCACTATCAAGGGAGAAGAGTTTACTCCTCTCCTGGTCTGTGCTGTGGTCTGGGAACTACCAAAGCTTTTCTGCACAGGATCTGTAAGTAGAATTCCCTTTCCAGAGACTCCACCAGCTCCACCGTGCCAGCATTCTTCCTTACCCCAGGACTGCCACTCAGGGCTGAGACCCAGATCAGGACTTCAGTTCCCGCAGGGTATTTAGACTGAGGGCACCAAAAATGGATACTGCTGATGCTGCTGCCACTGCTTGAGGCTGGGGCTAGGGGAGGACCCTTCTCCCCTCTCACCCAGGTGAAAAAGCTTTCTCTCTGACCTTTGAAGCTGTCTTTGACTTTGTGGTTGAGGGATCTGGAAACCTCAGGTGCTGCCAGGGATTTCACCCTGAAGGCCTGCCCCAGTCCTGCCCCTTTCCATGCCATACTGCCAAGGCTGGGCTGGGCTCTGTGGACTGCACTCCGCTCCATGCCCCATGTGATAGACCTTTCCTTTCAGCCTTGCAGACTGCCTTGGTCTCGAAATCTTTTCACTCTTTTGTTTTGTGGCTTCTGCTGCTATAGAATTTGTTGTGTCATTTTTTTTTTACAGGTATTTCATGGGCTGTGGGGGAAGAGCTAGAGTACATCCTTGGTGGGTGGTGGAGGTAGTAGTATATTGATGTATTGACATTTCTTTTGCCATGTGCCCTGACTTACCCCTGCTGCCTGCTTAAAGCTCTCAATGGCTAACCATTGCTTGAAGAGTAAAGTCCAAATAAGAATGTGTCAGAGGAAGCCTAGGACCCAGGGACTAAGCAGAGTTATTTGGAAGCTAAAAAAGTAAAGGCAGAAGAAGAAATCTGTCAGTTGAAAAACTTGAAGCTAAGCTAGGGAAGTAAGACTTCCTAGTGAAATCCCATACTCGTGACAGGAAGCAGATTGCTGGGTTTAAGCATAGAGCAACCAAAGCTTGAGTCTGATTGTCAGCAATCCTCTGGAAAAGGGAAGGAAAAAGATTTCACTGCTGAGAGGGGAGAAACTCAGAAGGAAAAGACAGGGACAAATCACATGCTCCCAATGATTTCTGGCACAGTCCCATTACCTGAGCATTCAAGGTCCTTATTAAGGAAAAATAAAGTATCTGTTGTGATCTTTAGGAATGAATTGTGTGCCAAGTTGAATTATTCTGAATTTTGATGTAATAGAACATTGTCTCTTATCTTGAGGCAAAGGCAGGAAATAATAACAGAAATGGAGATTTAGTTAGCTAAGTGATCATGTGAAAATATGAATGATGCCCCCAATCTTGGCATGTCAACAAGATATTTCCTGGTTGGCCAAGAGTGAACTGAGGATTATAGAACATGTAGTAAATACAAGCTTCTCTATTGGTAATTTCAACTCAATACAGAAAACTAGGGGGTAGGGGATAAATCCCTATATCATCTGAGGGGGGTGTACTCTTGAAGAGAAGACTATTTCTATTGTTGTATATGTAAAAGGAGACTAGTCAATGAGCTCAACCCTTATGAGCATGTGCAGAATCATCAGTTTTTTCGGTCCCCATGAGGACTATATAAATATTAGCTATTTGAATAGTAGTAGTGGTAGTAGTAATAGTAGTAGTAGTAGTAGTAGTAATAGTAGTAGTAGTAGTAGTAGTAGTAGTATAGTAGTAATTATAGTAGTGGTAGTAGTGTTAGTTGGTTGGTTGATGTCCTTAGTTCTTGAAGAGGACCAAAATGACATCATCACAATAAAGTGAAGTTTCAGTGTGTATGACTGTGGCTGATCAGACCAATATGAGCTCAGAATTCTCTACCACAATTGGGCAGATAGTCCATGTGAACATTTGGAATGGTTATGCCAAATTTATGGATTCTATGTTTCCTTTGTGCTGTTTCAATTCTGCTTTAGTCCTAGGGCACAGAACCTTTTCTGATATGGGCAGGCCATGCTGAGCGGTCCTGTGCCTGTGTCTCCCATGTCCCACAATCAAATCTAGAGTTCTTTCTTTTTTTGAAGGCAGAACCAGAACATTTATTCAGACATCAGAAAGGCAAATCCATCACAGCAACAAAAATATATACACAATAACAATACAGAGAACGACACCATCCCCAAGCCTTCCCTTTGCTAGGCTCCCCACAAACCAGCTCCATTAAACTAGCCAGCAGCTTACATCCTTCCTAGCTCTGACTGTGCTCAAGATTTTTTCTCAGCTCTGCTCTAGTTCCACCTTTTCCTGTTCTATATTTCCTTTCCAACCAATTAAGCGAACTCCCATGACACAGTCCCTGTGACTCAGATTCATGTAACTCAGGAATCCATGTGACCTAAGCAGACCACATGATCCTATTAATTACATGAAATATTTCCCCATTTAAGTTAGAATTACATAATCTCTTTCTCATATTGTGATTTGAGTAAAATGGCATCTTCATTTTAAAAATAGACTGAGTCTATGACTCCTGCCAAAGTCCACCAGCATTGTAGTTAAAGCATATTGCTACATGACCAGAGGGGGGCACACACTATAGAATCCTAAATGAGAATATTTGCTTCTCAGTAAGGCCTAAGGGTATCAAATTAAAATCAAATTCCTCTTTGAGTATTGGATATCCTGTTTTATGTTAACAGATGTAAAAAGAAATTGGAAAAATAAAACAAAACAACAAAAATCACTACCAACTTTGCAAGCAATCAAAATGAGCAAACCACTTCTACTTTAGCCATTTTCCAAATACAGAAGCAAGATAAATAAAAACGGAAGACAGAAAATAGAAAGGAAAAAAAAATGTTTTGATTCATACTCTGAGTACATCAGTTTTCTATCTGGACATAGATATTATTTTCTATCACAAGTTCTTTGGCATTGTGATAGATCATTGTATTCATTAGAATGACTAATGCTTGCATAGTTGATAACCTTTTTACAATATTACTGTACTGGATAACTTATTCTCTGGTTCTGCTTATAACACTTTGCATCAATTCACATACAATTTCCCCAGGGTTTTAGGAAATCATTCCCATCATCATTCCTTACGGCACAATAGTGTTCCATCACAGTCATATACTATAACTTGTTCAGCCATTCCCCAATTGATAGGTATCCCCTCAGTCTCCAATATCCCACAGACCCTCGATTCTCTTAATGGTGCGTGGGTTTTCAAAATTGTCCAATCTTTTCATGCTTCTCTTGATTCTTGTGTTTGAAAGTCAAATATTCTATTCAACTCTGGTCTTTTCATCAAAAATGCTTAAAAGTCCTCTCTTTCATTGAATGACCATTTTTCCCCTGAAGTATTATACTCAGTTTTGTTGGGTAGGTGATTCTTGGTTTTAATCCTAGTTCCTTTGACTTCTGGCATATCATATTCCAAGACCTTCAGTCCTTTAAGGTAGAAGATGCTAGATCTTGTGTTATCCTGATTGTATTTTCACAATACTCGAATTGTTTCTTTCTGTCTGTTTGCAATATTTTCTCCTTGACCTGGGACTCTGGAATTCAGCTACAATATTCCTAGGAGTTTCTCTTTTTGAGTCTCTTTCAGGAGGTAATTGGTGGATTCTTTCAATATTTATTTTATTCTCTGGTTCTAGAATAGCAGAGCAGTTTTCCTTGATAATTTCATGGAAGATGATGTCTAGGCTCTTTTTTTGATCATAGCTTTCAGGTAGTCCCATAATTTTAAAATTGTCTCTCCTGAATCTATTTTCCAGGTCAGTTGTTTTTCCAATGAGATAGTTCACATTATTTTCCATTTTTTATTCTTTTGGTTTTGTTTTGTGATTTCTTGGTTTCTCACAAAGTCCTTACCTTCCATCTGCTCCATTCTAATTTTTAAAGAACAGTTTTCTTCAGTGAACTTTTGAACCTCCCTTTTCATTTGGCTAATTCTGCTTTTTATAGCATTCTTCTCCTCATTGGCTTTTTGGACTTCTTTTGCCAATTGAGTTAGCCTATTTTTAAAGGTATTATTTTCTTCAGCATTTTTTGGAGTCCCCTTTAACAAGCTGTTGACTTGCTTTTCATGATTTTCTTGCATCACTCTCATTTCTTTTCCTAATTTCTTCTCCACCTCTCTTACTTGATTTAAAAAATCCTTTTTGAGCTCTTTCATGTGATTGAAACCATTGCATATTTATTTTGGAGGTTTTGGATGTAGAAGCCTTGACTTTTGTGCCTTTCTCTGATGGTGTGCATCTTTCTTCCTCATCTGAAAGAATGGAAGAAAATACCAATTCACCAAGAAAGTAGTCTTCTATAGTCTTATTTTTTTCCTTTTTTTGGACATTTTTCCAACCAATTAACTTTTGAGTCCTTTGGTAAGAGGAGAGTACACTCTGGGGACCTGCAAGTTCTCAGTTCCTCCAAGGTGGCACAATCAAGGGAGAAGAGTTTACTCCTCTTCTGACCTGTTCTCTCATCTAGGAGCAACCAGAAGCACTCTCCTACTGAAGATCTGCAAGTAAGATTGCCTGTCCAGAGCCTCCACCAGCTCCACCAGTCAGTGCTCCTCCTCATCCCAGGACTGCCACTCAGAGCTGAGACTCAGAGCAGATGCTCAGTTTCCCAGGGTTTTTAATCTGAGGGCTCCAAAAATGGACGCTGCTGCTGCAGTGGCTGTTGCCAGTAGGGCCAGAACATGTTCTCTTCTCACCCAGGTGAAAGAGCTTTCTCACTGATGTTTGAAGTTGTCTTTGACATTTGTGGGTTGAGCAATCTTGGAACTATTGCTGCTGATGGCTTGCTGAAGACTGATCTGATCCTGCCTCTGCCAAAGGGTGTGGTCAAGGCTGGGCTGAGCTTCGCTTCTGGTGATGTGCTATAGACCTTTCCTTTCCTGTTGGCCTTCCAGTCTGTCTTGGACCGGAAATCTCTTTCACTCTGCCATTTTGTGGCTTCTGCTGCTCTAGAATTTGTTTAGAGTCATTTTTTACAGGTATTTTATGGGCTATGGGGAGGAGCTTCTACAAGTCCATCCTTCTACTCCACCATCTTGGCTATGCCCCCACCCCCAAATCCAGAGTTCTTGAGAGAGACCTTGAGAGTGTCCTTGTATTGCTTCTTCTGACCACCATGTAATCGCCTGCCCCATGTGAGTTCTCCATAAAATAGTCTTTTTGGCAAGTGTACGTTTTGCATTCAAACAATATGGCCGGTCCATCAGAGTTGCGCTCTCTGAAGCATAGCTTGAATGCTTGGTAGTGTAGTTTGAACAAGGACCTCAGTGTCTGGTACCTTATCCTGTCAGGTGACCTTCAGAATCTTGCTATAACAGTTCAAATGTAAGCAATTCAGTTTCCTGGCATGGTACTGGTAGACTATCCATGTTTCACAGGCATACAACAATGAGGTCAGCACAACAGTTCTGTAGACCTTCAGTTTGCTAGTCAGTCTAATGCTTCTTCTCTCCCAAACTTTTCTTTGGAGTCTCCCAAACACTGAGCTAGCTGTGACAATGCCTGCATCAGCCTCATTGTCAATGTGTACATCCCTGGAAAGTACACTACCAAGGTAACTGAGCTTATCCACAGCATTCACAACTTCTCCATTTGTGGTAACTGATGGTTACACACATGGATGGTATGGTGGTGGTTAATGGAGCACCTGTGTTTTCTTGGTGTTGATTATTAGGCCAAAATTAGCAAAAGCAGCAGAGAATTGATCCATGCTTTGTTGCATCTCAGTTTCATGGCTGCATTTGAGTTTGTTTGAACACTGAAAATTTTATGAAGACATAGAGACCCTTATCATCAATGTGCCAAAAGAAAACAAGCTTATAATTCTGTGTGACTTTAATGCTAGAGTAAGCTCACACCACCAGACTTGGCAAGGAGTCCTAGGGAGGAAGGGAGTTGGAAACAGCAACAGCAATGGTCATTTAGTGCTGAAGACTTGTGCATCATATGACCTTCTCATCACCAACACTGTTTTCCATTTACCTAAACCCAATAAAACTTCATGGATGCACCCTCACAGCAAACATTAGCATCTAATAGGCTATGTGATTTTAAGAAGAGGCAGACAAGATGTGAGTGACAAAGGCAATGTGTAGTACAGAGTGCTGTACTGATCATAGACTTATCCTTTTCAAGCTAAATATTCACATTCATCAAAAGTGCTGCCCCTAAGGTAAAATGACTACCAGAAGAATTAATGTCAACTAATTAGAGCCCTTCTCTGAGCGTGAACAGTTTGTTATTAACTTGGAGGGAAAGGTGAGCCAATATATAGTTGGCAACTGTGCAGCAGAAAAGGAGTGGGCAGCTTTCAGAGATTTAGTATACAGCACTGAATTTGCTCATTGGGGTCAGAACACTCACAAGCACCAAGACTGGTTTAATGAAAACGATGGGGAAATCTAGAAGCTGCTAAACGAAAAACGAGAACTTCACAGGATTTACCAGCATGATAGTTCATCCATCTCTCAGAAGGTAGCACTTAATTCCGTCAAAAGTAAAGTGTGAACAAAGCTTAGAGAGATGCAGGATTCCTGGCTCAGTAAGAAGGCAGATGAAATTCAGTTTTATGCTGACAGTAACAATCCAAAGAGATTTTATGATTCCCTGAAAGCTATTTATGAACCAAAAACCTATCATGCATCACAACTACTCAGTGCTGATGGTACCACATTGATTAGTGATAAGGACATGATCCTAGAGAGATGGCCTGAATGCTTCCATAGTGTTCTCAACAAGCCATCATCAATCAATTCTGAGGCCATTGACTGTTTAGGTTGAAGTCAATCCCTCCTTAGCTAAACTTACAAGAAGAGGTTTTGAATGCCATTAGCCTCCTCTCATGTGGCAAAACTCCTGGTGCTGATTCTATTCCAGCTGAGATTTACAAGGTAGGGGGACCATTGCTCACACAAAACCTGACTGAAATATTCCAGGTTATATGGCAAGAGGAGGTTATCCCCCAGGAGTTCAAGGATGCCTCCATTGTCCATCTCTATAAGGGTAAAGGGAATAGATTGTCCTGAGGCAATCGTGGGGGGGGGGGGTCTCTCTTTTAGCCATTCCTGGCAAGATTCTTGCTAGAGTCCTCCTTCATATGCTGATCCTTCACCTGGAAGATGGTCATATACCTGCGAGCCAGTGTGGCTTCAGAAAGGGCTGAGGAATAGTCATTAGGGTGTTTGCTGTCCCACAACTCCAGAAAAAATTCCAGGAGCAGAACAGAGGTCTGTATGCAATATTTGTAGATCTGACCAAGGCCTTTAACACTGTTAGTCTTGACAGTTTATGGGAAATTATGACAAAATTTGGTTGCCCAGATAAGTTCATCAACATTGTATGTCAATTTCATGATGGCATGTTTGCCTGGGTTCTGGATAGTGGACAATGCTCTTGTGCCTTCCCAGTCACCAATGGAGTGAAATAGGGCTGTGTACTTGCTCCCATGCTTTTTAGCATGATGTTTTCAGCCATGTTGTCAATGCTTTCAATGAGGATGAAGAAGTAGTGGTAGTATAGTAGTAATTGTAGTAGTAGTAGTAATAGCAATGGTGGTCTTAGTGGTAGTAGTAGCAGTAGCAGCAGTATCAGTAGTAGTAGTAGTAGTAATAGTAATAGTCAAAGAAGATTTTAGGGAGGGGGAAGAGCCAGTTAAACATTTACCAGCACACTGATACCAGACACCCACCCCTTAAAACAAAGAATTAAGAAAGAAGAAAAAGAACTTAACAACACTAAACAATACATCCACCAAGTCCAACATCAAATGCAGTGTTCTGTAGCCATAGTCCCCCACCTCTAGAAAGAGGGAGAGGCAGAGTCTCATGTTTCTTTCTTGTATCCAACCTTAGTCATCATAATTACACAGCATTCAGTTTTTGCTTTGTTATTATTTTCCTCTCCATTCACTTGAGGAAGTTTTTCGAAGGGAGAGAAGGGTATGAATTAACAGAAAGGAAGGTGGGGGAGGGAGGGCATGCTAGGTCAGGAATGATGGTGGCAGTGGGAGTGGAGAGGTGGGGAGAGATGTAAGTGATATTTCAGAGATGTTACTGGGATGACTTGCAAAATGTCTGGATGTAGGGGGTGAGAGAGAAGGAAGAGTCACAAGTGACTAGAATTTTCAGCCTTGGAGTCTGGGAGAATGTCTGTGCCATGGACAAAAATAGAAGGCAGCCAGGAGTGGGGTGGGATGATGACTTTGATTTTAGGAACTTTGAGTCAGAGATCCTTCTCTGATGCCTCTTCTTGGCATGGAACTGGTCCTGGCTTCTCTTAGTCTAGGCTGGCCAAATCCAGGCTCTGCTAGGTTCCACCAATCTGGAAAGACAGCCAAGTCCAGCCCCAGTGATGACTGTGTCTGTGCTGTTTGAGGTTCAGCCCAGCTAAGTCCCAGGAGGGTCACCCCCCCTCTCCCAGCAGGCTGATACACTCTTTCTCCTCCCTCCCTCTCCCTCCCTCTCTCCCTCCCTCCTTCCCTCCCTCTCTCTCTCTCTCTCTCTCTCTCTCTCTCTCTCTCTCTCTCTCCTCTTCTCTTCTTTCTTTCTTTAGTCATGGCAACCTATGAAACAAATCAAAAGACAAAATGGCCTATGCAGCCCCTTCTCAGTTACTACAGCTATGAGTGTGACAACAGAAATGGAGGCCAAGAATGCTCTGAATAAAACCATTTTAGACTAGCTATAAACATTAACTGTTGATATGCTAAATCTAAGATCTTTGTCCAATGACTAATGAGTTGATACCATGGTAGGGGAAGTGAATGAAATCAATATTGACATTCTCACTAAAAATCAAACCAGGAGACAGAAGGAAGCCGCTGCTAAATGGTAGCATGTCTCACAGGTTCTCCTTGGAGAGGCCAATCAAAGTGCTGGCAATGAGAGTTTCAGCTCACAGCCAAAGACAGTGAGAAACGCCATTACACTGGATTCTTGGTCATCTTGCCTTGTGGTGCTTCTAATGGGCATACACATCCTACCTGTCTTCTTCTTAGCCTTTGATTGATTGATTCATGCTTTGCTGGATCACTGGCTCCCATATCTATATGTCCCCACTCCTCACTAAAACAGAAGTCATTATTTTCTTCTCACAACCCCATCCCTCTTCCCAATTTTCCTATTTCTGTGGAAGGCCCCACAGTCCTTCCTGGCACCCAGCTTTATAACCTCAGAGGCGCTCTTATCTTCTCCCTCTCCCTCACCCTGCCACCATATCCTATCAGTTACTGAGTCTTATTGATTCTACCTCTGTGTCATCTCTCCCATCCATCACTTTTGGCCACTGCTCTAGTTCAGGCTGCCATCATTTCTTGCTTGGACTGTTATGATAGCTGTTGTGACTGCTGTGATTGCATCTAAGTGGTACAGTTGATAGACTGCTGGGCCTGGAGTGAGGAAGACCTCAGATACTTACTAGTTTGTGACCCTGGACCTCAGTTTCCTTAACTGTAAAATGGGGATCACAATAGCACCAATCATCCAGGGTTGTTGGGAGGGTCAAATGAGATTCTATTTGTAAAGTGTTTAGCATGGCACTTGGCACATAGTGGTTGTAAGTAAGCAACCACTATGCTTAATGTTTACCCCTTTCCCTTTCTTTCCCTTCTCCCTGACTCCAATCCTTACCCCTTCCAGCCCAACATAGCTGCCAAGTTAATATTATTTATTCACAGGTCTATATAAGTTTGCTGTTGTTGTTTAGCCATGTCTAACTCTTTGTCACCCCACTGGGAGTTTTCTTGGCAAAAATACTGGAGTGTTTTGCCATTTTCTTCTCCAGTTCATTTTATAGATAAGGAAACTGAGGTAAACAGAGTTGTGACTTTCCCAGGGTCACACAACAAGTAAGTGTCTGAGGTTGGATTTGAACTCAGGAAGATGAGTGCTCCTGACTCTAGGCCTGGTGTACTGTGCACTATGGAGTCACCTAGCTGCCCTCTACATAAGTTACTCCCCTGCTCAAGAACCTTCAGTGTGTCCCCACTGTGTCTAGGATAAAATACAAACTCTTCTATTGGAAATTAAGGACCTTCACAGTTTAACTCCAATACATCTCTCTAAACCGATTTCACATCACTGTCCACAGGCATTCCACCTTCTGAACGATGTGGACCATTCCCTATTTTCTGCCCATGACATTCTATCTCCAGCATCTGTGATTTTGTACTGGCCATGCCTGGATGCTCTCCCTCCTTGTTCTTTAACTCTTGCAAACCCTCATCACTGTTCAAGGCTCATCTCTTACTGTGCATAATGTTCTCCTGGCTCCACTCATTTCACTCAGCATCAGTTCATATAAATCGTTCTAGGTTTTTCCGAAGTCCTCCTGTTCATCATTTCTTATAGCACAATAGCATTCCATGATATTCACATATCACAACTTGTTCAGCCATTTCCCAAATGATGGGCATCCCCTCAATTTCCAGTTTTTGGCTGTCACAAAAAGAGCGCCATGAACATTTTTGTGTATGTAGGTCCTTTTCCCATTTTTTATGATCCCTTTGGGATACAGCCCTAGAAGTGGCATTGCTGGGTCAAAGGGTATGCACATTTTTATAAATTAAATAGTAATTGTTTCTCTCTTACCCAGGAACTCTGAGAGTCTTCTCCTCCCAGTTTGATTTTTTTTTTTATTGAAAGGACTATCCTTTGAGCAATTACTTAAAGAAGTCTATTCAATGAATGGGTATCTCACTCAACGTGAGAATGTTATAAGACTTTAAACTGAAAGAGCCAGGGTCTTCCATTGCATCCTGGGCTGCCTCCAACCTTCTCAGTGAATATCTGGCCACTGGACCCAGATGACTCAGGAGAAGAAAGTAAGGTTGGTGACCTTGCACAGCCCTCCCTCACTCAAATCAAAGTCATCTGCAAGTCATGTCATCATCTTGATGTCACGGTCTTCTTCAAGAACGAAGGACAAACACCACCACAACAACAAGCATACTTCCTACAAGGAGCCTTCCCAATCCCCTCCAAAGGTTAGTGCTCAAATGCACATGTATACACACATGTGTATGCACATGCTATATACATATACATGTATATGCATACGTATATGCATATGCA
The DNA here is from genome assembly GCA_023548195.1 of Bettongia penicillata ogilbyi. NCBI lineage: Eukaryota > Metazoa > Chordata > Mammalia > Diprotodontia > Potoroidae > Bettongia > Bettongia penicillata. Next base: position 9,924,242 of record JAJHZJ010000131.1, read on the forward strand.
TACACATATCTCATTTCTATATAACACCTTAAGGCTTACAATGTTCATTACAAATATTATCTCATTTGATTTTCGTAACAACTCTGGGAGGTATGTGCTGCTATTATCTCCATTTTACAGATGAGGAAACTAAAGCAGAGAGAGGGTAAGTGACTAGCCAGGGTCACACATATGATAAATGTCCGAGGCTGAATTAGAACTCAAGTCTTCCAGTACTCTGTCCACTTTGCCACCTGGCTGCCTGTATATTTTGTATTTTCTACATGCTTTTCTCCCAGAAAAAAAATAAGCTCTTCAGGGGAAGTGACAATTTCATCTTTGTCTTTGCATTCTAAGAGCATCGCACAGTGGCTGATATCTAGTAGTCTCTTGGTAAATGCTTGTTGAATTGGATGGAAACAAAAGATTCCCATGAAAATACTTGCAAATTATATGTGAACATCTGTTACAAAGAATGGAGAAACAGAGAAAGAAAGTCTTCAAAGAACTTGATAAAGGCCATTGATCAAGGTTACTATATACTTGTCGCAGACCATTGAGTTTAAAGGAAATGTTAGCATATAGAAGGACTGCAAAAAAAAATGTTGGCAAAATGTGTTTTAGGGCTAAGAGGTGAATGGATTTCCCAGAATCCTCTCTCCTGTATAGTTTGAAGACTTTTTTGAAGAAGAAGAAAGTCAGAGGGCATGGGCTATTGTGAACACCAGACTTTTGTTCTTTAATGAGTCTGTGACTCTTTGGATTATCCATGATTTTGATATTTTGATTCTTTGACAATCGTGTTTTTTATGATTCACAGCTATTTGGCATCACCAGAAGAATACTGGTGCTAAAAAAACTCAAAATAAAACAAAACATGAGATTTTATTTCAGGGAAAAGTTTGATGTCATTGTAAATCACATCTGATTAGTTCCCCAAATGCAACTCAGCCTCCCCTCCCCACTAAATCCAGTTCTGGGCCCTATTGGCATCATCTGTGTGTGTATGTATATTTGTTTTTGTATGCATATGTATACACACAGACATACATACCACAAGAGCTGTGTATCCAAATGCATATTACAGGCTAGAAATCAATCAGTCAGCAAACATCTAAAAGTACCTACTATGTGCTAGGAGCTATCCTAGGCAGTGAGGATACCCCCCAAAAAACTAGAACCATCCCCGTCCTCATACATACAAAATACATATTATATATACATATATGGGATATATGTATATTATATATGTATGGATGTGTGTATGTGTGCGTGTATTTTGTTGTCCAGTCATTTCAGTTGTTTCTGACACTTCATGATTTCATTTGGGGTTTTCTTGGCAAAGATACCCAAGTGGTTTGACATTTTTTTCTCCAGGTTATTTTACAGATGAGGAAACTGAGGCAAACAGGGTGAAGTGAGTTGTCCAGGGTTCACACAGCTAGTAAGTATCTGAGGTTGGATTTGAACTCAGGAAGATGAGTTTTCCTGATTGTAAGCCTAACGCTCTATCCAGTGTGTCATCAAGGCAGGGGAAGGGAGAGAGAGAAAGAGACAGAGAGAGACAGCGACAGAGAGACAGAGAGAGAGAGAGAGACAGAGAGACAGAGACAGAGAGGGAGAGAGGTTTCACATTAGGAGAGTCCTTATCTTGCACTACTTGGAAGTAACTACTCAGTGACTTGACTCCACAGCTAATCAGCCTAGAAGTTTTGACATGCTCCATTTCTGCCTTGGACTGGGTTTACCCTTCCTGAGACAGCCAGATGCCCCCTTTCCCTCCCAAGGGTTGTCTGTAATGGTGTTGAACTTAGTGCAAACATTCAGGACTTTTGCCCTAGTACAGTTTAGAGGTCCCAGAGCTTAAGTAATACAACTAGACTCGGTCCCTCCAGTTTCAGTGCCTATAAGATATATGACCACGCAGCAAGATCTTACGCTATATAGGGAAAGCATTATATATATATATATGTGTGTGTGTGTGTGTGTGTGTGTGTATACATATATGTATGTATGTATGTATATTTTAAAAAAACTACATACAAAGCAGGTATAAACTGTATTGTACTAGAGCCAACTCTCAAGAGTTAATTGTGTTTGAACATTTTCACCTTGTAGATTGGCAAACATTACAAATGAGGGCTTAATTTATTGTTTTGTTGGTTATTTACACTTTAAACAGTGGTAGAAAAAATGCTAACAATGAAGATAAGACTTTAAAGTATGTCAATTTTTTTTCAGAAGGATAAGTTGTTAAGCATTTCCTGGTACACCTCTGAGTATAAACATCATAGTATAGGACCATAAATCTGTAAGGGAATTGCCAACCCCCAGCCTCTTGGATGGCATTCAGTGGTCATGACTCAGGTAAACTGAGGGGAGACTGGTAAGGCATGAACAAGATGGCGCTGAGAGGAAGGGTTCCGCTCCTGTTTTGCTCAAGGCTATTTTCCCTGGGCTTTTCAGAGAACAAAGAGGCCAAAAATGTTTTTCTTTCTTGGGACTAGGAGTCCACCCTAGGCAGTCCTGGTTAAGGTAAATTACTTCCTTTTAAGGGCAAACTAATTGGTGATAGGTTCACTTAGAACACTGGTGTCAGAAAAGAGATAAAAGCTCTGCTCACTGCTTGAATAAACAGTTCTTACTATCTTGTCTCCCACCTCAGTCATTGCTTGCAGCTACACTTCACCAAGGTCTACAGGCCTCTGCTGGTCAGATAAGCCTGTGGGCCAGAGAGATCAGGCCCAGACTCCCGGGGTCCCTAACATAAATCTACTGCTGATAGGACCTCACAAACCATCTTCCATCCCTTTCATCTTATAGAAGACAAAACTGGGGGACAGGAAGAATAAGTGCTTTGTCCAAAGTCACATAGGTAATAAGTGTCAAACACAATGGATTATATCTTGACAGGTAGGAAATAATTAGTTACTGATATGTGAATTATTTTTAAATTGCATGTCTTTACTCAGCCAGACCATTGACTACTTAGATGAAAGACCAAAATTAACCCCCAATTAGAAGGGTAAATAAACATGAAAAGATATTACATGCAATTGTAGGAGCTTCAACTTGACCTATTTAAACAAAGTATTGACTCTGAAAAAAATAGACAATGGTAAAGATAAGGAATCTGATTACTATGATTTCTTTCGGAAAATTAACCAATATAAAGCAGTCACCACAATGAGGGAGCCAAAAGAACCAAGAAATCATTTCAACCAATAAATACTCTATCTCTTTGCCAATTGGAGAGACATGGAAGTCAAGGGACATTATCAGTTTAATACATTGTGTTAGAAAGAGGGTGGTAGAAATGACAAAGCAGTGTACAAAAAAAATGATAGAGGGAAAATCCAGCCTGTAGAAACTCAATAATCTACAAAACTCAAGTAAGCCAAATTATCACAAAATCATTTATAGATGGAACTGGAAGGAGGACAATGCATATATGCAAAATCAATGTGGTAATCTATCTGTTAAAATTTTTTTTGTTATTTCAATAATAATGTATTTCCAAAACCAAGATAGTGGAAACACCACATTTGGACTCCAACACCTAGTTCAAACTAGGTTATGTGAGAAAGGGGAAATGATGCTCAAGATGAAGAACATTTGAAACTAAAGAACATTTGTACCTAATCAAATACACCCAGAAGAAATCTATTCTGAGGCAACATTATTTTAAAGTTACCCAAAGGATCCGTTTTCAAGATATCTTAAAAAGAGGAAAGTTTCCAAAAGGATGGGAGAAAATACGACCGATTTTTTTTTAACCAAAGAAGTTGACCAAGAAGAAAGTAGTAGCTACCACTCAAAGGTGCCCACCTATAATATCTTTAAAAGAATGATCTACACTTGTACTGAGGGTTTATATGATGAAAATACTGAAAGTAAACACACAGGCTTTTAACAGATTTTTTATAACAGACTACATTTTCACAATCACACAACTGACTGAAAGGTGTAGACAATAAAAATCCCACACTGTTTTTATTGGTTGTTGATTACCAAGGGAAAAAAAGAAGTACTTTGCTTGGTAGAGCAAAATGTAGCCTTAAAAACTCTCCTTCAACAAGGCATATCCCAAGCATATGTCAAAATCACTCACAACACTCAGCAGATGCAACCACAGAACTTTGTTCAAGATTATCTGATTTTCAATTTCAAATGAGGTATAAAACAGGGAAACACATGCTCATCAGAAGCCATTGTTAGAGATGTTCTGCCTAGAGTCTAAAGTAGAAAGGGATTCCCTATAGATGAGATCTTCATGATGCTTCTGGTGGCAGATGACATTGTGCTGACTTCAGACATCAGTCAGAAAACTGTAGGACCTCTTCAGTGAGATACACAGTCACTCAGTAGAGAATATCTTAAGCCATCTCATACAGGAAAAATGGTCAGAGTATGAATCAGTTGGATGGGCATTCCTTTGAGTTCCTCCCTAAGTGCACGTAACTTGGATAGGCAATGCGGATAGCCCATGAGCTGGCCCTGGAACTGAAAAGAAGAGGGAGAGTAGATCAGATTCCATTTGGGAAATCATGTAGTACTTTCAATGACCCTATGCTTCTCCCTGAAACAAAAACCCAATTTAGCATTAATAGTATCTTATGTTGGCTTCACACCATGGAAGACCATGATCTCCAAAAAGTTAAAATTGTGGGTTACCAATAGACAATGGAGTGAGACAGACTAGCAAAATGGAAGCAATGATTACTTGCATAAAAGAAATGGTGTACAGGATGTTATCTAGGAAATGTATGATTGAAGAGTAGATGGACAGTCATGGAGGGAAAGCAATGGCAAAGTCTTGAGTGCTAGGTTACCCTGGGAACCATGAAATGTTAAAAAAAAATACTCAGTCACAATAGAGAGATTCTCTATAAACGATTTACATGAGTAATTGGAGAAGAATAGTTCAGGATGAGAAAAGGTAGAATGATTATAGTCCTTGTTGGGTTAGGAATATCCACATCCTTGATTTCATGGAGCCTTCAAAATCTTGGCTGAGCATAGTGAGGCATGCCTGGAATCCCTGCAGCTGGGGAGGCTGAGGTTGGTGGATCTCTTGAGCACTGGAGTTCTGAGCTACAGTCGGACTAAGTGATTGGGAGTCTGCACTAAGTTCAGCATAGAGGTGGTAACTGAATTCATGGGAGCTCACATGATCACTGAAAGTATAAAGAAAGAGAAGGTCCAGGACAGAGACTTGGGGAACTCCCACATTTAGTGATTGGTAGATGGAGGATGATTCAATGAAGGGGATTAAATGAGAAAGAGTAGCCAGGCAGTTTGGAGGAGAAACAGAGGAGAAGGGAATATAGCAACCAAAGAAAGGAGAGTACGTAGGAGGAGGACAGTGGTCACCAGGATTGAAAACTTTAGAGCAATAAGTTAGTATAAAGTAAAGTTGGCAGGACTGGGAAAAAGGGTAATTGGACTTTAGCAATTAAGAGATCACTGGTACCCTTGTAATAAGGGTTTCTGACCAGTAATGGGATCAGAAACCAGACTGCAAAGGGTTCAGGAGGAAGCAAAATGTGAGGAAATGAAAGTAATGAGTGTAGAGGATTCTTTCCTGGAGTTTGGCCACAGGAAAGAGATACAGAAAAATAGGTTGAAGATATGATGGAGATGAGTTCTCGATGTTACAAATGAAGAAACCAAGGCTCTGAGAAGTTGGGATATACACAAAGAAACATGGGTAATATGAACTGAACTGGGACTTGAATCCAGGCTTAACTTCACAGATAATATTGTCCTTAGTCCTCCATGATCTAGGGCCTGGCCTGTTTCAGAGAACAATTATCTAGGCATATAATTGACACAATCAATATTTGTTGTAATCAGCCAGTTGTAAATATGATTCTAGAGCTTAGGACAAAAATTTGGAACACTGAAGATTTGGGAATCATCTGAATAGAAGCTGCTCATTGAGACCATTGGAACAGTTGCACCTGCCAAAGAAGAAAATGTAGAGACAGCAGAGGCCTAAAGAGAGAGCCCGGGGAATACCTTCAATTAGAAGACTCTACTTAAGCCAGTTAAGTAGTCAGAGAGGGAACTTCCTGTTCAGTTGCTGCCTTATCCATTCTTTATATATAGGCCTAAACTCTTAACTAGGAGGCATTTGTACCTCCTCCCCCAAACCACTCTGCTTTCCATTTCTGAAACCATAATCGTAATGACTCTGTCATTGTGCCTAGAAAGGATGTATCAATCTACTTGTCTATGGTTCCACTCTCCATCCCTATAACTTCTGAAACTGAAATATTCCTCCTTGTCCAAATTCCGCTTTGGATGTGTTGTCTCTGATTAGAATATAAATTCTCTGAGGGCAAGAACAGTGTTCATTTTTATATCCCCAGTCTTAGTATAGCTCTTGACACATAGTAAGTGTTTAATAGATGCCTTTTCATCCATCCATCCATCTACCCATCCACTCATAGAAATAGGAAAACTAAGAGTATGCCATATTATGGATGCCAAGGGCAGTGGGAGCATCTGTAAGGAGTCAGGTGATCAGCAATGTGAAATCCTACAGAAAGGTCAAAGAGATTGAAGACTGAGAAAGAGTTATTCAATTTAATGATTAGAAGACATTGCTTTTCTTTAATTGCTTTCAGTCATGTCCAACTCTTGGTGACCCCTTTCTGGGATTTTCTTACAGTGGTTTGCCATTTCTTTCTCCAGCTCATTTTACAGAGGGGGAAACTGAGTCAAACAGGATGAAGTCACTTCCCCAGGGTCACCCAACTACTAAGTGTCTGAGATCAGATTTGAACTCAGTTCTTCTTGACTCCAGGGCTCGGGCTCTATCCACTCCACCATTTACCTGTCCCAGGAAGACATTAGTCATGTATAAACATAGGCATATGTGTTGGAAAAGCATACAGTACCTCCTGCTCACAGTAAAACTGAAAAAAGATAATATGCATACAATGAGAGGACTTTATTTATGGAGGTCTTTGGAATATGACAGGGCCCCAGCAAAGAAAAGGGTGTTGCTGCCAGCTGTGGGTCTGTGAAGGCTTTTAAAAATGTTGTTTTAAATATTATCCTTTTAGAAAGAAATATAGCCAACACTTTAAATACTGTGCTAATTCATTAACGAGGTGCTTCATTCAGATTCCACGGTATAATTGTTGTTGTATAGCAGGGAAATACTAATTGAATATTAAGAATATATTTGTTGAGAGCCAGCAATGTGGAGAAAGAGCCTTGCCTTTTGTCATCCAGTTCTTTGGGCTCATTAAAGGGACTAAATCATTGAGGGAGACAGTAAGGAGCAGGGAGTTGTAATGTAGTAGTGGGAGGAAATCTGAAGTGAAGAGTCACAGGAAACCCACCCCTCTGCCCTCTAGAATTTTAGTGTCTATGTACCTGGGTTCAAATTCTGACTCTACCACCTAGTATCTGCGTGAACTTGCGTCCCCTGCCTAGCACAGAGTGAATGTAAATACTAAATAGTAACTATTTCTTTTACCCAGGAACTCTGAGGGTCTTCCCCTCCAGTTTGATTCTCTTTTTTTATTAAAAGGGCCATCCCTTGAGTAACTCCTTTAAGAAGCCTATTCATTGAATGGTGTATCTCATTAAAGTGAGAATCTGATGAGACCTTAGCCTAAAATGTTCAGGGTCTCACATTGCATCCTGGGCCATTTCCAGTCATCCTGATGAACATCAGGTCGCTAGACCCAGATGGTTCAGGAGGAGAAAATGAGGTTGGTGACCTTGAATAGCCCTCCCTCACTCAAATCAAAGTCAACTGCAAGTCACATCATCATCTTGATATCCTGGTCCTCTTTGAGAACTAAGGACAAACACAACATAACCGAACCTTGGGTAAGTCAATTAACTTTCCTGGTCTTCACTTTTGCTCATCTGTAAACTGAAGGGGTTTGGACAGGATGATCTCTAAGGTTTCTTTGGACTACAGATCTATGATTCTAGGGGAGGGAGAGGAGGGAAGAGGGCTCCTTTCCTCAGAAAGAGCTAGGTGCCCACCATAGGATCTCCTTGAATGATGGGACAAGACCACCCTAATAGGAGACATTCCCCCTTGGTTATGGAATAATCAGTAGATAAATTAATAAGTAAAAATGATAATAAAATAACAATTATGAAAAACAAAGAAGAAAGGAGAAGTTATCATTTCCAGATGTCTAGGTAAAGCACTTTAGAAATCTTAAAGTGATGTATAAGTGCCAGCTACTAGGATTATTATGGTTGGTGCTCTAGGCCCTCTGCTGGTCCCCAACATTCTAGAACAACACTCTAGAACATGGAGAGCTGTGTTTTTAGATTCTTTTCATGAATATTCTCTATTAATTAAGAGAGGCTGAATTCTTTCACAGTTTCCTGATTTCCCTCTCACAATCAGGTAAAACTTGTCTTTTATCTGAGACTCCAATTATTACACATCTATATTTGCAAATGTATTAGGAATGCTGTTCGGTCTTGGGAAGACCTTCTTTCTAATTACCCTCTGCTGTTCCCTGAGTACTTTATTCAGGTCCTAGGAAAGACCTTAGCTTAAAAAGACCAAGACCTCCTGCTGTACCCAGGGCCATCTCCAGTCATCCTGATCTATATCTTGCCGCTGGACCGGGATGGCTCTAGAGGAGAGAGTGAGGCTGGTGACTTTGCACAGCCCTGCCTCACTTAAATCCAATTCACTTGCAGGTCATGGCATCACCTTCCTGATGTCATGATCCTCTTCAAGAAAGAAGGACAAACAACAACTCAGGTCCCAGACTCAAGGTATTCTCTTTAGCTCATTTGCCTCCATCCATCTAGAAATTCACTACTTACTTTTCAATCTAGCATGTTGGTAGGAAATTCATGTCATCGTAAGGAACAAAAGCAATTTACTTAGAGCAAACGCTGTGATATCAGGAGCACTTCTAGTATCTGTTGGCCCCAAGTGGATCACTTTGTCTTATCCCAACTCCCCAAGGAGGGCCCCCAAATCTCTCCCTTGCTCCCCAGGCTGGTTCTGTTTCATAGAAGTTGGGGAAATTAGGCAAAAGTTTCTGTCTCCCAACACAGAGGGAGAAGGAGAAGGAGAAGGAGGTGTCTCAGTCAGTCATGGCACTCTGCCAGGGCAGGGATTCTTCCCATGACTCAGACAGGTGTGGGACTGTCAGCCCCTCCACATGTAGGCTATGCTGATTACTCATCTTCACAGAAGAGAAATGACTGCTTCCCTAATCACCTCAGTGCCTCATAGGTATGAGAATGATTACCATCCTTCCCTTGGGCTGGAGTCTGGGGGAGGATAGTCCTGTTAATCCTAGCTTCCCATTTCACCTTCCACCACCATCCATTCCATGTCCACACTGAGTGAAAGTCACCCCCGGCCACACCATGTACCTACTGCCAGCTCTGTCTTCACCTGAACTGAAATGGACAAGTCAACCCTGCATCGCAGCATCCTGGGCATCCTGATACATCACCAGGTTGTGCCACATTTTCCATAAAATCACACACAGTGATACGGAATATACATGTCAATTTTCTTGTATTTATATTTCCAGCAGTTAGCACAGTGCTTGCTACCTGTCTACATCTATCTACTTTTCTTTCTCTATATCTCTTCCTTGCTTCTTTTTCTCTATATCCCTTCCTTCCTTCCTTCCTTCCTTCCTTCCTTCCTTCCTTCCTTCCTTTCTTTCTTTCTTTCTTTCTTTCTTTCTTTCTTTCTTTCTTTCTCTCTCTCTCTCTCTCTCTCTCTCTCTCTCTCTCTTTCTTTCTTTCTTTCTTTCTTTCTTTCTTTCTTTTCTTTCTTTCTTTCTTTCTTTCTTTCTTTCTTTCTTTCTTTCTTTCTTTCTTTCTTTCTTTCTTTCCCCTCATTTCAAACATGTTGAAACACAACTATGATGCAGGGAATGCCATTATTATGACCTCCTTTTTATAGACCAAGAAATTGAAGCTCAGAGGGGGAAATGACTTGCTCTTGGTCACCCAGCTAGTCTGTGCTAATGTTGACAGAGAACCCGCCTCACCTGACTCCTTATTCCATTGCTCTCTCCACTACACACGCCACACTGCTCTGTATGCTATGTTAGTCACGGCACTTCCCAACTTAGCCCTTTGTGAAGAATCAAGGCTCTCTCAGCTCAGCTCATTCTCTACACTCCTTTAACCCTTCACCAGTAACCTTGCCATCTTGGAATTAGAGTTATATGCTCTAGGGCCTGCTTTCCTGATTGGTGACTCTGTGACTGGGATCACCATTTCAGAAGGGACCCCAGCCATGCTCACTTAACTCCTAGCTTAGACCTCTCTCCAGGATGTTCTACCTCCTCACCAGCTAGCTGCTTGATCTCTCATGGGCACCTTTGATTCCCGTCTCTCCCCTTTCCATCTCCACTTTATGTTTGCCTTCCCCTATCAGAATGTAAGCTCCTTGTGATTAGAAACCATGTGATTTTCTTGTATTTCTATTTTCAGCATTTAGCAGAGTAATAAGCACTTAAACTTGGCAGGAAGTGAGCACTTAATAAATACTTGCTCTACTTAAATATCTTTCTATCTACATCTATCTACCTTTTGTTCTTTCTCTATATCTCCTCTCTTCTTCTTTTCTTTTTCTCTATATCTCTTCCTTCCTTCCTTCCTTCCTTCCTTCCTTCCTTCCTTCCTTCCTTCCTTCCTTCCTTCCTTCCTTCCTTCCTTCCTTCCTTCCTTCCTTCCTTCCTTCCTTCCTTCCTTCTTATTGAATTAGGGGTAAAAATTGGTGGCTGGTTGATTTGATGTCACTATAAGCAATTGAATGTTTTGATGTAAATTGATATGAATATATTCCAAGGGGTGCACATGGCAATCCATTGAAGTGTGAAAAGAAAATATTAGAATTTCTATTTCTACTTATTTCTTACCTTAAAAAAGAAATGTTAAACTTTACTAATATTTGATATATGGATTAACACTGGCACTCTTAGTATTTCAGACAGTCACATAGGGTAGACAAAGTATCCTAATGGAAGAGTTAGAATTCTACAGTGCACAGAGGTTGACGGTGGTAACTTCCCTCTTTCTTTTTCTTTTAGTGTATTGTGAGGTATTTCAATTTTTCTGTGCCAAGTTAGATGGATTTATGAATTATGACTTGGAGTTATAATTTCAGATACCTGGACAAAAGTCACTTAAGTTTTGTTTGCCTCTGTTTCCTCATCTATATAATGGGGATAATAATGGCACTTCTCTCCCAGGGTTGGTGTGAAAGGATCAAATAAGATAACAATTATAAAGGGCTTAGCACAGTTCCTGGCTATTAATATTATTGTCTGCTATTCATTCACCCTCTCTTAAGCTTAGTTTCCTCATCTGAAAAATGGGAATAACAACAGCACCTACCTCAAAGCCTTGTGAGACAACCAGGTTCTGATTAGTGCAAATAATGAAGCATAATGAAACATCCATTTGCATTGCATATTTCCATTGGGCTGAATTTTACATATAAGTATAATTTTGAATAATGGGAATTTGAATAATGTGACCATTTAATTGCATTCATTATTCCCATGAGTAGAGGTGTAAAAATAAGATATATTGGAAACCTTAGAGAATTATATAAATGTTATTGTTATTGTATTATCTGGTTTTAAAATATTTTGTTACCTAGCTTTTAATCTACATATTATATTATTTAGTTTTAACTAAAGTATTCCTCATTAATGGAACATTGCTTTAAAAAGATTCCTGCAAGACTTACATGAACTGATGCTGAGTGCACTGAGCAGAACCAGAAGAACATTATACACAGTAACAATAACATCATGCAATGACCAACTTTGATTGACTTAGCTCTTCTCAGCAATGCAAGGATCCAAGACAATTCCAAAAGACTCGTGATGGAAAATGCTATCAAAACTATGGAGTCTGAATGAAGATCAAGGCATACTATTTTCTCTCTTCTTTCTTTCTTGTTGGTTTTTCCTTTTGTTTTGATTTTTCTTTCACAACATGACTGAGGTGGAGATATGTTTAATGTGCTTGTACATGTATAGTCTATATCAGATTGCATACCATCTTGGGAAGGGGAAAGGGAAAGGAAGGGGGAAAATTTAGAGCTCCAAATCTTTATAAAAATGAATGTTGAAAACTAAAAATAAATAAATTAATTTTAAAAAGATTCCTGCAAAGAAACTACAGATTGCAGATAATACAATAATGTGAGCACAAGCAAACAAATAGAAAATGGCTGAGTGAACATTTGCACTTCTAGTATGAAGCCTTCATCAGCCACAGCTTGAGGTAAAACAATGATACCTTAATTAGATATGACAAGAATTTGACCTCCCAAAAAAGTGAAATTAAATACCACCTTCTATGAAAAGCCTTAGCTGATCCCACTTAATGTGAATACCATCCCTCTATTGGTTCCCTCTAATTTATCCCCTATTATATTATAAACTCCTTGAAGTAGGACATTATCTTTTTCCTCTTTTTGCATCTCTATCACTTAGTACAGTGGCTGGCACATAGTAGGTGCTTCATAAATATTTACTGATTATCCTGTATGCATCTTCTTTTGTACATATTTTATGCATGTTATCTCCCCCATGAGACTGTGACTACTTGAGGACAGGGATCATTTTTTGCCTTTTTTGTAGCCCCAAGGCTTTAGTATAGTGCCTGGCACATAACAGGCACTAAAAAAATTCTTGTTGTTTTTCCTTCATTTTTGAAGAGGTTTAATGACATCACGAGGCTTGTTTTGTGCATAAATTGGATTGAAGTGAGGCAGAGCTGCACAATCCTCAGCCTCACTCTCTCTTCTATACTAGTTGAAGTCCAATGATGGGACAAAAGTCAAGGTGACTGGTAATGGCCTGGAGTGCAGTGGATGACCTTAGTATCTTTGATGTCTGACCAAGCTCTGAGTGCTCCACAGCACCTGCTTCAGTCACTTTCATGGCTGTTGGAACAAATTGTTCTCATCTGCCCATTCTGCCAGGAGAAGTCTTCACATGTTTGGGGTAGACACAACCCTACCTCACAAATGGGTTTGAGGTTTATTGGTTATCCTCAACCTGGTTTAGGCCATCTGCCAAAATAATTTTACCGAATAATTTTTTCATGAGCTGCAGCTTCTTGGACCCACAAGTGAAAATTGGGAGCCAGATGGAACCAAAGGTGGATGAGCAGCCCTGAAAAGGACTTGGCAAGCCCTCACCCCAAAGGTGCTAGTCATCCCTAACCACCCTATACAACCCTGACTGAATTTAACCAGAAGATCATTAGAGATGAGGATAATGCAATAGGTTAAGCGCTGGTTTGGAAATTAGAAATGTTGGACTTAAATCCCATCTCTGACACAGCTTGGTTGTTTGACCCTGGCCAGGCAAGTCAAGTGACTTTTCTGTCAGTACTCTGGCCAGCTCTTTAAGTCTTTAACTTGCAGAGTACCCCTGACCTACAGTGGCAGGATAAGTGCCTCACTGGGGGCTCTTTGAACTAATGCTGACTTGTTAAATCTCTATCTTTATGATTAACGGTGATCCTCACCCCAGGAGTATATTTTATCTTGAGATATTTTCAAATGAAAGTATGAACCATTTAGAAACAAATGTGAATATGAACGAATGCTATCACATGGTTTATGAGTGTATTCCTCTACAAAAGGAAGTAGGCAAAATGGCTCCCATCTACTTTAAGAAAGCTATAATGGAATCTGATGGTCCATGACCAAGAAATTAATTGATCTGTCTTCAAGAAATATCTGAACATCTTTGCCCAGAGGTGGTCTGTCTTACTGCTCAGTGAATTTTGGTCTTTAAGGATGCTTTGCTCATGTTATTGAAGACCAGAAGAAGTTTTCTCATTATTTTGGAAAGGAAATTATTGGTGGTATGCTGGATGCAGAACAAGACCTGGGAGGAAGGGAATCTGAAAGAACTTTGCTAACCTGAAGAAGAAAATGCTGCAGTTTGCTCAGTAGTAGAAACCATATGACTTTACCAAAAGTAAATGACTGTGGAAAAGAGTGAGTTTAATTGACTACAACCTCATCAGTTCACTGCCACTTTCTCTTGACTCTTTCAAACTGAAATGACCAAACTTTAGGTCACAAAGAGGTAGAATAATATAAACAGATTTAGGGATGTGACATGGCAAGGACTGTTAGTCATCACCAGCAATTGTCGACTGCTACCTAACATCACTGGTTTATACAGTTTCTTTACCTGCTCGTGAGAACTTCTCTATTGTGTTCATCCTTCATTTTCAAAGAGTACCTTGACATCAGAGAAATGATGACTTGCCCTTGACTTTGTTTTGAGTGAGGGAGGACTGTGCAAGGTCACCAGTCTTACTTTCTCCTCCTGAGCCATCTGGATCCAGCTGATCCAGCCACCAGATATTCATCAGGATGACTGGAGATGGCCCAGGATGCAATGGTATACCTTGGCTTTTTATGCTAAGTTCTTTTCAGGTACTCACTTAAAGTGAGGTAATGCCCATTTAGTGAATAGTCCTCTTTAAAAAGTAATCAGGGGAATGACCCTGAAAAGAAAAATAATGAGATTAATCACTCTGGGAGGGGCAGAAGCTTCAGGGTGGTTGTTTCAAAGAGAAACTGTTACTATTGACATTAACTCTAAGCCAGGAGGGTCCAAAGCCAACCACTGAGTGGAGATTGGGCAGGGACCTTTCACTGTTCAATCCATGGGCTTCAGAGTGCATGGAGTTCAAGGCTTTAGGGGAGACAAGAAAGAAGGGAAGGGAAGGAAAGGGAAGAAAAGGGAAGGAAGGAGCTACCCAGCTAGCTGGGTCCCCATTTAGGCAGATTGGTCTCAAGGAGAAAGATTGAGTTTATTGAGAAACCTGCGTAATGCCTATATTTTGCCCTGGTGAGGACATGTCATTGTCCTGGTGAGGACATTGTCAACTCACCCTTGTATTCTACTTTTGAAGTAACTTCTGAAGGAAGCAAATCACTGATCTAAAGAGGAACCTGGTGTTTCTGATTCCAAGTTAGCATGATCCCTGTCTCATTCAGAGTGGTAACTGGCATTTAGATTTAAAGGAAAGGATAGCTCTTATTTTAAACTAGTGACACATAATGCCACTCAGTCTGTAACTAAGAAGAAGAATGTCTCTAAATGTACAAATTAAAAATTGAAATGAAAACAAAAAGCCAAAAAATTCAAGCTTTTGATATGGCCAGTAAGATGCCTCAGTGGTTGTTTTGGCAAATTTCTCTAACAGCCAAGCCTCTGAATAAAAGGATTATGGTTCAAATCTAGAGTAATTATAGTTGAATCCCAAGATGAGAAGATAGAACCCTTACACAGGCATTTATAGTTGGCATTGGCTTCTCAAGTGTACTGGGTTCCCTTCGAGAGCCATGCACATTGACCCCACTCCAGGTCCCCTGGATCACCTGCATGTTGGTTTCTTCACCTTGTGAGCTGTTTCTTTATATATCCAGAAGCATCCCTAGACATCCTCCATGGATGAGGTGGGAGGGGTTTACTGAAGTGTCTGTTACATCTAAAATCCTATGAGTCTATTTTTATTCCACCCCTTAGATGAAGATAAGAATATGCACTTCACTGAACTATTGAGAATCAGATAATAGAGTGAATGGGAAATCTCTTTGAAAAAGCAAAAGTTTTCTAGAACTATAATACTAATACATGTTTCTCCAAAGGGGAGAAAAGGAACTAAGTTTTTGTTGCCCTGAACCATTCTGTGTTTCCTGTAAAAACACTCACACATACACACCCTTTGAGAACTTAGGCACAGAATTTCTGAACCTATTTTAAAATCTTCCAAATAAAGAGTTTCAGTTGGGTTTGAATCCATTTGTTTAAAATGTAAAAATGCAGTACCTTCCAATTTGTTTGCAAGAATAACTTATTGACATCAGGGAAGATGGAAATTTACTAGCTGAATTTCAGCGAAAACCTCTGCATAATTGGTGGATGGGGTTGAAAAATGACTATCATGATTTAGTGAGGGAAGCCAACGACGCTCTTCTTTCATTTGAATTCATTTATTGCTTTTCCAGCTATGACAGTAATTAAAACCAAGTGTCCAAATAAACTGAACTGAGCACAAGACCTTCAAATTGCAGACTCACCATGTACTAAAGCAAGATCTTCAAAAATAATGAGGCATGTTCAATGATATCACTCTCACTAATATTATTAACAGAAAGGGGGGTATATCATTAATTTAAAGTATTTCATCTATGTTTCCTCCTTTAAATTTTTATTTTTGAATATTTTATAATATACACATCACAGTAAAGTAGCATATGTGTATAATTCATAAACAAATATATAATGGGGTACATGTTGAACATCTGTTTTTTACTGATAAGGAAGGATGTGTTATCAAAAAAGTTTGAAGGGTGCTGCAGAAATGATGTTCTTGATCATGTGATTTTTTCCTCCTCTCTGAGGGAGGGGTGAAGTGAATGAGTCTTATATCGTTATTGACTCATTTTGGGGGTATAATACCAAGCCTCAGCATGATTTCACTGAACACTTCTGATTGAAGTTTGGGAATGATTTCAAAATTTTGACCAACCTGTGAAGTCCTCTCAGTCTAGGATTTATGTTGTTACTCATTCTTGAGGGAGGATTTGAGTAGGGAGGCAGATTGGAGGGAGAGGGGATGAAAGGAAGGGGGATTGAAAGAGATAGACAGAGACAGAGATGGATGGAGGGAGAGGAGGAGGAGGGAAAAAAAGGAGAGAAAGAAGGAGGAGGGGAGAAGAGGAAGAGGAGGAGAGAAAGACAGAAAGAAGAGAGAGAGGAGAGGAAAGAAAGGGAGAGAGGGAGGGAGAAGGAAAGAAAGAGAGATACACACAGACAGAGAAGAGGAAGAGGTGGAAGAAAAGGAAAGAAAGGAAGAGGAGGAGAAAAAGAAGAATGAGAAGAAGAAGAGGAAGAAGAAGAAGAAGAAGGAGGAGGAGGAGGAGGAGGAGGAAAAAAGTAGGAGAGAGGGAAAGACAAGAAGACAGAAAGAAAGGGGAGGAGAGAGAGAAAAGAGGGAGAGGGAGAGAGAAAGAGAGAGAGAGAGAGGGAGAGAGAGAGAACTAGATGAAATCTTAGAGTCCAGTTTTCCAACTCTTTTTTTTAAAGGAAAGTCATTGAGGGCCAGGGATGGGAAATACCTTGTCCAAAGTCAGCCGTACAGCTGATATTTAAGTCTATGTCTCCTGACCCCTAGCTCAATGCCCTTTTCTGCCGAAGGTCCTTGGCAGTGACTCTGCCAGACCCAAGAAGGCACCATGCCTCCTCTTCTAAATGTCCTTATTTTGTTGATGACACCATGAACCTCTGACTGTTAACATTGACTCCTCACAGTTGCCAAATCTTGCCATTTCTCCCTTTATGCTTTGGACTTAAGATTCTATGTCTCACCCCACCTCCCATTCCCATTAACAAGTTAGGTCCCCAGAACTTGGTAACGTCTCTTCCCTCTAGGTCCTAGGGGATATCATGGTATTAATTCTCTAACATCATTAACTTCAACCCTAACTAGTGTGCTTTTCCCAAAAAATTATTAGCAGAAAAACAATTTAGTCAGTAAGCCCAGGTGGCTTTTAGAAAGGGTTGTTTACTAAGGTGTACATAGCACCAGCTCCAGAAGGAGCCAGGAAGACCTGAGTTCAGATCCAGCCTCAGACACTTACTTGCTGTGTGACCCTGGTCAAGTCACTTCACCTTGTTTGCCTCAGTTTTGACCTCAAAATGGTATCATGAAGAGTCAGACATGACTGAAAAATGGTTAAACAACATTTACTAAGGTACAAAGAACATTTACTAAGAACAATTGATAGAAAACATTTCCCTTTCCCCTCCAACATTTGTGAAATGTTTTCTGATAAGTACAGATAGAATCCAGGAGAAAATTGGATTAAGCTTAGAGAGCACAGGTGGCAGAAGAGTAATAGCTCCTGGTTGCTAGAAATCCTTTTATCTCATTTGTGGGATGCTCAAGAAGTTCCCTGTAGGCATGGTGCAGAAAATAATAATAATAGCTAACATTTATATAGCATCTACCACGTGCCAAGCATTGTGCTAATCATTACATATGATTATCTCATTTGGTTCTCACAAAAACTCTGGGAAATAAGTACTATTATTATCCCCATTTTACAGATGAAGAAACTGAAGCAAAGAGAAGTTAAGTGACTGGCCCAGGGTGACACAGCTAGTAAGTGTCTGAAGCTGAATTTGAACATGGGTCTTCCCAATTCCAGGCCCAGTACTCTTTCTACTATACCATCTAGTGCCTTGAATCCAGTCAATGAAGGTAGAAGTGGCAACATTTGGCAAGTGATTGTATGTATGGCATGAGAGAGAATGACAAATTAAGGTGAATACCATTTATGGGAGCAGATAGATATATCTCTAGTGTCTCCTCCCCTCATGTTTCTCCAAGGGAAATATTAACTCCTGACAGGAGAAGAAGCAGGAGGTGAAGGACAAAGACTGGCCATTCTGCTCTCCTCAAGAAGGGGGTAAGCATCTTAAAAAATACACACATGCACACACGTGGTTGTTGTTTCTGTTCAGTTTTTCAGCCATGTCTGACCCTTTATGATCTTGCAGATTATACTGTCCATGGTCTTTCTTATCTCCTTTCTTATCTCCTTTTCTCCTGTCTTTCTTATCTCTTATCTCCAAAGATACTGGAGTGATTTGTCCGTTCCTTCTTTAGTAGATTAAGGCAAACAGAAGTTAAGTGACTTGCCTAGAATCACACATCTAGTAAGTGTCTGAGTATGGATTTGAACTCAGGGCTTCCTGACTCTGAGCTCAACAGTCTATCCACTGAGTCACTTAACTGCCATAAATGTGTTAGTGTATATACATACACATATGCATGTTTTTGTATGTATATATGTGTATATAAACATATTTTTTTCCTTAAATATTATTTTTCTAAGAAGTATAGTTTTCAGGTTCAAGTTAATCAAATGGGGAAAGGAAAACCCTAAGTTTTAAATCCAGTACTTAACTCCATTCCAACCACATGGGAGTTCCACAATGAACACACATAGCAAATAGCAAAAAAAACTCACCATTTATCTAAGTCAACAGCAAAATAGAAAGCATAAAATACGAAAATATGTTACAAATAATATAGATCAAAGGAGCTCTTCCTTTAGGTAACTCCCAAGGGAACTTAGTTCAAGGAAGAAAGAGAGAAAGTAGTCTCAGATCTCACCTGTAGAGAAATGCCCTGAGGTCCCTAGTGTAGCAGGCTGTAAGTCAGGATGGATCCTTCCAGATCTTCTCATGTTGGCTTCTTTTTAGAGTCCTTTTTTCTATTCAGTGACCTGAAAAAAGGTTGGTATCTCCCATCTTCTCATTTGAAGATGTAAGCAAGAAGAGACTAATGAGACTGAGTCTCTCTTGTCTCCTACTCTCAATAACTCTGCCTACCCTTCACAAAGGTGTGGGGCATTCAACTCTACCTATGAGGAGAGTCCCAAACCAATGAGATTTGTGGCTCAGCTTCCACCTTCTTGGAAGATCTGATAAATTTTCGGTGTGAGCATTTACACCTCAGAAGTCAGCAAATACCACACATGAAGGCTTGCCTTATAGTTTTCTCGATTTTCTAAATTTAAGAAAGTGATGAAAAAAAATGTTAGTGATGCAGGCTAAATGTAAAAGAATGTCCCTTGCACATTTTTTTCCAGAGAGCTTTTCCTAGTACTCCCCTGGAGGCCTCCATTCCCATGATGGTTTTATTCTCTAATTTAGTTAAGCAAAAAGGACACTGAACTGGGAATCAAACTGGTTTCAAACTCCAGTTGACTCATAAGCAACATAATGTGATACATTGGGAAAGGCATAGGATCTAGAATAGGAAAACCTCAGTTCAAATTCTGATTCTGCTAATTAGAGGCTGTGTAATCCTGGATTAGTTACTTCCTTTCCTCAGGACTCATCTGCAAAATGGAGAGAGTGGACCAGGTGATCTAAGATTTCTTATAGTAATGAATCCTATAATTGAATGTCATCATCAAAGCAAAGGGAATCAAAATAACTAACTTTAATAAGCACTGACCATTAGACTGTGAGGGACAATTGGGTGGCACAGGAGATAGAGCACCAGCCCTGGATTCTAGAGGACCTGAGTTCAAATCTGATCTCAGATACTTGCTAGTAGTAAGGCAAGTCATTTAACTTTGTCTGCCTCAGGTTCCTTTTCTGTAAAATGACCTGCAGAAGGCTATGACAAACTACTGCAGTATCTTTGCTAAGAAAACCCCAAATAGGGTCACCAAGAGTCAGATGTGACTGAAAATGATAGAACACATTGGACTGTAAACATTTCCATTAGATTCTTGAGATCAGGGACTAGATTTTTTGTCTTTCTTTGTATACCCAGTGCTTAGTGCAGTGCCCACAGTAGACACTTAATAAATGTCAGGTGATTAACTGACTGACTATATGCCGGACACTTTACTAAAGGCAGTAAATACAAACATAAGCAAAAAATAGTTCCTGCCCACATTTTAGGAGCTTACATTTTAATGGTGGAAAATAACACAGAAAAGGGAGCTGAAGTGGGGTTGGAGGAATAGTGGCAAAGCCCAGACAATGAAGGATGATGGCTTGTCTGAGCCCTTCCTCAGAATAGAAGTTCTAGGGAAAACTCAGCAGGGGAAGGAAATTCCTATTTTGGCTTTCCTTCATGGTGTGAGTGGACTAGTCCTGTACTAATAACATGTTTTTGAGTATCGAGACTCTTTTAAACAATCAACTGTTAAAGAGATCTATATGCTTTTTCCATCTTCTTCCCAGGAGAGGAGTGAAGGCAAAGGGACCTGGGTGAAACCCTTCTTCGGGTACACTTGAAGCAAGCTATACCACTGTGAACTATTATTTCTTGCCATGGGAAGAAACATGGGAAGGGAGGTGATTCCACAACATGCAAGTGAATTGGATTTAAGTGAGGGAGGTTGGGCAAAGTCATCAGCCTCACTCTCCTTTGGAGCCATCTGGGTCCAGTGGCTAGATATAAATCAGGATGACTGGAGATGGTCCAGGATGCAACAGGGGACCTTGGCCTTTTCAAGTTAAGGTCTTTAACAGGTCTCAGTTTGACTGAGGTAACACCCATTCAACACCCATGATTGGAAGTCAGAGAATTTGGATTTAAATCCTTCCTCTGATTCGGATTACCTTGGCAAATCCCAGCACCTCAGTTTCCTAACCTGAAAAATGAGGACATAGAACTAAATTAAGGGTGTGCCAGAACCCAGCTTTGACTGTCTTGCCTGAACCAATTGTTAAATATAATAAAGCTTTATTTAAAAATATAAAAACCATTCTTAGCTGTACAAAAACAGGCTGATGGCTAGGTTTGGCCTGTGGAGGAACTAGTTGGCTGAGTCCTGGACTCTAGCCTTACGAAAGTATTAACAGTACAGATTAAACTTAAAAATATGTACATAAACATTTTTTTAAAAGTCAGGTTTTGAAACATTTACCAGCATACCTTTGTAATGTTCTATAAACACTGCTTGAATTTAGCAGGGATATGGTAGAAACCTCAGGGAATGAAGTCCCCACTGACCTAGGGGCCTGGTGATTGTAGGCAAGAAGTACTTATAATAATTATGATAATACTATTAATGAAATTTATGTAGCACTGGAAGGTTTATAAAGTGCTTTATAACCATTAGCTTATTTTTTCTTTACAACATTCCTACAGGACCCCCTTCAGCACTAGCCTTATGAGAGACTCTCTAATTGCTTTTTGGATCTTAGTTTCTAACTCAATAGAATGCGGGAATAGGGTTAGACCAGATGGTTTCTGATGTCCCTTCCAGCTCTGACATTCTATAAACTGTTTGCGGATCAGGATCTATCGATAGAGACAGTGCTATGCAGTAGAAAGAGAAGCAGATTTGGGAGTCTAAAGACTTGGGTTGCTGTTTGCTGTTGCTAGGCCTTAGTTCTCAGAGAGGATCCATGACGTCACGTGCTGGTGAATTGAATTTAAGTGAAGCGTGAAATGACCTTTGTAAAATGCTTTGCAAAACCTTAAAGCTCTATACAAATGCTATTGTTGTTGATGTTAATCACAGGTCTGTCACTTGCTACCTATATTGGCTTGGGTTATTCACCGTTCCTTAGTTTCCTCTGTCAAACAAGGGGATGGAACTTGATGAACTGCTCTCTAATGTCCCTTCCAGCTTTCTATCCTCCCCTTATTTTATTTCTCCTGTCCCCTGTAATACCCAGCCCTCCCTTGTACCTGCTATGGATGAGTCAGTGGAGAGTTGCTGAGTCAGGCCATTCTCATTTTGCAGTACTGTCAGACAAAAGAGATAAGCAAGTTGAAAAGTCGAGATTCTAAAGTCCCCTAGCCTGGCTCAGAGGACACGGGTTCAAATTCTGATTCTGATGCTGACTTAAATATTTTTGAGTGTGTCACTTTTAATCTCTCTGGACCTCAGTTTCCTCATCTGTAAAATGATAATGCTGTACTAGACAGTCCCTGAGTTAGTTTCCAGTTCTCTACGATCTTATACGCTCATTTTTCCACTTTTCATGCCTACACATTAAGAAATAAGTGAAAAGAACCCTTGATTTGAATGGAGATGTCCTGGGTTTGAGTTCATCACTGAATTGTGGTCCAGCTAGTGGTGGGACCTGCGTAAGCTGTGTAATATCTGAACCCCACTTACTCCATCCATCCAAATGGAGGTGATACTACGCTGAGGACCTTCCTCAGAAGACTCATGTAAGGATCAAGTGAGATAATATGAGCAAAGCCTTTGGTAAACCATAAAGCTTTATATAAATGTCAGCTATTATTGTCATTATTATAGCTGGCATACTCAGGCATATTCCCAGAGAAATCTGTTCACAGCTTCCTCTTTACCGTAGCAGAGATGGTCACGGATTTGACTTCATGTTGGTGATAGAGTTCACATGCTTGATCTGACACATGGGTTTGTCCTTTGAAAGGTACAGACTCACCAAAAAGCTTCAGAGAAGTTCTCATGAGAAGACAGAGAGGGGAGAAACTCCCTTCAATGATTCTGGGCTGCTCTTGAACCTGGAAAGAGGCCAATGTACATTATGTACACCAGACAGATGCAAAAGAAAGAGTATCAACAGGAGAGAGAGAAAAAAGTGATTCAGAATTTCAATTAGAGGTGATAGAAGATGAGATGGAGATTTTTAACCTCACTTGGGCCTGAAGAGAGGACTGCACGATGAACATCAAGATAGCACCAAATATTTTATTTTATTACAAGTGCAACCTGGATCTATCCTTTCAGTGGTACCAAGAATCACATGGATTCTATGAATTCAAAGCAAAGATAGGATTCATGAGAAGACAATTTCTCAATGCCCTCCAGAAAGAATGGTCTTGATGATAAAAGTCTTCAGATATTCACTCATTCTATATGTTGTTGAGTTAGAGAAAACCTGTTATATTTTGTTAGCCTGAATGCTTGCAGGGGGAACTTAGGTGCTATCCACAGGGAGAGAAATGAGGCCAAATCTCACGTTCATAGGGAAAATTATAACACACAGGGATTATTGAAAGAGACCTTCAAGATAAGTAATTGGATCTTTGGGCTTGATCACAATGATTTGTATTATTATTTAAAGAAGAAAGTGAAAGACAAAAAAGAAGGTGGTAAAGGCTTATCCACCCACTGTCTTTTGACCTAAGGCTTCCCTTCTTTCCAGTCTCCTTTCCTGCCTATCCCTTCTTTGACATTGTTCTGCCATTCTCCCAAACTGCCTGAATTCTCTTTGGAAGCTGATGACGTCACAAATGCCAGATTAGGAAGCCAAAGTGGCAGCCGGTATTATTTATATAAAGGAAATGGACACCCCCCCTTTTCAGCTCAAAGTTTCCTTCTGCTCCCCCCACGCAGATTCCTATATTTGGAGCTTGGCAGATGGAAGGAGGCTAGGGAAACCCCTCCCCCCACTAACCCCGCTGTTTCAGACTTCTCGAGGCACATCCATGGAACACAGAATGTCTGATCCAGAAGCAGCCCCACAGACCTGTTTCTAGTCTAATCTCCTCATTTTACAGAGGAGGAAAATATGGACTCAGAGAGGGAAAGTCTTTGCCATTTGTTTAAGATCATACCAACAACACGAAGGAGAACCAAGACTTGAACTGGTCTCCCTCTCTCTTTTCCCCATCAGTGAATTTTGTATTATAATGCAACTCTAGCTCTGATTTGAAAAAGTCCAGAGAAAGGGAGGGGAGGAGAAAAGGAGGGGACAGAGGAAAGTCAGAGACAGAGGCATAGGGATAGCACAAAGAGACAGAAACACAGAGATGGATTATAAATGGGGAAAGGGGGATAGAAAAGGGAAAATGAAAGGAGATAGAGGTGAAAGAAGGAGAAAAGAGAAGAGACATAAGGAAGACATACTCCCTGATGGAGCATAGGAGAAAGAAAATGATGTAAGTAGATGGGGGAAAAAAGATCAGGAGGGGAATAGAAGAGGGAGGAAAGGAAGATGAGGGTAGAGAAAGAAGAGGATATATCAAAAGCTGGCAGGGAAAAAGCAGATGGCCTGGGTTCACTCCATCAGGGTCAGGAAGTCTGGTCAGTCTAAGTATGAGGTCCCCATATCTCACAAGTTCTGAATGATAGGAGATATACAAGGTATAAGAAAGGGAAGGAAACTTATCTTGAAAGATATACCCAGAGACAGAGCCCAAGCAGAAGCACCCCATCCCACTCCATTAGCCCTCCCTCCTCTTCCTCTTAGTGGGAAACTCCCTTTACCATGCTGGCAACTGAGAAAACAATCACTGTTATCTCCCAATATAGGATTTGAGGCCAGACACCAATCTCTTTCTTGATCTTGTTAGGAAATTAAGCTCTGTACTTTGCCATCTTCGCAACAGAAGCCCAGGTGGAGGTAATTGAGCTCAGAACAGCCAATAGGATTTTTTTTTCCAATAGAATTCCCTCTCTGGTCCCCTGTTCTCCTTCCCTCCCCACCTATTATCCCTTTGGCTCACTCATCTCCCTCCCATGGATGGTTGCTCCGTGGGCCTAACAGCTCACCCAAGTCTCTCCTCCTCCCTGTCTGCCTCTGTAACCCAGGCAGCTTCCAGCGGTCTTCTGACTGGTTGGGAGTCTCAGAGCTTTGATATCTGATCATGTTCTGTGGATGTGACACACAGAAGGTGTCAGAGACTGAAGTGAAATTTACATTTTAATAAAGAAAGTTGTATTTCAGTCATTTGCATTTAAATAAGCTGCTGTTTCCTCTTTTTCTCTCCCATCCCCTTTCCCTCCTATCACCACCCCTTTGGCTCTCTGCAGGCAGTAGGTAGCACCTTTGGGAATGGAGAGCTCCTTTTCAGTCTGCCTGTCATCTACCCCTTGCCTGTACAAAAAGGTGGTAATGGAAAGACCCAGTCCCACACCCTGTGTCACCCTCCTAAACACACACACACACCTACCCACACACACACACACACACACACACACACACACACACACACACGCCTAAACATATACATACACCCTTGGCCTGCTCACTTCGTCTGTCTGGAACAAAAATACCTGGGCCTACACTATAAGCAAAAAAGAGATTCATATTCTACAATGTGGGTGCCCAAGGGGAAAAGGGAAGTGTTAGAACACTATAACTCACATTTCAATAATGCCTTGAGATTTGCAAGGCCTCACCTTATGCTCTACTGAGAAAATAAAGGCCTATTCTCTACCACCAGCTAACTCCGTCTTCTCTGGTGTTCACTATCTCAAAAACTCCATTGACATTATCCCCCACATTGTCACCTCCTTTACTTCACTCTCTGATAATGAGATGGTCATTTTTTTCACTAAGGCCAATGCCTCTGTTTTACCAGTGATCTCATCCCTTCCTGTCTCCTTCCCTCAATCTTCCTTCCTCCTCCATCTCCAGTCTGATTCATTCCCTATCACCTTGAAACATGTTCCCACTCTTAAAAAGAAAAAAAAATACCCAAAGCCCTTCATTAGACTTTATTAACCCCTCAAGTGATGATCCTATCTCTCTCCTTCCTCTTTCTGACAGACTCCTGTCTATATATATTGCTTTACTTCCTCTTCTTGCACTCACTTCTTAAAAACATATTTTATTTATTTTGGTATATAGGCAGAGAGTTAAAAATGAGCAACTTGTTTATTGTGAAACAAATTTGCTATGTGCATGTAGAGGGGAAGATGGTGGTAGTGAGGATGATGATGATGATGACGATGATGATGATAATCCTTATCTTCTAGAGTTGTAAAGAACAAATGAGATAATTATAAAAAGCACTCTGGAAACCTTAAAGAACTTTATAAATGTCAGCAAAGATTATTATTATTAACTCACATCAATATAATCCATTCAATATATATTTATTAACTGAACATTATGTCCAAGGTACTACTAGGAAATGAGAGTACAAAAAGGAAAATAGATAAACAGCACCTTCCCTCTTACATCCTAATGAAATGGATACAAAAAATAAACAGATAAATCAATACAAGATAATTTGAAAGAGGAAGAGAGCCTGAGCAATTAAGGTTTTTTATTTTGTTGTGATTTGGTTTTCGTAAGAGGTTATGCCTTAACTGAAAACAGTGTCCTTCTGCAAAGGCTACACTGACTGGAGAAGGCTTTTAGCATCATCCCATGTGCTCTCTGGTTCCCTGTCCCTGAGCTTGACTGTTTCACCTGCTCCTTCGGTTTTCCAGGGGATAACCCAGAGGACTGGGGCTTGACGCTATGTGTAAGTGTTTAACAATGGTTCTCTGAAAGAAAAAAAAACACTCACAAGGCACACTTCTAAGTTTAATTTGTGTTATTGACATTTTCTCCATAACTTTCTTAAATCTGGGCAATCATCAAACCAAACTCCTATTTGTAGCATTTGCTTATTTCCTAGCAGTAAATGCTCACGATGAAAATTTAATAATTGACTCTCAAGAGCCAAACCATTCCTGGATTGGAGTGTTTCTTTTCTCTCTTTCTGTGGACTTGAGTTCCCATCATTTGTGCTCTTACCTATTTGTTAGAGGCCTATGATTAGCCCCTCAGTTCCATTTAGCCATCTAACATTGGGTAGTTTTTACAAAGGGATACTTATTTAAAAGATTTAGTGAGAGCAAAGTAGAACTATTTCTCCCCTTGGCACCTTGGTCTGGAAGGGGAGTGTGAAATAAGCTCAACTTAGCTTAGATCCTACCTACCATTGGTCCCACCAAAGTTCAAGTCATAATAATGATAGTAACTAACATTTGTACAGGGCTTACTATATACCAGGCACTGCGCTAGGTATTTTATAACTCTTATCTCCTTTGATCCTCCAAACATCTCTGGAAGGTAGGTGCTATTATTATCCTTATTTTACAGATCAGGAAACTAAGGCAAACAGTGACTTGCACAAGGTCACACACAGCGAGTAATTGTTTGAGGTTAGATTTGAACTTGGGCTTTCCTAACTCCAGGCCAAGTGTTCTAGCCACTGAACTGCCCTAAGGCAGTAACTCTGCTGAAGGAATCCACTTCTCAGCTTACCATGGGCCAGAGTCTCAAAGGTTGATCTTTTCCTGACTGTAAAACTGAATATAGATTCCAACTCCCAGGTTTTTCTTCCTCTTCTAAATCTTCCCAAACTCTCAAGATTACAGACTCTACAACTTTCATCTAGAACAGAAAATAACAAATTAAAAAACCAAGGACCAAGAACCACAGACCTCAGAGGGGAGAAGACATAATCTTTACAACAGGATCTGTCACTTGATGCTGTGAGCATCAGTTAGTCCCAAGAGAAAAGGAGGCAAAGTGGAAGTAGCTGAAGCAGACGGACCTTTTATGTTTGATGTTTCCAAAGCCAGACTCCTTTTTAACACATGGTGAGCTGACCAGATCCAGTTGTAAATGTCCACACAGCCCCTCCAAAATCACCACATCTCTTTAGGAATCAAGCTCTTCAGTTTCTTCAATCTCCCCATGGAGAAATGCTACCAGAGGAACTCTTCACCCTTACCAGATACCTATTACACTAGGTAACAGAAAAACTAATATCCCTTAGCTGCCTCACCCCCCCCCCCCGCCCCTGACTCAAAGGTCATAGCATCATCGACTTAGAGCCAGAAGGGATCTTAGAAGCCATCAAGACTGAACTCCTTATTTTACAGATGAGGAAACCAAGGCCCACATCATTTAAGTCACAGCTAGCAAGTATCTGAGGTGGGATGTGAACCTACAATTCACTGACTCGAAGTTCCTTACTCTATTTATGACTCCATAACACTCCTACATACAGACAGAATCTCAAAGCAAGGAAAGGGGAATATTTGTGTAGAATCAATCAATCAATCAATCAATAAATAAATAAAACACCTAGGAACAAATCAGGCTTTTTATCCAATAAGCCCCACTGCCTTTAGGAAAGGGAAGAGGTAGTCCATCCATTGTGTTTTGAAGGATGGGAGGTTCTTAAGGGACCTGGGCTTCAGCAGGGAGAGTAAGTAGGATGAAAATGGTGGATGGAGACTAATCTAAACTCTAGAGCATATGAAGTGGATGAGGTAGCGAAGGTTGAGAAGACTGGCCTTCTGTAAGCTTCTGGTTCTGGCTTCTTGCATGTCAGGATCAGGAGTTTATGCTTTATTCAGCAGGAAGTGGGGAACCACTACAGGCTTTTTATTTGGAAGACTGACATGGTAAAAATGATTCATTAATAATAAAAATAATTAATTCATTAATAAGATTGCTCAGACAGTGGGATAAAAGGTGGATTGAAAAACTAAGTAAATTGGAGGCAAGAAGACCATTGGTAGATGATTCCAATAGCCCAGGCAGAGAGATGAGGAAGTGAACTAGGTTTGTTGGAAAAAAGAAGAGAGTGAGAGTTACTGGGTAAAATATACATCCCTGAACACATGTTTAATGGGGGCTGATCAAGGAAACCCCAGAACAACTTAATGAGTTTCTCCCTCAATTAGTTTGAGATTACAGGGTGTAGCCCTTACTGTGGGCATCTAAAAGGCATTTCCCATGGAGGTGGACCTGTACCCCAGCTCCTTACTTGTTTGGACTTTAGAGAGTTGAGCCATCTTCTGATGTCTGGTTGATGGAGGATTCTGAGAATGGGGATGTGACCTATGCTTTTCTTTGCCCATACTTTCTCATATTTCTCATTCTTCTAGACTGAAATATAGCAAAGTATGTGTGATGGGAAAAACAGAAAGTGACAACCATTGGGTTGGAGATAGTGTCAGAGGAGAGATGGAGGTTTAGACTAGATATGTTAGAAAGGTAGAATTGGACAGGACTTCACAATGGATTAGATGTGGGGGTGGTAAGAGACAGAGAACCCTGTGGGCCCATAATGATTTAGAAAATCACACATTAGTAGTATCTATGTTGCATTGAATTTTAATTTATTTTATTAAATACTTCCTAATTACATTTTCATCTTGGTACTCAAGGTGTGTACCTGTGGGCCATGAGTCTGACACCTCTGCAATAGAGGATGTTACCTAGGTTGTAAGCCTGGGGTACTGGGATGATGGTGGTACCCTCAATAGTAATAGAAATATTCAGAAGAGGGAAAGGTTTGGGAGGTAGAGAGATAATGGGTTCAGTTCTGGACATATTTAGTTGAAAATGTCTAAAGAATATTCAGTTTGAGGTATCTAATAGGCAGCTGGAGATGTGAGATTGGAGGTCAGCAAAAAGGTTATGACTAAATAAGATTTTGGAATTACTGGCATAGAAATAATTATTGAACCCATGAGAGCTGATGGAACCAAAAAGTGAAACAGTATGCAGCTATAAGAGAATAAGTCCCAGGACAGAGCTTTGGGGGACACACACAATTAGTGGGCAGCATCTAGAGTAAGCAAAAGAGACTGAGAAATGGTCAGAAAAGTAAGAGAAGAACAGGAAGGAGTAGTGTCAGGAAAACCTAGAGAAGAGAGTCTCGAGATGAGGGTGAGTGACAGTTTCAAAGACTGCAGAGAGGTCAAGGAGAATAAAGATTGAGAAAAGGCCATGAGATCTGGCAATTAGGAGATCATCGGTAACTTTGGGGAAAAGAGTTTCAATTAAATGATGAAAACAGAAGTCAGACTATAGGGGGTTAAAAAGAGTGAGAAGAGAGGAAGTGGAGGCATCCATCATAGGCAACTTTCTTTAAGAGTTTAACCATAAAAGGGAGGAGAGATATGGGACGAGAGCTGGTGGGGATTGGTAGAGGGTTTTCTGAGAACTGAGAAGACATGGCTGTATCTATAGGCAGTAGGGAAACAACCATTAGAGAGGTGGAGATTGAAGATTAGTGAGAACATAGGGATGACAGAGAGGGCAAATCTACTGGAGAAGATGGGATAGGATAGGATTACTCATACTTATAGAAGGGTTTGTCTTGGTAAGAAGGAGTCATCTCATTATGTGAAGTAGAGGTAAAAAAGGAGACACTGGCAAAAAGGATCTGAGGGATATGAGGAGGAGGAGACATGAGGGAGCTGTTGGCAAATGGCTTTGAGTTTTTCAGTGAAATATGAAGCAAGGTTCTCAGCTTAGAGGATGGGAGCAGGGGAACCTTAGGAGGCTTGAGGAGAAATGAAAAGATTTGGAAAAGTGACTGCTATGGTGAGTGGGATGGTGAATTGATCAGGAAGGTGTAAAAGGATTGCCTTGGAGCAGTGAGGCATCACTTGAGATTATGTAACATAAATTTGTGACGAATCTAGTCAACACAGTTCCATGATTTTGTTCAGATTCAT
Organism: Bettongia penicillata ogilbyi; assembly: GCA_023548195.1. NCBI lineage: Eukaryota > Metazoa > Chordata > Mammalia > Diprotodontia > Potoroidae > Bettongia > Bettongia penicillata. The sequence goes on from JAJHZJ010000131.1 coordinate 9,954,981, forward strand.
TCAGCAGCATGTAAGTAGGAGAAAGTAAGAGATGGTGGGAAAAATACAGGGATGAGACTTGGCAGAGTAAGATCAGTGAGTGGATAAAGGGGGAAGGGCACTTGGAAGAACAGTATAGAGTTGAACTGGTTCACCAAGGGATCAGGATGGAGAAAGGAGGAGAATGTAAATAGTGCAGGGATGGGAGGCTGGGAAAGAACTGAGGGGGCTGAAGATGAGGAACAGGGGTTTGGGTTGCAAAGCATAGGAAGGGATGGAATGATAAATTACTTTCAGAGGACATAAACATGGAAGCAGAATGCTTATGAGTGATCTCGAGATCAAGGGTATGACCATCTCTGTGCGTAGTTGAAGCGAGGTGGGTTAGTCATGGGAAAAGAGTAAGTTAAGGAATTGAGAAATTAGGGTGTTTAAGGGAGTATCTGTATACATATACATATTATATATATATATATTATATATATATGTCTTTAAGTATGAAGGAAGGATTAGGAGAGGAGAGAAAGATTGTAAGTCACTCATTGAACTCATTAAGGAAAGAAAGGGAGTATCCTAGATGTCCATCAATAAGCAGCTACAGAATCTTGATTTAGTGGTAAATATGGATTATGTGAATCTCAGAAGAGATTACTAAAATTACTGAGAGATCATAGTGGTAGTAGGAGAGCTGAAAATGGCAATAGGGAGCAACTATTCCAACTCTCCCTACTTCAGCTTGTGAGTGCAGGGTATGGATGAAAATGCATCAAATGCTGGAAAGGGCATCAAGAGAAACTGAGTCACCAGGAGGGGGCCAAGTTTCAGTGATCACAAGGAGATGGAAGGAGTAGGAAATAAAAAGGCTTAAGATGAAAGCAAGTTTGCTGCATATGGAGCATTCTTTGTAGAGAACACAGTGGCAGGGGTAGGTAGATCTGGAGTAGAAGGTTGGGCAGATGGGAATAAGGAAGCGGGCAGGTGAGGATGAGGGACAGGGTTTACGTAATGACAGCCAGGGTTCAGGGTCACTCAACAAAGAATGGATGATGGATAGGAATTTATGAATTATTGAGGAATGAATTTAAGTAAGTTGTTAACATCCATAGGAGTTCTGTCTCAGGGAAGAGACTTCTTAGGGCATTGGGTGGCAGGGCAGGTCCAGACAGTTACCACTGGAAAGAGTATTATGGAAAAGAAAAAAAATCCTTTACAAAAGGTCAGTACACAATCACACTAAGAGGGACCCTGACATTGTCAGGTATTGCTCAGATTGTACAGGTTTGACACGAGTGGACATACTCATTTACATTCCTACAAAGTGTCTTTACCCAGGATGGGGGAAGGCTCAACGTTTAATGAGTCTAAGGGGCCATTGTGGTGTTTTCTATTTCTGTTTTGGTCCATGGGCTCCTGTGCATACTTTGTGTGTTATACATACAAAGTTTCAGGGCTCAAGGAAACCAAAAGGCTGCCCCACATCTGAAATCCATATTATACATTAAGTACTTTTGTGGGAGGAGACCCTATTAGTGACATTTAAGAAGACTGGGACACAAGCCATACCTAAGCTTTATTCATGACATTTATCCTAAGTTTCTGGGTTGGGGACATGAGTCATAAAAGAACAGTTGATGCCTCTTAGGGCCAGCCCACCAAATCAGGCCTACATGTGTATGTGTGTGAGCCCAGAATGTTTGGTGTACCTTTGGGTCAGGATGTCCACATACAAACACTTCATTTAGCCATTATCCTTCTACCAGGGTTACCCTCATTTATCTATACCCCTAGACAGAAACTAACAAAATGGAGTGAGAATACTCAGATCTTCTCACAACATCCCTCTGAGACACAATAGTTCATGCTCCTTACGTAGTAATTGTAGTTCACTTTTCTTTCTTTACTGATTTACCACAAACAATATTGGACATCAATACAATCGACTGAACTTGCTTTGCAACTATTGGCATTCACATAAATGAATATCAAAATATCACAACCATTTTTTAGTCACTTTCTCTAAGTTTCATGTCAAAGTTCTTTGTCTATTCCTTCTCCTTCAATTTTCCTCTTATGTGGTTGTAATTAGCCTGTACTCTGGTCTTCATCTTTTCTGTTCCTACTCTGTAGTGTTTCATGATGGCCTTTCCATCTATCTTTATGTTCCCTGTACTTGTTGATCTTAACTGATTTTTTTATATTCCATTATTGTCAGGATCCATTGCTAAGGGGTTACATAGAAGAATTAGATGAGGTGATCGATATAGAAAGCAATAAGCCCCTTCATTTGGTGTATTTACAGGGACACCCAAAGGAGAAGACCACATGACTTAACTGGAGACACTCAAGAGGAGGAGAGGAAGGGATATAAAGGGAAGGCAACCTGATAAATCTCACACTGGGTTCAGGACTGACACTTCCAAATCAAGACCAGGGTGGATAACCGGAAATATCATCAGAGAGCCTTGAGCACAGTGGACCCAAGAGGTAGGGATCCATGATGATGGTGTAAGAAGTTACTACCAGAACTTGGTGCATAATGATTCCATACTTTAGGGCAGTTTGGGAAGCTCCTGGACCAGAGTTGCTCTAGGTGTTTCATAGGGAAGGGAAGGGTCAATTCCAGTGGCTCTGATCGGTTTCCCACCTCTGAAGTCAGGGAAGCACCAATAAGCAGAGTTTCAGAGAAAAAGAAAGGAGAGAAGTGAAGAGGCAGCAAATTAGAAGAGAAGAGCATGGCTAGATCATAGCTAGCTTGCATTAAAGAAAGACTAGGCTTGAAAAATATATTATTTTCAGAAAATGACACCTTAAAGTACCACAATTTATTCAACATATGCCCAGCATAGATAGTCAGGACCTTGCAGATTAAAATTCTACAGGCAACCAAATAGTGCAGTAGATAGATCATTTATCCTGAAGTCAGGGTAACCTGACTTCATTTTCAAAACCCAGTGGGTTTTGTTTTCTTTTTCTTTTTTCTAATTATATGTAATACAAGTATGAACATCTTTGCAGGGGCCATGAACAGTTGATTGGTTGTTGTCCTTCGTTTTCGAAGAGGACCAAAATGACATCACTGTGATAAAGTGAAGTTTCAGTGTGTCCAACTGATCAGACCAATATAAGCTTGGAATGCTCTACCATAGGTTGGGTACAGACATTTTGTGTGTATATTTGGGGTGAATACTCCGAATTTGTGCATCCTATGTTTCCTTTGTGCTGTCTCAATTCTGCTTTGCTCATAGAGCACAGCATCCTTTCTGATATGAGTATGCCATGCTGAGTGGTCCTGTGCCAGTGTCTCCCATGTTACACAGTCAAATCCAAAGTTCTTGAGAGAGACCTTGAGAGTGTCCTTGTATCACTTCTTCTGACCACCATGTAATCACCTGCCGCATGTGAGTTCTCCATAAAAGTCATTTTGACAAGTGTACATTTTGCATTCAAACAACATGGCCAACCCATCAGAGTTGTGCTCTCTGAAGCATAGTTCGAATGCTTGGCAGTTTAGCTCGAGCAAGGACTTCAGTATCTGGTACCTTATCCTACCAGGTGATCCTCAGAATCTTCCTAAGACAGTACAAATGGAAGCAATTCAGTTTCCTGGCATAGCACTGGTAGACTGTTCATGTTTCACAGGTATACAACAGTGAGGTCAGCACAACGGTTCTGTAGACCTTCAGTTTGGTAGTCAGTCTAATGCCTCCTCTCTCCCAAACTTTTCTTTGGAGCCTCCCAAAAACTGAGTTAGCTCTGACAAAGCATGCATCAACCTCATTGTCAATGTGTACATCCCTGGAAAGAACACTACCAAGGTAAGTGAACTTATCCACAGCATTCACAACTTCTCCATTTGTTGTAGCTGATGGTTTCACATATGGATGTTGTGGTGGTGTCTGATGGAGCACCTGTGCTTTCTAGCTGTTAATTATTAGGCCAAAATTAGCACAGGCAGCAGAGAATTGATCCATACTTTGTTGCGTCTCAGCTTCAGAGGCTGCATTGAGTGCACAATCATCTGCAAGCAGAAAATCGTGCACCAACACTCCCTCCACTTTAGTCTTGGCTTGTAGCCTTTTCAAATTGAAGAACTTACAGCATGGTAGTTGACCTTGATACCATGTCCATCCTCATTGAAAGCGATTGACAACATGGTCAGTCATCTTGCCACTGCACTCCTACGACTCTGAAGGAGCGAGTGAGGCTGATGACTTTGCACCGCTTTGCCCCCCCCACCCCCCCCCCCCCCCGCCTTAAATCCAGTTCATGTGCAAATCAAGACACCACCCTCATGATGTCACTGGTCTTCTTCCAGAACAAAGGACAAGCGACAACAACAATCTTTGCAAAAATACCTTTAAAAACTGTTTTTTGTTGGCAATTAGGGCATGTTTCCACCAATGGAACAATTGGGTCAAAGGATTATGATTATTTTTGCAACTTTTGCTCTGTATGGCCAGGTCGTTGCCCACTAAAGATTCTATGAGCATCAATTCCACCTGCAAAGCAGGAGTGTACTTATTTCTCCTCCCACTCCCAGTACTGTTTCATTGTTTTAAATTATTTTGGCCCATTTGATGCATATGGAGTGATTTCTCAATGCGATTTTAATCAGTGTCTCTTTGAATGGTATTTCAGAAGACAGAGTCAGTCTTGGAGCCAGGTTGACCTGGGTTCAAATCCTGCCTTTGACACACATTGGCTGGGTGTCTCTAGGCAAGTATCTTATTAATCTCTTAGTACTCTAGGCAACTCTCTCTGTCAATAAGTTCCAGAGAAGGTGATTTGCAGAGCGAATTCCCTGAACCGAAAGAACTCAGGGGTCCAAGTCTCTGCTTCAAGTCCAGAATTCTCACCGTTGTACTAGTAGTAACACTTTAACTGAGAAAGATTACAGCTGAAGTCAGAAAACTAGAAGCAGAGAGGAACTCCATAATGTCTTGCCCAGTGGAACTGAGTTTGGACGTGATCAGAAGTGACTATGGAACCAACTGAACAACATTGAATGTTAGACACAAAAGCAATAATGCCTGGTTGCCAAAAGGACAGTAAGAAGCAGAGCTGGTGTGAAAACATCACCAGAAGACACAGGTGATCCAGCAGCATCAAAAATGTGAATTGCCTCTCCATAAGTGTGCCTTTTTTGTGACATGCTTAACCTACGTATTTACCCCCTCCTGCATGATCCGTATTTGTGTCCACTTTTCCCACTTTTAAGGAGCATGTATTTGAGGGAATATGCATACCAAATGTGTAGGGGAGGTTGGGAAAAGAATATTCTATTGCTCTGTTTCTTATCATGTCATAATTGGATGTCTTTGCTTTTAACCAATTGTATCCTATGTCTTACTTGAAAAAGTGAACCTATTAGCAGGGGCTCATGAGCCATAATTTTGAATAGATCAGGACACGCAAAGTACTATGAACCTGGATTAGCCTTGTCTGGTGTACCCATTGTCTAAGTGCCGTTTTGGTGCTATATTAAATACGAAAAAAGTCATATCCTCTCCTCAATTGATTTAAGTACATTATTCCATTTTCTTTCATCTTTTCCATAGTTCCTTTTTTATGCTTAAGTCTATTATCCCCTAGAATTCACTGAACATATGTTATGAAATGTGAATCTAAATACTTTCCCCACCAAATTGCTTACCAATTTTCCCCAAGAACATTTGTTGAATAATGAATTCTTTCCCTGGTTTTTATTTTCTGTATATTTGTTAAAAGCAAATGTTTTGTATATATTTAGTTAGGTATCTTATATTTCTATTCTATTGCAATGATTTCATTTTCTGTGTTTTGTCCAATAACAGATGATTTTAATGATAACTTTGTAATATGTTTAAAATTGGGGTATGAAAGATGACTACTTATTTTTGTTTTTAGTTTGCCTTTGTTATTCTTGCCCTTTTGTTTTTTTCCAGATAGATTTAGTTATTTTATCCAGTTCTATGAAAATATCCCTTGGTAAATTGATTGTTAGTGAGATAAATATGTAGAATAAGCAAGATTATTATTTTAGTATGTTAATCAGACCCACCCATGCACATTGAATTCCAATTCCAATTATTTAGGCTTTCCCTTATTTCAGTAATTCTCTAGTCCATATAAAAGTCCCAGAGTATTTCTAGGTGAGCTAATTCCCACATATTTGATGTTTCTTTCCTTGATATTTTAAATGAGGTTTTCTTTTTTACGACTTTTGGTCTTTTTGAAATTTGTTATACTGTACCACAGAATACCTGAAGATGAAAAGGAAATAGAAGAAAATGTCAGGAGAGAGATCACAAGTCTGGCACAGAGGCATGTAAAAATTTCAATGATAATTATCATTGTAGTGCTGGAGGACTTCAGTTATCCAGACATCTATTGAAATGCTGTCTCTGTCTTTCTATGTCTCTGTGTCTGTGTCTCTCCGTCTGTCTCTGTCTCTTTCTGTGCCAAAAAATAGAGCAGCTAATAACTTCTTCACTTGCGTTAATGATAATTTTGTCTTTCAAAAAGTAGAGGAAGCAACACAGTCAAATTCTATCCTGGTTCTGATTCTCACAGGATGAAACTGGTTGCTGGGGTAGAAATGAGAGGAACTTTGGGAAGTAACCACTCTCTCCTAGAGTCTGTACTACAAAAGAAAGTCAGGCATAGTTTTGAATGCGTACTAGCTTCTGGGGGGAAAAAAATGGAATTTAAAGGTTTTCAGAGCATGGATAGGTAGAAACCCACGGACTAAAATTCTACAAGCGGCTGGGGGCACAATAGATACAGCAGTGGACCTGAAATCAGCATGACCTTAGTTCAAATCCAGTTTTAGACGCTTTCTATATTACTCTTGGCAAGTCACTTAGCCTATACTTACCTGAGTTTCTTCACTTATAAAATGGGGATGATGACAGCATCTACCTCCCAGGGTTGTTGTGGAAGTTCATATGAGATAATATTTGTAAAGTGCCTACAGTAGTAGTAGTAGTCGTTGTCGTAGTAGTAGTAATAGTGGTAGTAGTAGTAATAGTAGAAAGTGTTTAATAAATGCTCACTCCTTTCTTTCCTCCCTCTAGGGAAAAGGATAGGAAAGGATAGGAAAAAACTGGAAAATCACATTCTGAAAACATGGAGGAAATCTATTTTAATAAGAAGGAAAAGTGAATGAGAGTGATGTGGAGGCATAAGGAACTCACCAACCAACTTAGATTTTGGAAGATTTATGTAGAGAAGACAGAAGCAAAGGCAGACAAGAGAGGATGATTATAAGAGCAGAGACCTGGTCCTGTAGAAATAGATATAGCAGTTCTAAGGCTCAGCATGAACCCCAATGGATGAGGTAGCCCAAGGAAAAGGCATGAAAAAGACAGTGATTCTCTTCTGTTTTAGGAGAAAGAGAATAATACAAAAAGGGATAGGATTGCTGTTTAGGGTGGATGGGACAGGAATAGCTGAATATAGAGAGGAAGGAGAGTGGCTTAATTCTTATTTTTATTCTATTTTCTCTGCCAAAGAGAATGACCTTTGCATTGGAGGTGACAGAACAAAAAATGGCTAATGGGGAGTTGATGTTCAAGAAAAAGAAAAAAGATAGGAAGACAGCATTTAGATAGCAAGGGATAGCAGAGTCAAGTCATCTGGCCCAGATACACTGTATCCTCAGGCACTAGAAGAATTAGTGGATGATAGTGCTAAACCACTGTCAGTTATATTTGAAACATCGCAGAGAATAGATGTTCCAAAAATAGAGAAGGTCAAATGTCCTATTTCTTTTTTTAAATGGAAGTCTTTAAACTGTAAGTTCTGAATATTGGCTTCGATTCCTTGGGAAATTTTATAATGAATCATTGAAGAGAAGGTTAGTGAATATCTTTTTAAAAAGTGGTGATTATAAAGTGCCAGTAAGGAAGGCTTTCCCAGGAACAAGTCATGTCAGACTAATTTTATTTCCTCTTTTGACAAGATAACTAAATTGGTAGACTGGGAGAATCCTATAGCTATATATATCCCAGGGAGGCTCCTCCCACAAGGACCCAAGTTCTGAATTCACACAGAGTGTGGGGAGGAAGGGAGTCAGGAATCCCTTACTTTCTCTGACTCATGACCCCCTGACCCTAAAGTAGAACTCTGAGGAAAATCTCCTAAACAAAGCTTAGGTCTAGGATCTCCCCAAAAGGGAGCGCCAAAAATCTCTTCTAGAAAAAAATATCTAATATGCACAGTAGACATTAGGGATAGAAAAGCTATTTATTTTCTTCTCCACAAAAGAAATGCTTAAATGACATGACTCATAAGCCTGCATGAATAAATATTCAAAACATAAAACAATAACCTATCACACTCATTATTCTCTGCTGAGAAACAAAGACAACTCTGTGGGACTGGTGAGGTAACTGGAGCTGTTGTTTATTTCACATGCATATGCACATCCATAATGCCCAGAAGGGTCAGATTTCTTGGCCAACTAGACAGGGTTCTTTAGTCCTCTTCGATTCAGAATTCTGTTTGCTGATCATCTTCTCCAAGAAATTGTTGTTCTAAGAGGTACCTAGTGCTAGTTAGTGAATAAAGAATGAGGTACCTTTGACCTCTTGAACTCATGAAGAAGCCTCTGAAGCAGGGAATGTCCCTCTCTCTGGGTTGGCATTTGTTGGTCAGAGACTGGAGCTCTTAGAAAGAAGGAGTCAGGGACTTGAGGTCTAGTCTTGTTTATCTAAGCACATGATCTGACCACCATGTACTTATTGCTGCTCTTTCAGAAAGGAGGTGGGGAGAGAATTATCTTTTTTTTTTGACCCGTTGGAAGTCTAGGAGGGAGCTCAAAGCGATGCACTCAAAAAGAAAGAGTGGAGGTTTTCTACAAGCTCTTGTATTCTACTGAGGGCAGAGGCTCCTTCTTACACTGTATCCAATTAACTTTAATGCAACCTCTCTCAGAGGAGAACCAAAAACAAGCAATGACAACAATGACAATAATAGCTAGCATTTATATAACACCTACTGCATACCATGTGCTTTATAAATATCTCATTTGATACTTATGACACCCCTGGGAGCTAGGTGCTATAATTATTGCCTTTTTACAGTTGAGGAAACTGAGGCAAACAGAAGTTAAGTGACTCAATCAACATCCCATGGCTAATAAGTATCTGAGGCAAGATTTGAACTCATGTCTCCCTGACTCCAGACCCAGCACTCAATTCACTATACTGCCTAGTTTCCTTGAATTGCTATTGCATCACAAAGAATGGCAATATTCACTAGTGGATAAATTATTTATTAAGTACTTACTCTTCAATAGGAAGTCAAAGGCTATGACTCATAGAAGGGTGCTAGCACATGTCCTCCTGAGCTTGATCAGACAATGAAGATGCCAAAATCATCCACTGCTTCCTGGGCCATCACAAATCATCTGGACTTTGATGACTCTGGATAACTTAACTCGGCCTCACTTAAATCCAATTCATGTGCAAGTCAAGACCTCACTCTAGTGATATCAAAAATGGAGGACCATTACCACTACCACCACTAGACAAGTATTATCTAGACTCTAGGAAAGTACTTGATAATGTATCTCAAACTATTCTCAAAGAAAAGATGGTGAGATATAGATTTAACAATAACCCAAACTGGACTTGGAACTGTTGAATGGGCTGATTCAAAGAGTAGTTGTTAATAATCCAATGTCAATTTGGTAGGAGTAGGGTGCCCCAGGGATTTGTACTTGGCCTTTTCCTAATTAATTTTTAAAATATTTTTACTTAAATTTTATTTATCTTTAAATTTTACATTGTCTCCCTCCCAATTCCATCCCCTCCCACTGAACTGAGAAGCTAGAAAAATAAAACTCTTGATCCATTGTTTAGTACTTTTATCGGTGATTTAGATAATGGCATAGATGGTGTGCTCAACAAATTTGCTGAAAACCCAGAGCTAGAAAGGATAGCTCTCTTACTGGATGACAGAATCAGTATCCAAAGCAATCTTTACAGACTATAGCACTGGACTGAATCTAATAAAATGAAATTCAATAAAGACAAATATAAAGTCTCACACTTGAGTTTTAAAAAAATGTGGTACAACACTAATGCCTCTGACTTTAGAAACAGAAGACCTAGACTTAAGTCCCACCTCTGATGTTGGGTGGTCTTGGACAAGTTCTGGACCTCAGTTTCCTCATCTGTAACATGGGGTTGGACTAGATGACCTCTGTGGCTCTTACAGCACTGGCTCTATGATTAACAGTCAGTGAAAAACCACTTCACAAGTACAGAATAGGGAAGACATGTGGGATTAGACAGTAACTTGTCTGATGTGTGTCATGGTTTAGGGTTACTGAAAAACTGGAGAAAGTTCAGAAGCAGGCAATAATGCAGGAAGTTAAAGGGTCTTGGAGCCAAGTAACATGAGAATCTAGGGAGGGAAGTAGAGGAGCTAAGCAAGGAAAAGACAGAAATCCAGGGGGAATATAATAGCTGTGTTCAAGAATTAGAAGGGCTATCTTATGGAGGAGGGATTCCCTAGAGGGCAGAACCAGGTACGACTATGTGAAAGTTGCCAAAAAGGCGAACTTAGGTTTGATATCAGGAAAAATTTCCTCATGACTTTTATTGTTGAGTCATTTTTCAGTCATGCCTGATGCTTGGTGACCCCATTTGGGGTTTTCTTGGCAAAGATACGGGAGTGGTTTGCCATTTCCTTCTTCAGTTCATTTACAGATGAAGAAACTGAGGCAAGCAGGGTTAAGTGACTTGCCCAGTGTCACACAGCTAGTTTAAGTGTCTGAGGTAGAATTAGTGCCTTGGGGATTCCCCATCTTTGGAGGTCTTCAAGCAGAGTCTAAATAATCATTTATTGGGTAAGTATAGTTAGCATTTATTTTCTGAAATGGATTAGATTTGGGTCAGTTGTAACTCTAAACTCCGTGACACAATTCTCTTTTTATGATGTTTTCTTGGTCTTTTTTTTTCTGGCAGATGGGAATGCAATTTTTTTTTGGTGGATTAATCCTATACCAGTTGACCTTACTGAAATAATTTTTTTCTTCACTATTTTTGGGGTTGAGACAGCTAGGTTTTCTATCCTGACATGTATCATGACAGTATCATGTCATCTGTAAAAATGATATTTGACCTCTTCATTTCTGATGCTAATATTCTCCCTACCTTCTCTTCCTTTTTGCATCATTTGCTACAGTTTCCAATTCATTGACAAGTAAAAGCCATGAAAGAGGGGAGAATCCTTACTTTTTATCAATTTTTAATAAGTCATAATTCATTTTATAGTCATTTGAAATTTTTTAAAAAAGCTATTCTCTTAACATAATTCTATGGGGGTAGGTAGCCTAAATGTATAACATGTATCTGCATTTCATAGATGAGGAAACTGAGTCTAAAGAAAGTTCAATGACCACAGAATCACACAACTCAGACTAAGTTCACTCACTCCTGTGCCCAGGCATCCCTCAAACAGAAATCTCTCTGGCTTTTTCCATCCCTGCCTATGAGAACCAGATGGTTTCTCCTCCAGTGACTGTGTCCTTTCAACCTTTCTCTTTCACAGGGGAAGCTGTACTTTTATTGGAAAAAAAATTGGATCTGAAGTGAGAATATCCAGGATCAAATCTTGGCTTTCTCACTAGAAAGGAGGCTTTGGGCAAATCCCTTTATTCTGAGAATTAGTTTCTCTGTCTGAAAATGGGAATAATAACATTCACACTGGTTATCTTCACAGGGTATCTTTACAAATTATAAGTTACATATAAGTGTCAGTTACCACTATTCGCTTCTCCCATTGGTTCTCTTTTGGACAGAACTTGAGACAGTCCTTAAGAGTATACAAACTTGACTTGTCAACTATACATGAATAAGCCATTACAAATCCAATCTTCCCATTACTTTGGCTTGATTTGGGTTAACACAATAATATTGGCTCTAAGCGGTTCATTTCCACTCAAGCCCATAGCTTACCACAGCAAGTCAATCTTTGCTGGTCCATCCATTCTCTTTTTATTGATGTCTTTTGTTTCAACATTACCTAAATTCCCTCCTGCATCCTTCCTTTTCCCCCTTCCAGGAGCTAGTTCTGATAACATCAACAAAAAAAAATATTTTAAGCAAAAAACATAAGGGAACAAAATTTCGACTAAACCAATCAATACAATGAAAAAAATCTGACATTATACACACTGAGTTCCATGCTTGTGGACCCCCCACCCTTCTGCAAAGGAGTGGGGAGAAGAAGTCTCTTCTCATGACTCTTCTTTGAAGCCAAAATTGTATTCAATTTTTTGATATTCATTTTTAAAAATTCATTTTAAACATAAAACCATTCATTTAAAATAATAGAATTGTATCTTTTGTTTTCATATTGTCTAAACATCTCCCTTGATCTTCCCCCTTCTCCCAGAGTAAGCCATTCCTTGTAACAAAGAATTTTTTCAAAAATAAAGAGGATAAAGAAGAGAAAAAAAATCAGCAAAACTGATCAATATATAAAGAAAGCAAATGTCTGCAGTGCTCCACATCTGTGGATCTTTCACCTCTGTACAGGAGTGGGGACATGGGGGGAGATGTATCTTGCTTTTTATAATTTTGCAATGTTCACTTTTGATTTGTGCATGGACACTGTTGTAGTCATTGTGTATGTTGTTTTCTTGGCTTTGCTCACTTCACTCTGCATCGTTTCATGTCTTTCTATATTTCTCCGTATTCATCATGTTTGTCATTTCTTATGGCAACATGATGGGGGTAGTTAGAGGAATCATGAGTTCAAATCCAGCCTCAGACACCTATTAACTGTTGAACCCTGGTCAAATCACTTAACCCAGTTTGCCTCAGTTTCCTGTCAAATGAACCAGAGAAGGAAATGGCCAACCTGTCTAGGCTCTTGGCCAAGAAAATCCCTAATGGGGTCATGAAAAATCAGACATGACTGAAAAAAGTCAACAGCAACAAAAACAGTAGCATGACATTCCATTACATTTAGGTACCACCATATGTTTAGTCATTTCCCCTACTAGGGAATCTACTTTTTCCCCAAATCTTTTGCTAATATAAAAAATACTAATGCAAATATTTTGTTTTCACCTTCTCTTCTGCCCATGGCTATAGCCTTGTCTCTTTTTCCATAGATCCTCCAGATCCTAAGAAAGCAATCCTTTTCTACCTGTGTCTCACATTCTCATCTCAGGCTTCAGAACAAACCTACTTTCTCCATGGTCTCCTGATCTCTGACTCAACAAGGTTCCTGATCTTTGCTTCTTCTCTTGTTTTCTCTTCTCCAGAGCATTTTGGTCTACTTGGGTCAATTTTTCTAGCACTCCTTTCTTGGAAGTCATGCCTCTGGTAAAGCACTGGAATCAGGGAAGACCTGGGTCTGAATCCTACCTATGACTCTCCCTTCCTGGGTGGCCACAGACAAATTATTAGCCTCTCAGACCTTCAGTTTTCTCATCTGTAAAATGGGTAATCATATAATGTGATGGCATTATATCATAATGTGTAATAATGTCATCTATAATTTGAATACCTGTGGTACCCTGCTCCCCAGTTGTTGTAAAGATCAAATAAGATAACATACGTAAAGTGATATGTGCCCTTTAAATCACTGTAATAGCATCAGCTGTTTTTATTATTATCATAGTTCTTTGCTGGCTGCCTTCCTGCGGCTCTACCACTAGCATCAATTATCCTGTCTCTTCTATGGTTTCCATGCGCTTAGGGAACCTGCCTTTTCTCTAAATAGCTTCCTCTTTACTGTTTATACATTTGCTATTTCTCAGGTTGTCTTTCTCTCCTGCTGTTATATCCCCTTGAATGTTTTCTTACCCTGTCTGCTAGTGGACTCCAGGAAGACAATGCCTGTCTTCCTTCCCTTTCCATCCTGCCTTGATGCTGGGCGTGGTGTCTTTCATGTAGGGGGCATAGAATGAGTGTTTGTTGGCACTTTAATATCCAGTCCTCCATGTCTGCTAGGCAGCCATCTGTCGGCCTCTGCAGCTCTTCATTATTAGCGCTAAGGCACTGAGTCACATGAAAGTCAGTGTGGCATAGTGAATGGAGAACTTACCTCAAAACCAGAAAGACCTCGGTTTAAGTCCTGCTTCTGACACATACTGGTTGCTTGATCCTGGACCTTTGGTTTCTCTAGGAAAAACTCTAAGAATGTAAGTCGCAAAGATTTACTTTGGCAAAAGGGTATTTACTCACCTGGGTTCCCTATACAAATGAAATCACAAGCCCTATCCTTATCCTATTCAATTAGACTCTTCAGTTTAATTCAATAAACATTTATTAAACACCTGCCAGGTGGGGCAGTCAGGTGGTACAGTGGATAGAGCACTGGACCTGGAGTTAGAAAGACTCATCTTCCTGAGTTTAAATTTAGACACTTACTAGCTGTGTGACTCTAGACAAGTCACTTAACCCTGTTTGCCTCAGTTTCCTCATCTGTCAAATGAGCTGGAGAAAGAAATGGCAAACTACTTTAGTATCTCTTGCAAGAAAACCCCAAATGAGGTCACAGACTTGGACGCAACTGAACAATCACAAACATATGCCAGGTACTGTGCTGGGGCTGGAGCTACAAAGATAGAAACAAGACAGTTCAGTCTCTAAGGAGTTCTTTGGGGGGAAGATATAGCATGCACTGAGATTAAAACAACAACAGCAAAGCATTGGGAAAATAAGAGAGTGATTTTAAGACGAGGTCAGCACTAACATCCGAGGGATTAGGAAAGGCCTTCTTAGGCACCTGAGCTACACTTTGGAGGAGACAAGAGGGTCTAAGGGGCCGAGCTGAAGTGGAAATGCATTCCAGGCATGGAAATATGAAGATTCCTGGGCAAAGGGGATAGATTATCACATGTAGGGAAGAATTCATAGTCAAGTTTGACTGGGACCGCGATGGGGAAAGGGAAATAAGACTGAAAAGGTAGGAGGGAGCCAGAATGTGAGAGTTAATGCTATATGTTAGGGGAAGGCCAGATATTAGTACCCTGAGAGTTTTATTTGGATGTTGGGACAAAGTATAGTACTTATAAGTCAGTGAATAGTTAACAAAAGGATGTTTACTTAGCCTTACTATAGCGCTGGTATACAGTGGCTTGGTTTTATAATTTCCATATGGAAATGTGTCTGTTCAGTCTGACAGGCTGTGGTGACTCAGAACCAGCTTTAGATACCCACCAAGCTAGGCAGATCTAGGTTAGGGGTGGGGAACATGCAGCCTTGAGGCCACATGTGTCCTTTTAGGTCTTCAAGTGCAGTCCAGTCAATCCAAACTTCACAGAACTTATCTCCTTAATAAAAGGATTTGTTCTGTGAAGTTTGGATTCAATCAAAGGGTCATACTTGAGGACCTAGAGGGCCACATGTGGCCTTGAGACTACAGATTCCCCACCTCTGATCTAGGTGATCAGCACATCCATAGGTTACCAGGAAACTGTTTCAAGGGAGACATAGTTTGAATCTTGAATGCCCTCTCCCCCATCAAATCCTGACTTTATTTCCTTTTCCTAACCTATGTTAGGAGGAGGGAGTGAGGGAGGAAACTTTGGTACCACATACCACTACTGCAGTGCAAGGTTCTCAGAATCTAAAAGACCTACTATTTAAGTACTCTTGGGGGAAGGTGGCACAGTGGATAGAGTGCCATGCCTGAAGTCAGGAAGACTCATATTCCTGTGTCCAAATCTGGCTTCAGATATTTACTAGGTGTATGACCCAGGACAAGTCACTGAATCATGTTTGCCTCAGTTTCCTGTAAAATGAATAGGGGAAGGAAATGGCAAATTGCTCCTGTATCTTTGCCAAGAAAACTCCAAATGGAGTCATAAAGAGTCAGACATGATTGAAGATGACAGAACAAAAACTAGTTCTACTAGTCTCTACTTTACCATCCCCAAAAAAGTCACCAGAAAGAAATGAAAAAAAAAATGACAAAAAAAAGTGTGGAGAAGAACAACAGCCAAGAATCCTAAGCTTTTCTCCCCCATTTGGAAGGACCGAGTCTCAGATATAGAGTGTCTGTCTGGTCCATGTAGTGGATGATCCTAAATCTTTGCAGTTCAATCTGGGTCTCCTAATGCAAGGTGATGGTGATGAGCAGATGAGCCTGAGAAACATCAGGAATACCAGAGCCATAGTACAGATGATGATACATCTAGCATGGTCAGATTCTTCTTCTGATGGAAGGCAGTGAGAATGAGCAGGGGCAGCACTAGAAGCCTCACAGTCATAGAACAGATGATCACATTTTTGGCATAGTCAACAATTCTTTATCCTACAACAGGGTCATCTGTACTAAAGTGTCTAAGAGTACATAAGCCTCTTTCATGCAACCTGGCCCAGGATCTAAGCTGAGAGCAAGGCTCTCCCAACATCATCACCCCCTCAGTATTGTTGGGTTCACCTAATGGAAACCTCATTCTCTCTGGGAGCCATATCAGAAGAGTGGCATGGAATCTTTGCCCCCTTAGAGGCCTCTGTGGAGCAGAGCCCCCTACTTCCAAAGGGGTCAAATAATAACTCCCTATCCCCAACCCCTTGGCCCTGCCAATCAGGAATTTTACCTCTAAGTTAGCTAAGGGAAATCTTTATTCTAAGTCGTTGTTGTTGGGTTATTTTTCAGTTATATCTGACTCTTAGTGACCTCTTTGGAGGATTTTCTTGGCAAACATAATGGAGTAGTTTGCCTTTTCCTTCTCCAGCTCATTTTGAGTTAAGTGATTTGCCCACAATTACATAGCTAGTAAATGTCTGAGACTGAATTTGAACTCAGGAAAATGAGTTCTCTTGACTCCAGGCCTGGCATAGTATCCAATGCTCCTCCTAGCTACTGCTTCTTCCAAGTTGCTCACTTATAATAATTATGTAGCAATAGTTTTTCTTCTCTTATGCTATTAGATGGCAAGGTACTTCCCAATAATACTGCCCCCCTCAGCCCTTCAAGCCCGTTTTGGGAAAGAGTTTTCCAAACTATCTCAGAGGAAAGCAATCTTGCCAAGTGGGGGCCCTGAGCTGATGTACAGTCCTCTGATGGCAAAAAGACTGGGGCCCTCAGCATCTGGCATAGCTACCACTTGTTTGTGACACTGGAGAGCCCAGGAACAACATGAGTTTGAATGTACCATTTGCATATAGCAAAATAATCCTCCTGTATTCTACTCGTCTTGTTAGTGGGACCTTCTTGCATCACCCAACCCACAGTAGGCAACTTTGGACAAAGGCATGGCTCTGTGTTTTCTGTTCAGTAGCAACTAGAAGCCCATCACAAGCAAATCCATTGCTTTTCAAAGGTGGTGGTCACTTCAGGGAATCTGCAATTCCAGAAAATGATAATCACTTATTATGGTCAGCTCTTTGTATCTGCCAAAGGTGCCACCCCCCGCCTCAGTCTTTCTGGACAAAGACGTCCAGAAACTTGAACCTGGTAGAGGCATAAGCATTCAAGGGGAGAGAGCACTAGATAGCTTGCTTTATATTGTCTAGGGATGCAGCCTGTTCTGGGTTTTATTTGAAAGAGGCCAATTTGCAAGTAGCTCAGTAAATGGAGCCATCAAGATATCAAAGCAAGGAATGTGTGTTCTCTGAAACCTGAAGAGTCTGATAAGCTTCCTTTTTAGGTCACAGAGAAGTGAATGTCAGTGGCTTACTCTGGTCTGTGACTGAAATCCTCTGGGTTTTCCTACCCCCTGTTATTTTTCAAATCCACTGAGAAGACTGGATGCTGGATTTTCTTAGGCCTGATTTCCTATTCCTTTTTCCTCTTATGGGCCACCATATAATCTAAGACCTCTGTCACCATGGCTTCATCTTGTCCAGTTAATACAATGTCATCAATGTAATGGTGCACATAAATGATGTCAAAATAAAATAGAAACAAGGGTCACTACATAAGGATTCCTATTGTAAGCATATTGACTTAGAAAACCACATATTAACATTATCTGTGTACTATCATATTGTTATTTATTTTGTAAACTATTTCCCAATTACATTTTGATCTGGTTCTGCCCTCAAGAGTGTGGGAGACCTTTGGTTTATGACAACACCACTAAAAAGAGGGATGCAGCCTGTTCTCGGCTTTATTTTCAGTCTCTACCATTTTTTCTAGTCTCTATCTTTTTCAGGTTTAGTATAATGAAGAGTACAGGTAGCTCTGGGGAGACCATGAACGTACCCCAGGGTCCTCCCCAGTTGAAAGTAAACTGTTCCTGACTGGTTTCAATCACAGGAATATAGAAAAACATCATTGGTGAAGTTAGTAACCTCATATCACTCAACCTATGCCTGTGCTATATGGTCTACATTATTGATGAAGTCAGGAATAGCTGTAGTGATAGGAATGAAAACTATTCAGCTCCCTGCAATGCACTGTAAGCTGCCAGGCACCATTTGCATGCCTGGGCAACACAGGGTTGTTGAAAGGAGAGTTGGTCTAACAAAGTACTCCAGTTTTCTTCACTAAAGAAGAAATATCTTGAGGCAGAGTCAAAATGGTGGAGAAAAATCAGTGACTCACCTGAACTCTCCCCCAAACCCCTCTGAACACTTTTAAATAATGCCATAAAACAATTCCTTAAGTGGTAGAACCCATGAAAGGATAAGGTGAAATAATTTTCCATCCCAAGACAACTTAGAAACTCAACAGGGAAGGTTTGTTGCACCTAGGTGAGAGAGGAGCATAGTCCAGGGCAGGCTTCACCAGCTCAGTCCCAGCCCCAGTCCTAGCAAAGCAGGAGTAGGCCTTGGGAGACACTGAGTCAGCAGCAACAGCAGCTGTTTCTGGAGCTCTCAGCCTAAAGACAGTAAGGTGGTTGATCAGGAGATTATAGAGGCTCCTTTACTGGCACTAGGGGCAGGACTGTTGTTTTGGCCATACTTGGATCAGTTGCAGTTCTGGGTATCAGTCTCAAGGCAAGGAGGAGCTCTAGCCTAACAGAGCTTGTGGTAACAGTGAGGCAGGGATACTCTTTACAATTCCAGGAGAGAAAAGAATGCTTGTGGTCACTCATAGACCAGAGCACTGGCCAGAAGAGTAGTAAATGCACCTCTACTTAGTTCATATCACCTTGGAAAACTGAAAACATACTGGTCCCTAAAAGTATCTCTAAAAATAGCTGCTAAAACCTTTGAAGCTTGGCTCAGTGCACCCCACCCTGGAGGCAGAGCTCCACTTTAACAAAAAGTTAAAGTCAAGAAATAGGTTGGAAAAATGAGTAAAGGATGGGGAAAAAAATTCTGACCATAGAAAGTTACTATGGTGACAAGGAAGATCAAAACACACACTCAGAATAAGGTAACAAAGTCAAAACTTCAATATCTAAAGGTTCTGAGATAAGTATAAATTGGTCTCAGGCCATGGAAGAACTCAAAAAGGATTTTGAAAATCAGGTAATAGAAGTGGAAGAAAAAACTGAAAGAGAGATGTGAGTGATACAAGAAAATCATGAAAAGGGAGTTAATGCCTTGGTAAAGAAGACACAAAAAAATACTCAAGAAAATAATGCCTTGACAAACAGAATAGTACAAGTGGTAAAAAGAGGTATAAAAAGCCAATGAGAAAAAGAATGCCCTGAAAAATAGAATTGACCAAATGGAAAAGAGGCACAAAAATTCACTGAATAAAAAAAAAAATACTTAAAAAGTAGAATTGGGCAAATGGGAAAGGAGGTACATAAGCTCCTTAGAGAAAATAATTCCTTAAAAATGGGAATAGAGCAAATGAAAGCTAATGACTTTATGAGAAATCAAGAAACAATAAAAGAAAATCAGAAGAATGGAAAAAAATAGAAGACATGAAATATCTCATTGGAAAAACAGCTGACCTGGAAAATAGATCCAGGAGAAATAATTTTAAAAGTATTGAACTGAATAGTTTGGAGGGAAATAGAGTTAGCAATAGTAACTGTGCAAAAAAATTTTTTTGAAGCAACTTTCTCTGATGAAGACTTTATTTCTCGAACATATAGGAAAAAGTGAGTCAAGTTTATAAAAATAAAAGCCATTCCCCAATTGATAAATGACCAAAAGATATAATCATTTTTCAGGTGAAGTAATCAAAGCTATCTATAGCCATATGAAAAAATATTCAAACTCACTATTGATTACAGAAATGCAAATTACAACAATTCTGAGGTACTAACTTATACCTCTTAGATTGTCTAATGGGACAGAAAAGGTAAATGACAAATGTTAGAATGGATATGGGAAAAATGAGACATTAATTCACCATTGGTGGAGTTGTGAACCATTTTGTAGAGCAATTTGAAACTATGCCCAAAGGGCTATAAAACCATGCATACTCTTTGACCTAGTAATATCATTACTAGATCTGTTTCCTGAAAGAGATTAAAAACAAAAAGGAAAAGAACCTATATTTACAAAACTATTTACAGCAGCTCTTTTCTGGAAGTAAAGAATTAGAAGTTGAGGGGATGCCCATCAATTGGAGAATAGCTGAACTAGCTGTGATATTTGTCATTATGATAGATTACTACTGTACTATAAGAAATGATAAGTAGGATGTTGTCAGAAAAACCTGGAAAGACTTGCATGGACTGATGCAAAGTAAAATGTACTGTGCACAAAGTAACAGCAAGATTGTAAGATGATCAGCTGTGAATGACTTAGTTATTTTAAGTTATACAATGATCAAAGACAGCTCTGAAGGATTTATGATGAAAAATATTATCAATCCCCAGACAAAAAACTGTTGGTGCCTGACCACACATTGAAACACACATTTTTTTTTTACTTTATTTTTCTTGAGATTTTTTCTTATGTATTTTTTTCACACCATATAATGAGTATGTTTTGTGTGACTCCACATGTATAACCTATGTGGAATTGCTTGCTTTCTCAATGAGAGCGATGGGGAGGGAGGAAGGGAGAGAATTTGGAACTTGAAGTTTTGGGAAAGAATATTGAAAATTGTTCTTGCACGTAGTTGGGGAAAAATAAAATTCTAAATAGAAAAGAAGAAATATCCTTTACCCTCCTGGAGACCTGACACTGTTTGGTGTTATCTGCATGGGATAGTTTGGGCAATTCTAAGGGTTTCCTTTTGGTTCCATTAAAAGTAATCATAGAGAGAGACTGTGATACTCTTTCTTCCATGGTCTTCCTTCTGTATCCTCCCCTGATCAATACAAGTGGGGCAAGGTCTTAACTGCCTTCGGCTTGTGTGCAGCTAAAGTGCCCACAGTGCCCTGGCATTGAATTTTCTTCAGTTCCTTTCTTATCAATCCCACGTTTCAGAAGCCACACCCAAAGAGGTTATTACCTTCTGCTCACCTAACAAGACAGTGAGCTCTGGTCCTCCTCCCTTACCCCATTCTCAGAGTATCAATTCACACTGACTGCAATATTTGCACAAGCCACAACTGTCCTTGATCAGTTTTTAACAGTCCTGTGCTTTTATAGTTATATGGCGAAGGAGACTATATAGCAAGTCTGAAGCCATTCTGATGGGGCTTCACCCAGAGGGCAGGCTCTAATTTGCCCCTGAGATATGTTGGTCATAATGTGTGGCACATGTGGGCATGGGGGAGGATGGGGATGGCAAGCACAGATCCAATCTATCAAACCTATTTCCTTTATAACTTTACTCTCATCTTTATCAGGTCATTCCTGACTGGGGATGCTAATTGATTTAGCTGATTCTAACACTAAGTCCTCAGAGAGGACCATGAACCTCAGCTAAGGAGAGAGTCTCAGCATTTTCTCCATTAGACTATTCCCTCAGGTGCCATTGTTCCAATGATTCATCAGATTTCTGTTTTGTACTTTTCATGCTATTTACCTAGTTTAAAGGTGGTGAAGACCTTTCCATCCCCCGCTCCCTCAGTGGAGGAGATGACTCTCCTTCTGGGAGCAGTAATAAGATAAATCTTGGTCTTTTTATTTTAACCACTAGTTTGAATCATCAAGTTATGTTCTTAGCCTCCTGACTCAAGACGAATTTCATAGGGATAAAATGAAATACCAGGGTCAGAGACCATATAAGCGGGTTTCCTGCTCTGATCTGTTAGTCTCTATCCCATCAGGAGAGATCTCTTCTCTCAAACTGTTGATATTCCACCAGCTGCCCTGAAGCCCTAATTGCAGGATCCTTAAAAGCCAAGGGCTCTATCTCTAATTGCTAAATGAGCTGGACCAGTTCATTAACCTGCTGTCAACCCAACTTCTTTAATATAATCAATGACAACCAGGGGATGCTAGATTTGTCAGTTTATTCTCTTTAGAAGTCTCCTTTGAGATCCTGCTACCTGTTCCATGGATTGGACACCCCATAGGTAACCAGAAGGGCCCTTGAAGCCAGGGACCACCATGCCATATCTGATTATCCTTTGACCACTTTCTCCAGATTTTCACAGTTCAAATGAAGTGAACCATGAGGTCATCTTGTTCCAGTTACTGACTGTGCCAAATTATAGGAGTTAGCTGACATCAGCTCCCTGTTAGTACAGGTTTGATGTTGGGACAAAACTCACTAGGCATTGAATAATTAACAAAAAGAGGTCTACTTAGCCCTAGCATAATATAATAAAGGTATATAACAAGGATGTAGTTGCAGAGACTATGTAGACACAGTGCCAATATGAAAATTTGCTCGGTAAGCAGGGCAGGGTGTGGTGTCTCAGCATATTTTCAACTATGCTCCAAGTTGAAAGGATCACTGATCCACATGGGTAGGGCATTTTATACCTCTAGGTGACCAGGAAGTTTCATCAATACATCCAGAGGCTACTAGGATGCTGTGTCAAGGGTGGCACAGCTTATGGCTTGTTCTATCCCTGACCAATTACATCCTGGTTTTGTTGCCTTTTTCACATTGTGAGGAGAGGGAAATCCTGGGAGATATTTCTTCTGTTATACCATAATAAAAGATGGTTATTCAATCCATGTATCTATCAATCAACAAGCATTTACCAAGTCCCTACTATGTATCAGGTGTTGAGAAGACACGGATACAAATGGAAATAACCCCTGCCCCTGAGGTCCTTATGTTCTACTGAGGAAGATAACATATATTTATATGAATGTTACTTTCCTGCCATCACTAAGAAGATTGGCATTTTCTAGCTTCTTTCACCTCTGCAACTCCTTCGCCAGGAATATTTACTGTGATCTAGGGATGAATGGAGATGGGGCTGATGTGATTCTGGGAAGAGGAGAAAAGGAGATTTAACATTGCAGTATTTTGCCAGAGCATTACTATCTCTAGTTGGGGGCTTGGAACTGTAGGGGGAGAAGCTATTGATTCCTTTGAACAACTTCTCAGGACAGAGAGATCACCAATACTGAGGTTCTCCCAGGCAATGACTCCACAATGACTAGAGAGGCTGTGACTAGTGCGGCTAGAACTGAGGGGAAGCCTCAACTAATTTACCTGGAGTTGTTCAGAAAGAAACCCCCTCCTTCTAAGAAAAGGAGCTGGAGAGACAGTCATGCCCAAGGGAATGGGCAACCAGTGTGTATGGGGGAGGGAGCAGGGAGAGTAAGAGTGATAAGCCAAAATACTCATCAGCATAGCATGGCACCATGCCCCTTTCACCACTGCTCAATAAATAATACAAATAAATGCAAGGTAATTTATTCTTCCCTCTTTGTTCTCCAAAAGGACCAATGACATCACAAGGGTGATTTCTTAACTTGCCTGTGAATTGGGTTTAAGTGAGACAGAACTGCACAAAGTCACCAGCTTCATTCTCTCCTCCAGAGCCATTGAAGTCTAACATCCAGACAAAAGTCAAGACAACTGGTGATGGCCCCTCAAAGGGTGGTCCAAACAAGAAGGATCACAGGAGTTCAAAAGAGGAGGATAACTATAAACTAGATTGGTCAACAAAGGCTTCATAGAGGAGATGGGGCTTGAAATGAGCTCCTCAGTAGGACATCATTCTGTTTCCTATGCAGAAAAGAGACACAAAGAGACAGAGGAAGACTCAGAGAGATGGATGGAGTCCAGAAAGGAGAGGGACACAGCCTTGGAAGGATGGGGTAGACACCAATAGGGTGAATGTATGCCAAGATAAAGTGAGAATGGGTACATGATTTAGACATAAAGGATAATAGCATAAGCAAATTAGGGGAGGAGATATTTTACTTGTCACATCTATGGATAAGGGAAGGATTTACTAGCAATGAGAAGATTAGAAAAGGTTTTATATAGAAGGTGGCACTTGAGCTGAGCTTCAAAAGACATAATATTTGAAGGATGGGGGAAAAGAGGCTTTCTAAAACATCCTGGTTAGGGAGTAACAAGAAATAAAGCTAGTGAAATGAGGTTCACCAGGAGATTTGAGTCATTTCATGAGGATCCTTGAATTATACAGATCAAATCACTCACAGAGCAACACAAATTCAGCTTACCACCAACAAGGAAACAGGCAGGGACATTTCAAATCCCACAGTGACAAAAACAAACAAAAGGCCAGATACACACAGATATCCAAGGGAATTACTAAAAGTAGAGACATCTAGTCTGGTCCCTGAAATCATGGGTTTGGGGAAAGAAAAAAAGGGAGAGAAAGGAATAAGCATTTATCAAGTACTGATTTTGTGCCTGGCACTAAGCTTAGCACTTTACAAATATTATCTCATTTGACTGATAGGGATGGAGAAGCACGGATATGGGATCTCATGCATGGAAAGAACTTCAAAGAAACATTAGAAAATCTGGAGAGCTGAGTGAGGGCAATACCTCACTAAATATTAAAAGATGATGACTCCAGGTATATGGAAGGGCTTCTATACTAAAGTGTAAGCTCATTAAGGGCAGGAACCCTATAATATTTTAGCTTTGGATCTTACCTAGCCGCCCAGCACCTATACAGTACTCTGCACATAGTATGGGTATATCTGTGTATATTTATATACACCTGTGTATATATATGTACATGTATATATTTGTGTGTGTATTTTTTTAATTGAATCATTGATTCAGTTAATTGACCACAGAGACTGAGACCTATCTGAACCCTTCCCAGGGAAGGAACCCTACCATAGGAGCAAAACACTGGCGAGTCAGTCCACTGACTATGAGAAGAGATCTTGGCTGTGGTGACAAGTGTCTATTCTGGTCATAGGAACATATCCTGGAATAAGTGCTCAACAACAGAGGAAAGTTCTGTATATGTGATCATCAGGATGTCCAGGTGAGGGAGGGTGTAACAATAAAAGTACTGAATCTAACAGGTTTGAATTCTGGTTCTGCTGTTTACTACTTATGTAACCTTGAGGCAGCTAAGGATAGAACGTCTGGCCTGGAGTCAGAAAGATCGGAGTTCATATCTAGCCTCAGATACTTACCAGCTGTAACCTGACCAAACTACTGAACCCTTGTTTGCCTTGTCAAATGAGCTGGAGAAGAAAATGACAAACCACTCTAGTATCTCTGGCAAGAAAACCCCAAATGGGGTCAGGAAGAGTCAGACATGACTGAAACGACTGAACAACCCCCACCACCACCTTCAGAAAGTTGTTCAAACTCCCTAGCTCTCAGTTTCCTTATTTGAAAAATGAAGGAGATGGATCAGATGCCCTCTAAGATCCCTTTGGCATTAAATCTATGACCCGATAAGTGCCAGTGTCAGTATTTGGGAGGGAAGGTGTGGTCATTCCATCCCTTAATGACCTATTTTATACATCTATACTGTGGTTGTGACAGGACCTAGGACAAAGTTACTCCACAGAAGGCTTTCCCTGAGCAAAGCAAAAAGTTTAGACTGGATTTTTCTCTAACATCCCTTCCAGCTTAAAAAAAATCCTATGAAACCTATGCAAATGATGAAAGATTTGAAGCTTATCTTGAGCACTTTCAGTTTCATTTTCTTCCATTCCTTTCTTCTCCACCTCAGCACGCTTTGTTCCCCTCCTCTCTCTACAAATCTGATAAAACTGTTAAGAGTTTACAACAAAATCTTCATTCACACTCCCACTATACATAGACTCCCGTGTTCTGGATAGGTGATAATGTTTAACAGACCTGGTGCTCAACGAACCACAGGAGAATTAATTAAAGAACCTGGGAATTTGGGGCCTGAAGAAGAAAAGATTTAGAGGGAGTAGAGACCTAAAAGCTTTCTTGTGTGTGTGTGTGTGTGTGTTTGTGTGTGTGTAATCCCACCAACTACCCAGATACTGAAAAGTTTTAAGAGTTACAAATATTGTCTTTCCATGTAGAATGTAAACAGTTCAACTTTGGTAAGTCCCTTCTGACTTCACTTTGCTGTTTACTTTTTCATGTTTCTTCTCATTCTTGTATTTGAAAGTAAAATTTTCTTTTCAGCTCTGGTCTTTTCATCAAGAATGTTTGAAAGTCCTCAATTTCATTGAAAGACAATTTTTTCCCCTGGGGTATTATATTCAGTTTTGCTGGGTAGGTGATTTTTGGTTTGAGTCCTAGTTCCTTTGACTTCTGGAATATCCTATTCCATACCCTTTGATCCCTTAATGTAGAAGCTGCTAGATCTTGTGTTATCCTGATTGTATTTCCACAATACTGGAATTGTTTCTTTCTAGCTGCTTGCAATATTTTCTCCTTGACCAGGGAACTCTGGAATTTGGCCACAATGTTCCTAGGAGTTTCTCTTTTTGGATCTCTTTCAGGCGGTGATCGATGAATTCCTTCAATACTTAATTTTACCCTCTGGTTCTAGAATGTCAGGGCAGTTTTCCTTGATAATTTCATGAAAGATGATGTCTAGACTCCTTTTTTGATCATGGCTTTCAGGTAGTCCCATAATTTTTAAATTGTCTCTCCTGGATCTATTTTCCAGGTCAGTTGTTTTTCCCATGAGATATTTCACATTCTCTTCCATTTTTTCATTCTTTTGGTTTTGTTTGGTGATTTCTTGGTTTCTCAGAAAGTCATCAGCCTCCATCTGCTCCATTCTAATTTTGAGAGAACTATTTTCTTCAGTGATCTTTTGAACCTCTTTTTCCATTTGGCTAATTCTGCTTTTGAAAGCATTCTTCTCCTCATTGGCTTGTTGAACCTCTTTTGCCAATTGAGTTGACCTATTTTTCAAGGTGTTATTTTCTTCAGCATTTTTTTGGGTCTCCTTTAGCAAGGTGTTGACCTGCTTTTCATGCTTTTCTTGCATCGCTCTCATTTCTCTTCCCATTTTTTTCCTCCACCTGTCTAACTTGATTTTCAAAATCCTTTTTGAGCTCTTCCATGGCCTGAGCCCATTGGATATCTATTTTGGATGTTTGGGATACAGAGGCCTTGACTTCTATGTCTTTACCTGATGGTAAGCATTGTTCTTCCTCATCAGAAAGGCAAGGAGGAAATATCTGTTCACCAAGAAAGTAACCTTCTATGGTCTTATTTTTTTTCCCCTTTTCTGGGCATTTTCCCAGCCAGTTACTTGACTTCTGCGATTCCTGTCCACCCCCGCCTAGATCTTCCCAGCTAGTGCTTGGGGTCTGAGATTCAAATGCTTCTCCCCAGCCTCAGGGCTTTCAGCAGTGGGAGTGGCTGCTATTCAATGTGAGCTTAAGTTCTGGTGCTCAGGTGGGGGCAGGGCCACCTCCCAGGCTCAGTTCCCTCAGAGGGTTTATGTGGAGACCTTCAGTAATGGATCTGAGTCCCTGCTTTGGGAGCCCCTGGCCGCTGCTTCCCCTGCCGCTTCCTCCTGAGGGGACCTGAGTTATGGAGACACCCTGCTCCCCTCTTGGCCAGCCCAGAAGTCTTTCTCACTGACCTGTAGCGCCTGTGGTTGAGGGACCCTTGCTGCTGCTGGAGATTGTGTCCCTGAAGCCTGCTCAGATCTGCTCCTCTTGGTGCCACGTGGCCAAGGCAGGCCTGGACTTCACTCTAAGTCCGGTGCACGACAGACCTTTGGTGTTGGTTTTTCAGGGCTCTCTGGAACAGAAATCTCCTCCACTCCATTGCTGTGTGGCTTCCACTGCTCCAGAACCCGTTGGGAGTTCTTTTTATAGGTAATTTATGGGCTGTGGGTTCAGAGCTAGCATATGTGAATCTTTCTACTCTGCCATCTTGGCTCCTCCCCCCCAAAAGCTTTCTTTAAATAGCTGAAAAGCTGTCCTGTTTGACTGGATCTGTCTTGTCCCAGAGGACAGAGAGCAGAGCACTGGGCAGAACTTTCAGAGGAAACACTTTCTCATGATTTGAGTTGTCCAAGAATGGAATGGACTTCTTTGGGAGTTAATGATTTCCTCCTTAGAGGATGTCTTCAAGCAGAGGTCAATGACCATGTTTTGGGGCTGTTTGTCCTAGAAGAAATCCTTGTTGAACCTTGACCTGGACAACAATTTGGTCCATGACTCCTTTCAACAGTGAGAGCCTGGGATCCCATAGCACTTAAAATTAGTAGAAGTACCTAAACACTGATTTCAGAACCTCTTCCCCAAAAACACACACACACACACACACACACACACACACACACACTGTTTGCCTTCTTCAAACACTCACCAAACTTTCCTAGATGCTTAGGTGCCAGAGTAGTTAGTGATGATACAATACAAGAAAGGAGGAAATAGTCCCTCCCTTCCTCCCTACCTGCCTCTCCCTATTAAGAACTTTGCCATCTGGTTGAAGAGACAATACACATACATCAAATAACTAGCGAACACGTCTTGATTTTTAACTAGAACAGCAGGAAAAGAGCGTAGAATCTCTCCAGTCTCTGAAGTTGAATTATGTGCCTTTCATTTTTGTGATCTTGCTTTCATATTGCCAGTGATCTATCACCCTTTGGGTTAACAGAGTCCCCATAGCTACTGACAATGAATATCTCTATCTGAAAGCCCATATGGGGCTTTAGGATGAAAAGGGACCCACCACACTGGTAGTGCATTGTTTCTTCCCTATGCAACCCTAAAGTTCTTTCCTCATGAGAGGAGTTCAAAATCTAGGGTGGTTTTATGAGTCAAGGAGGACTTTAGGATATTGGGGTAAGGTGATTCTTAACACAGAGAGAAGAGAGTTGCATTAATCATTTATGTGCTGAGAGTCCTTGGTGTGTTTTTGGCATTTTCTGTGGGGTAAAGGAAAAACTGGACAGCATACTAAAATGTAGAGATATCACCTTGCCAACAAAGGTCCCTATAGTCAAAGCCATGCTTTTCCCAGTAGCAATGCCTGGCTATGAGAGTTGGACTATAAGAAAAGTTGACTGCTGCAGAATCAACACTTTCCAATTGTGGTCTTGGGAAAGAGTTTTGGGAGTCCCTTGGACAACAAGGAAGTCAAATCAGTCAATACTTAAAGAAACTAATTCAAGCTATTCATTGGAAGATCAAATATCGAAGCTGAAGCTTAAATGCTGTAGGTGCATAATGAGCAGATGGAATGCATTGGAAAAGACCCTGATGTTTGGAAAGATTGAAGACAAAAGGGAAAGGGGATGGCAGAAGGTGAGATAGATAGATACTGTCATGGAAATGATGAACATGAACTTGGACATATTGTGGTCCACGTGGTCACAAAGAGTCAGACATGACACACCAACTCACCAACAATAACTTCAGTGTTTATACAGGATCTAGGGACCTCTTTTACCAACATCTGTGGAAACCTAAACATGAACTTTATTAAAACCATATTATGAAATTTCCCAGAGACAACTTTGGATCAGGGCAATACAAACTAAAGACAAAAAGTATGAGGGATTGCATGAGATGAGGTCCAGAACTGAGGATGTTGAGCCATAGGATACAAATGCATGGGGAGGGGAAGGATTTTTTTTTGCCTTTTTATTTCCAGCGCTTATCAATAGAAATCACATTCTTCATGACCCTCTTTGGGGTTTCCTCGGCAAAGATAGTGGAGTGATTTACTATTTTCTTCTCCCACTCATTTTACAGATGAGGTAACTTAAGGCAAAACGGGTTTAGTGACTTGCCCAGGATCACACAGCTAGTAAGTGTCTGAGGTCAGATTTGAACTCAAGATGAGTCTTCCTGATTCCAGGCTTAGCACTCTGTGCACTATGATGCCAAGCTAACTGTGCTATTTCACATAGAAGAGACACTTAAACCATGCAGAATTGAATCATGAGTTTATGGTCCAGTGAAACCCATGATTTTTTTCCCATCCAACCTGTTGATGGATCACATCACACCTCTCCCATTTCACATTTTTGAAATTGATTTTTTTAACCTCAGTGCAAGTCTTTACACTTACCCCTATTACTTGATCTTAATAGATTTGGACCAGTGCTCTAAATGACTGGGATTTTTTCAAATCTTGACTTTCACAAATGCAATGAATGGCACTCCTAGTTTTGTGTCATCTACAAAATTGGATAAGCAATTGATCTATGCACCCTTTCAAGTCAACGATAAAAATGTTAAAAAAAAACAAAAAAAAAATACCACCAAAGAAAGATGCCTGAAGGACTCTACTCAAGGCTTCCTTCCAGTAGATATTAAATCATCCATGGTTATCCTCTGATTTGGGTGATTTGATTAGTTCAGAACCTGCCTGATCACACTAGACACCCTCTGTTCTCTTTGTCCACAAGTTGAGCATGAAATCATTAGTCACACTCTTTGTGGCAATCTAGGTTTAACTCCTGTTTCAGAAACCTTCACACAAAGGAGATAGGTATATTGTGAAGTCTTTTTTTTTCTTTATGGATTTTCTGTTCCCATGAAAGTAAAGCTTGGGAACATTGTGTAACAGGAGTATGTGGCAGAAACATCTGTGTGGTTTTCTATTACCAGACAAGTTCCAGATAGGATGGCTATCAATCTAGCTCACGTTCCTTCTGTTGCTACCATGTTCACCTCAAGTCCTTCCTTATCTGGAAGGAAAACCCAAAAATTTGACTTCTGGTCCTATTTAGGAGCAGTTGGATGGATAGAGCTCTAGGCTCTGACTTCAAATACAACTTCTGATACTATTTGTTTGACCCTGGACTATTTTTCACTCTATCTCATTTCATCAACTGTAAAATGAAGATAATAGCACCTACCTTCAAGTGTTTATGTGAGGATAAAATGAAATATTTGTAAATGCTTTAAAGTACCATATCAATACTAGCCATTATTACTAAATATCTTCTCTTTTTCCTCTCCTGCTTAATGTTGAATCAATCAAAAATTCCTATAGAATGAGATATCTTAATAAGCAATTTAACTAGATAAAATACAAATTAAATAAAATTTTTGCAAGGAGCATTTATGAAGCACCTACTGTGTCCCAAGCACAGATTCAAAGACAAAAATGGCAACTACCTCAGTTCTCCATACTCTCCCCCCAACCCCTGTAGGGAGCTTTACTGGAGCTTGTTTTTAATGCTGGATGAAAGAAATGGAAAAAATTTGTGCTTAATGTGAACCTCCTGAGGAGATCAATTTCAATCGCTCTTAGCAGTCCTAAATGGATAGAGGCTAGATTTCTTGCTCATCATTCAAACAGCTATGGAAACTTCAAATGTACACCCACTAGCTAATTAGGAACTAGCTTACTCTGTGGTGACCACAAACATTCATACCTGCTTATTTCTGTGACTAATGAGTTAGGAAGGTTCCCTATTCCATTTCATCATGCCTCTGTTTCCAACCTTCATCATCACCTTGAAGATCCATATTTAGGGTCATGCATATGACATTATAGTCAACCCACAAGACTATCAGCTCCATGATGAAAGATCATTGCCAAATTCTGTGCCTCTCTCTATCTTTCCACAAAAGAGTATAACCACATTATCCAGTATTTCAATAGCATCCTTTGTGAGGGTTTAAGTTGATAAGGCAAATGTCAAAGTGATTTTTTAATGTAAAAAGTGCAGAAAAGATTCATCTACAATTCCATCAAGAATCCAGAAAATCTCCTTCCCCTCCATGAAGTGGAGAGCTCTATAGTTCCCATAATTCATAATCCTGCACTGGGTGGGGCTACAGCAAAGGTAAAGTAAGATTTTGGTCTTTATCACCACTTACTTCCATGGCTTTGCCCCTGGTCAATATGGTGGTCCTTCATCACTACTGCTGCCCTCAGTCCTGCTTCTAGGCATAGAGAATATCAATCAAAGGTAGAAAGTATTGAATTATAGAGAATGCATCTAGGGCCAGGGATGCAGGAGAATTTGACTAAAGATTAACACTTAGGGTCACTTAGGAAGGGGAATCATTTAATATAAGGGTAAGGTAAAGCCACATTGTAGACAACCTCAAATGTCAGGATAATGAGTTTGAATTTTATTTGCTACGGATTGAGGAGCCAACTGAGGCATTCTTACATTTGTATACATTCTAGCCATTTGTATCCCATTCACTCTCAGCTACTAATTACATTCCAGAAAAGTTTTCAAAATGGTCAGCTCTGCCTTAAGTGAGTTTATTTAGTATAATTTGCAAAAAGATATTTGGTCTCTCCTCAGTGAGGTTCACAGTATAGCTTCCCTATTTTCTATCCCAAAATATCAGGCATACCCATATTCAAAGGTAAATACAGAATTCAGTATGGAGCCAAAGTGGAATGAAATTTGGAGTATTTGCCTCTCTGGATTATCCATGCTGGAGGCTCTCCTCCATTAGCAGAGGTAGGAAGTTGACCATATCGATCCTTACTGTCTGTCTCTCCGTGGACATACATATTGATCCACAGCACTTTCCCATTAAAAGCAAAGAAAGCTAAATACTTCCTTATGGATTTTTAGTTCTTTCAAGAAGCAAGGTTTGTTCACCTCCTTTTTATCCCTTTTTTGGGTTCTGTCTTTCCACCAGTGCTTCAAAGTCTCCTGAATCCTAGGTCTGTACTGGAGCTTGAATTAGGAGGTAGATGAGGCTCTTGGGTACTTCAACACCCCAAGGTACACCCCTCTCACGAGAGGGTAGCTAGTTTCTCTATTCTCTGGACATTCCCCTTACACAGAAACAAAGAGCTTCTCTTAGAACCCTCAGGAAGGTCCATTTGGATCCTACAACAGTGGAGTTAGAAATGACCCAAGATTTTTCAGGATAACTGGAGTCTATTAGCACACCTATCAAAATCATGTAAGCATTTTAAGTTTAGGCCAGGTACTGTATATCTGGATGATCTCCAGTTGTTTATAGTAGCCTAGTACTTTGGAAAGAGTACTGGCTCTGGCATCAGGATCTGGGTTTAATATACTGATACTGATATACATACATATATACATACATACATACATACATACATATACCGATACTGTCTGTATGACCTTGGGAGAGTGACTTCATTTCACTGGGCCTCAGTTTTTTGTCTGTAGAATGGTAGGGTTGGACTCAGTGGTCTCTAAAGTCCCTTCCAACTCTATATACATGACCTTAAGACTTAGTGCGTGATGGGGCTACATCTGCTTACCATGTCAAGTCCAATTAAGTTATCATAAACTCTCGTCTCTTATAACTTTGCCCAGTCTCTAGACAAGATCTCAGACATCATTCAATTCTGTCATTTCAACTGTCAGTTCAAAACACCTCTGTCAATTCAACTCAGACATTTATTAAGCACCTACTGCATGCAGCACTCTGCTGTGTGTTGCTCATGCAAAACTGAAACAAGACAGTCCCAGCCCTCAAGGAACTTTCAAATCAATAGGTCAAAACTTAAACTGAGATTGATAAAGTGACTATCAGCAGAAGGGTAAAATCTGGTATCTTGGTCCTCAGATCTCCAGTTCAATCTTCTTTCCAAGATATCCTGCATCCTCATCTGTTTAAAAATGTTTAACACCTAAACCTAGTACTTAAGAAAGCTGGTCTTTGGTAAAATTGCTGAACTCACTATCTAAGGTCCTCTAGTCCAGGTGGGGACAATTCACTGTTTGTGCCTCAGTGGAAATGTGACCCAGTGCAAGTTTGTTTGGGGAATGGGGGAAGGAAATATGTCCTTCCCTCTCCCTTGCTCCCAAGATGGCATGCAATCTGATACAAGGTTCTCTATATACATTCACTTTAACATATTTTCACATCAATCATGTTGCAAAGAAGAATTAGAAGCAATGAAATGAACTATGAGAAAGAAGAAACAAAACAAAAGAAAGAGCAAGTAGTATGCTTCCATCTGCTTTCAGACTTCGTAATTCTGGATGTGGATGTGGATCGCATTTTCCATCCTGAGTCTTTTGGAGTTGTCTTAGAACTTTGCATTGCTGAGAAGAGCCAAGTCTATCAAAGTTAGTCATTGCACAACGTGACTGTAACGATGTACAGTGTTCTCCTCCCTCTGCCCTCCTCTTCATAGTCCACACTCACCAAGGCAAGCTACAGACTGGCATGTGGCTCAGCCCCAGGACTGTAGTGAACATCGGTCGCCTCCACAGGGGTTCCATGGCCCCAGGGCCCAGCAGAAGACTGGGAGGCTCTTTAACTCACTACTGATGGGATTCCCCTGCCTCATCTCCCACTAGGGCTTTATTAATTGTTTATATTGGTGTTTGTTAATTGCAGTAACCAGCCTGATGAAGTGTCTTTTAATTATCCCCTCTCAGGCACAAAGGCTGAGCCAATTGGTGTTTCCAATATAAAGTGAGAGGCAAATAGCCCCTCCTTCTTCTACTCCCTTCATTATCACTGTTAAATAAACTACCAACACCTGTCAAGCAAATGGTGTGAGGAAACTCAACCCTTCTGTGCCAAAGCACAGGATCTGCTCCATGGGCTCCCTTTCCCCATCTTACTCAAATCCAGTCCACAGGATCAGAAAGAGTTCTAACATCATAGATGGGACTTCAGAGGCCATCTAGCTAAACCCTCCATTTTACAGATAAAGAAAAATGAGACACTGAGAATGAAAGTGGTTTGTCCAGTGTCACAGAAGTAGTAACTGTCAGAGGATGAACTTGAACCCACATATTTTCTCTCCAAAGCCAATTCCTGCTCTACTATACTGGGCATCTATTATGTACCCAATATGTGTCCCACCTGGGCCTCTAAGTAAGACAGTGGATTAGAGTTATAGGCTTGGAGACCGTAAGACTCATCTTCCTGAGCTCAAATGGAGCTCAGACACTTAGTAGCTGTGTGACCCTGGGCAAGTCCCTTAACTCTATCTGCCTCAGTCCCCTCATCTGTACAATGATGTGGAGAAGAAAATGCCAAATTATTTCAGTATCTTTGCCAAGAAAATACCAAATGGACTTGCAAAGAGTCAGACATGGTTGAACTGCAACAACAGCATATATTCCCAGTCCTGGGAATATAAAGACATCATAAAACACACTTCTTGCCTTCAGGGAACTTACATTTTAGTCTCCCTCTTGGAGTCTCTCTTCTGAAGGGAGACACCATCCACTTGCCATGTCTGCCCTATGTAGTATTTCCCTTGCATAGCTTCGCATAGGCATGTGTAGGGCACATGCACATGGCCCCAAAGAGGGCTAATGCTGTGATTTTAAAGGTTTAGAAGAAAGACCTCCCAAGTATCTCCATCATTCAACTACAGAGACTGAAATCACAACACAACCAGAGGAGCCAAGGAATTTCAGGTAAATATGTTATTTGAGAGCTCTGTCATGTTTATCAGTGAGAACTCAGGGAGTGGGGGAGGGGGTGCTACTTTATCAGATAACTGACTCTCAGAAAGTGGGAGTAGGGTGGTAGGGGGAGGTGGTAGGGGAGGAGAGGTGGGGGTGGATGTGTTTGAATACAGCAGAGGTGTCAACCACCATGGCCCACTCTATCCAGCCCACAACATTCTCTAGTACAGCCCAAACCAGATTAAAGTGTAATTTGGGACTATTAAGAAAACATACAAATACAAGAAAACCTAGATAATATTAATGTGTTTTTCTAAGTCAGTATCCTTAGGGATAGGGATCCTTATGTTTACCTGCTTCAGTTTGAGTTTAACACCACTGGGCTATATAGGATACGATACATTTTGATGGAGGTTGGACAAGAGAAACCATGGCATCACAAAAGTCGGACGACTGAATGAATGAAGAGAAGTAACTTCAAAGGGCAAGAAGAAAAGGAGAAGGACGATGGATCAGGCTACTGAAAATCACTAATATTCATATAGCACTTACTAAGAACTTCTTTTGGTCATTACAATAACTCTGGGAAGTAGATAGTATAATCATCCTTACAGATGAGGAAACTGAGGCAAAAAGAGGTTAAGTGATATGTCCAGGATCTTATAGCTAGTAAATGTCGAAAGCTAGATTTTAACTCAGGTCTTTCAGACTCCAGGCTCAGCACTCTATCCACTGTATCACCTACCCTTCTCAGCCTCACTTAGCTTCCCAAGGTCAGCTCATCCTTCCAGAGTCTATCCAAAAAATTCACTGCTCCCTAAACTTTCCTGTTCCTTGAGCCCTGCCCTTTTCCATCATTTCAGCCACTGGGCACCGTGGTCCTGCTTCACTCTAACCTGAGTCTTAGTACCTTGGACTAGAGCAGCTGAGTTTGAATTTCAGCCCTGCCAGTGGCCTTGGGCAGATCATTTATTTGGCAAATCTAGGTCTCAATCTCCTCATACGTAAGATGAGGGGATTGACCTTGAAGACTGCTCCTTTCATTTTTAAATCTATGTTCTTATTGTAAGGATGTGCCCTTTTAGACTTTAGTAAAATTGATGGTCAGAAGGAGCATAAATACTGATATGTAAAGGGAAGCCCTTTCAGGTATAATAGAAGCATTTCTTAGCTTGGAAAAGGTCTGAGACTGGAATAACTCTGTGTTATACGAAGAGGCCAAGGACACAATGAAGTTTCCCCTAGAGTGGCACAGTCAATAGAGCGCTGGTCCTGGAGTCAGGACAACCTGAGTTCAAATCCAGCCTAGGATGCTTAATAGCTGTGTGACCCAGTTATTTCAATTTCCTCAACTGTAAAATAGGGATCATGATAGCACCTGCCTCCCAGGGTTGTTGCAAAGCTCAGTTAAGATAATGTTGTAAAGAGTTTAGTACAGTACTGGTACATAGTCGGTGTTTAATAAATGCTTGTTTCTCTCCCTTCTTCCAAGGGCACAGGGTGTCTGTCCTCAACCACTGATCTGCATAGGAATATGGGAAGGGTAACTGGTTGATCACTATAAGTGAAGGAAGAGTCGTTCCTTGAAAGAGTTTGCTCTGGAGAGGCAGAATCATATAATAGAAGAGTGGAAACTTCTACCTCCTGATTAGTAGCATCAAATTGAGCTAATTCTTAAGAAATTAAAGAGCAGAGATTCTGTCAATCCTAGACTAACGTTCATTGTCCTGGCTAAATGACATTCCAGCTGAAGAAAGCACTGTAACTCTTAGCAGAAGAGAGTATAGGAGTGCCCAGATACTCCAGACACTGGAAGTTGTAGCAACAGCAGCTGCCCATCAAGAGTGATCCTGAGAAATCAGTCCATCTAGCAGAGACATCATGCCCCATGAGGAGTTCAGAAAATGAGCGATCTGCCCAGCCTGATGTCTCAAGCAGCTCCCAGGAGCAGAGGGACATTCCAGGACTAGTCTAGAAGCAGCTGCCCAGGAGTAGCACGGCCCGTATGGCCCAGCTGGACAGCCACTATCCAGTGGCCAAAAACAAGCCTGGCCCAGGCTAGCAGCTGCCATGCCCAGAACTTAAGCAACTAGTTCAATTTAGCCCAGCTGCCTCTATGAGGCACCATTTCTGAAGCTGAGGTACCAGCTTGTTTGCCTAGGTACAGCAACAGACTAACCTGACCAGCTGAAATGTCATGCCCCTGGGAAGAGTCAGTTCAGCCTTGAACAGTAAGGAAACCAAGCTAGTTTGAGCAGAGCGTTTGTATTGCAGAGGAGGAGAGGGAGGCCTTGAATGCCTGGTCAAAGAGTTTGACCTGGAGTCCATAGGTAATTTGTTGTTATTCAATTGTTTTATTTGTGTCTAACTCTTTATAATCCCATCTGGGGTTTTATTGGCAAAGATACTGGAGTGATGTTTTGCCATTTTCTTCTCCAATTCATTTTACAAATGAAGAAATTGAGGCAAATAGGGTTTAGTGATCTGGCCAGAGTCACATAGCTAGTAAGTGTCTGAGGCTGGATTTGAACTCAAGAAGATGTTGGTTCCATGTCCACTGCATCACTCCCTTGTAGGCTACATCAATCTTTTAGGACCAGAGCTCCCATACTACCAATCCCCATTATATTTTGCCACAAATATGGATTGGGAGCTGAGGTTGAGCCGGAGGGTGAGAGGATCAACTCCCAGGTTCAGCGTGCCCTTTTCTTTCCCATACCACCTCCAGGTAAGGATCCCTCACTCCCTGTGTGTATCAGCCAGAAGAAAGTAGCAACAGCTTGCTTGGGAGAACACTAATGGAGAAGTCAGGAGGGGCTGTTCCCTGCCCAGTATCCCCACTGGGTTCTTGCCAGGCCTAATGGTGTAGGAAAAAAGTGGCCAACCTCTCTGACAAGGCAGGTGTGGGCCTAGAAAATGCATAACAGTCTCAACAATGAAGAAAGGGAAGTCAGCTGTGGAAAAAGGGCGAAAGACTGAGCCAGCACCTGCTGCTGGGCCCTTGCCAGGACATGTAGAGAGGGTGCCAAGCAGCCAGCCATCTCCCAAGACAGTGCCTGTACTCAGGAGGGCAGCATGCCCAGGCTGTGTATCTGGTTTCTCTCTGCAGCCCCCTTCCGTAACCCATCCTTCTTTTGCCCCGTA
The DNA here is from genome assembly GCA_023548195.1 of Bettongia penicillata ogilbyi. NCBI lineage: Eukaryota > Metazoa > Chordata > Mammalia > Diprotodontia > Potoroidae > Bettongia > Bettongia penicillata. The sequence continues at coordinate 9,993,514 of JAJHZJ010000131.1, forward strand.
AGGGACAGCAGAGTCTGTCTCATTCTGAGAGTTTAGAGTTGGAAGTTCCCTTAGAAAGCATCAAGTCCAACCCTCTCTTTGTTTTAAAGGAGCTGAGGTCCAGTGAGATTGTGACTAGACCAAGGTTATAGACACAGTCTGTAAAAGATCCAGGATTTGAACACAGGACTTACTCTTTTCTGCCCGGATACCTCTTACTGAGATGCAACTGATCGCAGTCTCTTTTCTCAATTACCCAAAAGTATTTACCGAGCATCTGCTGTATGCTCAGCCCCGTGAGGATATGAAGGTTGAAGCCTTTCCTGCCCTTTCACCCTATGCCCTGCTCCTAGATCAGTCTCCCTTCTATCTAGGTAACATGGTTGACTTCGACCTCGCTCTCTGAGGGCCAGGTCTGCCCCATCAATCTGCAGAGTTCCATGGGGTACTGAGGAATCTGGGATATCTTTTTTCTGATCCCCTCCATAACTGTATCCCCTCTATTTTTAGGAGGTCAGTGACTAACACTTCGTTTCATTTAAGAATTTAATTGACTTTTTAATATAGCAAGGATAAATATACAAATATTTTCCCCCCACACCATGGGGGCATAATTCCTTTTACAGCATCCAGGTCTGTAGCAGGAATTAGGTTCACCATTTAGGTCAGTTGCTACAAGCATTGGTCCCACCAAATTCCTCCCCAGAGGTGCCATTGTTGTCAGGTTCTGTTGGTGAAAGTGCCCAACCTATGCTACTCTGAGTATCAGAGCTTGGCTGGATTCTTGGACTCCCAGATCCCTGTGGCTAAAGTTTCTGGTTCTAGATCAGAGATGTCACTCTTTGCACCTGGAAAGCAAACAGTAGAAAAGGTCAAAGACCCAGGCTGGTTCCTCTAACTGGCCACATAACCTCAGGAAGAGAAGACTCCATTGACCCCTTCCCCTTACAGCATGGTTTTCTTATCAGAGGCCATTAATGAGTGACTTCAGACTCTAATGCCAGTGCTAATTCTGTTCTGTTTAGAGAGATGGATAGTTCTGACTTCACAGACCTTGAAAAAAAAAAAAACTCCTCTCAACTATTTGATAGGCTAACTGGAACCACTACAGAACGTCCACAATGCTCCAGTCCTTATGACTTTCCTGCAAGTACTCCTTAGTGTCCTCTATATGGATGGCACTATCTTAGCAAACAGACCCCCATCACACATCCATCTTGGCATGTCATCTTTGAATCTGAAATCCTGGAGTGGCTGCCTATTGCCTTCCAAGTAAGGTTCAGAATCCTTGGCATAGTATTTTCACAATTCCACAGAAGGTACCACAATTTGGTGGAGAGTTCTAGCTAACTGTCTAGGCTTTATATTACTCCCCCTCCACATCCTGGATGTGTCAGCTACTACTCTCTACTATTCTACACTGCCCCTCAAACACATTCTGTACCCACCTGTCTCTAACACTTTGTTCACATATTTTTTCCTATCCCCATCACTTCCTTTCTTCTCTGCTTTGTTGAATTCCTCTGTCTCTGTCTCTGTCTGTCTCACTCTCTGTCTCTGTCTCTCTGTCTCTCTCTCTGTCTCTCTGTCTCTCTCTCTGTCTCTCTCTGTCTCTCTCTCTCTGTCTCTCTGTCTCTCTGTCTCTCTCTCTGTCTCTCTCTCTCTCTCTCCAGCCCATTATTTCATTGATATAGAAACTCCTTCTATCAGTGTAGAGAGTGGCCTGGGTAACCTAACAGGTTAAGTGACTTTTCCAGAGTCATCCAGATTCTAGCTCAGATTACCCTGAGATTCTGTGGCTAGCTTTCTATCCACCACCCCAAGTAGCCTCTGTGTTGCATCCTTTAAAGCCCAACTTAACTCATTTTACCTCCATGGAGATCCATCCCCAGTACTTAGAACAGTGCCTAACACTTAATATTAATTTGTATTGATTGACCATTGAGTGGAACAGGACTCCTCCCCCTGATGTCTCCAACTGGAATCCCACTCATGTATATACCAACAGGACCTCCCCTTCCCTATTGTTGTGGGTCTGGTATCCTCCTGGCCCCTGGTCCTAGACATTAACCCTCTTCATTCTAGTGCCTTTCCTCTGCTGATCATTTCTAGTTTATCCTGTGCATAGGATACTCCTGTATGGAGTTATTTGCCCCATAAGACTAGGAGCTCCTCTAAAATAAGGATGTCTTTTATCTTTCTCTGTATCCCCAGAGCTTAGCAAAATGCCTGGCATATAGTAGGTACTTAATAAATGTTTATTGACCAAGTACTTCAATGAACAGAGTCACCAATTACAATCCTTTCAGCAAGATGAAAAACCATCAAGCCTAATCTCCCCTGCTGCTGGACTCTGAGGACCACTAAGTCTTGTCATCTTCCTTGCATAAGTGCCCTCAGACCTCTGGTCCTTGCCATCTGCTCTGTGCTGCACTCTCACATATGCACTATCTACCTTAATTAGAATGGGGGCTGTTTGAGAGTAGAGTCTTTGTGGCTTCAGCTATTTAGCTATTGTTATGTGCTTAATAAAGGCTCTCTCCCGCATAGATCCTTTCCTAATCCCACCATCCGTAAGTCTTTTCCCCAAACCTAAAATGGCACTCTAATACCTATCTACTGCACTTTTATCATGTGCATCATCACTATCACCTGCATTTGTGTCTTATCCCCTTTCTAAACCTAGGCTCCATGAGAATGAGGACCATGTCCCACTTTTCTTCTCCCCAGTTGCATAGGAGAGTCCTCTGCAAATATTAGGTGCTTACTAAATGTTTGAGTTCAATCGAATAACGATTTTTGCTCTTAAGAGTTGGTCCAGTTGTTGAGACAAAACTTCTGCACATGGAAACAATTGTGAAGGTCTACAATAGGTTTTCAGTCTAAACAGTGATGTGGATTGCAGCCCATTGATGTTTGCTCATGCTGGATCCATACTGGGTCACTCTTGTCCTTGTCTACCCACTGTGCTGGGAGGCTTCCTTTGATTCTTTTAGTGCTACAAGAACACAGATAGAGTGTTTTGGTTGTCTATTGGTTAACCCTTGGTCTCACAACATGAGCAGTGATGTTCTATGCCCTTCTTAGAGCTGCCCAAAAATGGAATGGGCTACGTCAAGAGATGGGTTCCCCCTCCTTGGACACTGTCAAACAGATTGGATGACCACTTGTCAGAAATGCTTTTTGTGGGGATTTCTTTTGAAGATGAATTGGACTAAGTGCTGCTGAGGCTCCTTCCACCTCTCAAATTCCATGGTTTTGGGAAGTTACAGTCCATAACTGTTTCTGATGAGTTGAAATTGAAGATTAACTAAATGGTGATAGACAGGTGTATGGTTGGCAGGAGCAGGCTGAAATACATTACCACTGTGGGGAGAAGCAATGTAAAGCAACAATACAGGATGATATATAATTAAGTGCTAAATTGAGTGGAACAGACTGACATGCAGGAGTCCCACTGTACTCTGTCCTGGTCAGAGCACATCTGGGGTATTATGTTCCATTTGCCACATTCTAAGAAGGTCATTAACAAGTTGGTGTGTATCCAGAGGAGGACAACCAGGATAATGAAGAGATTCAAAACAGGTCATGAAAGAACCATTGGAAGGAACTGAGAGATGTTTAAACTGGAGAAGTGAAGACTTAGAGGGGACATCTGAGCTATCTTCCAACATCTGAAGGACTATCAGGTGAAAGAGGGACTAGCCTTTTTCAGAATAGCACTGACACATATGGACAGAGTCAGAGCGTAAAGAGCCTTGCTGTGCTGTAGGCCAATGACTTAGCTGTCAGAAGACCTGGATTCTAGTCTTACCATAACCACTAGCACTGGGGAACTGTGTTTGTTTCCCTATAAACCAGTGTGACCATGGAAAAATGATTGCCCTTCTCTGGGTCTCCCTTTTCCTCCTCTGTAAAATGGGAGAGGAGAGAGGGGGGAGGGACTAGATGATTTCTAGCTCAGGGGGTCTGCTGTTCTAGGAACTGACCCCAGGGCTGGGAGAGACTCCACCCACTAAATCCCCACGAACACTGAGGAGCTGCAGAGGATGTGTTGGCTTCCTCTGGCTGGAGGACTCTCATTTTGATGAGTGAAATTGGGCCCTGGGGACCCCGACGCCTCATTTCTCTTCGTCACTGTCGGTGAATCAGAACAAATCGATTCTGCAGCAACTTTAATAAATTGATTCAATTTGGCCAACAAAAAAGGCAAAAAGACAGGGAAATATGTAATGCTTGGAGCCACAGAGCTGAGCACTTAATCTATGCTCTATAACCCCATCCCAAGGGCTGGCCCCTAAATAATTAAGCAGAATGAGAGTTGGATAAATTGTGATTCCCTTTTAGATACTGATTCTGGGAGCCAACAGTGGTCCATGCATAGCTATCCCCAAGCCTCCAGCACACACCTATATACAACCTGTTGCCTCCTTGTGCAGCACACAAAGGCATAGTGGAGATGATGCCAGACTTGAAGTCAGAGAGACCTGAGTTCAAATCTTCCTTCTGATGCTTATGAGCTATGTGACATGAGCACAGTTTCCTTATCGACATAATGGGGATAATAATATATGAAATATCTCCTTTTCAGTGTTGTTGTGTGGCTCAACTGAAATGATAAAGGTCAATTATTGTTAGCCTTGATTATTTTTTTCTCTTTCACCCTAAGTTTTCTCTTACTGTTTTATACCCTTCCTTTGCTCTATCAGAGGTTCTTAACTTAGGGTCTGTGAATTTTTTAAAAAAAATTGCTAACCATATTTCAACATCATTTATTTCCTTTGTAATCCTTTGTATTTTATTTTGTGCATTTAAAAACATTATTCTGAGGAGTCCAAAGGCTTCAGCCAGACTGCCAAAGGGGTCAAGTACACAAAAAGGCAAAGAATCCCTGATTTAACTAGTTTGTCTCATATTGACTTTAGCCCCATTTCTGTGTCTTTCTCTCTGTTTCTCCTTCTAGGTCACCTTCCCTCCCTCTCTCCCTCCCTCTCTCCCTCCCTCCCTTCCTTCCTCCCTTCCTTCCTTCCTTCCTTCCTTCCTTCCTTCCTTCCTTCCTTCCTTCCTTCCTTCCTTCCTTCCTTCCTTCCTTCCTTCCTCTCTTCCTTCCTTCCTTCCTTCCTTCCTTCCTTCCTTCCTCCCTTCCTTCCTTCCTTCCTTCCTTCCTTCCTTCCTTCCTTCCTTCCTTCCTTCCTTCCTTCCTTCCTTCCTTCCTTCCCTTCTTCTTCTTCTCCTTCTTCTTTCTTGTCCTCCTCTTCTTCTTTTCTTCTTATTCTTTCTCTCTCTCTCTCTCTCTCTCTCTCTCTCTCTCTCTCTCTCTCTCTCTCTCTCTCTCTCCCTCCCTCCCTCCCTCCCTCCCTCTGTCTGTCTCTCTGTCTCTCTCTCAGGCCCATACTAATATAGAATTTAGTACTTGAATGGACTTTAAAGACCATTTGGTCCAATTCAGGGGTGGGGAATCTGGGCCACATGTGGCCTTCTAGGTCCTTGGGTGTCGCCTTTTGACTGAGTCTAAGTTCTACAGAACAAATTCTTTTCTTAAGGGAATTTGTTCTGTGAAGTTTAGATTCAGTCAAAGGACCTCACTTGAAAACCTAGGGGGTCACAGATTCCTCACCCCTGGCCAATCCCTTAATTGTACAGCTGAAGAGACTGAGTCCCAATGAGGGTAAGTGATTCATTCAGAGCAACACCCTATCAGTAGAAAATCTACTTTAAGCATACTCCATGGCCAGGCCATGGAAGGGCTATTTTAAAACTTATTATTGATCGCTTTTATTTTTATGTCACCTTCATTTCAAATATGTCCATCCTTCCCTTACCCAGAAAGCATTTCTTTGTAACAAAGAATTGAAAAAGAGAGGGGAAAAAAGCATTTCAGTAAAACTTACAAATAACCAAGTCTGACGGTGAATGTTACTTACCCATAGTTTCTCCACCTCTGCAAAGAATGAGATGTATATTTTCTCACCAATTCTTCAAAGGTCAAGCTTGGTCATGATAATTATAGTATTCAATTTCATTTTTTGGTCGTTCTCACTGATGTTATTTTAGTCATTGTATGTATTTTTCCCCTGGTTCAGCTTACTTCATTTCATATCAGTTCCCCATATAAATCATCTCAACTTTCTCTGATTTCTTCTTAGTCATCATTTCATATAGCACAATCATATCCTATTACATCCACGTAATATTACATCCACGTAAAATTACATCCATAATTTGTTTAGCCTTTGTCTAATCAATAGATATCTACTTTGTTTCCAGTTCTTGGCTACCACACACAAAAAGATACTGCTACGAATATCTTGGTATTTATGGGATCTTTCTGTCCTTGACATCCTTGGAGTTTTATGTTTAGTATTGATCAAGATCTCTGGGTCAAAGGGCATGGATATTTTCGTCACCTTCTTAGCATAATTACAAATTGATTTCCAGAGTAGTTAAACCAAGCTACAATCCCACCAGCACCATATTAGTGTGGCTGTCTCTCCACAGCCCTTTCAGTGTTAACTTGTGTCATCTTTGCCAGTTTGCGCCTGTGGAAAAAAAAGTTGTTTTGATTTACATTTTGCAACTTGGAGCAGCCTTTCAAATGGTTGTTAATTATCGGCAATTCAACCTTTGCAAGCTGTTCATAAGAACACATCCATTGGGGAATGGCTTTTTGTCTTATATATCTGTGTCTTAGATATGCAAAAGATATTTGATGCAAAGATTTCCCCCCCTAATTAACCACTTCTTTTCTTGTCTTAGTTACATGCAAAGTTATTATTGCTGTCAATGAAGGGTACCAGTCAGGGAAGAATCACCCCCAAAAGCCTAGCCAAGGCACCTCCTGGGACATTGATCAAGCCTAGTCTCAGAAGACTGACAAGCTATCAGTTTGTGTTCAGGCTTTTGGCCCGAAGTAACCTTTTTTGTGTCTATTTCCTCCTTCTGACACTCCCTACACTTTCAAGTACCCAGTGTTTTCTCCTTGCCTTGCCCAATCAAAAGCAAATTTCAGGAAATCACAAATACCTTATGAACATTAAGTTATGATTCTCTGCAACATAATGCAAAGTTCCTTACCCAGAGTTCCTCTATCCCTGCCAATGAGGGAGGAAGTATATTTTCTCATTGCTTCCTTAAGGTTAAGCATTGTCATCATAATGACTGGGTTCAATTTCATTTTTTTTGTTCTCATTAACATTGTTGTGGTCATTGTGTGTATTGCTTTCTGGTTCAGTTTATTTTACTTTGTATCAGTCCATATAAGTCATTTTAAGTTTCTCTGATTTCTTCTTAGTCATCATTTCATATAGCATAATCACATCCTATTACATTCATATACCATAAGCAAAAAAAGCACTGCCCTGTTTGAGCCTCTTTCATAGGATGGGGATGGATAGTCTAGATTAGTTAAATCAAATTCAAATAGAAACAGGAGTTATTAAATCATACATAAAGATTATGGGTTGCATATTGACTTAGAAAACCACATATTAATACTATCTATGTTTTATTGTATTTTTATTTATTTAGTTAGATAGATCTCAATTTTATTTTAATCTGATTCAAATCACTCAGGGCAGTTATAGGTCACAGCATGCCATAGGTCACATATTTAGTGCCTCTGGTCTAAATGGCCTATTTGTACTTCTTCTAAACTCAACAGTCTACATTTTTTTATGTACAGATCACTAAATCAAGCATTTATTAAACATCTCCTATCACTGTGTTGAGCTCCAAGCATACAAAGGCAAAAATAGAACGGTCTTTGTTCTCAAGGAACTTACTTTCTACAGAAGGGAAGCAAAATAAACACAGATAATATAAAATACATAAATGTAACCCATGACTCAGGGCTCCCCAGAGACTCCAGACTGACCGAGACTAGGCTCAAACCTGGGAGCTAACTCCCAATGGTCAGTTTCTTATATTGGTTTGCTTCCCCAACCCAGGAGTTTTACTCCAGAGGAATCTTCCAAACAAGGCTCAAGTATAACCAGTGTCTAGGTTTACTAGTAACAGTAAAATGCATGCAAAAGGGTTTCCAACTCTCATAAAATTACTCAGTGAACAATACCTTGTGCAAATACAATTTGTAGTGTATAAGACATGACTCAAAAGACTAACAGGTTTCCATGGATAGAGAAATCAACCAACAAACTTTTATTAAGTATCTGCTATGTACTAAGCACTGGAGATACAAAGACAAAAGACAAAACACACCCATTAAGCTTCACTTTAACCAAGGAGGCAATATATTCCAAATTTGCCTTCCTTTGGGCAAAACAGGGGTTTATTAGCTAGATTTCTTTCTCAAAGACCAAGCCTTAAACCCAGTTCACACTGGATCTCATGGATTGGACAACAATCTTCCCACGTATCACTTAATAGTTATTTTGGGGGCCCTCCTGGCTCATAGGGTCTTCCCCTCTTGGTTTTTTTTTTGCTTTGTTTTATTGAAGGGGCCATCCCTTGACTCATTTCTAAAAGAGGCCTATTCATTGAATGGAAGTTACCTCATTCAAAGTGAGAACCTGAAAAGACCTTAGCTTAAAATGGCCAGGGTCTCCCATTGCACCCTGGGCCATCTCTAGTCATCCTGTTGAATATCTGGCCAGTGGACCCAGATGTCTTTGGAGGAGAAAGTGAGGCTGGTGACTTTGCCCAGCCCTCACTCAGTCAAATTGCAATTGACATCTCCCTGATGTCATGGTCCTCTTTGAGAACAAATGACAAACTACACAATATATTCAAAATACATACAAAGAAGAATGAAAGCAACGAGGAAGGGACCACTAGCTACTGGAAAGACTAGGAAACACTCACAAAGAAGACAGAGATTGGGCTGAGTCTGGAAGGATTCCAGATGGTAAAGGGAGAGCATTCTAGATATGGGAGGATGGTCAGTTCAAAAGCACAGAGACAGAATTGAAGTGCCATGTATGAGGAACAGCAAAACGTTGAATATGACTGGATGGTAGAGAAGGTAGAAGGAAGTAACATTTAATAAGATCAGAAGGTAGGAAGGAGCCAGCTTAAGAAGCACTTCAAAAACCAGATAGTGGAATTTACATTTGATCCCAGAGGTAATAGGAGCCAGTGGGAAATGAGTAGGAAGTGATATGGCCAGACCTGCTATTTTGGAACATCACTCTGGGAGTTACATAGAGGATGAATTGCAGAAGACAGAGAGAGATTGAGGCAGAAAGACCAATTAGGTGAATATTGCAACAGACCAGACAAGAGGTGATAAGCGCCTGAGTCAAGGTTGTGTCCTTGTGAATAGGGTTGGATGCAAAAAATGTTGTGGAGATTGAAACAAGAAAACTTTGCAACTAATAAGATATGTGAGATAAGTGAAACTGAGGAGTTAAAGATGATACCAGCTTCCTAATCTGGGTGACTGAAAGGATGCTGGTACCCTCCATGAAAATAGGGAACATCAGAAAAAGGGTGAATTAGTGGGGAGAAGTGAGTTCTGCTCTGGACATGTGGACTTAAGATGGCACAGTGAATAGAGCACAGAGCTTGAAATCAAGGAGACTCATCTTCCTGAGTTCAAATCTGACCTCAGATACCAACCCTGGAAAAGTCATTTAACCCTGATTATCTCCATTTCTTTATCTGTAAAATAAGCTGGAGAAGGAAATGGCAAATCTTAACAAGAAAACCTGATGTGGAGTCATAAAGAGTCGGGCATAACTGAACAATAACATGGGGCATCTAGATTGAAATGTCCAATAGGAAGTTAACGGTGATATGGGATAGGGGCTCAAGAAAAAAAAAAGAGGAGGGCTGGAAATCTATGTCTGGTCTTGCACTATTCTCTAGCTCCTGCTCTTCCAGACACAAATTACTGAATACTGGGACTCGTTGCAGCAGAAGCCTCTTCCTCCCCGCTATCTCTACAGGATGGGGCTGCACCAGCTGGCGTCTCCTTAATAAAAAGTCCATGCTTCTCATCCTTTCCCCCATCATTCCTAATGGGCTCATTAATATTCCAGGGGAAGATTAACTCCTGTTCTGAGCCTCTCAGATGGATTCCAACAGTCTATTTCACTCATCTCTGAGAATAATGGCGCTCATCCCCAACCAAACTTATGACACAGGGACAGACCTAGAACCAGAGGAAGAGGACTTCTGGAGGCCCCTCCCAGTTCTGGTATGCAAGCTCTTTCTCTTTTTCCTTCCTTCTCAATTTTTGGCTTCATAAGTAATTAGGAAGGAAATAGGGATAGATCTAGGGAGAGTCCAGAAAAGAGGGAAAGGAGAACAGACTAGGCTTAAAACTCTAGGCAGTCTGATTATCTTTCCCTGATAGTAAGTATTTAGTAAAGTGCCTACTATGTGCCATGCTAGTGCTGAGAACTAGGGATACAAAGAAAAGCAAAAGGCAGTCCCTTCCCTTCTCTCAAGGAGCTCACAGTCTAATGGGGATAAAAAATACAAAGAACTTTAAACAAACAAGATATAGACAGGATAAGTTGGAGATAATCAAACATTCCATTGCTGATCCAAGTCTGCTCAACCCTATCTTCATATCTTTGTCTTTATTTCTGTCTCTTTTCTGATCCCATAACTGGAGAATTCTGGGAAGATGGCAGAGTAGGTCAGAAAATTCTAAGCTCTTCAGATCCACCACAAAAAAGATGAAATAGCACCTCAGGACAAACATAGAGTGGTAAAAATAAACAAGAGTTCGGACAGAGCAGCAATCAGAGGAGATCTGAAGAAAAATACCAGGAGGAGGTTTGGTTCCTGTGAAGATCAAAAACCTCCAGGCTAGTTCTACTGCCAAGCCACAAGCCCTGGAGCTAGCTAGGTTGGGAAGCAGCCTTGGCCCCAACCGCAGGAAATTTTTTCTTCTGGACGGAGAGTAGAGTTGGGAGTCTAAGCCGGGGAAGATTGAGGGCACCTCTGCTGACAAGGAATGCCAGACCCAGCTGTGCTGTGGACTCGGTCTTGGGTCAGAAGGAACTAGCGCATACACCCATGTGAGTGGAGAAGCAGTGGGGCAGAGATGCTACTGGCTGTGGGCACATATAAGAGGGAGGGAATCCTTGGTTTAGGTTCCAGGTCAGCTGTATAGAGGGTAGATTGGAAAAGGGAAAATTTCCAAGTGGTGAGACCAATTCAAAGGAGATTGCAGTAATCCTGGTGAAAGGTGATGAGCACATTAACTCACTATCTAATGGAGGGAGCGGGGACAATTTAGCTATAATGATAGCTGAAGGAGGATCTGAGGCCAGAGGTGCCATCCCTCACCCCCCCATTCCCCAGGTGTGATTACAAAAAGGTGGTTACAAAGAGATGATATAAAAAAATAAGCTGCTACAAATTTTAAAAATGAGCAGGCAAAGGAGAAAGAACCTAACCATAAAAAGTTCCTATTGGAATAGAGAAGACTGAGGTTCATCTTTAGAGGAAGATACTGAAGCAAAGAAAGCCTATCCTACCCCACAGAGTAACGTCCAATGACCAGCTGTCCAAAAAGAATTCATAGAAGAACTTTAAAAAGACTATAAAAATCAAATGAGAAGGAATGAGGGAAAACTAAAAGGAGAAAAAAAGAACAATCCAAGAAAAACAAGAATCTTATGAAAAGAAAGTCAATCAATTAGAAAAGGAGATCCAGAATCTTAAGGAAGAAAATGACTCCTTGAAAATCAGAATAGGACAAGGAGAAGCCAGCAAAGATATAAGAGACCAAGAAATATTAAAATAAAATAAAAAGAATGAAAAAACAGAAGAGAATGTGAAACATCTCATGAGAAAAACAACTGATCTGGAGAACAGATCAAGAAGAGAAAAAAAGAATAATGTGACTACCTGAAAGCTACAATCAAAAAAGAACTATTCCCACAGCTATCATTGTAGTTAACTTGTCCCCCCACCCTCCATTAGATAGTGAGTTAATGTGCTCATCACCTTTCACCAGGATTACTGCAATCCCCTTTGAATTGGTCTCCCCACTTTGAAATTTTCCCTTTTCCAATCTACCCTCTATACAGCTGCCTAAAACAGTCTTCTGAAGGCATGGGTCTGATCATGGCACCAGCCTATTTAAGAATATACAGGAGATCTCAATTACCTATCTCTCTCTCTATCTCTCTCTCTCTCACCATATACATACACTCATATGTATTACAGGTTAAGTAATATTTAATTACTGTAATAATACAGGTTATATATATATATATATATTTTACAGGTTAAGTAAACACACACACACATATATACAGAGAGAGAAAGACATACACATACATACATATCTACATACACACACCTATGTTTCAGTATTGTTCTGATAATTTTAAGATAACAACTGGAAAGTGCTTAGCTTGGTGCCTGGTATATAGTAAATATATAGACACACAATATAGATATTAGTTATTATGTTAATTATATTACTATTATGCCCTTTTTATATCCCCAGCTTAGCATAGTACCTGGCACATAGTAGGTGCTTAATAAATAAATAAATGTTTATTGATTGATTTCCACACTTCCTCCTATATTATATCTTCCATTAGGATATAAGATTCTTGAGGACAGGTATAGCTTCATTTTTGTCTTTCTTTCTGTGCCTTATACACAACAGGCTGCTACTGTTTTCTGAACTGAAGTAAACATTTCAGCACCAGCCCACTTTCCAACATCATATCCCAAGAGCCCTTGAGTACAATGACCTGTTTTAGGAGCTGTGGGGAGCTTACAGAGAAGAATCGGGGAGATTTCTCATTTGTGGGAGAGCTCCTAATCTGAAGGAGGAAGACACGGGAGTCTTAGATAAGACACCTAGAAAACAGGAGAAATCACAAAGTCACACAGACCAATGCAAATGAACTAGTACAGGCGGAGCCAGGATGGCGGAGTGGAAGGACACACGTTTACTAGCTCTGAAACCAAGGCCCATGGAATTGATGTAGAGAGAGACCCCCATAACTTCTGGGTCAATACAAGGTGTGCAGAAACGGAGTGGAAGAGATTTCTGTGCCAGAGAGCCCTGAAGAGTCGTCCCTGGGGTCCGTCGCGCCCAGGAAAGCGGACCCCACCCCAACGCTGCCCTGGCCGCGGCCCCAGAGAAGCTGACCCGAGCAGGCTTCAGGGACAGAAGCTCCGGCAGCCAGGAAAGTCCCTCTGCCCACAGAAGCTACAGGTCAGTGAGAGAGAAGGCTGGGCTGGACGAGAGGGGGAGCGGAGTGTCTCCGTGACTCGGGCCCCCTCGGGAGGAAGCTGCGGCGGCAGAGACGGGGGCAGGAAGTGGCGGAGGCAGAGGGGTGGGTGGAGGGTGACGCGGCAGTGGCCCGGGACTCAGGAATCCCCCAGCAGCAGGCAGGATCTTCATTACGGAAGGTATCTGCATGAACGGCCTGAGGGGGCTGAGCCTGGGAGACGGCCCTGCCCCCACCCCGCTCTATTACTGAAGGCCTCTGCATAAAGCCCCTGAAGGAATTGAGCCAGGGAGGTGGGCCCCCCACCCTGCCCCCACTTGCTCCATTCCTGAAAGTCTCCGCATAAAGCCCCTGAGGGAACTGAGCCTGGGAGGCGGCCCTGCCTCCACCCCAGCGCCAGAACTAAAGCTTGCCGCAGAAAGCACATTTGAATCTCAGAGGCCAAGCACTAGCTGGGCGGATCCAGGCGGGGGTGGAAAGGAATCTCAGAAGTCAAGTAACTGGCTGGGAAAATGCCTAGAAAAGGGAAGAAAAATAAGACTATAGAGAGTTTTTTCCAACAAATGCAAATGATCCCGACCTTCGGATCTGATGACGAGGACGTATTCTTGCCATCAGGGAAAGACGTGGAGGGCGGGGCCTCAGTACCCCAGACACCCCAGTGGGGTGGCGGGTGAGCTCAGGCCTTGGAAGAGCTCAAAAAGGATTTTGAAAAGCAAGTTAGACAGGTGGAGGAAAAACTGGGAAGAGAAATGACAGAGATGCAAGAAAAGTATGAAAAACGGGTCAATACCTTGGTAAAGGAGACCCAAAAAAATGCTGAGGAAATTAACACCTTGAAAAATAGGCTCACTCAATTGGCAAAAGAGGTTCAAAAAGCCAATGAGGGGAAGAATGCTTTCAAAAGCAGAATGAGCCAAATGTAAAAAGAGGCTCAAAAGCTCACTGAATTTAATAGTTCTCTCAAAATTAGAATGGAACAGATGGAGTCTAATGACTTTATGAGAAACCAAGAAATCACCAAACAAAACCAAAAGAACAAAAAAGTGGAAGAGAATGTGAAATATCTCATGGAAAAAACAACTGACCTGGAAAATAGATCCAGGAGAGACAATTTAGAAATTATGGGACTACCTGAAACTCATGATCAAAGAAAGAGCCTAGACATCATCTTCCATGAAATTATCAAGGAAAGCAAATGAACTAGTACAGCAAGTCATTACTGGCAATATTTCTGCCAATGCATGCAGGACTTCTTGACAATACATGACATGCTCACCTGCCACCACCTGTTTGTTAAGACCTGTCAGTGGACTTGACCATTGATCAGTTAGAATTTACATTTTGTATGTTTATTTGGAAAATAATATAATCACTATGACTTCTACTCTGTTATACAATAGATGGATTATGTACACTTGGCTTTTCAAAATTCTCTTCTTTCCTTTCCTTTCACTGCCCCCATATGCCCCTTTATTTTTATTGCACTTAAGTCTACCATTGCCCCCGCTGGATTGTTCCAGCACCCTCAGGAGACATTACCACCCGTTTTGGGAACCTATGGTAGAAGGATAGAGTCATCTCCCTTCTGGAAGCAAGAATTCCCCAAGCAATGTTGGCACCTTCTCCAATTCCTTCACAGCTTCTCCCACAGTTTCTCTTTCAGCTAATAATATCCTACTGTATCAATGGGCATACAGTGTAAAGAAAGAATCAAATTACTGAACTGAATTGGAAAAATTCTGGCTCTTGGAGATCCCTAACTCCTCCTCTCTCACCTTGGAAATTATTCATACCCATAAACAATCACATATATGTACACCCAGGTATGCATATGAATATACTCCACATACTAACACATGCGCACTCCTAACCATTTTCACACCCAATACACCAAAACACACATATAGGGAGGCATATACATAATTACAATATTACAAATATTGTAATTACAATATTACAATACAAATTTGTAATTACAATGTTACAATACAAATTACAAATACAAAATACAATAATTCACACTGACACACTCACATGTTCCTCTACATATCCCTATACAACACTGACATATACTATAAGTCAACTACATGTATACACTCCCATGTCTACAAAACTTACACATCTGTATATACACAATTAACGGGAAGAGCTAAGATGGAGGAGTGAGAGCAGCGACTCACCTAAGCTCTCGGACAAACTCCTCCAGGTACCTCTGAAAGGAGAATCTGACCAAATTTTGGAGGTGCGGAATCGAGTGGGAGTCAGACGGTGAAGGATTCGGAGCTCAGGTGGGACTGGAAGGTCCACGGGAAGGATCTGTTCCGTGGGGGTGAGCCCACAGTGCACAGTGCAGGGCAGCCAGCGCAGCGGAGCACAAGAGATCCGAGAAACCTGAGTGGCGGGCGGAACCAGAGGAGCGACACCTGGGGCGGGAGACAAGCCGAACCAAGTCACTGAGAGCCACGGAGCGCCAGATATCAGCGCAGCAGCTCCTGAGACCTTCAGCCCAAAGATCAAACTTTGGTAAGTCACCTACTTGAACTTCCAGGAGCCAGGATGGTGGAGTGATCAGTAAATGCTCTCTCCTCCCTCCTTGATGACCATGAAAGAACCATAAAATATCTCCCCAGAAAAATCCCAGATCAGTAGAAATAGAAGAAGGAGACCAATAGTCTCATAACACCTGAGACAAGGAAAATAGCTAAGGGGGATTCCTCCTACGGTGGCAGAGGCAAACCGGAAGGACAGAGGACCCAGGGCAGAGAAAACTTGTACAAGGACCCAAGCAAGCCTCAGCACCAGTAGAGGAGCCCCAGGAGGGGTGGGAACACGCATTAGCATCTAGGCATGCCTCAGCTGTCCAGGGGAATCAGAAAGACAATAGGGCAGCTGGGATTACCAGCCCCTGAGCTTGCCTTTGCCTCAGTTCAGCTGAGGAGATCTCCTGTGACCAGACCACTCCTTTCCCACACTTAACAAGCTAAACCCAGGGCTGATCAGGGAAATACCAAACAAAAACCTGCTTTTAGCTTTTTCACACATCAGCTCAGCAAAAAGTTCTCTAGCTTCTGACTGAAAGAACCAGAAGCCACAACACTCAATCAAAATCATGAACAGGAAAAAGCAGAGGGCCGAAAGAACCATAGAATCTTTCTATGGGAATAAGGACCAAAACACAAACCCCAAAGAGGTCACAGCTGAGACTGTACTTCTATCTGAAACTTCAGAAAGGACTATGAACTGCTCGCAAGCACAAGCAGCTCTCCTGGAACAGCTGAAGAAGGAAATAGAAGATAAACTGGCCAATGATTTTAAAATTATTAAGAAAGAGTTCACTGATGAGAACATCTCCTTGAAAAGGAAAATTGAACAAATGGAAAAAGAAGTTCAAAAATTAACTGGAGAAAATAAATTCCTGAAAGGCCAAATGGAAAAGGAAGTACAAAAATTAACTAGAGAAAATAACTTCCTAAAAGGGCAAATGGAAAAGGAAGTACAAAAATTAACTGGAGAAAATAGCTTCTTAAAAGGAAAAATTGGGCAGATGGAAAAGGAGATATAAAAGTTAACAGAAGAAAACAATTTGATGAAGATTAGAATTGGGCAAGTAGAAACTAACGACTCAATGAGACAGCAAGAATCAGTCAAACAAAATCTAAAGAATGAAAAGATAGAAGAAAATGTAAAATATCTAATTGGAAAAACAACTGACCTGGAAAATAGATCCAGAAGAGAAAACTTAAGAATTATTGGCCTGCCAGAAACCCAGGATGGAAAAAACAGCCTGGACAATATCTTCTAGGAAATCATCAAGGAAAACTGCCCAGAAGTACTAGATTCTGAGGGCAAAATAGCCATCAAAAGAATCCACCGTTCCCCTCCTGAAAGGGATCCCAAACACAATAAACACATACATCCTCATATACACCATCAATCTCACATAACACACACTCATACATACAACACCTACTTTCTCCTCCAAAATGAAGAATTGTACTCTTGGAATAAAAACAATTAGGTCCATAGCGGGATGCAAAGAGAGTAAGAGTCAACCATTTTCATAGCTTGGTTGGGGATGCAAGCGAGGAAAGCAAGGCTTAGCTGGAGTGTGTACCCTGTTATGACTCACAGGATCTCAGAATTGAAGGGACTTGGGGTCTAATCTATAACTGCATGAGGATTCCCATGTGGGACAAGTGATTATACAAACACTTCTTGAAAACCTCCAGGAGGGAGAAGCCACCATCTCCAGAAGCAGCACACTTCACTGTCAGTCTGTTCTAATCTTGACAAGTTGTTGACAGTGAAGAATGTCATATGGATGGAAGAAAGAATATAGAACAATACAGTATTGTAATATAGAAGTTTAATAGATAATTGGTCTATTGCTATAATGAAGACACCAGAAAAGGCTAAGAGTATTTTAGTTAGTTAGTCAACAAACATTTATTAAGCACTCACCTGAGCACTGGGAATACAAGGAAAGGCAAAACTTGGCTTACGCACCAAGCAGAGAGATATGTTAGCCAAGGACAGAATCAGTTTATATTACGAACTCATATGTAAAAATCTTTCAGAAAAAGGTGATGGAAGATTATGAGCCATGTCATTTCATTTGGTTACAGACACAACAAGGCAAAATCACAACCCCCTCCCCACTACCCAGGACTTTTAAGGAAGAAAATGTAAAAGACTTCCCCTGTCATAGAGTGAGGAGCCAGGCAAGGGAGAGGAGAGGCTTTGGACACACTTTCTGCACTCTAAATTTCAGTTTAAGAAAAGAGAGAAATTGCCACCAAGACACAAGGGAAGGGTGCGGTTGGATGAACATAAGTTCAAATCTGGCCTTACTCAGACACTTATTAGCTGAATGACCCTGAGCAAGTCAGTTAAACCCAATAGTCTCAAAAGAAAAAGAAACTAAGGAAGGCTAGTGGGGTGAGTGATTGTGTCCTCAAAAGCTCAGCACTCTCTAAATTTCAAGCCTTAATGGCCCCAATCTAATTATAGTTTTTTTGTGTGAAGGAGAAAGGACCAAAGGAGTTTCCACAAAAGGATATCCTACTAAAGATATACTATACTACTTAGGATAGACTGAAAGGATTGGGCATTTTAGTCTAGGAGTCTGAAGACAGAGGAAAGATATGATCAAAGTCCATGTGAAATTATGAAGTGAGCCCCTTCTTGTTTACCTAGAGAAATACAATGGAAGGATAATTTCATGATTCTCTTTCCCATTTGTACAGCAATTTAGACATTCTCCATATTTTCACAACCATCATTATTTTTTAAATATTTATTTATTTTTAGTTTTCAACATTCATCTCCACAAAATTTTGAGTTTCAAATTTTCTCCCCATCTCTTCCCTCCCCAACCACAAAACATCATGCATTTTTATTACCCCTTCCCCCAATCTGCCTTCCCCTTCCTTATCCCCATCTTCTCTCTTTTCTTGTAGGGCAAGATTGATTTCTATCCCAGAGGTGGAGCCAAGATGGTCGAGTAGAAAGACGCACATACACTAGCTCTTCCCCGTAGTGCATAAAATACCTGTGAAGAAAGACTCTCAACAAATTCTAGAGCAGAAGAAGCCACAGAACAACTGAGTAGAGGAGAATTCTAGCCCAGGATGACCTGAAAGGCCAACGGGAAAGGTCTTTCACACCATACGTAGAGCTGAGCCCAGCCCAGCCTTGGTCTCACAATCTCAAATTATTTCTTTCTAGCTGCTTGCAATATTTTCTCCTTGACCTGGGAACTCTGGAACTTGGCTACACTGTTCCTAGGAGTTTCTCTTTTTGGATTTATTTCAGGAGGTGATCAGTGGATTCTTTCAATATTTATTTTGCCCTCTGGTTCTAGAATATCAGGGCAGTTTTCCTTGATAATTTCATGAAAGATGATGTCTAGGCTCTTATTTTGATCATGGCTTTCAGGTAGTCCCATAATTAAATTATCTCTCCTGGATCTATTTTCCAGGTCAGTTGTTTTTCTGATAAGATATTTCACATTGTCTTCAATTTTTTCATTCTTTTGGTTTTGTTTTGTAATTTCCTAGTTTCTCATAAAGTCATTAGCTTCCATCTGCTCTATTCTAATTTTTAAAGAACTATTTTCTTCAGTAAGCTTTTGAACCTCCTTTTCCATTTGACTAATTCTTTTTTTTTAAGCATTCTCCTCATTGGCTTTTTGGACCTCTTTTGCCATTTGGGTTAGTCTATTTTTAAGGGTGTTATTTTCCTCAGCATTTTTGGAGGTCTCCTTTGGCAAGCTGCTGACTTGCTTTTCATTATTTTCTTGCATTGCTCTCATTTCTCTTCCAATTTTTCCTCCACCTCACTTACTTGATTTTCAAAATTCTTTTTGAGCTCTTCCATGGCCTGAGACTATTGCATAGTTATTTTGGAGGTTTTTGATGCAGAAGTCTTGACTTTTATGTCTTCCTGTAATGGTAAACATTGTTCCTCCTCATCCAGAAGGATGAAAGAAAATATCTGTTCACCAAGAAAATAACTTTCTATAGTATTTATTTTTTCCCCTTTTTGGGCATTTTCCCAGCTAGTTACTTGACTTTTGAGTCCTTTGTCAAGAGGAGGGTATACTCTAGGGACTGGTAAGTTCTTAGTTCCTCCAAGGTGGCACAATCAAGGGAGAGGAGCTTACTCCTCTCCTGGCCTGAGCTTTGGTCTGGGAGTTACCACAAGTTTTTCTGCCTAGGATCTGCCAGTAGAATTCCTTATCCAGAGCCTCAAGCAGCTCCACCACATCAGGACTCTTCCTCACCCCAGGACTGCCACTCAAGGCTTGGATTCAGATCAGTGGCTCAATTCCCTCAGGGCCTTTAGGTGGAGGGCTCCAGAAATAGCCACTGCCACTGCAGAGGCTGCTGCCAGCGGGGCTAGACCAATTTCCCTTCTCACCCAGGTGAAAGAGCTTTGAACCTGTCTTTGGCATTTGTGGGTTGAGCAATCCAGGAACTACTGGGGATTTTGCTTCCTGAGGCCTGCTCTGATCCTGTCCCTGCCATGCCAGGCTCGTGGCCAAGGCTGGACTGCAGTCTACTCTGGACCCGGTGCGATAGACCTTTCCTGTCGTCCTTGAAGGATGTCTTGGGCTGAAAATCTTTTTTGCTCTGCTGTTTTGTGGCTTTTAGTGTTCTAGAATTTGTTTAGAGTCATTTTTTTATAGGTATTTTATGTGAGGGAGAGCTTTTACAGGTCTGTCCTTCTACTCTGTAATCTTGTCTCTGCCCCCATTAAGAATTTCTTTGCACAGATTTAAAAAAAAAAATGTTAAGTCATAGAGCCACAATGACTGAGTACTTTGTCCAGTAATTCACCTTTTTAGTGGCAAATTAGGGTCTAGAATTCATGAAATGTGGTAATTTATGAGAAAGATGGTCCAGGATGAAAACATAAATAGCTTGGAAAGGTTTTAATTCCCAAGTATCAGATCTAAGAAAAGTCACTCCTATCTCTAAAGTGGTTTTTGTTGTACATCCTTCATTCTCATTCTCTCTCCTCACCCCCCAGCATATCCAAAAATGCCAAAGTCTATTGATTTTATCTTCATAACATTTCTCATATATGTCCCCTTCTCCTCTCTGATACTTCTAACACCCTGGTTCAGACCCTCATCATCTCATGCTTGGATTATTGCAATAGCCTGTTAGTTGGTCTCCCTTCCTCAAGTCTCTACCTACTCCAGTCCATCCTACACTGTCAAATTAATCTTCCTATAGCATAGATCTGCCCAAGTTATTGCCCTATTCAATAAAATCTAATGAGTCCCTATCACCTCCAGGGTCAAATATAAAATCCTCTACTATCAAAGCCCTTCACAATTTGGTGTTCTCCTACTTTTCTAGTCTTTATACATTGCACTTCTCTCTCCCTCCCACTCTACCCCCACCATATACACATAATCTGTCATCCAGTGATAGTGACTACTTTGCTGTTCTTTAATATACCACACTCCATCGCCTAACTCCATTTTCACTGGCTGCCCCCCCTGCCTAAAATTCTCTCCCTCTTCACCTCCATCTCCTGGACTTCCTGTATCAGCTCCAAGTATCCAAGTTCCTTCCAAGTATCAGCTACAGTCATATCATCTATCAAAAGTCTCTCCTAGTCCTCCTTAATCTTATAGTCTTTCCTCTGTGATTATCTCCAATTTATCTTGTATAAATTTTGATAGCATATAATTGTATGCATGATGTCTCCTACATTAAATTGTGAGTTCCTTGAAAGCTGGGACTATTGGTTCCTCCCCCTCCTTCTTTGTAACCTCAGAGCTTAACACAATGCCTGGCAAATAGTTGGTGTTTAATAAGTTCCCCCCGGGAGTTCCATTCAGAGACAAACCTGTGAGTGGGGAAAGCTGAGTACTGTGCAGCTGACTAGGATAAGAGTCCCCATTGACTTATAGCAGACACTGTTAAAATTCCCAAGGTTTCAGAAGGAACACTGTTCTATTTTAAGAGGGTACATTGAATTCAGGGCTCTGAGCTCCTTTGCCATGTGCCATCCTTAAAAGGGAGTGCGGTTAGGGGGAATAAAGCCCTGAGCTAAGCCTCAAGATACTACTGGTACACATTATACCTCTTACTAGTTGTAGAAGACAATACTTATTTGGGGAAAGGGGCGCATGACTTCAAGTCTTAGTGGTCTAGGTAATTTTCTAAGACTATAAATGCCAAAAAAAAAAAAAAAAGAAGAAGAGGGTGGGGTTGCAATTTGCATTGGTGGTACAGTGGAGAGGGCTTTGGGTCTGGAGTCAGGCAGACAGACCTGAATTTAAATCTTGTCTCAGACACTAGCTTTGTGTCCTTGAGAAAGTCACTTAACCTCTGTCCGCTTCAGTTTTCCCATCTGTAAAATGGGGATAATAAGGAACAAATGAGATAATAATTGTAAAGTTCTTAGCATAGTATCTGCACAGAGTAAATGCTATAAATGTTAGCTATGATTATGGGTTCAAATCCTGCCTTAGACATTTATTAGCTGATGACCATGGGCAAGTCATTTAACCTTTGACTGCCTCAGTTCTCTCAGCTGCAATATGGGGATAATAATAGCACCTTCTTCACAGGGTCATTGTGAAAATCAAATGAGATGATATTTGTAAAGTGCTAGCACAGTCCCTGGCCTTTAATAAACTCTTGTTTCCTTCCTTTTCTTTGTTCCTTCCATATAGAGCAGAGGTGCCAAACAACTATGTTCTCTACAACATTGCCAAATGTAGTCTGAACCAGATTAAAATGTAACTGAAAATATATAACAAAACAAATAAAAATACAACAAAACAGAGATAATATTAATATGTTAGTTAGCTAATACATGGCCTTCCAAGTCAACGTGTGGCCTGCAGATATCCTTACATACACTCCCATTTCTATTTGAGTTTGACACCTTAACATAGAGGGAGTATTTTCATCTGAGAACGTCCTATCTCATTGGTCTAGTCCTTTTCCCAACTCCACTCACCTTGAAGGTGTCTGTGGGGTTTGAGATAATGTATGGAAAGTACTTAGAAAAATCTTAAAAAGTGATGTAATTCTCAGTTGATTGATGATGATGATGGTGGTGGTGGTGGTGGTGATGATGATGATGATGATGAAGCATGTTCAACTTGACTCCAGGTGGCAGAACCAGGAACAACCAGGATGGCAGATCTATTACCAATAAAAGAAAATCTTTTGAATAGTTACAGCTATCCCAAAGTGCAATAGGCAACTTCAGGAGGCCTCACTGAAGGCCTGCTAGAAAAGACTGAATGATGCCTCTTTAGTGAGACTGCACCTGGGATACTTATCCCAACTTGAGGACTTCTGATGTCCCACCCAATTCCTAGATTCAATAATTCCTGCATCAGAGTCAAAAGCAATTCACTTTACACCTCTTGGATTCCATTATAAAACTTGTATAATAAAATGTGTAGCCATTCATGGTGACACCCATCTAAGAGTCCCTACTTCCAGGGGCTAGGGGTGGGCTGAGGCTGGTGGATTTCTAGAGTTCTGGAGTTCTGAGCAGCAATAGGGCTAAGAACTGATTGGTTGCCTGCACTGATTGGTACAGTGAGGGGAAGCAGTGCCAAGGAAGGTATAGGACTGCCTAAGGAGGGGGTAGATCAACTGAGGTGGGAAAAACAGAGAGAATCAAAACCAATCAATATGGGGATCAGGTCTATGAGATACAAATCAGTATTGGGCCTGGCTATTACACTTCCAGTCTTGGCAAGATAGGAACATCCAGTCTATAACAACAGTAGCAACAGCAATAACACATAAATAATTTAACTCATCTGTCAGTTGTAAGAAAACCACTTTGGAAGACGTAAAACCCTACGTAGATGCAGATTTATTATTATTCTTTGGTCCGTAGTTACCTCTGCTTATGGACCACCTATTCTATCTATTTATTTAATATTAACCCCCCCAAAAAAACCCAACTCTCAAATCCTTAGAATGAATTGAAGACTGGGGCTGTTAATATTTGCTATATGTTAGTATCTAGATTTTGGCTTAATATTCTCCACTTCTTTCATTAACATTAGGAGAGAATAGTTCAGGGACTCCCTCCACCTCTTTCCCTCCCTCACTCCCCATCCATGTCAGGGCAGCTTCCTTAACCCTCGGTGATCTGTAGTTAGTAAACTGATGTTTTGGAGGTCATTCCATCCTTCAGGCAGGGTTACAGAATCATAAAACTTAGAGCTAAAAGAGACCCTATAGATCATCTTTAGAGTTATGGACCAATTCATTTATCCCCATCATTTATAGATGGGGAGGCTGAGGCCAAGGGAGAGAAAGTGACCCCAGGTCATATAACAATTAGCAACAGTCCAGACTGGACCTGAGGGGACCTGGTGAATCAACCCTTCCTTTAAGGTCAGGAAACATTTTCTCGTCTATATCTTTCATCCTTTCCCTGGTGCAGTGGAAAAAGGGCTGGCTGTACAATCAGAAGACCTGAGTTGAAATCTCAGCTCTTCTACTTACTACCTGTATAGCTTGGGGTAAGATAAATGTCATTTTATCTCTCTGGATCTCTGTTTCCTCATGTATAAATTGAGGAAGTTTGACTAGGTTATGCTAAAATTTCCTCCTAGCGAAACATCAATGAATTTAAGCCCAATGCTTCTAAATCTCTTTGATAAAGGAGGATGGATGATTAGCAGTGTAACTGATCAACACTTAAGAGACTAGGAATTGAATTTGTAGAGCTTCATAATTACCTTGGAGAGCATCTAGTCTTCCTTTGCAGATGCCTAGAGAGAAGGAACTTGCCTGAGGCATAATGATACCTAAGTAGGATGAGGTGACGTTGGGCTTTGCCCCAGAGTGCTGAAATGCAGAGAAAGCAAAAATATTTTTAATTGATGATTTTAAGAGATGTATAATGTTTTTTAAAAAAAGAGATGTGCAATCTTAAAAAATGTGTTATATTAAATGTCAACAGAACATACATTCCTTCAGCAGTACTGCCAAGCCGAGAGTCAGAAAGCCCTGAGGTCAAATCTGATCTCAGACACTTACCAACTGCATGACCCTGGGTAATCACTTAACCCTGTTTGCCTCAGTTCTTTATGTTGTAAAATGGACTGGAGAAGGAAATGACAACCCACTCCAGTTCTTTGCCAATAAAACTCCAAAGGGGGTCATGAAGTCAGACATGACTGAAAATGATGAAGTGTATTTATTTTTTACAAAAAAGTCAATTAAAATAAGAAAGTTCCAAATGACCTAAATTGTATTAGTACTCACCTGTGAGCCACCATAGTAACTAATTCTCCCTCCTGTTCAACCAAAATTTTCTTAAATACAGGTTGGATAATTTTCTTATTTTGAGTTAAAAGATTGATCTGAAAGTACATTTCATGCTTTCTTGTCCCAGATGACAAAACTGTTACAGCTCTGGCCCAATTCATATAACTAGTTAGTGGCAGAGCCATGACTGAGTATCCTTTAGGTCTAATGAAGAATGCTGAATTTATTATTTTTTAATTAAATTAATTTTTTTCAGTTGGCAAGTATCATGTTCTCTGTCTTCTACCCTTCCCCATTGGAAAAGAAAAGCAAGATCCTTATAACAAATATGGTAGTCAGGGACTACATTAGCCTAGTCCAGCTTCCCACATTAGTCTAGTGCAAAAATGTATGTCTTATTCTGAATCTTTAGTCTATCCCTGGTGATGCAATGGATAGAGTGCTGGACTTGAAGTCAGGAAGATTCATCTTTCTGAGTTCAAATTTGGCCTCAGACACTTAATAGCTGTGTGACCCTGGGCAAGTCTCTTCACCCTGTTTGCCTCAGTTTCCTCATCTGTAAATTGAGCTGGAGAAGGAAATGGCAAACCACACTAGTATCTTTGTCAAGAAAACTCCAAATGGGGTCACAAAGAGTTGCAACTGACTGAAAAATGACTGGAAAACAAAAGTCCATTATCTCTCTGTCAGAAGATGTGTAGCATAAGACCCTGAATTTAGAATTGAGAATTTTGGTTCAGATCCCTACTCTGCTAGT
Organism: Bettongia penicillata ogilbyi; assembly: GCA_023548195.1. Classification (NCBI taxonomy): domain Eukaryota; kingdom Metazoa; phylum Chordata; class Mammalia; order Diprotodontia; family Potoroidae; genus Bettongia; species Bettongia penicillata. The sequence goes on from JAJHZJ010000131.1 coordinate 10,019,193, forward strand.
TACTACCTATGTGACTCTTGGGCAAATGTCTTAACATCTCTGAGTCTCATTGAATTCATTGTTTTCTAAGATCCCTTTCTAGCAGAAGTGATGGATTCAAGATATAGAATGAGTCATATTTTTGAACTTGGCCCATGTGGAAATTTGTTTTACTTCATTGGGTATTTGTTACAATAATTTGTTTTTACCTTTCTTCCCCCAGAGTGGAGTAAGGAAGTCGGAGAGTGAAAAAATAAACAAATGTTAATTGATAAAAACAAAATTTAACTTTAAAGTATCCTTCTCTAGTTCTGACATTCTATGATTCTCTAGACAGTTCCTTCTGCCTTCCTTTTCCAAATCTTTTAAGTCACTAGAATTTCATTCTTGAGAGCTTGTTGTACCTCTAAAGCAGACTTCCTCTGTAGAATTTTAGGTCATAAAACCCTACATGGCTGAAATGACTCAACAACAACCTTTTCTCTGAACTCTTTTTAATCTGCTTTCTGAAAATCCAAAATGCCAGGCATGCCAAACCCAGCTTTTCTCTCCTCTACCAAAAGCTCTAACACAGAGAGTACATCTGCTCCCAAGGTTCTATTTGGAATTATTCATGTAAGCTTCTTGAGGGCAAGGACTGGGTCACACTTATTCATCTCTTCCTCCTCCCCTCCTGCCCCCACTAAGACCTCTTTCCAGCATGTAATAAGGATTTCATAAATGTTTGCTGAAATATTGGTGATTCACGAGGCATTCTGAATGAGTTTCAAAGCATTTCCTGAGATTAGGTTTTCTTAGTGAGGATCAGCAAAGAGAGAAGGAGGCTGGAAAGGGTGAGGGTTCTGAGACCTGAGGGGGAAAGGGAAGGGGCATTGAAGAGGAAGAAAGAGCTGCTAAAATACAGAAGGAGATCTGAAGATAAATTCAAATACCAGCTCCATTTGGCCTGGAGCTAGAAGCTGTTGCCCAGGCTTCAACCAACCACGAATGGGATCCCCCACCCCCTACCCTCCTTGGAGCAGCTAACCTAGTTAGCACCTTTGTAAAGTTAATTCCTTTTACTTTCTCCCTTTCATTTCTCTCATCTATTCTGGCAGCAGCAGCAGCAGCCTGGGGGAGGAAGTTTGGGTGGAGGTGAAGGAGAGGACCCCTGCCCGTCTTCTTCTCTCAGTTAGAGAAAGAAGCAGAGCAAAAGTGACAGTGTAATAAAGGAAATCTGCTAACTTCTTGTTGTTGATGTGTTTTAGAAGGAGAGAAAGGAGGGAAAGGAACACAGAGACCTTTAAATTTTTTTTTCTGGTGTTCTCACTCACACACACACACACACACACTGATGCAGGACCAGTGAAAATGGCAGAGCCTTGGATTTGGAATCTAAGAAATAGGAGCACCACAGTGGAAATTCTCTGCATTTGCAATTACAAGAGCTGGGTTTGTTTGACCAGCTAAAATACTTAATAGTTGTGTTTGAGAAAGTCATTGTACTGTATTTGAGGAGGAGAGGAACGAGTATTTATAAAGTGCTGATCATGTGCCAGGCAGGGTGCTAGATACCCTGGAAAGAAGGTGGTGTTATTATCCTCCTCCCCTTACCCTACTCTTGAGATTAAATGCCTTGTTTGGGATCACATAGCCATTAAATATCTGATGCTGGGATTTGAACACAGATCTTCCTGACTCTAGGCCCAGCACCCTATCCAGTGCATCACTTAGTTACCCCTGGAACCAAAAGTGACCTTAACAATTATCTATTCCAACCCTCACAGGTCTTTAAGTGATTTGTCCAAGGTTACACAAATAGCAACTATATTTTGAATTCAGGGATTCTAAATCTAAATTCATTTTTCTTTCCATTATATTATTGCCTCCCCCCAGTTACTTCACCTCCTGAATCTTAGCCTCCTTAGCTGTAAAAAATTGGGCAACACTGAAGTCAAAGGATTTGGGTTCAAATTCTACCTCTAGTTTTAAGTTCTATGAACCTCTCAGTATCCCTCATATATAAAGCATGAGAGATGGATGAGATGGTCTTTGAGGGACCTTCTAGTTCCAAATCTATGACCAAATGAAATTAATTATGTAAAATGCTTTACATATATCATTGTACTTATATACTTCTACCGTTCTCTTGCATGATTGCAGCTTCTGCTTTCTTATATTCACCTGAGGCACAACAAATTCTGCTGCAACACCTCACTTTAACTCTGAATTTTTATGTTTCAAAGTGTTTCTTGTAAACAACATATTGTTGGATTTAGTTTTCTAATTTATTCTGCTGTCCTCCATTCCATGGGTGTGCACATCCCATTTATATCTATAGTTATTGTTATTAGTTTCATATTTTCTTCTATAGAACCTCTTTTAATTCTTTCATTCTCTGCCCCAATCCTTTACAAAGAAAGGAGTAAAAAAGAAGAAATGTGGTCAATAGAAATATTCTATAACTAAAGCTGCTTCTACTCTTCTGTCCTTCCAATCTTTCCCCAGCCCGGATCTTGATCTCTGGCTCTTAGGTATTCAGACCTTTTAATCTCCCATTTGAAATTTACTTTTTGAGAGGTTTTTTGAGGTTTTTTTTTTGCTCATGACTGTTACCTCTCCAACTCTGCATTCCTTAATTCCTCAACTCCTCCATCCCTGTTCTTTTCTGTTTCCTTACTGAATTGATTTTATTTTTGCCCTACAGTCTGTGTATTCAACCCTTCTTTGTACAGTTCAAATAAAATTGGATTTCATGAGATGCTTGCTTCCTCACTTCCTCTTTCATATTTATATATTTTTCTTTCTATGAATCCTAATTATTAGAAAAAATAAGTTCCTCTTTCTTCTGTATTTCTTCTTTGGTATATTCCTTTCCTTCTCCATTCCCTTTTAAAATCAACAAAATATAACAAAACCACACCTGGGCCCTGGGTTTGTCCTTCTTGATTCTTTCTCTAAGATTATACACAATTAAAAGGATCTGCATAAACAAAAATAATGCAAAAATTAGAAGAGAAATAGTTAACTGGGGAAAAAAATTTTACAGCAATTTTCCCTGATAATTGTTTTATTGCCAAAATATGAGGAATTTTTTATTTATTTATTTATTTAGCTTTTTACATTCATTTTCACAAATTTTTGGGTTCCAAATTTTCTCCCCTTTTCTCCCCTCCCCCCACCCCAATACCCCAAGCAATCTAATTTTCCCTATCTCCAATCTGTTCTCTCTTCTGTCATCCCTCCCTTCCCTTGTCTCCATCTTCTCTTTTCTCCTGTAGGTCTAGATGACTTTCTATTCCTCATTAACTGTATGTCTTCTTTCCTAGTTGCAACAACAATACTAAACAATTGTTCTTGAAACTTTGAGTTCCAAATTCTCCCCATCCCTCCCTCCCCACCCATTCATTCCCTTTGGTACGGCAGGCAATTCATTATAGGCCATATCTGTGTAGCTTTGCAAATGACCTTCCTGATAGTCGTGTTGTGTAAGACTAACTGAATTGCCATCCCTCCTAACCTGCCCCTCATTGTTTCTCTTCTGTCTTTTGATCCTGTCCCTCCCCAAGTGTTGACTTTCAATTACTCCCTCCTCCCTTTGCCCTCCCTTCCATCATCCCCCCCAATATCTCCTTCTCCCCCGCTTTCTTATACTGTAAGATAGGTTTTCATACCAAAATGAGTGTGCATTTCACTCCTTCGTTTAGTCAAATGTGATGAGGGTAAACTTCTTGTTTGTTTGTTTTTTTTTCCTCAGCTCTCCTCTTTTTTCCCTCCGCTAAAAAAATCTCCTACTTGCCTCTTAAATGACATATAGTTACCCCCTTCCATTTCCCCCTCTTTCCTCTCACTACATTTCTCTCTCACCATTTACCTTAATTTCTTTTAAGGTATGGTCCCATCCTATTCAGTTCAATCTGTGCTCTCTGTCTCTGTATGTGAATGCATGTGTGTATGTGTGTGCATGCGTGTACATGTGTATGTGTGGTCCCACCAACTACCCAGATACTGAAAAGTTTTAAGAGTTAGAAATATTGTCTTTCCCTGTATGAATGTAAACAGTTTATTTCTGGTAAGTCCCTTAAGACTTCTCTTTGCTGTTTACTTTTTCATGCTTCTTCTCATTCTTGTGTTTGAAAGTCAAATTTTCTTTTCAGCTCTGGTCTTTTCATTAAGAATGATTGAAAGTCCTCTGTTTCATTGAAAGACCATATTTTCCCTTGAAGTATTATACTCAGTTTAGCTGGGTAGGTGATTCTTGGTTTCAGTCCTACTTCCTTTGCCTTCTGGAATATCCTATTCCACGCCCTTTGATCCCTTAATGTAGAAGTTGCTAGATCTTGAGTTATCCTGATTGTATTTCCACAATACTGGAATTGTTTCTTTCTAGCTGCTTGCAAGATTTTTTCCTTGAGCTGGGAGTTCTGGAATTTGGCCATAATGTTCCTAGGAGTTTCTCTTTTTGGATCTCTTTCAGGTGGTGATCGATGGATTCTTTCAATACTTATTTTGCCCTCTGGTCCTAGAATGTCAGGGCAATTTTCCTTGATAATTTCATGCAAGATGATGTCTAGGCTCTTTTTTTGATCATGGCTTTCAGGTAGTCCCATAATTTTTAAATTGTCTCTCCTTGATCTATTTTCCAGGTCAGTTGTTTTTCCCATGAGATATTTCACATTCTCTTCCATTTTTTCGTTCTTTTGGTTTTGTTTGGTGATTTCTTGGTTTCTCATAAAGTCATTAGACTCCATCTGTTCCATTCTAATTTTGAGAGAACTATTAAATTCAGTGAGCTTTTGAGCCTCTTTTTCCATTTGGCTCATTCTGCTTTTGAATGCATTCTTCTCCTCATTGGCTTTTTGAACCTCTTTTGCCAATTGAGTGAGCCTATTTTTCAAGGTGTTAATTTCCTCAGCAATTTTTTGGGTCTCCTTTACCAAGATATTGACCTTTTTTTCATACTCTTCTTGCATCTTTGTCATTTCTCTTCCCAGTCTTTCCTCCACCTGTCTAACTTGCTTTTCAAAATCCTTTTTAAGCTCTTCCAAGGCCTGAGCCCACCCAACACCCCCCTGGGGTGTCTGGGGTACTGAGGCCCCGCCCTCCACATCTTTCCCCTGATGGGAAAAATACGTTCTTGTCCTCGCCATCAGATCCGAAGGTCGGGATCATTTGCATTTGTTGGAAAAAACTCTCTAAAGTCTTATTTTTCTTCCCTTTTCTAGGCATTTTCCCAGCCAGTTACTTGACTTCTGAGATTCCTTTCCACCTCCACCTGGATCCGCCCAGCTAGTGCTTGGCCTCTGAGATTCAAATGCACTTTCCGGAGGCAAGCTTTAGTTCTGGCGCAGGGGTGGGGGCAGGGCCGCCTCCTAAGTTCGGTCCCTCAGGGGCTTTCTGCAGAGACTTTCAGGAACGGAGCCGGTGGGGGCGGGGTGGGGGGCCCGCCTCCTATGTTCAGCTCCCTTGGGGGTTTTATTCAGAGGCATTCAGCAGCAGAGCAGGGTGGGGGCACGGCCGTCTCCCCGGCTCAGCTCCCTCAGGTTGGAAAGACCTTCAGTATTGAAGATCCTACCTGCTGCTGGGGGATTCCTGAGTCCCGGGCCGCTGCCGCCTCAGCCGCCTGCCCACGCCTCTGCCTCCGCCGCTTCCTGCCCCCGTCTCTGCCGCCACCGCTTCCTCCCGAGGGGGCCCGAGTCACGGAGACGCTCCGCTCCCCTCCCCTATCGCAGCCTTCTTTCTTACTGACCTGTAGCTTCTGTGGGCGGAGGGACTTTCTCAGCTGCCGGAGCTTCCCCCGGAGCTTCCCTCTCTGAAGTCTGCTCGGGTCAGCTTCTCTGGGTCCGTGGCCAGGGGTGGGGGTGGGGTCCGCTTTCCGGAGTGCGATGGACCCTGGGGACGGCTCTCCAGGGCTCAGTGGAACGGAAATCTCTTCCCCTATGTTTATGCACCCCCTGCAGAGATTCAGAATTTATGGGGATCTCCTTTTACCTCAATTCCATGGGTTGTGGGCTCGGAGCTCATAAATGTGCGTCCTTCTACTCCGCCATCTTGGCTCCAAAATATAAGGAATTGATTGAAATTTATAATAGTAAGAGTCATTGTTTCAGTTGACAAATAGTCAAGGGATCAGAACAGGAAGGTGCTTTTTAGATTCTTTTAAAAAAATTAATTTATTTGTTTTCAGTTTTCTAGACTAACTTCCAAAAATCTTAGATTTTTCTCCTCCTCCTTCTCCAAGAAGGGATGCAATCTTACATGGGTTTTGCGCATACATTCTTACTAAATACATTTTCACTTTAGTCATGTTGCATAGAAGAATTCAAATGAATGGGAGAAACAAAGAAAAAAACAAAGAAAACAAAGCATAACACAGGAGAAAATAGTCTGTTTCATTCTGTGATCTATTTCCATAATTCTTTCTCTGAATGTGGAGGACATTTTGTCTTAAGAGACTATTGATAATTTTTTAGGTCCTTGCATTGCTGTGAAAGTTTAAGTCTACTAGAAAAACTCCTCAGACATTGTGGTTGTTGCTGTGTACAGAGTTCTCCTGGTTCTGCTCCTTTCACTCAGTTTCAGTTCATATAAGTCCTTCCAGGCCTCTCTGAAGTCTTCCTGTTTATCATTTCTCATAGCACAATAGTATTCCATTACATTCATATACCACAACTTGTTCAGCCATTCCTCAATTGATGGGCATCTCCTCAATTTCCAGTTCTTGGCCACCACAAAGAGTGCTGCTATACATATTTTTGTACATGTGAAATCCCTTCCATTTCTATGATCTCTTTGGCGTATAGTCCTATTTAGAAGTGATATGGCTGGGTCAAAGAGTATGCACATTTTTGTAGCCCTTTGGGCATAGTTCCAATTTGCTCTCCAGAATGGTTGGATCAGATCACAGGAATAGGCAGTTTTTTAAAGGAAGAAATTCAAAGTTTCAATAATCCTACGCAAAAGTGCTTTGAATTAGTAATAAAGTAAATAAAATTCGGCAACAATGAGAATCTCCCCGACACCCAGCAGATTGGTAAAGAAGGCAAAAAGGGTAAAATGACAACTCTTGGAGAGACTATGGAAAAAAACCAGTATATTAATATATTGTTGTGAGTTAATCCAATCATTCTAGAAAGTAATTTGAAACCATGCCCCCAAAGTTATTAAACTATGTATGCTCTTTGACCCATGGAGACTACTGCTAAGCCTATGCCCCAAGAAAATCAAAGAAAGAGGGAAAGGACTCATGTGGACAAAAATACATTTATAGCACACTTTTTATAGTTGCAGAGAAGAGGAAACTAAGAGGATGACCATTTATTGAGGAATGACTGAACAAATTATGGTCTACGAATATAATGGAATACTATTGTGCTGTAAGAAAAGACAAAGTTTCAAAGAAAAGTTTCAGAGAAGTCTGAGAAGACTGGTATAAACTGACAATGAAATAATCAAAACCAAGAGAAAAATGTATACAATAACAACATTATAGAAATAAACACCTTTGAAAGTTTGAAAGACTCTTTTCAACACAATACCAGCCACAATCCTAGAGCATTAATGATTCTAACAAAGAGTAATTGCAGGGTGCAGAATACGACATACATTTTTGATGAAGTCAACACTGGGATTTTTATTTGTCTATTCATATTTTTAATATGGTTTTTCTCTTCTTTTGTCCCTTCAATGGTAAGAGAGGTGGCAGAAAGAAAAAATCAATTCTTATTTTTTAAAGTTATATCAATTTAAAAAAACAAACAAAACAAAAATTCTACTTAGCTCTAGTCTTTTTGTTAGGAATGCTTTAGAAATCATCTATTCTATTAAAGGTCAATTACAAGGTAAAGTTTTTTTAGTGGCAAATCATTCTCTTTTGCCTATTAGAATATAATATTCCATGGTTTTCTCTCCTTCATATAGTTACAGCACAGTCACATAGGGCAGCTAGGTAGTGCACTGGATAGAGCACTAATGCAGGAGTCAGGAGGACCTGAGTTCAAATCTCACCTCAGACACTTGACACTAGCATAGACACACACTAGCTGTGTGACCTTGGGCAAGTCACTTGATCCCGATTGCCTCATGCTGGGTCATCTCCAGTCATCCTGATGAATATCTAGTCACTGGATTCAGATGACTCTGGAGGAGAGGTGAGGCTGGTGACTTGCACAGCCCTCCCTCACTCAAAACAAAGTCAAGTGCAAGTCATGTCATTATTTCTCTGATGGCATGGTCTTCTTCAGCAATGAAGGATGAACACACGCAGAGTCACATATGATTCCTTGGTACCTGGATTTTTTTTCTAGTTGTTCACAGTACTTTTTAATTGACATAAAAAGTCTGATATTAGGCTATGATGTTTAGTTGTTTTCAACTTGGAGTTTCTTTCAGAAAAGGTAACCAATGAATTATTTCTATTTTCACTTTGCCCTCTGAACCCCTCTGGGAAGTATACTCAATCTCATTTCTTGAAATAAGGGTTTTTGTTTGGTCATAGTTTTTGTGTAATTTTCAGGGAATCTAAAAATTCTCAAATTACTTTTTCTCAACCTGTTTTCTAGATCAGTTGTTTTTTATTGTAGCTACTTTTCATGCCCTTCTATTTTTTCAGTCATTTGATTTATGTTCTAATATTTCTTATTGTTTCATGAAACGTTGTCATCATGAAATCATCCTCTTTGTGCCATTCTGTTTGTCTGAAAGTCTAGCTAATTGAGTATGTTTTTTATTCTAAGCTTCTCCTTGCAGCTTTTTCCTCAAAAGCTCTAATTTTTAAAAAATTGTTTTGTTTTATTTTTTTTGGCCACATCCTCTGCTGTGAATTTGAAAGGACCCATGCAGAGGGTTGAGAGTATATTGGTTTCATTCTTCCTGCAAGTCCCAATCTCATCTGCACCTAGTCATTGAGAGCTGGCTTTTCCTTCCGTTGTGGTTCCCAGTGCGCTAAGCTGGATACTACCCTGCTCTTTTGGCTATGACCTATAATGGTTGGTTATGTCTCCTTGCTATTACAAATGTGAAATGCCAACTTGTTTCAAACTCTGATTAATAAGGCTTACGTTGGCTTCTGCCTTCAATGAATTACTTCTAAAAATAAGAGAACAGACTGGGTTCAGGTCCCCTTGGCAAGTTCCCTCTCAGGGCACCCACAGGCTTCCAGACATTTACTGAAGTCCATGCTGACTTCCACCTCTCTTGTCATGTCGCTTGTCTACAAATCCAAAGGCTCCTGTCCATCTTCTTATGCATCCTGGATTAGATTGAGAGAAAGCCAGGATTTTCTATGACTTTCACATTACCATCTTCACCAGAAATCTAATTCCTTTATTTTGCAAATGAAGAAACTGGGACTTTACAAGACTATGGGACCTTAAGAGGGTCACATAGAAAAGTCAAAGAGTAGAGCTGGGACTTGAACTCAGATCTTCCAATACCAACCCATGAGCATTTTTTAGTATACTGTGCTGACTTATTTGTTTGTTTTCAGAGGCAATTGGGATTAAGTGACTTTTCCAGGGTCACATGACTAATAAGTATCTGAAGACTGATTTGAACTAAGGTCCTGTTGAGTCTATCTACTGTGCCACCTAGATATTCCCCCCCTCCAATCTGTGCTGTCTCGATTTAGCTTTCCTTTTTATTTTCCTCAAAATATGGAGAATTCAATGAGAGTCTTGAGTATGAATCTGGCTTCTGGATTCAATACAAAGCATCATGCCCTAATGTCAGCCAAGGACTCCAGGACCACACCAGAGAAGAAAACTATAGGCACACTCACCATTATCCAGAGCCTAGCTACACACTAAGTCAACAGAACTTTCAAAACTCCCTATCTACCCTCAGAGAATCAGTTAGCAGAGAAGTAGGTAGGACTGACTGAAGTCTGATAAACAGCCTGTCCGATAAAGTGAGAGATCACAGAGTAATGGAAGTGAGCCCAGAGAGTGGAAATCTCCTGTGGGAGCCTATGGAAAGGCTCTTTAATGACATAGACCATAGAAGGGCTGGCAAGAGGGCATAGGTCCCCCTAGATACCAAGCCTCCCCCAACAAATCCTCCAAGTGGCTGCTGTTCCCCCGGATGATGATAATTTACTGGGAAAGAGGAGTGATTTATCTGTATAATTGGGCTTTTATTTGCATTTTAAATCATGCTCTTCTGCTAAACTAATGGACCCCCTATTTATAGATGACTCCAACACAAAGTGACTACTAATTACTACAATTAATATCACGTTAAGGGCTTGCCAGCCAACTTCACAGCAACTTGTATCGCCTACTCATTTTCAATTAAGGCACATTGACAGGGAGAATACGCCATTATTAAGAGCAGACCCTGGTGTGTAATTACCACTCACAAAGGTCATTAACCAACTCCCATGTAATGTTTGCACCCTAGGATTTGGAGGCTCTGGGGTCTGATGGAGACCCTAGGTGGAGGGGTCCCCTAGGCATCTTGAGATAACTAGGAACCTGGAGGTGGAGCTTATTGGATTGTAAGCCCTGTGAGGGAAAGGATGTTTTTACTTAAATTTTGTATCTCTTTCTGCAATACACACAGTGGCTGTTTGTTTTGAGAGTTGTTTGTTGAATTTATTAAAGTATATTGAAACAGTTACAAAGGAAAGGAGACCGGGGTAGTAAGACCAAGGAGAATGAAGTGTTGGAAGGGCATTCAGAGACCATTTAGTCCAATCTATTCCCTCTAGAACAGTCAATCAATCAACAGGCATTTATAAATCACCTACTATGTGATTGGCACTGTGCTAGGAGCCAGAGATACAAATAGCAAAATGAATAGTCACTACCGTCAAGGAGTTTATACTTTATAGAGGGATATAGATATAACATTCCCAGCCCTGAAAAACAATCATCCAGCCTTCATACAGAGACATCTAGGGTATCCACTATCTTCATAGGCTCATTTGACATTTGAATAGTTCATTATTAGTAAATTTTTCCTCATATCAAGCAGTGTAGTGTACCAAAATAGTTTTGGACCAGAGGTTGGTATTTAAAACTATAGGAGCCAAAAGAAGTAAAGTGGTCAAATCTCTCCACACACACTCACCCCATTTTACCAAAGCACCTGGGCCCCATTTCTGACTCTACTTGTATTATGAGTGTGACTTTAGCCAAGTCACTTTACTTCTAAATCCATCATTCTATAAATCTAAACCTACAACGTTACTCATTTATTCCCACTTCTACCCCTTTGGTGTTAAATGCATCAAAGTTAATCGTACTTCTCCATGACCATTCTTTAATCAATCAATCATTTATCAAATTCCTACTACATACTTATCTGTCAAATGAGCTGGAGAAGGGAATGGCAAACCCCTCCAGTATTTTTGCCAAGAAAATCCCAAATGGGGTCATGAAGAGTGAGACAGGTCTGAAATGACTGAAGAGCAATGCTATGTACTAAGTACTGTGCTAGGAGGTAGGGATACCAAAACAAAGGTTGACCCTCATGGAGCTCTCAGTCTTTTGAGGCATCCAACATACTGGAAGAAAGCTATTAGGATTCTTCATTCACTAAGTCTGGATTCTCCAGGTCAAATATCACTAGTTTCATTAACAAGACTTTTCTCTTGACACTATCACCTCTTCAGCTTGGCAACTCTTCTTCCATGGCCACCTATTCTATGTTATTATTACTCATGTCTTCCCATAAATTTGCCATAGGGAGACCACATTAGATACTGGAGGCCTTCTACATGTTCTTTTGACATTGTATGGAAACTTTCTTCCTTCTCATACATTTCTTTGATTGCTGTTGTCATTCCGTCATTTCAGGCATGTCTAATTCTTCATGACCTCATTAGAAAGAGTGGTCTGCCATTTCCTTCTCCAGTTCATTTTACAGATGAGAAAACTGAGGCAAACAGGGTTAAGTGACTTACCTAGGGTCACACAACTAATAAGTATCTGAGGTCAGGTTTGAACTCAGGAAGATGAGCCTTCCTAACTCCAGGCTCATCACACTACCTAGTTGCCCCTCACTTTTCTTTGATAACTTCCTTTTTACCACTTCTTTGTGCATAATTCCTCATTTGTAATGCTATGGCCTGCCTACTGTATGTCTTTCCTTCACTCACCGGGTGCTCTTCAATTTCAGTTCTTCAGAAACTACAGCAGTCTATGACTCCCATCCATTCAATATCACCAGAAGGATATTGGTGTAAAAAAGATGGACTTTGGTTTGGAGAGAAACATGAGAGTCGTTAAAATTTTTCTTAACATTTCTCAAAGGAGGGGGGCGGAGCCAAGATGGCGGAGTAGAAGGATGCACATTTACGACCTCCGAGCCCACAACCCATGGAATTGAGGTAAAAGGAGATCCCCATAAATTCTGAATCTCTGCAGGGGGTGCATAAACATAGGGGAAGAGATTTCCGTTCCACTGAGCCCTGGAGAGCCGTCCCCGGGGTCCATCGCACCCCGGAAAGCGGACCCCACCCCCACCCCTGGCCGCGGCCCCAGAGAAGCTGACCTGAGCAGACTTCAGAGAGGAAAGCTCTGGGGGAAGCTCCGGCAGCCGGGAAAGTCCCTCCGCCCACAGAAGCTACAGGTCAGTAAGAAAGAAGGCTGCGATAGGGGAGGGGAGCAGAGCGTCTCCGTGACTCAGGCCCCCTCGGGAGGAAGCGGCGGCGGCAGAGACGGGGGCAGGAAGCGGCGGAGGCAGAGGCGTGGGCGGGCGGCTGAGGCGGCAGCGGCCCGGGACTCAGGAATCCCCCAGCAGCAGGTAGGATCTTCAATACTGAAGGTCTTTCCAACCTGAGGGAGCCGAGCAGGGGAGACGGCCCTGCCCCCACCCTGCTCTACTGCTGAACGCCTCTGAATAAAACCCCCAAGGGAACTGAGCACAGCAGGCGGGGCCCCCCACCCCGCCCCCACCTGCTCCATTCCTGAAAGTCTCTGCAGAAAGCCCCTGAGGGCCCAAGCTTAGGAGGCGGCCCTGCCCCCACCCCTGCGCCAGAACTAAAGCTTGCCACGGGAAAGCGCATTTGAATCTCAGAGGCCAAGCACTAGCTGGGCGGATCCAGGCGGGGGTGGAAAGGAATCTCAGAAGTCAAGTAACTGGCTGGGAAAATGCCTAGAAAGGGGAAGAAAAATAAGACTTTAGAGAGTTTTTTCCCACAAATGCAAATGATCCCGACCGTCGGATCTGATGGGGAGGACGAGAACGTATTTTTCCCATCAGGGAAAGATGTGGAGGGCGGGGCCTCAGTACCCCAGACACCCCAGGGGATGTTGGGTGGGCTCAGGCCTTGGAAGAGCTTAAAAAGGATTTTGAAAAGCAAGTTAGACAGGTGGAGGAAAGACTGGGAAGAGAAATGACAAAGATGCAAGAAGAGTATGAAAAAAAGGTCAATATCTTGGTAAAGGAGACCCAAAAAAATGCTGAGGAAATTAACACCTTGAAAAATAGGCTCACTCAATTGGCAAAAGAGGTTCAAAAAGCCAATGAGGAGAAGAATGCATTCAAAAGCAGAATGAGCCAAATGGAAAAAGAGGCTCAAAAGCTCACTGAATTTAATAGTTCTCTCAAAATTAGAATGGAACAGATGGAGTCTAATGACTTTATGAGAAACCAAGAAATCACCAAACAAAACCAAAAGAACGATAAAATGGAAGAGAATGTGAAATATCTCATGGGAAAAACAACTGACCTGGAAAATAGATCAAGGAGAGACAACTTAAAAATTATGGGACTTCCTGAAAGCCATGATCAAAAAAAGAGCCTAGACATCATCTTGCATGAAATTATCAAGGAAAACTGCCCTGACATTCTAGGACCAGAGGGCAAAATAAGTATTGAAAGAATCCATCGATCACCACCTGAAAGAGATCCAAAAAGAGAAACTCCTAGGAACATTGTGGCCAAATTCCAGAACTCCCAGCTCAAGGAAAAAATCTTGCAAGCAGCTAGAAAGAAACAATTCCAGTACTGTGGAAATACAATCAGGATAACCCAAGATCTAGCAGCTTCTACATTAAGGGATCGAAGGGCGTGGAATAGGATATTCCAGAAGGCAAAGGAAGTAGGACTGAAACCAAGAATCACCTACCCAGATAAACTGAGTATAATACTTCAAGGGAAAATATGGTCTTTCAATGAAACAGAGGACTTTCAATCATTCTTAATGAAAAGACCAGAGCTGAAAAGAAAATTTGACTTTCAAACACAAGAATGAGAGGAAGCATGCAAAAGTAAACAGCAAGGAGAAGTATTAAGGGACTTACCAGAAATGAACTGTTTGCATTCATACATGGAAGGACAATATTTCTAACTCTTAAAACTTTTCAGTATCTGGGTGGTTGGTGGGACCACACATACACATGTACACGCATGCACACACATACACACATGCATTCACATGCAGAGACAGAGAGCACAGATTGAACTGAATAGGATGGGACCATACCTTAAAAGAAATTAAGGTAAATGGTGAGAGAGAAATGTAGTGAGAGGAAAGAGGGGGAAATGGAAGGGGGTAACTATATGTCATTTAAGAGGCAAGTAGGAGATGTTTTTAGTGGAGGGAAAAAGAGGAGAGCTGAGGAAAAAACAAACAAACAAACAAACAAACAAAAGTTTACCCTCATCACATTTGACTAAACGAGGGAGTGAAATGCACACTCATTTTGGTATGAAAACCTATCTTACAGTATAAGAAAGCGGGGGAGAAGGAGATATTGGGGGGGGAGGAGGGAAGATGGAAGGGAGGGCAAAGGGAGGAGGGAGTAATTGAAAGTCAACACTTGGGGAGGGACAGGATCAAAGGACAGAAGAGAAACAATGAGGGGCAGGTTAGGAGGGATGGCAATTCAGTTAGTCTTACACAAACACGACTATCAGGAAGGTCATTTGCAAAGCTACACAGATATGGCCTATAATGAATTGCCTGCCGTACCAAAGGGAATGGGTGGGGAGGGAGGGATGGGGAGAATTTGGAACTCAAAGTTTTAGGAACAATTGTTTAGTATTGTTGTTGCAACTAGGAAAGAAGACATACAGTTAATGAGGAATAGAAAGTCATCTGGCCCTACAGGAGAAAAGAGAAGATAGAGACAAGGGAAGGGAGGGATGACAGAAGAGAGAACAGATTGGAGATAGGGAAAATTAGATTGCTTGGGGTATTGGGGTGGGGGGAGGGGAGAAAAGGGGAGAAAATTTGGAACCCAAAAATTTGTGAAAATGAATGTAAAAAGCTAAAAAAAAAAAAAAAAAAAACACATTTCCCAAAGGCAATCCAGTCTACTTTACACCTCCTGTTTAATTCTGTTCATTAATTCTTATCCATTTTGACTGTCTGTCCAAGATGATGGATGAGATCTATAGATTATCCATGCAACTGCATTATCATTGTCTACATTATAGGCATTCTTCATCCACTTGGTTTTTCTTGGTATGGAACTCACTTAAGAGTTTCTGCAACATTCGGCAGTCTTGTACAGTTAGTACAATGTCATCGGCAAGCAGGACTATTTGGAGGATCTCACCACCTATATGGAATTTCTCTAAGTCTGTGCTAAAATTACTCAGTGACATGTGAGCTCCTTTGGTGAACAGACATGTTCCTACTTTATGCCTTGCTTGATAATGATAATTAGAAGGTCATTGAACAAAGTTATCCCTCTTGCTATATCTTTCAAGGAGTCTGGTATAATTTTAACATATGCGTGGGAGACACCTTACTGGAGTAGATACTTTAAACCAAGGTACCAAAATCAAATGCTTCCCCCTCAATAGTTAACCAACAATAAACCCTATAAGCTAAATAGATATGTATGCCAATAGCTATTAATATTCTTAATCACCTTTTGGGGTAATATTAAGGTCCAAGATTTCTTTCATATCTTTTGTATTTTTCCCTCCTTCAGATACTCTGAGAATCAATACATCAACACTTTCAAAATTATGTTACTACCAGGACAAATCTCTTCTCTATACACTTGGTAAAATCCTGCTGTTTTTTTCCATCTTTAATTTCTTCAGTGCCTTTTCCACCTCCTCAAGAAAATATATTTGAATTTTTGATGGTAGAACTCATATGGGGTAGCTAAAAATATTCTTTATACTAAAGAATTTAATATTAAAAGTTCTTACAGATCTTTTCTATTTTTCATCTCTTTGTCGTTGTCCTTCTACTTTTATCTTTCCATGTTTTCATGGGTAGATTTGCTTTGTTGAGACTCTAAAAGTACTTTCTTTAAACTTGTTTCTCTTTCTGCTTCTTGCTGTTTTATGAAAAGATCCTGCTGATTATCTTCCAACATCTTGTGTCATAACATTTCACAAATGAGTTTGTATTCCAAACCAATATTGCCCTTGGTTGCCATTTTATCTTCTCTCTGCTTGGCAAGGAAATCAAGTGTTTGCTGAGTAAGGAATTTTTACGACTCTTTTGGGATCCTCATCGTGAGAATTGATTAACAGCAATTAAACTTCTGTAACAAATTGTTATAATCATTGAATCTGTCTTTCTTGCCATCCGTTTCCCCTTTATCGCATCAATAACTTGATTAAATAGGTCACTATAGAGTTATTTTAATTGCAGGCCATATATTTTTCTCATTTTTATTCTTCTCCTTTTGCAATAATTTTGATCTTTGCTCTAACAAGTAGGTGATCTGATGGTATATAGAAAGTTGATTCAGGAATGACTCCCATTTTAATAACAAGAAATTGCCTTTTTTGCTAAAATCTAATAAATTTCATTTTTATGATGTAATTTGGTGATTTCCATGTCAGTAAGTCCCAATTATTTTTTTGAATAAAATATTAATGATAATTAGGGGTGAGACTAATATGAAGTCTATAAACCTCTAGACTTATTGATTCCTTACTATTGAACTTGTCATTTAGTCATTTTTCACTTGCGCCCATCTCTTGGTGACCTCATTTGGGGTTTTCTTGGCAAAGATGCCAAAGTGGTTTGTCATTTCCATTTCCACTACATTTTAAAGATGAGGAAACTGAGGGAAAGAGAGTTAGGTGACTTTTCTTAGTAAGTATCTGAGGCTGGATTTTAACTCAGGTTTCCTGACTCCAGGCTCTGCATAGAATCCACTTCACCACCTAGCTGCCTTTATGGAGTTTAGAAATACTGCTTTTAAAAAAAAGAAAGAAAAGAAATAAAATTAGACTGGCATAACTTGTTCTTGATAAAGTCATCCTGGCTCTTTGTGATCATCATGTCCTTTTCTAGATATCACTACTCATCACTTAGAAGACAATTCATTAAAGTTGACAATTCATTGAAAGTTTTGGGGTCAAAAGACCCAGGTTCAGATCTCTCCTATGATACTTTCTACCTATGTGACCTTTGGCAAACCACTTAA
This sequence comes from Bettongia penicillata ogilbyi, assembly GCA_023548195.1. Taxonomy (NCBI): domain Eukaryota; kingdom Metazoa; phylum Chordata; class Mammalia; order Diprotodontia; family Potoroidae; genus Bettongia; species Bettongia penicillata. Next base: position 10,036,502 of record JAJHZJ010000131.1, read on the forward strand.
ATTCTCTAGGCCTCACTTTCCTCATCCATGAAGGCTGGATAAAATCATTTGAGGGCTCTTCCAGCTCTAAATCTGTGATTTTTTACTAATATGTTCTAAAATGTTGCCAAAAACCGAAGTCAAACCCAAGGGCCTAGAGATTTCCTGCTGTATGCTCTTTTCATTTTTGAAAATCAGGACGTTTGTGTTTCTTCAGTTCTGTGATATCTCACATTTTCCGTAATCTTTCAAAAGTAGTAGTAGATATTAGTCTGGGAAGGAAGATTAGAGTCAGATTTTGGAGGGCCTTGGACAGCAGGCTCAGGAATTTCTACTATATTCCATAGATATGAAGGAGTCCGTAAAGGTTTTTGAGTAGAATGTTATAGACTGACCAATATGTTAGTCAGATTACTTGGGCAGTAGTGCCTGTAATCCCCTCTAGGAATAGTCCATTTGGACTGCAGGACAGTCCACCATGTTGCTACATGAGGTACCTAGATGAAGCAGTGTATAGGACACTGAATCTTGAGTCAGGAAGAACTGAGTTCAAATCCTACCTCAGATACTTACTATTTATGTGACTCTGGGCAAGTCATTTAACCTCTATCTGCCTCAGTTTCCTCTTCCATAAAATGGAGACAATAGTAACATTTACTTCCCAAGGTTATTGTGAATATCAAATTAGATAATATCTGAAAAGTGCTTTGCACTTTGCAAACACCATGTAAATGCTAGACATCATCATCACCATCACCATCATCATTATTACTAAGGCACCTTGCTCCCTCACTGTTTGTCAATGCCCCTCTACACTGGCTCATCTAATATATCATATGTTCAGCCAGTCCCTTAAAGCACAAGAATTCCTTTACTATGGGGTGAAAATCTTGGCTTAGAGGCTGGAAAATTATAGGTATATAGAAGTCATGTAGTTCAAATTTGTTCAGCTGAACATAGAGAGCTTTCCTCTACTCAGTTTCTCCCCCAGGTCAGCTAGGTTCTAAATCTCAGTTCCTGGTCCTTGATGAAAACAAAGTCTTTTATAGCTAGGTTCTAGGTATAACCACTATATTAAAGGCAAGACTTAAATTTCGCCTACAGCTCTGTCAGATTTTGAGATTATCAAGCAAATAAAGCAAGATTTTCAGTAGGAGTGCTTAAAATATAGTATCAACAGACAGAGAATACCCTAACGAGCATAATAGTTTAATTGAACATTTCATTATCCTATATATTTACTCCCTCTCCTCTCCTAGCCTTATTTTCAGTGGAGTTTGCGAAGTGAAATCCAATTAAGCCAAATCATCCCAAGAGCATTTTAGGATGAAACTGGTGAAAAGACAACAAACAAATGGGAAGAAAACTAGAAAAGACTAATTATCATTTCTATGGTAAATTATTTTCCACATCAGTGATAGTGTCTCCATTTGGGATCTAATATCATGGTCATTGATGTGATTCATGAGGAAGTAGTTGTTTAGTCATTTTTTAATCATGTCTGACTCTTTGCCACCCCATTTATGTTCTCATTTGTTGGTGTTGCTTTTCGGTGCGGGGACAAAGATACTGGAGTGTTTTGCCATTTCCTTCTCTAGTTCATTTTACAGATGAGGAGACTGAGGCAAACAGGTTTAAGTGACTTGCCCAAGGTCACACAGATAGTAAGTGTCTAAATCTAGATTTGAACTCAGGTCCTCCTGACTTCAGACCCAGCATTCCTAGCTTCCCTAGCAGTACCTATCAATACAGATACATAGATACAGATATGGGGGAGGGGAAGAGGAAGAAGAAGAGGAAGGGAAGAAGCTTTCATCAAGTTCTTACTGTGTGTCAGACACTGTCTCACCACAACTCAGTGGGATAGATACTATTATTATCCCCATTTTATAGTTAAGGAAACTGAGGAAGACAACCATTAAGTGATTTCCTCAGGGTCACACAGCTAGTGGGTGTCTGAGTCTGGATTTGAACTCAGAGCTTCCTGACTCCAGGCCTAGCACCCTAGCCACTGTCACCTAGCTGCCCCATAGATATAGGCAGAGATATAGATATAAATGAAAAGCAGTATGTCCAGGATACCCTGAGTTCAAGGACTGTCTCCAACATATACTGTTTGTATGACCTAACTAAGTACACTAAACAACTCTGTAAGTCTAAGTTGTAGAACAGGGACCAAACTATGTTGGAACATAGCCATCAGTTAGTCATGTTCCTTATTTCACCAAGTACCATTTTTACCTCCCCACATTGAACCTCAGTTAGTGAGGTGATAGAATCCAAATATGGCATATATGGTACTATTGTTTCTTGATAGAAATAAATCACTCTCGAAATGCCAGCAGGTCTGTTTGATCTCACATATATTTGTTCTCCTTCTTCCATTTTCACCTATTAATGTATGCAGGAAAATTTAGCCTTGGTAAATCTCCAAACTAGATTTCCACAGACTTATTTTCTCAATTTCTTTTCGTTCTTTGCTGAGACTTATAATTTTTTCACCATTCTCTCCTAAAATGTCTTGTGAATGAGTTTGTGAATGAGTTACTAAATGGGAGTTGTCATTTGTTGCCCTGTCTTGGCTTTGCCAGGCAATGAGGAAATTTGAGGCATCATGGTGGCTATTTTGGATCAATCAAAATTCTCTAAGAAACAGTGATGTGGTCATTTGCTTCTCTTTTGTCCATTCTCATTTTTTAGAGCCAACAATTCATTTAAACAGGTTGGGTTGGGGCAGCTCTGATTGTCCTTTTTTCTAATTTGGCATAGACATTGACCTTTATTCTAACTGACAGGTGATCTTGCTGTATACAAGCTGCTTGGTCTGAAATGACTTTTCTCTCTGTAACTAGTCTGTTAAAAGTTAAATCAATTTCACTTATGGCCATGTCATTGTGTGTTTGCCATGTCTTGTACCTTCTAACTTTACTCTTGAAGAAAATATTTGTAGGCATCTGGCTTCTGAGTAATCTAAAAACATTTTAGCCTCTGTTAATTCTTGATCCAAACCATATTTTTCTGCATTGTTTTCACCACCCTACACTGTGCCTCAGGGCAGTTAAGAGTCCTGATATCAGACAGACTTGAGTTCAAATCTAGCCTCAGTTGGGTGACCCAGAGCAAATCACTTAACCCTGTTTACCTCAGTTTCCTCATCTGTAATATGAACTGGAGAAGGAAATGGCAAACTGCTCCAGTATTTTTGCCAAGATAACCTTAAAAGTGGGGTCACAAAGAGTTAGATACGACTGAGAAATGACCAAACATTGAAGTCACAAAGTATTGCAGTATACATTTAGTGGAATATCCTGTCAGTTTTCTCCAAAACTTATCTCTTTATCCTCTGGAATGGACCTTTGTATATGGACTAGAATTACTTTCATCCAATTCAATTTAAACATTTGTGGAATGCTTATTATATAGATATCTGAGGCAGGACTAGATGCTTAATGTACTGTTGTTGAATTGAAACGCATGCTCATTGCGATTGCTTCAAGGTGAAATGCCTGACAGGAGTTGACCACATGCCCCATCCTTATTGTCTTTGGAGCACAAAGAAACTCAGCTCCTTTATTTTTTCCTTTGAGGAGAAGCTATAAGCTATCCTTCCACATCTATGCAACTTCTTTATGTTGTCTGGTTTCATTTATAGCAACAAGGTCAAGGTGAATATGGTTCATTCTCACAGAATCTCCAAGTTGGAAGGGACCTGCCCAGCCTTCCAGGTCCAAAACAAATGTCCACAGAAATTCTCTCTATAACATCTCTGGCAAGCACTTGAAGGCTTCCAGCAAGGAGGATTCTATCGGTGATAATAATTAGGACAAATCCACTAGAGCTTTGCCCCAGTGGATGAAAATTTAGAGGGCACATAAATTTAATAACCTGCAATAATCCTAATGCTTCAAGTCACTGTAGTGCCTTATTTCTCCTCCCACTCAACTAAATTTGCGTTTGTTATTTCTTGTATCATTTCACATAATGAATTACAAAGCTGATCTGAAGTGTATTTTGTGCTATGTGCCATAGGAAAAAAAAGAGTATTTTTTTTGCTGTCTGCCTTTGGAACCAAAATTACTAGCAATGTCACTAGAATCCACTACCTCTTCCTACTGTCACTTCCATTTTGGGATGGTTCTAACCAGTAGGAAGTTTTTCATACATTAAGCTTAAATTTCCCTCTAGACAATTCTTTGTAGCATAATAGATTTGGAGCTAGAGGGACCCCATTAGAGGTCATCTAGTTGATGAGTAGCTTGTAGATGAGTAACTTGATTCCAGAGAAGTTAAGTGGCCAAGTCACAAGGGAAATAAATAACAGAAGCAGAATTTGAACTCAGGTCCTCTGGCTCTAAATCTAGTCATCTTTCCCCTGTATCACTCCTCTTCTATCCATTATTCCTAATCCCACTGTCTAACTGTTGTTCTTCAGTCATATCCAACTCTTTACCACCCCATTTGGGATTTTCTTGGCAAAGATACTGGAGCAGTTTGCCATGTCCTTCTCCGGCTCATTTTACAGATGAGGAAACTGAGGCAAATAGGGTATTGACTTGCTTAGGATCATAGAGCTGGTGTCTGATGCTGGATTTTAACTTGGGAAGATGAGTCTTCCTGACTTTAGGTCTTGCACTCTGAAGCCAAATAGAATAAGTCTAATTCTTCTTCCATATGATAGTCCTTCAAAAACATGAAAATAGCTGCCAACCCTTTTACAGTCCAGGCTACACATCCACAATTCTCTTATTTTATCTTCATATGTCACAGTATCTTATTCCTTCACTATCCCAGTTGCCCTTCTCTGGACATAGTACAGTTTGTCAATGTCCTTCCTAAAATGTGGCTCATATTGTGTATCATCTCCCTGGTCATTGGACAAAGGTTGCACATTAAGACACTGGACAACTGTAATATCTCTCATACTCTTAAGCCACTATGAAGGTAAAAATGACAAAAGGGAACTATGAGGAAACCAAGCTCATTCTTGGTGGGAATTTTGTGTACATAATTCTTCTTTTTTTTGGTCAAGCAAAGCCTATGAAACCCTTCTCAGAATAATATTTTTGAAATGTGTAAAATTAAACACAGTTTTACAAAACAAACCAGTTGTTAACCAAAATAGAGATAAAATGTTTTTCCTATCCAAGTTCATGGACACCCTGAAATTTTTCCAGAGACCTCTGGGTTCTGTGGACACTGGGTAAAGAAACTGTGATATAGGGCAATATGTATGTTTCAAATATCATGTCCTCCAAAGAACATAGTTAAGGGACTTTGGGGAAAAGATTCACTCCTTCCCTCGGGGACACAAGTCACTAAAGAGAACCTAAGAAAGAGGGAATCATCTAGGTTCCTAGGATCCTAGAATTCAAAATGACGTAGGAAGGCCATTAAAAACCTGTAGTGCATTCAGAGTGGGGTGACCAGTATAGTGAAAGGACTAGTCACCATAACCCTAATTAAATATGTAAATGGTTGCCATGAAGGAAAAAGCGACTTGTTTTGTTTGGTCCCTGAGAAAAGTAAAGCTATTTTGACTAATATAGGCAAAGATATCCTAACAAACAGTGCTATACAAGAGCCTAATAGGCTTCTTTGGGGAAAGGATCTCTGTTGAAGGGCCTGTGTTGGAAGAGGGACTATGTTTTTCAAGAAGAAGCTGGAAAAGACGAAATCAAAAGGATCGGCATCCCTTGGGAAATGTCTGAACAAATGGTGGTAAGTGAATATGGAGGAATATTATTGTGCTGAAAGAAATGATCAATCAGCAAGTATTTATTAAAGGGTCCCGATTTGCCAGATAAGATACTCGGGATACGAGTACAAAGAAGATAGCAGACCCAGGGAAATTTGGGAAGAGACTAGGAGAAAATGCCAGGGGAAGAGTTTATTTGATGACCACCATAATGTCAAAGATAGCCCTCCCTCACTCAAATCAAAGTCAACTGCAAGTCATGTCATCATCTTGATGTCATGGTTCTCTTCGGGAATGAAGGACAAACATAACATCAAGGAAAACAACTTTGAAGGAATTTGGAACCTTGATCAAAGTAATGACCACTCATGACTTCAGAAGACAGATGATACAGTAGGCCTCCTTTGTGGAGAGGTACAGACATTTTCAGCCACAGTCAATGAGCTCATCTGTTTGACTGTATTATTTGTTCCAAGGAAGGTCCTTTGCTTTGGGATGAGGGTGGGTGAATTAGTAGGTAGTGATGGTTTTTAATTAATTCTGGCAGTTTCTTGGCTGATCCTACATAATCTATCTTGACTACAGTCAATCTGTGCCAGATAAATGCATTTCTTTCCAAGAAAAGAAAGAAAAAGGCATCCAGCATGCATTTTAAAATGCAAAGAAAAAGGAAGGAACAAGCATTTATTAAGCACCTGCTATATGCTGGGCACTGCGCTAAGCACTTTACAAATGTTATTTCGTTTGAGCCTCACAACAACCCTGGGAGGTAGATGCTAATATTTTTGTCATTTTATTGTTGGTATTTATTCTTCATGTTCAAAGAGGACCAATGACATGATGGAGTGATGTCTTGACTTATCCACGAATTGGATTTTTGTGGAAGCTGAGGAAGATAGGGGTTAAGCGACTTGCTCAGGGTCACATAGCTAGTAAGTGTTTGAGACAAGCTGAAATCAGGTCTTTCTGACCCCAGGTCCATAGGGTCTAGCTACCATACCACCTAGCCACCTAGCTTGAAAAGCTTGTAAATCTCGATATTTACTATTCTTAAAAATCCTAAATGAACTCCTCACTGAACTTTTTAGACAATGTCCGGCCATGGAATATGAGGCTGAACTGGAGCTGGCACTGGGCTATGTCTGGCTTCTAATGAGAGATTAGTGTCTGGGACCTGGCTTCACTTTTCCCTTGTGCCTGACTGTGTCCTTTCTTCCTTTTCTTTTCTTCCAAGGACTTATGTCTTGTGTTTTTCTATGTGCATCCAGGGCTATCTCCAATTGACCTGATCTATATCTGGTCTTTGGACCCACAGAAGAAAGTGAGGCTGGTGACTTTGCACAGTCTTCCCTCAGTTAAATCCAATTCACTTGTAAGTCATGACATCTAATGTCATACATGGTGTTCTTCAAACAAAGAAGAAGAAGGAGGAGGAGGAGGAGGAGAATAAATAGACCACTTTGGTTTTTAATTTTAAAAAAAAGTTCTAGGTGAAGGGGATGATTCCCTCTGGGTGACATAAGAAAAATACCACTGTATTTGGAGTCAAAGGACAAAGATTCTAATTCAGCCTTAACCACTTGAATATTTACTGTTACTGTAGCCAAGTTATTTCTTCTCTCCATGACTTCTTCTGTAACACTAAGAATAGATGGATGTCTAAGGTCTCCTTCCAGCTCTAAATCCCATGATTCTATATTTACTATTCCTGCATGGAAACAACAACAACAAGAACAATAATTTCCCCTCCTTTCTCCATCTCTGTCCTTTTTCTGATGGCACTAGTATAGCATTTGGGAGTCAATTACCGCCATATATATAAAGAGAACACGTATTTGTTACATACTAGGGCAGCTAGGTGGTACAGTGGATAGAGTGCCAGGTTTGGAGTAAGAAAGATGCATCTTCCACAGTTCAAATCTGGCCTCAGTAGCGATGTGACTCTGAGCAATTCACTTCACCCTGTTTGCCTCAGTTTCCTCAACTGTCAAAAAAGCAGGAGAAGGAAATGGCAAACCCCTCCAGTATTTTTGCCAAAAAAAACCCATAAAGAGTCACAAAGAGTCATACACCGCTGAAAATGACTAAACAACATCAAAAAATATACTAGACACTGTGCTAAGTAATGGAGATACAAATACAAGTAAGGAAGAAAGTCTCTGGCTTCTAAGTGCTTGCATTCTAATGGGGGAGTCAATATATAAAGGGGAGCTAGAAAGTTATATGTCATGGAGGGGTATGGAAGCCTGAGACCTAACAAGATAAAATAAAATATAGATTTGTTAATTAAAAATATCAGAGCTCAGGGATCCAGGTGCACAGTGCAAGTTACCAGAGAGACCAACTCCCTAGGAGGTTGAGGTGATGGTCTAAGTAGAGAAGTGTTGGTATTGAATAGGCTGGGAAGTCATGTAAGAATTATGTAGGTCTGGGTCTGAGACCTCAGTAAACTGCTTCAACTTTCAAGGATACCTTTTACTTGAGGGACTCAAAGAAAGGTCAGCCCAAGTTCAGGGTACTATATATGTTTACTTTTACTTATCAGGCAAAGAACATGTTCTTTCAAAGGAAAGGCACTTATTAATGAAATAGAGAATCCCAATAAAACACTGAACATCAGTGGAGCCAAGATGACAGAGTAAAAGCAGGGACTTGCTTGAGCTTTCCCCCAAACCTCACCAAATACATGCAAAAAATGATGGTAAACAAATTCTGGAGCTGCAGAACCCATAGAATGATTGTGTGAAGCAACTCTCCAGCCCAAGACAGCCTGGAAGGCCAATGGGAAGCAGCTATTCTGCCAGACTGGGCGTGGAGTGTAGTCCAGGATGGGCCGCACCAGCCCAGATGGGGCCTGAGCAGGTCTCAGGGGGACTGAATCACTGGCAGCTGTGATATTTTCCAGACTTCTTGACCCCAAAATGCCAAGAGCAACTTTGAAGGTCAGTGGAAAAAAATCTGTCAGAGCTATGTGAGAGAGTAGCATGGTCTAGTCCCAGCTCCTGGGTAGCAGAGGGAATGGAGGAGCCCACAGCAGCCACAGCAGAGGCTGTGAAAGTGATTGTTTCTGGAGCTCTAGGTCCACTGATTGTGGGAGGATCGAGTGGTTGACAGTATGTCCCCTACCCCCACTGGAATCAGAGAACTACTTTGACAAAGTTGGCAAAAGCAGACAAAAGTCAAGTAATTGACTGGGGAAATGAGTAAAGAAAAAAATAATCAGACTATAGAATCTCACTTTGGTGACAAGGAAGAACAAAACATATAACCAGAAGAAGGCAAGAAAGTCAAAGCTCCTACATTGAAAGCCTCCAAGAAAAATATGAATTTGCCTCACACAATGGAGGAGTTCAAAAAGGATTTTGAAAACCAAGAGAAGTAGAGGAAAAATTCGGAAGAGAAATAAGAGTAATGCAAGAAAATCGTGAAAAGGCAAGTCAACTGCTTACTAAAGGGGACCCCCAAAAACATTGAAGAAAATAATACCTTAAAAACAGACTAACCCAAATGTCAAAAGAGGTCCAAAAAGTCAATGAGGAGAACAATGCCTCAAAAAGCAGAATGAGTCAAATGAAAAAGGTGGTCCAAAAGCTCACTGAAGAAAATAATTCCTTAAAAATTAGAATGGAGCAGATGGAAGCTAACGATTCAATGAGAAATCAAGAAATTATAAAACAAAACCAAAAGAAAGAAAAAATAGAAGACAATGTGAAATATCTCATTGGAAAAACAACTGACCTGGAAAATTGATCTGGGAGAGACAATTTAAAAATTATTGGACTACCCAAAAGCCATGATCAAAAAAAGAACCTAAGCATAATCTTTCAAGAAATTATCAACAAGAATTGCCCTGATATTCTAGAACCAGAGAGTAAAATGGATGTTGAAGGAATCCACTTCTTACTTCCTGAAAGAGATCCCAAAAGGAAAACTTCTAGGAATATTGTGGCCAAAGTCCAAAGTTCCCAGGTCAAAGAGAAAATATTGCAAGCAGCTAGAAAGAAACAATTCAAGTATTGTGGAAATACAATCAGAATAACACAAGATCTAGCAGCTTCTACATTAAGGTATTGAAAGTCTTGGAATATGATATTCCAGGAGTCAAAGGAATTAGGATTAAAACCAAATCACCTAGCCAGCAAAACTGAGTACAATACTTCAGGGGAAAAAATGGTCATTCAATGAAATAGAGGACTTTCAAGCATTCTTGATGAAAAGACCAGAGCTGAATAGAAAATATGACTTTTAAACACAAGAATCAAAAGAAGTATGGAAAGGTAAACAAGAAAGAGAAATCATAATGGACTTACTAAAGTTCAACTGTTTACATTCCTACATGGAAAGATCATATTTATAATGCTTGAAACTTTTCTCAGTGTTTGGGTAGTTGGAGGGATTACACACACACACACACACACACACACACGTGTTGAGTTGAATAGGAAAGGATGATATCTAAAATAATAAAATGAAGGGGTGAGAGAGGAATATATTAGGAGGAGCAAGGAAGAAACTGAGTGGGGCAAACTATCTCTCATAAAAGAGGCAAGAAAAAGCTTTTTCAACAGAGGGGAAAAGCAGGGAGGTGAGAGAGAAAAAGTGAAGCTTACTCTCATCACATTTGGCTTAAGAAGACAATAACACGAATACTCAATTGAGTATGAAAATCTATCTTACTCTACAGGAAATTAGGAGGGAAGGGTATAATTGGAGATGGGGAATGGGGAATGGGAAGATTTGCATGGGGAATGATAGAAGGAGGGAGTAATTAGAAGCAAACATTTTTGAGGAGGGACAGGGTCAAAAGAGAGAATAGAATAAATATGGGGGGCAGGATAGGATGGAGGGAAATATGGTTAGTCTTTCACAACATGACTTGTGGAAGTGTTTTGCATGACTACACAGATATAACTTATATCATATCACTTGCCTTTTCAATGGGGTCGGTGGGGAGGGAGGAAGGGAGAGAAGCTGGAACTCAAAGTTTTAAAAATGAATTTTTTTTACATTTAACTGGAAAACAAATCATACAGGTAGTGGGGTATAGAAATCTATCTTGTCCTACAAGAAAATAGAGGGGAAGGGGATAAGAGAAGCAGGGATATTATAGAAGTGGGGCAGATTGGGTAAGGGGTAATTGGAATGTACACTGTCGTTGAGTAGGGGGAAGGGAGAGATGAGGAGAAAAGTTGGAACTTAAAATCTTGTGGAAGTGAATATTAAAAACTAAAAATTAATTGATTAATTAGAAAATAAAATAAAATACTCCTTCCCCTTCCCAAGTTCCCCTTTATGTTTTGCCTTTCTCTACTAGGATGTAAGCTCCTGGAGAGTAGGGACTATCTTATGTTCTTGTTTCTGCAAGACCAGAGCTTAGTACAATGCCTGGCACAGAGAAAGTATTTAATAAATGCTTTAACTAGCTTTCTTAAAAAAACAAACAAAACACTAGACATCCCCCTGTCTCTCGCCTGGAATATATACATATGTAAATGTCATAAGTAGACACACTTAAGGAATAATCATGGAAAAGCACAGTTTGCATTGTTCAATTGGCATGTATAGAGGAGTACACATATAGGGCACATATGTATCCAGAGTACACATGAAAGGCATGAAGTAGGGAGTACATATGGCAAGACAATTCAGACCTCCAAAGCTTCAGGATTGCTAATTTTTTTTCTATTAATATCTTCAAGCTAGGCCTGCTGGGTCTGCTCCTTGTTGGTTTTGTGTGACTTCTGCTGCCCGGTGCTCTATTAATACTACAGTCACTGCCAGATAACCCTACAGAGCAAATGGTTGAACCCATCTTCTGGAACCAGTAGTAGTTCTGAGCTGAGGTGTTATCCCTTTCCTAGAAGAGGAAGAGAAAGACTCTGCTATTTTTTTTTTTTACCTTAGAGCCCAGAGGATTAATCTTTAATGTTCAGAGAGATAGGACCTCCATATACCCAATATCACATGAGGGAAAAACCCTTCGCAGATTGTTCTGTCATAGAGTCTGTCAGTTCTGTGAGTTTTGACTGTGATTGGCTTACTTCCTCTCCATAATGAAATGTCATCTTCAATGGACATGCTCTTTTGGAACAGAGAAGATCCAAGCTACTAAGAAGCTTCTGTAGGTATTAAATCTGTCTTTTTAACCTTCTACTTCCAAGTCATGAGTGGTAAGTTTTCTCTTCTAACCTTTTATTTGACTTAGGATTAGAAAGTCCTTGTACCTCCTTCTGAATTTCCAGTCACCAAACTGTACCCCTTCTGAAGCATTTCAGGGGCTATCCTTTCAATAAAGAGTCAAATATGGCCTCACTCCCCAGATTTTTCAAGCCCAAGAATCACATTTTGGGGGGGAGGGTAACATGCAAATGATTGGCAGAGGGAAAGTCAAAGGAACAAGACTCCTTAGTTTCAGCCATATTATTGTCCACCTCAATTCTTACTTCCAAATTCTTGTAAATACACACACATACACACACACACACACACACACATTCATATATAGCCAAAAATAAGCTGCATGTATATAATTAAAGGTTCAAAAGAAAACTATCTCATCCCAAAAGGGATACTTCTAAGCTATTCTATCTAGTTAAACTTCCATGGACAAATCTTAGACCATTGCAATTCTCATCCTGAAAGACCTCAGATAAGAATGTTGTCTTCTGTCCTACAACACTCTTCATTCCTATTCTATTTTAAGATTTTTCCACTTTATTCTCCAGATTGAGCTCATTAGACCATTCTACAATTCTAGACTCACTTCTTGATTGCATGGAGGTTTAGGTGTCCTGCCTACATTGCTAAATAATCACTTCAATAACTAAGCATCTCCCCTCCTCCCTCCCTCCCTCCCTCTATATTGGGGAAGGTAATAGGAAGAGCTATCACATACAATTAAAATCTATTCTAATTGCTTCTAAAATATAACACACTTCTGGGATGGATCGCTTGCTATTTGCCCAGTTTAATGTGGCATCTGGGGTTTGCATCTATCTAAATCATAGTTTTCATCCCCTCCCCAACCACTCACCCCCCAAAAATGACTTTCTTTAGAGGATAAGAAATTTAAAGAAAAGATAATGTAAAGGAAATAATAAGGAATTGAATCAGTCATAAACATCTCCCAAATCCCTTTGTTTCCCTAACACAGTAAGAGTAGGACACATCAGTTGATTTCCATCATTTCAGTCATGTCCAATTCTTTGTGACCCTATTTGGAGTTTTCTTGACAATGATGCCAGAGTGGTTTGCCATGTCCTTCTCCAGATCATTTTGCTGATAAGGAAACTGAGGCAAACTGGGTTAAGTGACTTGCCCAGGGTCACATAGTAAGCGTCTGGGGCCAGATTTGAACTTAGGCATTCCTGACTGTGGGCCCTGCACTCTATCCACTGTGTCACCTAGCTGCCCGGATTCATGGCACAATGTTAAAAATCCCCATGCAAAACAATCTCTCTTCTAAGCTGTCTCTTCCATTCTTGGCTCAGCAACTAGTCAACACCAGCCTCTCAGGAACTAGAACTTCAAGACGTTTGGGTCAGGTCTGCAACTCCAAATGTCTTTTTCTGTGTCTGCCATCACTGACTTGGTTTTCACAGTCCCTAACTCTTCCCTCAGCATGATCTAGATATGGTCGCAATTTCTCCCCTTCTCTCCCCTGGCTGTGCCTACAACTGTCAACTATCACAATTGGCATTTTGCCAACCCTGCAAGACTTCTGTAACCCTTCCAAGAATCTTTGAGGTTTTTTAAATTCTGTGTGTTGAAAACATTCTGATCAAATGAGAGTCTATCCTGGGTGATGCCACCCCCAATGTGAGGTTCAGGCACAACTTACTGGAGTGAAATATAAGCTTCTTGAGGACAATAACTGTAAAATTTGGCATTTGTATTTTCAGCGTCAAACACAGTGCATACACATGTGTGTGTGTGTGTATCCTTTTCATTCATTTATTCATTCATTCAACCTCTGTAAAGTAGCCAAGCACTGTGACCCAGATTGAATATTTCATTTTCAGGGAACATAATGAGTATAAAAGGAGATGCTCTACTGTGGCATTCGAAATTTCCTCCACAACAGTGCCCTGCCACTATTGTGAACTGACCAGAGAGGTTTTCTCTCTATGCTTCAAACACGGTAGAGTCTATCCAAACATTTCTCTTCATCTCTACCCAGTAAGAAGATTACCAATCTTAGAAAATTTTGCTGGATACACAGGTATCTCTGTCAGCATACATCATAAACATTCATCAGCCAGCCTTCAGTAGAGTCCCAAGTAACTAATGACTCCAGATATATAACACACAGGCAAAACATGATATCTACATTAAAATGTCATGCATTAGATAAGACATGTAGATCATGTGAAGAAACAAAGAATATTATATAGCAATTACTTAGGTCATATACTGAGGTTATTTACCTAGGTATAATAATAATTAATAACTATAACTGGCATTTACATAGTACCTGCCACGTGCTAAGCACTTTACAGACATTGTTCTACTTGATGGTCATGATGCCCTTGGGAGGCAGGTGATATTAGTATTCACATTTTACAGGTAAGGAAATTGAGGCAGTCAGAAGTTAAGTGACTTTCCCAGAATTAAAGAGCTAGGAAGTGTCCAAAATTGGATTTGAACTCAAGTGTTCCTGAATCCAGGCCTAGCACTCAATCCACTGTACCACCTACCTGTGCAAATTACACATACTTCATCAGTGGGAATTACCTATCTATATGTGTAACCTACTTCCACATATTCCTAGAGCATCATAAGATAGCTTGACCACTGGATAGATAGTCCTGGCATATCTGCTATTATTATGTGTACGACATTATCCTCCAGGGGCCTACAGTCCCAATCATGAGCTCATAAATGCCCAGGCCGATTCTCATTATATTCAAGGCCACTGGTCTACAGTTCCAACCCTAAGCTCATAGATGGCTCAGCCCCCAATGAGTCAATCTCTATAGATGCCTTCTGCTTCCTTGGGACTTTCACAACTAAAATACTGGCAGAAAAGGAAAAGTCTTTAGTTTCAGCCTCAGCCCTAACTTTACTGATAATATTAAAAAATATACAAATCCTAATTAAGAGCAATTAAAACACTGTTCCTTTGCACTTCGGTGATTTACAAACACTAGGAGCAGGTCAGAACTGTCCCTGCAAGCCAGTGAATGGCAAAACCTATGATTAAATCTCTGTTAAAACCTCTGATACCAATTCCCCAAATACTGGGGCCAGGAAGGAAGCTAAGTGACCTCCCTTTCCCCTAAAGGACCAAGTAAGTCTACATAAAATAAGGATTATTACTGCCACGATGATTCCCATTCATCTTCATATCAAAATCATTCAAGATTCTTTGAAAGATATAATGACAGAAATAACCCTGTTCATTGACTCTTTAACTACAGACATCAGGAGAGGCATAAAAAAGAGTGCATGCTGCCCTATTATATTTACCTCTGTGAGGCACAACGTCCAGGTTGAAGAGGGATTCTTTGTGAATGATGAGGTCCTCTAAGTGTTCCTGTTTTGTAAATGATATTGTGCAGATCACATCAAGTGCTGTAACATTGCAGAACCTTCTTGAAAAGGTCTGTAATCAGGGCGGTGGCGGAGGCAGCAGCTGCGGTGGCGGCCCGGGACTCCCCCAGCAGCAGGCAGGATCTTCATTACTGAAAGTCTCTGCATAAAGCCCCTGAGGGAACTGAGCCTGGGAGGTGGCCCTGCCCCCATTCCAGCACCAGAACTAAAGCTCACATTGAATAGCAGCCATTTGCCACGGAAAGCCCATTTGAACCTCAGACCCCAAGCACTAGCTGGGCGGATCTAGGCGGGGGTGGACAGGAATCTCAGAAGTCAAGTAACTGACTGGGAAAATGCCTAGAAAAGGGAAGAAAAATAAGACTATAGAGAGTTTTTTCGAACAGATGCAAATGATCCCGACTTTCGGATCTGACGACGACGAGGAAATATTCTTGCCATCAGGGAAAGATGTCTCGGTACCCCAGACATCCCAGGGGGATGTCGGGTGGGCTCAGGCCTTGGAAGAGCTCAAAAAGGATTTTGAAAAGCAAGTTAGACAGGTGGAGGAAAAACTGGGAAGAGAAATGAGAGAGATGCAAGAAAAGTATGAAAAACGGGACAACACCTTGGTAAAGGAGACCCAAAAAAATGCTGAGGAAAATAACACCTTGAAAAATAGGCTCACTCAATTGGCAAAAGATGTTCAAAAAGCCAATGAGGAGAAGAATGCTTTCAAAAGTAGAATGAGCCAAATGGAAAAAGAGGTTCAAAAGCTCACTGAAGATAATAGTTCTCTTAAAATTAGAATGGAACAGATGGAGTCTAATGACTTTACGAGAAACCAAGAAATCACCAAACAAAACCAAAAGAATGAAAAAATGGAAGAGAATGTGAAATATCTCATGGGAAAAACAACTGACCTGGAAAAGAGATCCAGGAGAGACAATTTAAAATTATAGGACTACCTGAAAGTCATGATCAAAAAAAGAGCCTAGACATCATCTTCCATGAAATTATCAAGGAAAACTGCCCTGACATTCTAGAACCAGAGGGCAAAATAAGTATTGAAAGAATCCATCGATCACCACCTGAAAGAGATCCAAAAAGAGAAACTCCTAGGAACATTGTGGCCAAATTCCAGAACTCCCAGGTCAAGGAGAAAATCTTGCAAGCAGCTAGAAAGAAACAATTCCAGTACTGTGGAAATACAATCAGGATAACTCAAGATCTAGCAGCTTCTATATTAAGGGATCGAAGGGCGTGGAATAGGATATTCCAGAAGGCAAAGGAACTAGGACTCAAACCAAGAATCACCTACCCAGCTAAACTGAGTATAATACTTCAGGGGAAAATATGGTCTTTCAATGAAACAGAGGACTTTCAAGCATTCTTGATGAAAAGACCGGAGCTGAAAAGAAAATTTGACTTCCAAACACAAGAATGAGAAGAAGCATGAAAAAGTAAACAGCAAAGTGAAGTCAGAAGGGACTTACCAGAAGTGAACTGTTTACATTCCCACATGAAAAGACAATATTTGTAACTCTTAAAACTTTTCAGTATCTGCGTAGTTGGTGGGTCCATACACACATATGTACACGCATGCACGTGCACACACATACACCCATGCACACACATACAGAGACAGAGAGCACAGAGTGAATTGAATAGGATGGGACCATATCTTAAAAGAAATTAAGGTAAATGGTGAGAGAGAAATGTAGAGGGAGGAAAGAGGGTGAAATGGAATGGGGTAATTATATGTCATTTAAGAGGCAAGTAGGAGACTTTTTAGTGGAGGGAAAAAGAGGAGAGCTGAGAAAACAAAACAAAAAACAGAAAACAAGAAGTTTACCCTCATCACATTTGACTAAAGGAAGGAATAAAATGCACACTCATTTTGGTATGAAAACCTGTCTTACAGTATAGGAAAATGGGGGAGAAGGAGATAAGCAAGGGGGCGGGAATGATGGAAGGGAGGGCAAAGGGAGGAGGGAACAATTTGAAGTCAACACTTGGGGAGGGACAGGATCAAAAGAGGGAAGAGAAACAATGAGGGGCAGGGTAGGATGGAGGGTAATTCAGTTAGTCTTACACAACACGACTATCAGGGAAGTCATTTGCAAAACTACACAGATATGGCCTATATTGAATTGCCTGCCTTCCCGAAGGGAATGGGTGGGGAGGGAGGGATGGGGAGAATTTGGAACTCAAAGTTTTAGGAACAACTGCTTAGTATTGTGTTGCTACTAGGAAAGAAGACATACAGTTAATGAGGAATAGAAAGTCATCTGGCCCTACAAGAGAAAAGAGAAGATGGAGACAAGAGAAGGGAGGGATGACAGAAGAGAGGACAGATTGGAGATAGGGAAAATTAGATTGCTTGGGGTATTGGGGTGGGGGGAGGGGATAAAAGGGGAGAAAATTTGGAACCCAAAGTTTTGTGAAAATGAATGTAAAAACTTAAATAAATAAAAAAAAAGGAAAAGAAAAGAAAAAAGAAAAGGTCTGTAATCACTTGGAGTTTAGCTGACCACCAATACAATAAAGACCAACGAGATGAAGAATGTTTATTGCCCAAATTATAGATTGGATTTGGATTGAAAGCCTAGATAGCTTTTCCATTGGTATTCATATCTGAAGCAAAAGGTACACACAGAAGAGTTAGATTAGCCATTGAATAAAAGGGTTGTCTTTGGGAAATTGTGAAGTTTTTTTATTGACTCCAAAATTCTCATCAGAGCAATCACCCATCTTTTTAGTATCAACATTTTACCAATATTACTGTATAGCTGTCAATAAGACATCGATTATAACAGTTTCCAAGACTTAAAAATGAATGTTTTATACAGGGTAATGCTAGGTATTGATAGACTACAATAGAAGCAATGAGAAGCTGAAGAACAGCTGTAAAAGATGTCATGAAATAATCATTGTAGAGAGAGTGGGCTGATTGAATCATGAAGGCAAGGACTAATTAAGTCCCCAGAGGACTTCATTGGAGCTGTTAAATCCCCTCAGGATAAGCCTCTACATGGGCCATCATTCTCCCCCTATCCCCACTTCCATTAGAAGGTAAGTTCTTTGAAGGCAGCACCTTCAATGCCTAGCATAGTTCCTGGTACATAGTAGACACTTAATACAAACCTTTTCCTTCATTTATTTATTCAACTTCTGTATACATTCAAGCACTGTGACCTAAGAATGCTGCAATTTTGTGGAACACAGGAGATAAAAAGGAAGTTCCTTGGAGACTACCATGTCCTCCTAAATTTTATCCACAAGTATCCTGCCTTACTATCTTACTCTGCGACATGTCTTAGAACTCAGAAATCCTCTCCTGGTGAGAGTTTATCGTTGTACAGTTGTTTTAGACTTGTCCACCTCTTCATGATATCATTTGGGGTTTTCTTGGAAAGATATGGGAGTGGTTTGCCATTTCTTTCTCCAACTCATTTTACAGATGAGGAAACTGAGACAGATAGGGTTAAGTGATTTGCCTAGTGTCATGCAGCTAATAAGTATCTGAGGCTGGATTTGAACTCAGGGAGATGAATTTTCCTGACTCCAGGTGTAGCACTCTATCTACTGCATTACCTGGTTGCCTCTGAATACCTCCTGAAAAAAAACCTAACCTATAATGAATCCCTTGTAATAGTAATGATAAGCTAAAATTCTGCACCCGCATGACCAACATTGGATGGACCAGAGAATCATGTTACTTCTGCATCATAAACTGCTAAGTATTATCACTGAATCATGAGCTACTGAGAATGCTGCTGCCCCATCCACACACCCTCCCAGTTTCTCATATCATCCTTGCTCAATCCTTTCTCACCAGGAAAACATTAAGCTGCTTTTCTACCTAGTGGTCAGCAAGAGAGGCTTTAAAAACTAGTTCCCAAAGAGCCCCATTAACAAACAATTATCTCATTGGGGATATTGAAATATCCCACTGTGTCAGACAGTTTATGTTACATAGCAATAACTTCTTCACCTCTTTATTCCTTAGCCCTTATTTTCAATTTCCCCAAAATGTCCACAGCACAGTGTAGAGCCCTTATGATATCATATTACAGTCAGTACACATCCCCAAAACCAACAGTCCTTAATGGGTCAAGTTCTATTAACGAGCATGACTACTCCAAAGAACTGAATAGCTCGAGTTACTAGTCAACCCAGTACTCTAACACTGAATAGATGATGACAGTTTCTCAGTGTCACTATAGAAGTAAACAAAAGAACTTCAATGACACTTTGACACATAAGATGGTTACTGTAAATCCACTGGTCTGATCTGTTAAAGTTGAATTGAGAAACTACTGTCAACTCCTGGGAGGTGGTTGAAGGTGGAGAAAGAAGAACAAAGGAAAAGGAAAGGAAAAAGTTTCAATGGATCCCTTCAATGGTTGATCAACCTTGACTTGGTCCAATACTCAAGGCAGACTTACTCAATCCTCCATAAATGTAGCATGGACTATGCAGGTCTTCACATGACTATAGGACCCTCTGTTACTCTCCAAATTGGAAATGACATTTTGGGTCAGTATCTATATCGGTGGTAGCTGAAACATGCATCCATATATACCCACTGAAATGGGGGAAATGGTAGTCACATCTAGATTATACTCAGAGCATGAATGTGACCTATGAGAGCTTGGCTGGCATAGGTAGAGATGACAGAAATAAAAAGAGAAGTGCTGGAGGTGCATCATTAATTTGGATATCCCATAGTTCTAGTTCTATAGAAGTGAATGCAAGCTAGTTGCTCTACCAAGATGGAAAAGCTTCTTCTGATCAATGGTTTTGACTAGACCAAGCCAATCACAAGGGAAATCAAAGGAAAAGACATTAAAACAATGACTTGAACCATGCTGTGAATATTCCTCTTGCTTCACATCCCCAATATATCAAGAGAGGGATACATCATTTCAAACTCAAGGCACAGTCAATAGGATCACACCTTCAGATCTGTAAGGGACCTTAGAGTTAACCTAATCCAATCCTTTTTGTTTTACACAGAACCGAGGATTTTCTGGGCATCCCTAGATGCCCTAACATGGAGATAAGCCCCCTTAGGAGTGCCTCCATGTCAGTGGCTTAAGCTCCCTCTGTCCTGTGAGGATTACTATAGCACCTAGAAGCTGAGGATAAACAACAGATAACAGAAACAAACACTCCTAGACCAATTCCTTGGAACCAGGGTAAAACAGAGAGAAAAGAAGTTAGAGATCCTTCCCCTCTCAATAGGTCAGTTCATGAACTACAGGTTCTGTAGTTCATGGAAACTGGAATCTTCACCCTCTGGACAAGTACAGGAAAGAATGTAGGAAAAGAAAGAGGCCAGGTTACTCTCACCAGTTTTAAAGCCCCAATGTCATATTTGTGTTTCTTAAATCCCTGCCCTTTCCTTGGGTTCATTTATCCTTACGTCAGGCTCTCTGGTACTGGAATTGTTCTGTGTCCTTGCTAACTGCTGGCTGGTTGGCCTCTTTGCTTAGCATTAATCTAGACAAGATGCAGGTTAAAGCCTGTTTCCTCTAATGCAACCTGTCAAAGAATGCTACACCTACTCATATAATAAGGGACAAAGAGTGCCTCCATCTTGCAAGATCTTGGCATACCTTAGGGGTATCTCCGTGTTAGTCAATCTGGGAATGCCCAGGCAAGTCCATGTTACACACAGTTCAGGAAAATGAGGTCTAGTGAGATTAAATGACTTGCCCAAGGACAAACAGATGCTAAGTGGGAAAGTCAGAATTTGAACCCATATCCTCTGAATCCAAATCCAGCGTTCTATCCAATGTCGTGCTAGAGATGAACATTCAAAATAGCATCTCTTATGAGTCACTTCCTTTTCCATTTTGATATAGCAACTAGCTAGCATGGACTTTGCAGAACTAGAACTATGGGACATTCAAACTAGTGATGCACCTCCGGGACTTCTCTCTTTATTTCTGACATCTCTACCTATGCCAACCTGGTTCTCACAGGCCACATCCATGCCCTCAGTATAATCTAGATATGTCTACCATTTTCCCCATTTCACCGACTATACATGCACGTATGTGCCAACTACCACTAAAAGCTATCTCTGTTGTGATTGAGTCATTTTAGTTGTGTCTGACTCTTCATTATTGTATTTGGGGTTTTCTTGCCAAAGACACTGGAGTGGGTTACCATTTCCTTCTCCATTTTATTTTACGGATGAGACAACTGAGACAAATAGGATTAAGTGACTTGCCCAGAGTCACAGAGGTAGTAAGTACCTGAGACCAGATTTGAACTCAGGAAGATGAGGCTTCCATCCTCTGGGCCTGGTAGTCAATCCACTGGGACACCTAGCTGCCCTCCTTTCCTCTCTCCCTCCAAAACCCCCCATGATTCTTGTAGAGTCCTTAACCTGCTGCCCCTAGAAGCACTTCTGGCCAATTAGAATTCATACTGGGTAACATCAACATACTTCAGGGCCCACATATGACCTTCTGGGAAATTCAGTACAGATAATTTGCTTAACTCCACATATAGCTAGTGTGTAAGACTTTCTTAGTCCCAGGCATTGCTGAAACATAAGAGAGTGTATTGGAGACACTCAAGTTTATATGAGCACATTTTTCAGTCATTGAGTTGTGTCCAGCTCTTCATGACCCTACGGACCATACTAGAACATACTAGAACAGTTTACCATTTCCTTCTCCAGTAGATTAAGGCAAACAGAAGTTAAGTGACTTGCTCAGGGTCACACAGCTAGTAAGCATCCAAAGCTGGATTTAAACTCAGGTCTTCATGAATCCAGCACTCTATCCATGGAGCCATCTAACTGCCCTATATTGCTTTTTAAATAAATTTTATTTATTTTCAGTTTTCAACATTCACTTCCACAAAATTTTGAGCTTCAAATTTTCTCCCCATCTCCTCCCACCCCCACCCCAGGACACTGTGTATTCTGATTGTCCTTTCCTTCCATATGCCCTCCCTTCTATCACCCCCACCCCTTTATTGCCTTCCCTTCTATTTTTCTGTAGGGTAACATGGATTTTTATACTCCATTGCCTATATATCTTATTTCCTACTTGCATGTAAAAAAAAATTCTAACATTCATTTTTAAAGCTTTGAGTTCCACATTCTCTCCCTTCCCCCCCTCCCCACCCACCCTCATTGAGAAGGCAAGCAATTCAATAAAGGTTATACATGTGTGGTTATACAAAAGATCTCCATAGCAGTCATGTTGTGAAAGACTAGCTATATTTCCCTCTATCCTGTCCTGCCCTCCATCTATTCAATTCTTTCCTTTGATGTGCCCTCTTCCAAAGTTTGCTTCTGAGTACTCCTTCCCCCAATCTGCCATTCCTTCTATTATCTCCCCTCTCTTATCCCCTTCCCTGCTGCTTTCCTTTAGGGTAAGATAAATTTCTATGCCAAATTGAGTGTGTATGTTATTCCCTCCTGAAGCCAAATCCAATGAAAGGAAGGCTTATTTATTCCCCCTCACCTTCCCCTTCTTCCCCTCCATTGTGAAAGCTATTTCTTGCCTCTTTTAGGTAAGATGATTAGCTACCCTACCTCTCTCTTTCTCTTTCTCCTAGTGTGTTCCTCTCAACCCTTAATTTTCTTTTTTAAATATCATCCCTTCATGTTCACTTCACCCTGTATTACTCTCTGAACTTTGAAGCATATGCAGTAAGAATTCAGCACTCTTTTTGGGCCAATGACCCTGTGTCCAATCCCATTGTTTAGCCTGGGCACACCTGTCAACTCCACCATTATACAGATGGAAGGGAACACATTGTTTCTTCAATATGACATCTTTCAAATACTTGGTCTTTTTGGATATGCATGCCCTTGACAGCATGGGCTGTTTCACGGGTATTCTTGAAGTGGACCCGGAAATTTGAACCCCTTAACTTGCATGATTTTGTGGGATTCCTTGGATCAAGAAGGTACCTCACCATTTTAACTGATTACCTAGGATGATTCAAGGGAAGAGGAAGAACAAAAGCTTTCTGGAGACTTGATGACAGCTTGGCTATCTCCTGAAGTTATTATTTCTATGATTTGTTGTTTGACCCACTCATTCTTTAGGTTTAGATTATTTAATTTCCAATTAATTTTTGTTCTATCTTTCCATGGCCTTTTATTGCATGTAATTTTTTATTGCATCATGATTTGGAAAGGGTGCATAGACTAGTGAAATGGATAAATATTTACAAAAGTATAAATTGCCCAGATTACCAGAAGAGGGAACAAAATATGTAAATAACCCCAGAATATTTAAATATTCTCAGAAAAAGAAATTGAACAAACCATCAATGAATTCCCTAGGAAAATATCTCCAGGGCCAGATGGATTTACAAGCAAATTCTATCAAACATTCAAAGAACAGTTAATTCCAATATTATATAGACTATTTGGGAGAATTGGTGGAGTCCTATCAAATTCTTTTCATGATACAAATATGGTGCTGATACCTAACTAGGAAGAACCAAAACAGAGAAAGAAAATTATGAACCAATTTCCCTGATGAAAATAGATGCAAAAATTCTAAATAAGATATTAGCAAAAGATTACTGCAACTTATCATGAGAATAATACACTTTGATCAGGTAGGATTTATACCAGAAATGCAGGGCTGCTTCAATATTAGGAAAACTATCAGTATAATTGATCATATCAACAACAAAATTAATAGAAACCATATTGTTATCTCAATAGATGCAGAAAAAGCTTTGGAAAAAATACAACACTCATTCCTATTGAAAACACTGGAGAGAACAGGAATAAATGGAGTCTTTCTTAAAGTAATAAATATCATCTACCTAAAACCATCAGCAAGTATTATATAATGGGGATAAGCTAGATGGATATCTAGTAAGATTACGTGAAACAAGAATGTCCATTATTACTACTGTTATTCACTATGCTACTAGAAATGTTGGGGCAGCTAGGTGGTGCAGTGGATAGAGCACCAGTGCAGGAGTCAGGAGGACCTGAGTTCAAATCTCACCTCAGATGCTTGACACTCACTAGCTGTGTGACCTTGGGCAAGTCACTTAACCCCAGTTGCCTCATCCTGGGTCATCTCCAGTCATCCTGATGAATATCTGGTCACTGAATTCAGATGGATATGGAGGAAAGGTGAGGCTGGTGACCTGCACAGCCCTCACTCAAAACAAAGTCAAGTGCAAATCATTATTTCTCTGATGGTATGGTCTTCTTTGGCAATGAAGGACAAACACACACTTCACCCTGGGCCTTCTCTCTATATGTATCACTCTGTCTCTCTGTCTCTGTCTCTCTCTCTGTATACACACACACACACACACACACACACACAAACATACACACACACATATACATATACATATACATATATATATATATATATATATATATATATATATATATATATATATATACATACATATATTCCCTCCAACTCTCTTAATACTGAGAAGGGTCTCATGAGTTACAAATGTCATCTTTCTATGTAGGAATGTAAATAGTTCAACTTTAATAAGTCCTTTATGCTTTCTCTTTCTTTTTTACCTTTTCATGTTTCTCTTGATTCTTGTATTTGAAAGTCATATTTTCTATTCAGATCTGGTCTTTTCAACAAGAATGCTTGGACATCCTCTATTTCATTGAAGTTCCATTTTCCCCCCTGAAATATTATACTCAGTTTTTCTGGGTAAGTGATTCTTGGTTTGAATCCTAGTTCCTTTGACCTCTGGAATATGATATTCCAGGCCCTCCTATCACTTAGTTCAGAAGCTGCTAAATCTTGTGTTATTCTGATTGTGTTTCCACAATACTTGGTTTGTTTCATTCTGGCTGCATGTAATATTTTCTCCTTGACCTGAGAACTCTAGAATTTGGCTACAATATTCCTAGGAATTTTCCTTTTGGGATCTCTTTCAAGAGGTGATCAGTAGATTCTTTCCATTTGTATTTTACCCTCTGGTGCTTGAACATCAGGGCAGTTTTCCTCAATAATTTCTTGAACAGTGATGTCTAGGCTCTTTTTTTGATTATGGCTTTCAGGTGATCTAATAATTTTTAAATTATCTCTCCTGGATCCATTTTCCAGGTCAGTTGTTTTTCCAATGAAATACTTCTATTTTTTTATTCTTTTGTTTTTGTTTTATAATTTCTCAATTTCTCATAAAGTCATTAGCTTCCATCTGCTCCATTCTAATTTTTAAAGAATTATTTTCTGCAGTAAGCTTTTGGACCTCTTTTTCCATTTGGTCAATTCTGCTTTATATGACATTCTTCTCCTCACTATTTTTTGGGGCCTCCTTTGCCATTTGGGTTAGTCTAATTTTAAAGTGTTATTTTCTTCAGCATTTCGGGGGGTTTCCTTTAGCAAGCAGTTGACTTGTCTTTTCACGATTTTCTTGCATCACCCTCATTTTTCTTCCCAATTTTTCCTCTATTTCTCTTACTTGATTTTCAAAGTCCTTTTTGAGCTCTTCCATGACTTTGGATGCAGGAACTTTGACCTTGTTGTCTTCTTCTGACTGTATGTTTTGATCTTTCTAGTCACCAGTGATGTAAGAAAATACCTCTTCACCAAGAAAGTAAGAATCGATAGTCTGTTCCTTTTCCCAGACAATTACTTGACTTTTGAGCTTTGTTAAGTGTGGGTCTCCAGAAGCAGCCTCTACTTCAACAGTGACTGCAGCTGTCCTGGGGCTGGGGCTGGGGCCAGGGCCAGGGGTGAGGGTGGAGCACATTTTCTTCTCAGCCTGGTAAGAGACCTTTCCCACTGACCTTTGAAATTATCTTTATCATTTGTGGATTGAGAAGTCTGGAATTTACAGCGGACACTTGCAATTCAGTCCCCTAAGGCCTGCTCCTGCTCTGTACACACTAGCATGACCAATATCAGCATAGCACTACCCAAATATCTCAGATCCACAGTTGTGCCTCAGTGTCCCTTCCCCACACTAAGGGAATGCCCTCAGATTTATAATCTCAAATGGAGACAGCAACTACTACATATGCATGCCTCTTAGAAAGGGAAGGATGCTTTCCTTCCAGAAGCATCTCACAAGAGGTCTGAGTAATTGTTCCAAAGCAAAGCCCCTGTCTCATATTTGTGTTTTATAACAAACCCCTGTCCTTTCCTTGGGCTCATTTATCTTCTCATCAAGGCCTCTGGCATTTGAATTGTTCTTCTGTGTTCCAGTTGGCTGCTGGTTGCTTGGTCCCTATGGTAAGATTTCAGTGTTCATCTGGACAAGGTTGTGATTTTGAACTCCCTGTGGGCTAGTTAGCTTTGCTCTGCTCCATGGCCACAGAATGAACCTTTAACCCAAGCTGCCTGACTAATGTGTGTCCTTGGCCACGAGGGGAATGAAAAATTGGAGAAAACAACTCAAAATTCTAACTTTACTGATGGTAGGTCAGAAGGATGATCTTTGAATATCAAGGACAGTGCAAGATGATGGAGGGGCCCAGAGAGAGGAATGATTTGTTCTTGGTATAAAAAAGACCTATCCTTGTCTGGGAGCCTTGCTGATCTCTTCTCCATGAATTAACTTCTTCCTTCTTGGGACTAATGCAAGGGAACCCTTGACTTTGGTCCCAGAGCTCCCCCTTTAGTAATTTTTGGATGTTCAGTGCTCCCTCTTTCCCTTCCAATCTGATGAATATCTGGTCACAGGACCCAGATGACTCAGGAGGAGAAAGTGAAGCTAGTCAACTTGCACAGCCCTCCCTCCCTTCAAACAAAGTCTAGTGCAAGTCATGTCATCATTTCTATGACATCATGGTCTCTTAGAAAATGAAGGAAAACACAGCAACACCACCAACAACACAATAATAGCAACTAGCATTTAAATAGTAATTGAAGGTTTGCAAAGCAATTTACAAATATCTAATTTTTTTCAACTACCACCCTAAGATCTTCTATTAATTAATTCTATTAGTAGGCACTATTATTTATTCTCATTTTACACATGAGGAAA
The DNA here is from genome assembly GCA_023548195.1 of Bettongia penicillata ogilbyi. NCBI lineage: Eukaryota > Metazoa > Chordata > Mammalia > Diprotodontia > Potoroidae > Bettongia > Bettongia penicillata. The sequence continues at coordinate 10,063,680 of JAJHZJ010000131.1, forward strand.
CTGAGGCACAGAGAAGTTAGATGACAGCTGGTAAGTGTGTGAATCTGAATTTGAACTCATCTTCCAGATTCTGAGCCAACCTCTCTATCTACTGAATCGCATACTCCAGACTGGTGGGGGTAATCTTCTGCCTCAAGGCCATTTGTAACCCTCTAGGTCGTCAAGTGCAGCCCTCAAAGTCAATGGAAGGCACTTGAAGACATAGAGGGCCACATGTGGCCTTGAGGATGCAGGTTCCCTACCCCTGCTCCAGACAATAAGAATGTATTTTTTAAGGTACATTCACAAGAGAAAGTAGCATGCCTGGAATAAAATCACCAGTGCATACAAAGGAAATTGCCTCCCAGTGGCTGAGTAGTCCTCAAATTTGCTAGTATACCATTCCCTAAGCCTGGAGCCCACCCACCCCCTTACCTATGGCTTATTCTTTTGTAAAATGAAAATGGCATCCCTTGCCCTGGAACCACCTACACTAAATTAAGATTGTCCCCAGCATGAGGTTCTAAACTAAATCCATTTTTTTAACAAGCATAAACTTACTCTCAGTCAATAAGGAAGCTTGTATATTTATATTTCTTTCTATAAATTGCTACTTAACAAAAAAAATTAAACATAATGTTAAAATTGTGTCCTTCATCTAGAAAAATGAATCATTCAACCTAATCCTCATGGAGGTCTTTTGTAGAGACCTAAGAGTTACAAAAGGGACTTATCTCACAGAGGGGAGGAACAAGAAGCCCAGCTCATGGGGTCATCCCAAGGGGTCATTTAGTCCCACTGTTCTGTTTTTGGGGAGCAAACTCGGACTGAGAGAGAAGCAGACTTGCTTCAAATGAAACAACTAGCAAAACAAAGACTCTAATCCAGGTTAACTGATTTGCCAGGACTCTGTACCTCAGACTGTGGTGCCCACCTGCCTCATTCTTCTTGTGTTCCTTGCCCTGGCCTCCCACGCCCCCTCCCCCAAGGAAACAATGAGCAGTGAACTGGCCATTTGGTTGGAGGACTTTGTGATGAATTATGGATGCCTGGGAGCTGGCTGATGTTTCTGGCTTCACGGCAGGATTGCTAATCCCCCAACTACTCTTTTCCCCTTGACACTCATCCCGCAGAAGATGAAAGGCTGCATCTCCAAACAGGTTGCAGTCACTTCCTCCTGTCTTCTGCCCTCCCCTCATAGAGCCATAGCTAACACGGTGAGGAGGGAGATCAGAGATCTTGGTCAACAGGAGGAGGTTGGTTTCGGTCTCCACCACTGATCCTGAATGCAGCCAAGAACAGCATGGAGGCACTGAGCAAAGAGAATATTTACTCATGTACTCCTCTCCCCACTCCCCTGCCCTTCCCCCAAGCTGATAGCACCCTGGTTTGGGACCAAGCTCAGAGCTTGAGTCCTGGGATACATAGGGCTAAGTAATAGGGGAAGACAAGCATGGGACTCCTCTGACCTGCAGAAGAGGAAAGAAGGAAGGAAGGAAGGAAGGAAGGAAGGAAGGAAGGAAGGAAGGAAGGAAGGAAGGAAGGAAGGAAGGAAGGAAGGAAGGAAGGAAGGAAGGAGGGAAGGGAAGGAAGGAAGGAGGGAAGGGAAGGAGGGAAGGGAAGGAAGGAGGAAAGGAGGGACGAAGGAGAGAAGAAAATAAGGAATAAAGGAATGAAGAAAAAAAGAAAGAAGGAGAAAAGGAATGGAGGAAGGAAGCAAGCAACTAAATGTCTGCTCTGTGCCAGCCATGGTGCTAAGTGCTTTACAAACATTCTCTCCTTGATTCTTACTACAACCCTGATAGACAGGCACTGTAAATATCCCCATGTTACAGATAAGTAAACTGAAGCAAATCAAGACTAAGTGACTTGCCCAGGGTCACACAGCTATTCCATGCCTAAAGCCTTATTCGAACTCAGGTCTTTCTGACTACAGCCCAGAGCTCTATGATCACTCAGGGCTAGGAGGTTGTCAGGAGGCAGCAGGGGTGTAGAGGAAAGGGCACTCTGTGTTTAAATTCTGGCTCTGTTAACCCTCCTCTTCTCTGGATCTGTTTCATCATCTGTAAAATAGGTATATAATCATCGCTGCCCTCCTTAGCTCACAAGGTTGTTGTGAAGCCTAAATAAGAAAAGACATGAACGTGATTTGATTAAAGTGATTAAAACTCTATCCTAATGTATCTTTAAGACTCTAGTCCCAGGTGGGTGTAGGGTGGTTCTCTGAGGCTCCGACATTGCCTGTGTTTATGGAGACGTGACTTCAGATTTGCAAAGGGATGAAGGGGAGAGAGAAAGAGAGAGAGAGAGAGAGAGAGAGAGAGAGAGAGAGAGAGAGAGAGAGAGAGAGAGAGAGAAGGAGGGAGGGAGAGAGACAGAGAGAGAGGGAGGGAGAGAGACAGAGAGACAGGGAGACAGAGAGACAGAGAGAGATGCAGGAGAGATGGCAGAGGGGAGACAGAGACAAAGAACCCACTGAGCTACAGTCACGTGGTAAAAACTGGTGTCCCAACATGTTCTGGATTTCTCCTACTTGCACCCTCAGACACAGCAAAGACCAGACTCCTTGGGTGAGATTATTCTCTCTTGGCTCAACTGGGATTTCATCTGATTCCCAGAGTTATTTTGTATTTTCCTTTCCTTTTGTATATTAGTTTAAACTAATGTGTATAACTTTCCTGATTACTGTTTTACTGCATGCTTTGATAAATACATTTGCTCTGTATCTGTAATTGTCTTTTGTGCAATAAGCATTGGGTAGGGGAGCATTTGGCTGGCCGATAGGAAGCTAATTGCTTTCTTCCCCTTTGGAGCAACCAAGGAAAGTGGCTTTTATCCTAAATCCCCCCAAAAGAGCATCATATCCTGAGACTGCAAATATCTGATATCATATAGATAGAGCTAATTCGAGTCCAATATTCCTCATAGAGACAGGAAGGAAGGAGGGGTGCCCAGTCAGAGATCTCCTCCTGCTCCCCTGCTGCAGTCTCGCTGGAGACAGGGCGAGTCACATCATGGGTTGGAGCTATCTAAATACATCCTGCAACACAGACCACCCAGGTAACCCAAGTGCTCTATGTGAGGTAGCATTTTGCATGTCAGGCAATATTATTTTTATTTCGGTTAAGATCACAGGGTCATGGAGTTAGAACAGAAGGGTCATCTGTTCTACCTTCCCTCATTTTACATTGAAGGAGTGAGGGGAAGAGAAGGACACAGCATTTGTGAAGTACCTACTATGTGCTAGGAACTGTGGTATTTTACAAATATTACCTGCATGACAATAGCTAACATTTATATAATGCCTATTGCGTGCAAGGCACTGTGCTAACATCTCTACAAGTACCATCTCATTTGATCCTTCTCACAATAATAGCTACCATTTATGTAGCACTTACCATGTGCCAAGCACTGTACTAAACACTTTACAATTCTCTCATTTGACACTCACAATGACCCTTGGAGGTAGGTGCTACTATGATTCCCATTTTACTGTTGGGGAAACTGAGACAGAGGTTAAGTGGCTTACCCAGGTTCACACAACTAGTCAGAGTCTGAGACTAGATTTGGACTCAGATCTTCTTGGCTCCAGGCCCCATATTCTATCCATGACACCATCCAGCTGCCTTCCAAAAAATAGATGAGGAAAGCCAGGCTCAGAGATGTTAACTGACTTGACCAAAGCCATACAGGTAGTAAGCAGCAGAGATAAAACTCAGGTTCTCATACTCCAAATTCAGGGCCCTTTCCATTATCACACTGCCTTTATTAGTATACACACGTGAATGTAAAAAGATTCATGTAAGTCATTGACAAGTACAACTTCAAAGTTGTTGATGTGTTGAAGGAGTAGGGATCTGGAGAGTCACTGATCTGAGTCCATTTCTTCAAATCCACCTCATAAGATTACAGGCTATGATCCTTTGATAGAAGGGAGCACCTCCCATGGAACTTAAGATAGCCCTTTGCTGAGGGATGCACATCTCATTTCGTTGTCCACTATTGGATCTCAGTGACTGGGGCTGCAGCAAAGATGATTGATGCCTGAGAATCAGAGGGGATGAACTCTTTTCAGAATTGCTTCTCCACGCTGTGGGCTGCAAGAGTGAGCTGTGAAAATGGGCCTCTCTCCCTTCTCATACACGCCTTCTATCTCTTCCATTTCTGACATTGAAGAGTGGGGTGGGAGGTAGAGAGTGAATTCCTCCATAACCCACCTCTCTGCCCCCAGCAGCAATATCAGCTTATAGAAGAAACCCACCAGAGAAGGAAATGTGCCTGCCCAGGGGAGCCTGAGATTGGGAGTCCTTAAATTAGCCATATCTTAACTACCTTCTTTTGTTTTTTTGTTTCCCTTTCTGAGTAGAGGTCATAAGCCAGCTACCTGGAGTAATAAACATTTCTAGTTTTGGTGGTAGCCTCATGGGCAATCCCAAGTTTGTGAGTAGCTAAGTGGTACAAAGATAGAGCAGTGGGCCTAAAGTCAGAAGACTTGAGTTCAAATCCAGCCTCAGACACTTACTAGCTGTGGGATCCTGGGAAAGTCATTCACTATTTGCCTTAGTTTCCTCATCTATCAAACAAGCTAGAGAAGGAAATGGCAAACCACTGCAGGATCTTTGCCAAAAAAAACCCCAAAATGGGGTCACAAAGATTTGGACAGGACTGAAAAATGATTTAACAGGTTAAGTATCACAGGTAGGACTCAAACCCAGATCTTGGTTTCAAGAGGAGCTCTGTATCAAGTAGGATGTACTGCTTCTCTTTGTGTGACTTAACTTTTCCTAAAAATAGAGTCAGAAGGAAGGAGAGGTTAAAACAAATTGGAGCCAGGGTGCCATTTTTTTCTCCCTCTTGGATAATGACATGAGAAATGAGGGAGGGAGAGAGAGGTAAGTAATACTTTTGGAGGAATGGTGACCTTAGTTAGCCTCTCCGATTCTTAGTCTCAGGGGCCAGGTTAAGCTTGGTATGCTGACCAAACTCCATCCACAACCCAAGAAGGTCCAAAGCTTAAGGGCCCTCTGGCATGCAACTCCCTTGGAGAAGAGACCTCTCATACTAAGTTATCTGTCAGGTTACCTGAAGCCTCCTCTTTGATCCCTATACCCACTATCAAGACCCCAATCGCAGTCTTTTGATGCTCCTTTCTAGACAATAGTAGAGACTGGGACTCAGAACAAAATCACTTTAGGCTCAGTGATACTAGGAGCAAGAGCTTATCATCTGTGTCCTCGTTAGATTCTCCTGTCCTCACAAGGTCTTTACAACAGAGGCTGTGGTAGGGAGTGCAATGCTAGAAGACTTGCTCCCTGGGTAGGGAGTGTGATAGAGTGGGTTGAAATGGAAGGAAGGTTGCTTGAGCAAAATCTTTTCCTCTGTGGGTGGCAATGAGAGAGTTGAGATGGAGATTGTAAAGGCCAATATGGTAGAAAGACAAGTTATCTCCTCCCCCTGTCCTCCCTCACCCCTACCCTGGAGTTTTTGGTTCTACAGCCCTCTCCCTACAAATATAAAACAAATAACAGCACATCTGAAAAAGATCTGGGGGTTTCAGTGGACTTTAAGCTCACTACTAGTCAAAAGTATAATTTAGCAGTAAAAAAAAATTAAAGGAGATATTATATTCCAAAAATAAGGAGGTAATAGTGCCATTAGTGAGAGACTTCTGGAGTCAAGGAAGAGCTGAAATAAGATGAAGAATGTCTGAAGGTGGCTAACCAGGATGGGGAAAGACCTAAAAGCCGTGCCAAGCTGTTGCAGCCAGTCCTTCGTTCTCAGAGACCATGACATCAGGAAGGTGATGCCATGATTTGCAAGTGAATTGGATTTAAGAGGAAGGGCTGTGCAAGGTCGCCAGCCTCACCTTCTTCTCTTGAGCCATCTGGGTCCAGTGGCAAGACATAAATCAGGATGCCTGGGGATGGTCCCAGCTGTGCTATGTGAACATTAGTTGAATGAACTGGGGATGTTTAGTCTGGAGGAAGGCTGTCATATGGAAGAGGGATTAGACTCACCTTGTTCAGCCCCAGAGGGCAGAACCAGCAGCAATGAGTGGAAAAGGGAAGAACACAGATTTAGCTTTGATATCAGGAGAAACCTCCCAATGATTTAGAGCTGTCCAGGTATGGAAAGGATTAACTCAGGAGGAGAGGGCTCCTCCCTGGAGATATTCAAGGAAAGGTCAAATGATGACTTATTCGATGGATTGTTCTGTGTGTGTATGGGGTGGGGGGGGCGGTATTTTTCAGATATAGGTTGAATTAGTCTGCTACTGAAGTCCCTTCCAATTTTGAAATTCTGTGATTTTTCCTTCCACGGAGAAGAGAATGAAGCAGAGACTGGAAGGGAAGGCCCATCCTCCCCACTGACTCACCCATACCAGATTGACCTTTATTGGCGCCCATCAGCAATAGAGCTGTGATCAATCTTGGACATCCTCCCTCTCAGAGACCATACTGTTCACATATCTTTAAAGAGGAAATGGAATTTTGATCAATTACACTTGTACCGTCATTCTATGAGGAGACCATGAGATGCCTGAGACTTTCAGCGATAACTGAGGTGGCTGACAAGAGAATAGAGAAAAAAGGGATTAAGCCGTCTATTTTCTGAGAGAACTAAATTTAACCCTTATTTTGTGAATGAAAATGAAGATCATTCTTGAGAAAAGACTTTATTATTCTGTGTGGTAGAAATAGGTTTCCAGAACTGAGACGTCAGCCATTGCAGTGATGGATAAAGGTGACTTTGAGATTATTCTCCCAGCCGATGTAACGTAAACAATCATTTCTATATTTGTTTAATTGGTGTTTACACCATTAATAAATTCTGTAACTAATAGCCTTGATATTGATTTAAACCTAGGAGGTTGGGGGTGGCATCTTTCTCTCTCTCTGTCTCCCTTTCTCCCCACACACATACATACATACACACATATGTCTATATTGCTGCTACTGTTGTTTTTCAGTTGTGTCTGACTCTGTGACCTCATCTGAGGTTTTATTGGCAAAGATACAGGAGTGGTTTTTCACTTCCTTTTCCTGCTCATTTTACAGATGAGGAAACTGAGGCAAAAAAGTGAACTTGCCCAGGATCCCACAGCTAGTAAGTATCTGAGACTGGATTTGAACCCAGGTCTTCTGACTCAAGGCCCATTGCTCTATCTGTTGCACCACCTTGCTATTCCCAAACCTGAGGTTACCACCAAGGTTCGAAATGTTTATTATTCCAGGTACTTAGCTGATGACCTCTACTCAGGAAGGGAAACAGAAGAATAAAAAGAAGATAGTTAAGATAAGGTTAGATTTAAGGACTGTCAATCTCAGGCTCACCTGGACAGACACATTTCCTTCTCTGGTGGGTTTCTTCTATAAACTGACATTGGTGCTGGGGGCAGGGAAGTGGGTTGTGGAGGAATTCACTCTAGCAACCCAAGCCATCACCAGTCATCCTGACTTTTCTCTTGCCTCTAGACTTCCATGACTCTGGACTTGGTGCAGCTCTTCCTCACTTAAATCTGATTTACGAGCAAATCAAGATATCACCCATGATGCCAACGATCCTCTTTAAAAACAAAAGATGAACAACATTACTTTAAGGGGGGAAAGGAAAAGAAAAAACTTTGAAAAGCTTCACATATAGTTTGTTTCTCTTTACCTACCCCTTGGATAAGAGGTCTCACAAACTCTTAGAGCTAGAGAAGACACTTACTAACTATGTGACCCTGAGCAAGTCACTTAACTCTGTTTGCCTCAGTTTCCTCATCTGTAAAATGAGCTGGAGAAAGAAATGACAAACCACTCCAATGTCTTTGCCAAGAAGACCCCAAATGGGGTCACAAGGAGTCAGACGCAACTGAACTGACTGAACAACAACAAATATACCCTCCCTCACCTTTCAGATGAGAAAATTGAAGCCCGTGGAGGTTAAGTGATTTAAATACGGTAACAGGGTTCATCATTGGCAGAGCTAGGTCTCCTGACTCTAAGACCACTGAGAGAGCATTGGATTTGGAGTCAGTGGGACTAGAATTGAAATACTATCTTTGCAAACTTACCTGATTGCTGAGAGCAGGGGGGAAGGTACAGAATATAGCTCCGTCCAGCTTAGGAGATAGGTTTCACTCGCCATCTGACAAGCATTTACTTAAGTAGCTACCATGTTCAAGACATTGTGGTGCTACAAAGAAAAGAAACAGGGCTAGCCTTCAAAGAGTTTACATGGTGGGGGGCAGGGGGAGTGTGAAATGGGAGGTTGGGGTTAAATACACTATGCAAAATAAGTATTGTAAAACATTGGAGGAAGATGGACAGCTAAGGGGAACAGGAAATCCTTTCCAGACAAGATGGTAAATGAACTGAGTCTTGAAGCAAGCTCAAAATTCTAAGCCCAAAAGAGGGTACATTCCCAGAATGAAAGGCCAGTCTGAGTAAGGGTATGGAGATGGAATCACGCATTTAGGAATAGCATGCAATTTATTTTAAATGGAAAGTCCAACATGGCAATAAATATAAAGTAATATAAACCTACAGAGGTATGCTGGAGCCAGATGTGGAAACTGAGGAGCTTGAAGGAAGGTTCTAGAACCAGTGGATGACAGGGCTACTGTTATGCATTAGGAAGCTGTGCAGAATATGGGTTGGAGCAGACAGAGACTGGAATCTGAGTCAAATCAGGCAGCTGTTGGAATAGTCCAGGCAAGAGGTCAATATCCCTCGGTTCATTGTAACCCAAGTCCAGCCAAGTCTCAAGTGAGATCCTTATGGTCACAGACCTTTTCATTCTCTTTCTTGTCTCCCATTCATTACTCGTCATCGTCTTCATGGAACTTGTTTTCATCATCTTCATCATCCTCTTCATCATTATCACCACCACTGTTATTATCATCATCAAACAAACATTTGAGCTGAGTCTAGAACAAGATATTCGACATTGGGGGGAAATAGGATATTTAGCTCTAAATAGCACTAAAACTCATGGAATTTAGTAGGAATTTAACATACTTTCTTGCAAATTCCCTTCCCCCAACTCCTCATGTCCAGTGAGGAAGCAAAAACTCCTCCCTTCTCCCAACCAAAGCTGAGTTCCAGACACTGTTAACGCCATTAAATCAGCCCTCTCTCACTGACCTTTGGCCTCTACTTTTACTCCCACCTAAAGGCCAGGACTAGAATTTCACTTTCATCTCCGATTCAGCTGGAGCCATTCAATGTCTCCCCACAGGCCTCCCTTGCTTACCCATTACCAGTTAGCAATTACTTCAGTCATTAGGATAGCAGTTTAGCTTTGCCACTGAAGAGGGAATATCCTTATCCTTTCACAAAGATAGCTCAGGCAGGCGCGAACAAGCTTTTATTTTCAGCCTACTCTAGCTTTGCCTCACCCTGCAGGGGATTAAAAAGAACTTTTCATTCGTGCACTCAATAAATATTTATTTAGTGCCTGCTAGCTGCAAGGCCAGGCTACCAGTGGCTCCTGAATGCTTGCATGTGACCTGCCCCTACCTACCCTCACAGAGCTAATGTACATGAAATAATTAAAAAGCAGCATATAATACATAATAAAGCACTAACTTGGATATAATCAAGTTTCCATTAAGTATACAGATAAATTCTATCATATAGTTCAGAGGTAGAAGAGATCCCTGGGAGGTTGGGGAGGAAGTAGTAAGGAAAAAGGAATTTATTAAGAACTTATTTTATGCCAAGCACTTCACAATTATCATCTCCTTTGATGCACACAACAGTCCTAAGAGGTAGGTGCTATTGTCATCTATATTTTGTAGCTGATAAAACAGAAGTTAAGTGACTTACCTAGAGTCTCCCATCTAAGACATATCTAATGCTAAATTTAAACTCAGGTCTTTCTGACTCAAGACTCAGGGCTCTATCCACTGGGCCACCTAACTATCTCTAAGAAGTACTTGAGGAAAGGTAGGAGTAAGAAGTAGCAGTAGGGAGGTGATCAAGGCATACTTGTTGACAACAGGGCTTGAGCTGAGCCTCAAAAGACCAGGGACATCAGGATACAGAAAAAAAAATGGGAGAAAAAAGTATACATGGCATTTAAAAATTCATGTTCTATGCTTTTCTTGTGGCAAAATTTGATACCATGAGAGAAAGAGTACCTGGAGTTGCAAGGCCCTGGAGTCCTGTTGTAATATACTACCATTACCAATAATAACTCACCTTTACATAGTATTTTCTGGTGACAAGTCCTTTAATCTCATTTGATCACAATTTCATAGTGTTGGTAGCAGCTGGGGGCACCCCTACTTATGTGAGGGTCCCCTCAGACAGGATATCCTGGTATGTTGTGAGTCTGTATCCATTGAAGTTGTAGTTTATGGTTCATGAGCCCCCATCAATACATTTATTTTAACTAGTCACCCAAAAGATACAATTCATTCAAAGTAAGCTCCATTTAATAAAACAGTTTAATGAAACAACAACAGAACATTTTGTCCACAAATTTCTCACACAAATATACAAGCCATCAGTGGAAAGAGTACAATGCAATAGTAACAGATATGAAGGGGTGCACATGTATGAAACATGTGTGTCCATGTGTGCACATAATGAAGAAGCAAAATGTATGGTGAATGGGCAAACCCACAGAGAGCATGTTTGGTCAGGGTAACTCACACCATTGGGAATACACAGCTATTGTCTGGTGAGGTTACAGGATGAAGTTTCAGTTCCTTCTCTCTGTTGAACTACTAGCTGCATTTATAATTGCTGGGCATCCCTCTAAATGCTGCTCTCAGCTGGGTGGGTGTCTCTATTGTTTACACTCTGAGCTACAATCAAATGGTCTTTAGCCTTCATGCAGCTTCAGGATGAAGGGTTGGACAGCTTTCTCCAGTTAATAACTACAGGGACCATTTTTATCTCTTTTGTGATGCAAACGCCTCAGCCAGCTACAGTCAACCAACTTGCTAGAAAAGCCCTTAGTCTAAGCTTTTGAATTGAATTTCTCTTGCTAAACTAGGCCTCCCTGATTCCTAGTCTTCTGACTTTAGATAAGAAAAGTTCTTTTGACTCCTATGATGCATTAGTCTGCATCCTTTCAAAGCATACTAGGAATACTCTTAAGCACATTTACAAAGCTGCTGTGCTAGGGTGACCAGTTCTTTTTTATTTCATGATGCCTCTGGTTACCATGCAGATCAACTCAGAGTAACAGTATAGAGTACATATACAAATATACAGCACATGGTACATATTATAACAATATATACACACATATACATATATTATTTGTAAATATATAAATAATACTTAAAGCAATAAGTATAACAAAAATTACATATAACAAACCTAACAGGTCTCATGCAATACATAAAACATTATACATGTTTTGTCTAGCATATAAAACATTGGACAGATGGGTGGTACAGTAGATAGAACACAGGGCCAGGAGTCAGGAAGACTCTTCTTCCTGAGTTCAAATCTGACCTTAGGCACTTACTAGCTGTGTGACCCTGGGTAAGTCACTCAACCCTGTTTGCCTCAGTTTCCTCATCTCTCAAATGAGCTGGAGAAGGAAATGGCAAACCCCTCCTGTATCTTTGCCAAGAAAACCTCAAATGAGGTCACAAAAAATTGGGCCTGACTGAAATGACTAAACAGCAACAATATATAAAACATAGCATTCCACATCAGGATGGCATACAGTAACCAAATATGTGGGTCACATGTAGAAACATAATTTATGCACATATAGCATTAGCCTATATAGCAAGGAAGCATAATGTAGAAGATATGTACGATATTGTAAACATATAAGTCACATATGTAATATGATACATTTTGGCAATGTACAACGTACATTATTTGTAGGTTAACAATGGACATCATTTGACTGTCCATCATTTGTCTCATCCATTAACTTGTATTGACTGGATGGTCCTGACATAGCCATTTTTTATCATTTTACCTTTGATATCTTCAGGACAACTGGTCTACGGTCCTAATCATGAATTTATGGATGGGTCAGCCTGTCACTGACTCTGATGCTCTCTGCTCCCTAGTGCCCTCCTCTGTTAGAGTATTAGGCAAAGAAGAGGCAGCTTCCAGATTTGTCCCTCTTCCTATACTGTACAGGAAGTGCTATAGTCAGGTGTGTCTGTCAGGCCAGGACAGACTCAGCTAATTTCTCTTCCATGGAGTACCAATAAGTAATATCCTAGATATTGGATCCTGAAATTGGATTGTCTTTTAACAATTCAACTATAACTAATGAATAGACCCTTCTTCTGGGAACCTGGTTTATCTAACTTCATCATTTTTCCTGATCACCAAGAAACATAATCAGCTCCCGCCTATCTGAAGGGCAATAGGTGATAACAATATATTTTCGGAGTTCCAACCAGAGGCTATTTTGTATACTTCCTTGTATATTTCCCATTCTTTAAAACACCTGGTATAGGACAGTTTATCACCTGTCTGCCATCTTGTGTTTTTCTGGAATATCATGATTTCTTAGTAGAATTCTGTTCCCCTCAGCTCCAAAGGATAAAAAATGTCATCCACTTCCAGAGAGAGGACTAAAGTGTGTAGTCTTTTTTCACTTTATTTTTCCTGCTTTTTTTGCAACATGGCTAATGTGGAAATATATTTTGTATGATACATATGTATATATAGACACGTGTCTATATATACTTGTATATGTGTATGTATACATAGGTACACATATATACATACATATATACATACACATATGTGTGTGTGTGTGTATATATATATATATGCCTTTTCAGTGTGTGATTAAAATGTTCAGACTGTAGGCCTTTAAAAAGGCAAGGTGTCATCCTAGATTTCTTGACTTCTGACAAATCTAACACCAACTTGTATAGAAATTGTTTTCAAACTCCTTACCTATATGAATCTTGGAAGGAAAATCATCCCTTGATAAATACTTTCCCCATCATCCTTCCTGGAGGGTTATGCCTGAGCATACCACTTGAATATTTTCTTACCATTAGGACATTACTCATATTCTTTTTATTACTTTCCTAAGATTAAAAAAAAGTCTAAACACATAAGTTCCTAAGGCTGGCTTATATTCTCCAAATAAACAATACAAATTGTTAGTACTTTCCTTTGGAATCATTGAGCACAAATCTCATACTTCAATTGGCATCTGCTGCCATCTCAGGTCAGCAAAATCTATTTTCATACCAGCTCTAGAATTTTCTTTTGACCTAAATGTCCAAAATCATCACATAATGTTTTCAAGGCCATAGAATAAAATGCCTTGGATAACACCAAATGCTTTGGTATACTTTGTGTGGGATCAGTTCCAGCTTGGTATAGTACTACAGAGTCCAGAGTCAACTTCTGCCATTCTCTCAAATACAAGATGCTGCCTAGGGACCAAATTTAAGTCCCCAAGAGCTGTGCCCCTATTTTTTGTTCTGTATCACTTGTCATGTATCTTCATCACATAATTACATCCATCACCAATCATTCAAGGATAACAAAAACAAAGAGAATCTGTTTAATAAAACAAACTTCACTTCTGCTGCCATATTATATCATGGCAATTCCTGACATTGAAGGAATTGTACTTTTATATGTCAGTGGTCCCACTCCCTGAGCATCAAAGACCACCTTCACATTTACTATGGATATCATTATAACTTTAGATTTATGTGATCTATGGTCCTGGGCAATTGCACCCACATTAGTCTTCTATGGCCAACTGACATCATAGTTGATTAGTGCTGGCAATTTAATGCTGGTCAATGGATTATTCTTGAAATTAAACTACATACATATACAAAGTCTTGAAATATTATTAGTGACTGCTAACTTAAAAGCCAAGAATTCTAATTTGTAGATGGAAGAGTCTCATTGATGCTAAGTCCTTTATTTTAGTTAATGCAACAACTTTCTGATGGACATTGTTCTCCAGGTTTTTGTAAAAACTATTTTTAAGTTGTCCATGGTTAACATAAAAGGCAAGGAAGAGAACAAGCATTTATTAAGCACCTACTATGTGGCAGACACTGTGCTAAGCACTTTACAAATACTATCTCATTTGCTTCTATTTGATCTCTAAAGGACTAGCATGACCTACACGAGCCAATGCTGATGTACATATTAGGCAGTTGAACAAGTCTTTAAAGACTTTTTCAGACTTCTCATCACAGTAATCACCAAATGGTGCCAGAAGGTTCAGGTTGAGTTGCCCTTTTTTCCATCTCTCCTTCAGTTGCTTCTCAGCTATATACCTATGAGTGAATCATTGAGAGGTTTGACAATGCTAGCATTGTTGTTTACAAATGAACAATAGGAGTCACCAAATCTTCTCTTCTTATGGTCAGTAATCACTCCCTGCCCAGACTAGGTGAGCTGTACATATTTGGCAGAGCCTCTTCAAAGCAATGATCTGTGATTTAGTAGCTTCAACATCTTCCAGCTGATCTAACCCTTTCAATAGCCTTTTTTCATGTCTTACAATGTCTTTCAAAGATTGATGAGATCATCTTGATGCATCAACACCTCCAGGTAGTTCATATTTCCAACCACCTCCACCATAAGTTGTTGAAAAATGTCAGACATTCTCAATAAACTTTGGTACATATCCAATCAGTAGAATCCTGCTAATTTGAGACAAATGAAGATTGCCTCCTTGTTTTCTTTAACAATCTGATAGTTGCATGAGCCCAACCCTGGAAAATAATGACTTTCTAGCAAACAGTCCAAGGCCTCTGAAACTCATGGTTTCATGATGTATATATACATATATATATATACACACATGTGTGTGTGTGTATCCTGATTTAGTCTTATTGTTCTATTTAATGTCCAATTGTCTATAATACCTCCAGATGTATCCAGTCTTCCTCCTTCTCACTACTATGGATGTGGTACATTGCCTGCAGGGGTTCATGATGATGTTATTAACTAACATTTTCTAAGATCACCCACTTCAGTGGTCAATTTTTTGAGGACTTTCTCAAAAGCATTGAGGTGCATTCTATGAAGACACTCTATGCCCTACTCATAAAGTAAGAACATTCCAGTCTTCAAGCTGTGTCTTCCTCAAATGATTTTTCCATGACTCAGACTGACCTACAGGACCTTATGCAATAGTGTCCATGGGGATCAAAGATGTAGAGTTTTGGTTTTTTGTTTTGTTTTGTTTTGTTTTTTGCTGAGCTGGACAGTGGCACCCAAGTAATAACTGTATTCCAGTCATTTTATGAAAGACTACAAAAACTAACTCAATTTGCTCCTGCCAAATGTGAGCCTGAAGTTTCCAAAGGAACAAGAAAGGTGGTCATCAAAGCTCCACATCTGTAATAACAAAACGTAGTTGGACTTCAATAACACTCTGCTTAAAATAGCGTTTGTGACTTTTTGTCCCAAGCCCTCTTTTCCTTCTGGGAGGAGTAACTGCCTACTGTTCAATCTTTCAGTCTGATTGCCTCAAACTCCTACAGGAGAATCTAGTTGGTACAGGGTAACTTCTCCTTTGTACTCACAAACACATGAAACATCTGGAAACTAGTCAGCACAGATTCTGTTACTTCTCTAATTTTTCTCTGCCACTCAGATCTCTTCATCAACCATACCAGCTCCATGATTCAGGAATTTTTTCTTTCTATTCCAGTACTGAATGGCTGCCACATAAGTCTAAGCCCTTCACTAAGCCACTGGCTACTTAAACCAGTCTGACGCGGTCCCTCTGCTCCCCTCCATCGCTACTCTCAGCATCAGTTCCTGTCATAGACTTTACAGACAAAATTCACAAATTCTTAAATTCCTCACTTCATGTTGAAAAGTATGAAGGAAATGAAGCAAGTCTTCATGAATACTTTCTTCTCCACTAGTCTGTTCATCCAGCCTCTTCAAGCAACTCTCATGCTGTGAACTCAGGAGACCATATTTTGTTAGATAAAATGAGGATTTTTTTTGAGGCTTCCTATTAACCTTCTTCATTTATTTCTATCAATCCCCTGATGCTGCTGTAGCACTTCAGGTAAATGACCTGGGACCCCAGTTTGGCTTCATCCAGTGTATATGCACTGGAAGTCTGATGGTCTGGGATCCACCACCATACCTAGTGCCCACACTGACTTCCAGTCTTCAGTCCTTTTACTTTACTTTCAGCACATCTTTCCCTCTCCATGAAAGTTTTAAGCTTTCTGCCAGGTCATCATCCTCATCCTCAGTAGAGTGTATAGAAACTCATTTTCAGCTTGCCTGGTCAATCTTTATCTCTTTGAAGATGCTAGAATGTACTGCAGCATCAATCAATTGGCAGAGCAGTTAGTCATTGTTCCATCCTCCTTTTTAAGCATTCCAGCCAGTGCTTAGCATTTCCTCACTGCCACACTGCATAAAATATGTTCAATATATCCATCACAGTGTTCAATAGATACCTGTAAAATTAACAGTCCATGATGGGGCTCTACTCCCATTAGTGCCATCAACTTTCCAATGATTACCCAGACATGTTACTATTTAAGCTACAATTGCAATCATAACATCAATAAACCACAATATTTCAAAGACATCTTAACATACAAAGTATAAGTTGGAGTAAAACAACTAGTCTGGTGAATAAAATTCACAGCAGAAAACCCTTCTCTCCAACCACAGCCTAGCAAAGAAAGTATACATACACTCACCCTCCCCACCCCACCCACCCACACACACCCACACACACCCACATACACACACACACGCACACCCACACACACACACACAGACACATCTCTGACAGATCTTACTGATACAAGCACATCCAAAAAGAGAGATCCTACATGAGCATCCATAATATAGCACCTGCCTCTTCCCCAGAGACATGTGAGTGCCCCTGAATACTATCACAAGCTTGAGGGAATGTTGTGGATATGGGTTAGTACCATTCAGAATCAGACCTCACAGATCCCCACTGTTATTTTTCTTTTTTCTTTTTCAATGTGTTCTTTCTTTCATTTTATTAAATGATATACCAAGATAAATGGGAAAAAAACCCCTACACAGAAACACACACACACGTCATACTCTCCCACAGATAAAGGAAAGGGCACCTAGGGAGAAGAATGTAAGGACATGTATCAGTCAATAAACTTCTTATTAAGTACCTACTATATGCAAGAAACCATGTCAAACACTAGGGTTATAAAGAATGGCAAAAGAAAGTCATGGATTTGAGGAGCTCAGAATTTAACGAGAGACACAATATGCAAACAAATATGTACAAACAAGCTGTATATAGGATAAATAGAAAACAATTAACGGAAGACATTGAGATTAAGAGGGGTTAGGAAAGGCTTCTTGTAGAAGGAGGGATTTTAACTGGAACTTGAAGGAACCCAGAGAACCCAGGCGATAGTGAGGAAGAGGGAGCATCTTCTCAGAATGAGGATTGGCCATTGAAAATGCCTAGTCAAAACAGGTCTTACTCAACTGCAGCAAGGAGATCAAAGTCAATGTACAGAAGAATTGGGAAGATGGAAAGGGAAGGGATAAGGAAGGTGTAAGAAGACTGGAAAGGTTAGAGGATAGGTCTAGGTTATGAAGAACTTTGAATACCAAACATAAGATTTTATATTTCATCCTAGGGGTGATAAGGAGACACCAGAATTTACTGAGCGGAGGAAATATGCTATCAAAGCAAACAAGTCCAGGGCAATCACTCCACTCATGCTTCGCAACTACCCAGCCTCTTCTGGTGAAGTCATAAAGTGAGCTCCCTTAGAAAATGCCTTTCAATTCCCATCTTATACTGGCTGTCAGTCTGCATCCTTTCAAAACTCGTTGGCATTACCCCTTAAGGAAACTATACAGAACTACATGGAGTCGTGTTGACAAAGTTCCTTTCAATCTGTATATGTATATGATCCTTGGTTGCCATGCAAAACAGCTTGAAACTAGCCAGAAACAGCCCCAGGTGGAGTGGAGCTGATAACTTCTACCCTAGTCTCTTGGTTCTACCTTATGGGTTTTGTTAGCATTTTGTGGCATTTCTGCCAGCAACAAAATTGTTGCTTTCTTTACATATTTTCTCTGCTGAAAAGAATCGTATTAGCACTGGAAAGGGCAGAAGGAAAATGGCTAATAGGAAGCTGAAACTCAAGGTAAAGAAGGAGATAATGAGATGGCATCTGGGTGTCCTTGATGGATTCAAGTCACTATTGGATATTGTAGGCAAGGTGCTTAAAGAACTGGCCGATGCCATTGCCAAATTATTGTCATTGATCTTTGAAAGATCATAAACAATAGGAGAAGGAGAAATGTCCTGATTTTCAAAGGGAAGAGAATAGGACCTACAAACTGTGAGTAAGTGCTGTGGAGTCTGTTAAACTATTACTGCCTTAATTCATTTTGGTGTCTGGCTTATAGTTTCCATGACTTTTTCTTATGATTGCATTAGGATATGTTTGCTACTTAAAATTGTGTAACTGGGAGTGCTAACCTTCCTCACTCTGAGGAATGTTAAATGGATTGATATTGTTTGCTATAGAACATTTACATGCTTATACATATGTATATATCAATAATTAAGGCCTTTCTACTCTGGCTAGGATCTTTGTGTGTTGAAAGTTTATTCTCCCTTCATCTGACCAAGAATTCATATTTAGAATCTCCAGGGAGAAAGGCATACACACCTTCGTAAGGTCTTTGATGCTTGTTTGGCCAAGGTCATTCTCCTAACCCTAGTCAAGAAATTAAGAGACAAAATTTCCTGGAAAGACTCATATTCATATCAATTAGCTAATATCTTATACTTGGGGTTTTTTTTTCTTCTTTTACCCCTAAAAAGTCTTCCTCTCTTTTCCCAATGATAACTTTATGCATATGGGTGCATGATCCCACAGCACCTGGCTCCACATTCCCTCAGCTGGCCAGCATTGAGTGAATCAGCTAATTCTCCTCAAACATTTGCTGTACTAAAAGATCCCCAAATATAATTCTGGTCACAAAGGTAGTAGATAATATCTTATTCCCCACCAGTTGCCATCTTAGGACACTAGGGGTAAAGAAAGACTCTCTGATGCGTAACAGAAATGGGACTTGTTCTAAATAAGGAAATGCTAGGAAACTCTTTGGAGCTTCCATAGTATCACCCCAGTCTAGGGAATTGTAGTACAATTGCCATGCAGATTTGGAGACCCACAGCATCCCACTCTCATCTCCAGCTAGTTGTAAAGATTATACTTTAATAAATCTCCTTTTGGACACATAAATTTATTACATGGGTTTCCTTTCCTCACTTTCCCATCCCTCACCTTCCTCCCATCTCACCTCTCTTTTGTAGACATTGGGTTATAACATAATCACTCATTTAGAGAAGCATTTGCCAAAACAATGAAAGAACTGAAGTGACTTAGAAGAAACTGCATTTTTAAACTCATGGAACTCTGAAAGCCTTCATTTTAACATAGGGAGGGGCTTAATTTAGACAAATTTAATTTTGCCTGATTTTACTCCCAAGAAAAATTCTAGATTGCATTGGTGATGAGTGAACATCTGGAAAAGGAAGTAGTTTTATCAAGAACTGGTTTTGTCAAGAATAGGTCATGCCAGACTTACCTAATTTTCCTTTTTGACAGGGTTTCTAGACTGAGAGATTAGGGGAATCCCATAGATATGGTCTGCCAAAATTTACGAAGCATTTGTCAGTCATCTTATTTTTGAGGGAAGATAGGACTGTACAGTACTGTTAGGTGGATTTGGAGCTGGTTATATAGCCATACCAAACAAGGAATCAATAATGGTTTGATTCTACCATGGAAAGAGGTCTCTAGTGGCATGCCCCAAGAATCTGGCCTTGTTCTAAGCTGCTTAACATTTTAATCAATAATTAAGTCATGCTTATTGGATTTACTGATAATAGAAAGCCTTGAGGAATAGTTAGATTACTGCAAGAAAGTCCAGACATTAAAAAAAGTCTGGAAATTTCAGAACACTGGGCCACATCTAAGAAGGTGAAAGATAAGGAATATATGTATGCTATGGTTCAAAAAATAAACTCCACAAACAAGGGATGTGTAGCTAGATATCAGGTTTTAGTGGATACAAACTCAGCACAAGTCAACAACCCAAAAAGTTAATCCAATCTTGGCCCATGTTAAGTACCCAAGAATAGGGAGGTCATAACCCCATTGTATTCAGCCCTCTTCAAACTCTTTCCAGAATACCGTGTTTGGGTCTTAACAAGAAGACACTGAGAAGCTTGAAAAGCATTCAGTCGTAGGTGACCAGGATGATTACTGGCCCTTAGGTTGTGACATCTGAAAATCAGTTGAAGAAATTAGGGCCATGTAGCTTTGAGAAGAGAAGAATCAGGAGGTGCATGATCACTGTCAGAGTATTTGAAGACCTATCATATGGAAAAAAGAATGAACTTGTTCTGGCCCTCAGGAACAATGGGCACAAGTTGCTGGCAAATGCAAGATTGATGTCAGGCAAAGTTTTCTACCTTAATTAAAACTATTCATTCAAAGGTAGGATAGGCTGCCTTGGGAGATGGTACAGTCATTGGATCTTAAAGCTAAACTTAAGTGACCATTTGGTAGTTAAACTTTAGAGCATATTTTTATTTGGGTATGACATTATAAGAGACAACTTCTCAGTTTCCTCATCTGTTAAATGGGATGGCAGTATATCATCCTTTCCATTACTATAAAAGGGGGAGGAGGGGTAAAATGCACATTATGCATTCAAAAGACTAGGTCCTGATAAGCTGTTGCGAAAAAAGTACTTTCTAAACTATATATATTATGTAAATGTGAATTATCCTTATTATGCCTCCATTTCCCTTGCCTTCCA
Organism: Bettongia penicillata ogilbyi; assembly: GCA_023548195.1. Lineage (NCBI taxonomy): Eukaryota > Metazoa > Chordata > Mammalia > Diprotodontia > Potoroidae > Bettongia > Bettongia penicillata. The sequence goes on from JAJHZJ010000131.1 coordinate 10,084,454, forward strand.
TATCCAATCAGTCATCTTGTCTTGTCTTTCTTTGGATGGAAATTCTGGGCTTAAATAATAAAAATGTGGTAATTAGGGTCCATGTTTCAGACCACATGATGAGGGTAATGAGACTGAGCTAGAAATGTTAAATGAGTTTGCAGAAGCTGAAAAATTAGGCCAGATCATAATAATGGAAATTATAGGAATGCCATACTGAGTCAGGCCAATGATCCATTCAACCCAAGATGCAGATTCCAATAACATTCCAAAGCGGTTTTGTTGGAAGGGCTGGCTGCCCTCCGTGACACTCACTGAAAGGGTAGAGGAGGTCCCCATGCACCTCTAGCTTCCCTTAATAATCCATTTGGGAGCTATCATCCTGGAATTTATTTAAAGCCTTCTTGAACCTCCTTCCATTTCAGCTGATACCACCTCTCGGAGTAATGAGTTCCATAAGTTATTCTTGTCAGTTTGCCATTTTATTCCTCAGAAAAGATTTCAAATATTCACACAGATTGGCTGAAAACCTCATCAGGACGAGATCCGGAGGTAAGGTTTTTGGTTAAGATAAATGAGTGTTTCCTAGAACAAGCAGTTTTCAAACCCACAGGGAGAAGAAATATTATTGGACTTGGTTCAGAGGCATGAGCAGGGGACTGGCACAGGAGGTATCTGTGGGTGAACCGTGAAGACAACATGCTAGAATTTAATATTCTGGCTGGAGAGGGAAGGCCAAAAACTCCATCCCACAGGTATTCAATTATAGGGAAGAGAACTATGATAAAATGTCGGTATTAGGTTAAAAAAATTGAAAGGAGTTGTTTAAGAAGTCAAAAGCCCCCAGGAAGCCTAGAGACTGTTTGAAAACAGAGAAAATATATGCTCTGGATCAAAGAGACGAGGCGCTCAAACAGAAGCCCTGTCTGGCAAACTGGCAAAGTCAAAAAGGTCATCCTGGGGAAAAGGGTAATCTTTGTAAAAATGGAAAGTCTACCCTGAGTGAGGAAAGAGAGAGGGAGAGGAACAGGGGGGAGTCAGTCAAATGGGGCAGAAAAGGAATTTCAGGAACATTTTGCCAGCAACTCCAAAGTCAAGAAAGAGAGATTCTTTAAATACATCAAAAGCAGGAAGCAGGTGATAGAATCCATAGGAAGACTTGATCACGGTGCAAAAGGTATACCTAGGGATGAAAAGAAAATAGCAGACTGAATAAATTCTCCATGCCTGTCTTCTCTGAGGAAGGCATTTTAAGGTGATTTCCACTCCCCAAATCTCTTCTGTAGCTCACAAGTCAGAGATACTTGATAACATGGCAGAAGGGGATGCTAAGAGCAAAAGTGTACAGGATGTTCTTGTTGTAATTGATAAACAGGACATAAGTAAATCACTGGGCCCAGCTGGCCTCCACCCAAGGATGCTGAAGGCAAATGGAGGTGAAAATGCTGAACTGTTGGCTAAAATGGATACACTGGCATTACAAAGAGCCACTATGCCAGGAGGTTGGTGAGTTGCCAGCATGACTCTAATCCAAAGAGCTGCTCCTTTGGCCTCCAGGAACTGGAGACTGCCGACTCTAGCCCCTGCATCTGGTGTTAGGGTACCGTGACTTTGGATAGCCTACCTGCATTGGAGCAAAAGATTGAGTTGGAGGCAATGAACGTGAATGTCTGTTTAAAGAACCACAACGTGCTAGGCAAGTATTAGGTAACCATTATTATTAGAAGTGTCATGGTATTCTAGATAGAGTATTCCTCTGATAAACCAAGGGGAGATGGAGACAGACAAATAGAGAGAAAGAGAAGAAGAGAAATTGAGAAAGGAAGAGAAAGAAGGAGAGAAAAAGGGAGGGAGATTGAGAGGGGGAGAGAGAGAGAAGAAAGAAGGTAGATCAAGGGAGAGGGAGAGAGAAAGAGACGGAGGGAGGGATAAAGAGGTGTATGGAGGAGAGAGAGAAGAAGGAGGAAGGAGGGAGATTGAGAGAGTAAGAGAGGAGGGAAAAAGAGAGAAATTGATAGAAAGAGAGAGAGGAGGGAGAGACTGGGAGAAAGAGAATGAGAGAGAGGAGGAAGGGAAATAAAAAGGAAGCCAGAGAAAGAGGGAGGGAGGGAGATTGAGAGAAAAGGGAGGGGAGAGAGAAAGAAAGAGAGAGAAGAGGGAAGGAGGAATCCTAAGAACCATAGCACTTCATTTCTAATATCTGACAATTCTATTGTAGTAAATTCTGTAATAAAGCATTGAATACTTGAATCTATAAATAAACATAGCCTATGGAAAGAAAGACCAGACCCTAGCAACACAGAGGCCCCAGTGAGTGCAGAGGCTTATTTACTTAAGAAGTTTATAAGGGAAACCAGCATGGCAAAGTGGGAAAGTCACTGGATATTTCTTTTTTCAAAACATTATATATAAAGGAAATTCAATTTCTCGTGCAATCCTCATCCCTGCTCTTCTTTACATCTTGAAATTTTTGTGTTTGTTTTGGATTGTTAGAGGGGAAAATGCCAGGGCACTATATTTTTCATCAGAAGACCTAGTTCTGAATCCTGATGTTGGCACTTAACACTGGTATGACTTTGGACAGGTTGCTTTCCCTCTGTGGGCCTCAGTTTTCTCATCTGCAGATGCATGCTCGGTCCGAATGTTTCTTGTCCTGGGCACTCACTGGCCCCAGGGACAAGGCCTTCGCTCCATCACTGACTCAGGTCCACAATCTCCTCTGCATTTCGGTAGCAGTGAAGACCGTGGGGTTGATGCCACATTGATGAAAGAGTTTGTGCTCTTGAGCTGAGCCCTAGGCTTAGCCTTTTAAAGGAGATGCAGCCCATCAAGAGGCAGAGCAGCCACAGGAGGTACAGACAGAGCAGACTACCAGAAAGGAGGACAGTAGAAATTATTAAGAGATCTTCCTCAGGGAGAGAACACCACAAGCTTCAGAATCATTCTTCTTCAGGAAAGGACAGAGAAGAGGCACAGACTCAGACAATAGAGCATCCATTCAGCCTCTGTAGAAAACATATTCATCTACAAGCTGACAGCAAACAAACTTGGAAGGAGAGATGGAGACCTGTTGAGAGGAAACATGAAGAAAGGGATTCATGGCCTCTAAGAGGAAAGGTGACAGAGGAAACAGACATGTCCAGGCTCACATGGACCTCAAGAGAGGGTGACAGTTTGTACAACTTGCACAGTGACAGAGAAGGAAAAACTGTTGCCAGAGCAGGGAACCATGAGCACTAGGGACCAGACTGGGCTCTTGACAGCTACTACAGGGAACAAGAGGAGGTGGGACCAGGGGTGTGATAGAGTCTGCTGTTAAATTTTCAGTGTGAGCATTTACACATAGAAATCACTACAAATCAGGACTTATAATTGTTTGAATGATCATTTAGGCCAGGGGTGGGGAACATCCTGTTCTGTGAAGTTTGGATTCAAGGAAAAGGCTGCACTTGAGGACCTAGAGGGCTACATGTGGCCTTGAAGCCCCTGGTCTAGACTTAAAATTAAGTGTTAATAACACAGATTAAAAGCAGAGGAGACCCCTTCTGTTAAATGGTTAGCAGCTCATCTCTGTATTACTCTATAACATCGAACTCATGGAATAGAAGGTTCAGGGAATAAAGTCATCCCCAAAATGGAGACCTGGTTACTGTAGGATAACAGTAATAATGATAGTAATTGGCATTTATCCAGCACTTTAAGGTTTACAAGGGCTTTAATACATTATCTTATTTGAACTTCAGCAATACAAAAACCAAAAAGCAACAAAATACACAGAAAGAGATAATGCATGAATTCAGTGACAGCTAAAACAAACCAAAAAAGTCTACCTTCTGAAGGTGTGTCCCACCCAGGTATGTTGGAAAGCCCAAATGATGAAAGGATCAGTTCTAGCTCCATCTATATGCCATGGAAATGGATCTATCTCAGGCCATTTGAATGGAGGTAGCAGATGGTATCAATACCTTTGTGTTTGCTGGGGTAACTCAGTCACTCACTCTGGCTTTCCTTTCAGCTTGTGAAACACGATCATTCCCAAAGGGATGTGAATTCTAACCTTACCAAGAAAGGCAAATGCTTTCTCCAAGGGAAAAACATTGTACTAATCTATTGTTTGAGACAGTCAAATATCCGGGGAAAAGGGGAAATGAGTTATTTAGTCTCTGGTAACATTTCAAAAGCAAGAGTTGTTTATGAACACCTCCCTGAACTAATAAGAGACTGGGCAGGATGTCCTGTCACAGATAGAAAACTGATTTCATACAAACAGAAAACAGATGACTGAAATAAATGGATGAAGAACTCTTTGTGAGCTTGTTTAGCGCTTACTGCTTGTTGATCATTGTTGTAAGCAATTGAGAATGGAAGCGACCAATGCCAATGGCACTGTTAATCCAGAGAGTAAAAATTTAAGCAATAAGGAATAAGCAGCAAGATATGTGACAGTTATGTGAATGGGCAGGAAAGTGGTAAATGAGCTGCAATGTGGACAAGTGTAGGATAAGCACATGAAGAGAAAAGCAGCACAGATGCCAGAATCGTTCCTCACAGGTAAGGTTGTTCTCTGAAAACATCAGCTCCGAAAAGCCAATTAAATGCTGGGCATCATCAGAAAGGCTCTTGGAAATGAAACAGAGAACATCTTGTCCATGCATAAAACATGAGGCTTCTGTACCTGTAATATTACAAGTTGTTTTAAGTCTTGTCCAACTCTGTGACCCTGTTTGGGGTTTTTTTGGCAAAGGTACTGGAGTAGTTTGCCATTTCATTCTTCAGCTCATTCTACAGATGAGGAAACTGAGGCAAACAGGGTGAAGTGACTTGCCCAGGGTCACACAGCTAGTAAATGTCTGAGGTTGGATTTGGCTCCATCCACTGTGCCACCTGGCTGACCCATAAAAATCTTGGTTAATGTACCTCAAGATGCCATGGAACTAAAAAAGTTCCAGAAACAGATCTCTAGGATGATAAAGGAATGGCAGGGTGTTCCACATCATGGCACGCTGCAGAAGAATCACTTTTTCCATAGAGTCTAAAAGGGCAAAGGCTGAGAAGCACACCATGAGCAGAATCTCTTCAATGAGGGTGTGGACAAAGTGATCACGAATCATTGAGCTGAGATTTATTAAGGAATATCTGAAGTTGTTTAGTTCAGCCTCCTCTTTTTATGGCGGAAGAAAGTGGAGACCAGAAAGAATACTTACTTATCAAATCCTAGAATACAAAAACTCTATGATAATCCCTTGAATCTATTAGAAGCATACAAAGTGTTTGACCATGAAAATACCAGGAAAGGAAGAAGAAACATCCGAGTGCCAGAGGCACTCAGATGGGAAATGTGGCAACCCTCAATTTCCTGGGTTTATTTAAAGAAATGAGAAGGTAGCCTTGCAGTTGGTGTTGGAGATAGAATGGTATGGTTAAAGGAGGAATGTGACTAGGGAGCCAGCACTTAAAAAGATTAAGCTTGAATGGTTTAAATGAATGAGTGTTTATGTTGAGTGGCTGGTAGTTTGAGTCAGTGTGTGGAGAGAGGGAATATTGGTTAGTGTAAGAATCAATTTGGAGGTAGAAAAGGGTGTAGTGAGAGAGAAGTAATGGAAAAGGAAAGAAATAAGTTGAGATGGTGAATGCAGGGGTAAACTCAGAGCTGGTCAGCTTTGACTGTGCATTAAATTCTGATTAGAGAGGTACTGAGGAAGTGGTCAGGGACTGTTACACAGCATAATATGCTAACAACAGAGCAGAAACAAGAGGCTGTTGGCCAGATTTAGTTTCACACCAATTTTCTAAGTCAGGAACTTTCTGAGCTCTTCATGCATAGTTTTTTGAGGAAAACAGTGCCTAGGACTTGTGACTGTAAGTGAGCTGTTTTATGATATAAGAATATATATTCTTTTACAGGTATCTAGGTGGTGGGGTGGCTAGAGCACCAGACCTGGAGTCAGTTAGACCGGAGTTCAAATCCAGCCTTAGATACTTAGTAGCTGTGTAACCCTGGGCAAGCCACTTAAACCTGTTTACTTCAGTTTCCTCATCTATGAAATGAGCTGGAGAAGGAAATGGCAAACCACTCTAGTATGTTTGTCAAGAAAACCCCAAATGGGGCCATGAATAATCAGACATGACTGAACATACTATTTTACTCTCTGAGGAGCTACTCTGATAGATTGTATAAGCTAAAATTATAGTCTAAGAAGAATTCAGATACATTCCAAGGGCCATAAGTTATTAAATGAAAATTAAGAACCCCTAATCTGTCGCTCCAAGTCCCAGACACAAATGACTTCCTCCCTCTCACAAAACCATGAGCAGTTGATACTGCCAGAGGCAAAATACTGGATGGATATGCTGGGCCATGCTATGACATTTCTTATGCATTGATACTGCTATGGAGAAAGCGATTGTTATCTGATGAAAGTATGTCATATCTTTATGTGTGTTGAATGAAAAACAGGTGAAGAAACAAGAAATATAGATGGTTTCCAGGCAACAAACTGCCTAAGAATGTGAGGAAAGCAGGGGTCAGTGGTTATTAACTAAAGCCAATGTTTGGAAAATGGCACTGACCCAGGTCTAGTTGAGAATTGGGAGCAAAAGCTAGATGGACGGAAAAGGAAATATTGAGAGGCTAGAAGATAGCCTATATTTCTATATTTTGCATCATAGTCTTACTGGGCAAGACATAATCACCGGACAAAGATGAGCCAGCTAAATAAAGATCACCTTGCCTAGTTCGAGTCAAGAAGATGTGAAGAGCTAAGATGTTCCCTCCTCGAAGATTGACAGTTTAGAGACTTGGCCCTTGTGAAATAAATGCCGTTAATTAGAAAAATAAAGACTAAATATTGGATTTGGCCAAAGCTTGCCATGTTTTTAGTAAGGAAGAGAAGTAGGACTGAAGTTGTAGCTGAATAATGTAGTTGAATGAATGAGCTGTTGAGGCTCCAATCAACCTAAGAGAGGCTCAAGAAGCAATTCAATTTAATTCAATTAAACAAACATTTCGTTCAGATCCTGCTTAGTCATCCTTAAGCATATAGCATCATCCAAATTTTTCTCTCCTTTCCTAGTGAATCTCTCTTTCCATGTAGATAGTAGGACTAAACCTGAATGGCAGCACAATGGAATAGGAAATGAGCCATATCTGAAGGTAGATGAATCTCAGCTCTGCTACTTACATCCCTGCTATTTCCTACTATGACTTTGGAAGTCACCTAACCTCCCCCTCAGTTTCTTCGTTTGTAAAATAAGAGGATTGGACTAGATCAGGGATGGTGAACCTGTGGCCTCCAGGTCACATGTGGCCCTCTAGGTCCTCAAGAGCAGCCTTTTGATTGAATCCAAACTTCACAGAACAAATAAGTTTGGATTCAGTCAAAGGCCCTACTTGAGGATGTAGAGGGTCACATGTGGCCTCCAGGCTGCAAGTTCATCACCCTTAGACTAGATGGTCTCTAAGATCCCTCCCAACTCTCAGTTGCAAGGTTCTATAAATTAATGAGAAGTTTCTGCCTTTAGCCCAGAGGTAGATTGCCAGCAAAAAAGAGGTCAGGGGAGACCAACAGGGCTTCAAAATGAATGACAAATTCTGGGAAGATGGAGGAGTTAGTCAGAAAATTCCAGGCTCTTCAAATTTCTTCCACAAAAAAGGCAGAACATTGCTTCAAAGCTAATGTAGAGCATCAAAAATAAAAGTCAGCGTAAAGCAGTAGTCCTTCTAAGACAACTTGAGAGGACCTTAGAAAAGACCCTATTTTCAGGAGCAGAGGTTCTGCCCCAGGGAAGAACAAATACCTCCAGGCAGTCTCTGTTGGATAAACAGAGAGCCCTGGGAAGCAGCTGGGTAAGTAAGAAGCCTCTTCCTCAGGAACTTTCACCTCACTACCATAGGTGAATGTGAGGGTGGGAGTGGGGCACTATGGGGCAGATGACTGAACAGGGGAAGATTGAAAGACCCTCCACTGTCTCTGGATGCCAGGCCCAGCTGTGCTTACCAGACATGACCCAAGCTGCAACTGAGGAAAGGAGATGACCTGTGAATGTGGTAGTAGAGGGACTGGGGCTCTACTGGCTGTGGGCACTTGAAGGCAAGTCGAGTTCCTGGTTTCTATTACAGTGTAGAGGGGAGAGTTGAAATTTTTAGCCAAAGGAGAGGTTATAGGGAGCAGGAGCATCTATAGGACAGAATGGCTGGGGAGCCTAGATGTGGCTTGAGGGTAGAGAAGAGTGTCTGAGGGTGGACCACCAGATGGAGCTCAGAAAATAATAGTAAGAAGGACTTGAAGCCTAGGGCACCATAACCCATACCCTGGAACTAGAGTAGATTATAATAATAAGATGCTTAAAATAAAACAAAATAAAAATGACTAAACAAAGGAGAAAGAACCCAACCATAGACAGTTACTATGGGGATAGAGAATTTGGATTAATGCCAAAGAAGATAGGGAAGGTAAAAAAGCCTCTCCTAACTCAAAGAAAAATGTCAAATGTTCACAAGCCTGAAAAGAGTACTTGGAAGAACTTGGAAGAAGAGAGATTGAGGAAATGTTAGGAAAAAAATAAGAGCAATCCAAGAAAATTATGAGAAAAAAGCCAACCAACTGAAAAAAGAGATCCAAAAATTCAAGAAAGAAAACTCCTTGAAAACCAGAATTGGGCAAGGGGAAGCTAATGATGTTATAAGACACCAAGCAATAATAAAATAAAATCAAAAGAATGAAAAAAACAGAAAAGAATGGGAAATATCTTATTAGAAAAACAACTGATCGGGAGAACAGATTGAGGAGATGATGTGATTTGGGGTTCCTGGGAACCCCAAAATGTCAGGGTACCAGGTGGAGTCCACTTGGAATGAATTCATGCACTCCAACCTTTTTCCAGTCAAATGATAGGGTTTATTTTAAGTTAATAGAAGTGGACAAAGTTCCTAGTAAACCTGCAAATTAATGGGGGTGAGACTGATGCTTATATACAAAAAGGACAGGGAAAGGATGTGGATAGGATGAAGGAGGGGTAAGTAATCTAGGGTAGGCCAGGTGCAAACAGTGAAAGAACTATCCAATACCACTACTGGCCGTCCACCCCAACTTGCTTCTTTCATATCATTTCTTGCATTCACCCCTCATTTATATGAGATAATTGCTCCTTTTTACCTCTCCCTACCCAGATTTATCTTTTTTAGAATCAACCCATCTTACTCAGCTCAGTCCAAGCCTTTCTTTCAAACTACTTAAGTAATGATGAAAGTCTTAAGAGTACTTGATGTGGTTTGGGGCTGCTGGGAACCCTGATGACACAGTTTGGGATTTCTGTTAAGAGAGAAGGGAAAATGTTATGAAAATGGTAAAAGAAAAATCCATGTGACTTGGGGGTTGACTCTGAGTGATTAAAATGCAGACACCTGTGAAATCTGGGGATCTTTGCATTCATTGTCCTTGGGTAAGAGCTTTTCTTGGATTAGTTTCTCTAGTGTCTATGCTCCAAAGAAATGGTAGTCTCTTTCAAAGTTAAACCATAATTTAAAGTTGTACACATATCATCTGAGAACAAATAGTTTGTGGTGAAAAGAATCTGGTTTTTTGACTTCCTGTTCCTGAGAGCACATGCTAGGTTAAATTAAGTCATAGAAAACACCATTCTAGTTGATTCTAGAGTTCAGTTTCTGTCCCTGTCTTTTTATATCCCACTCTGCCGCTAATTTAATTTTGCTTCCTTTCCATAGAAAGGACCATAAGAGGGTCAAGGAAGAAACGGAGGTCTGAAGATAGAAAGAACAAGAGAAAATCACCATTATCTTGTTACCTGCAGAGACAAAATCTGTTGATGAGATCGGGAAATCCTACCCTTCCCTGAGTCCTGTCTAGGGGTTCAGGACAGCATTGTAAGAGACTTTATAGCCCTGCCTTCACTATATTCACCACACACACACACACACATACACACACACACACATACACACACACACACACACACACACACACACACACACACACACACACACACACACCCCTCTGACTCCCCTATACAGTACACCAGGAAGTCCATCATTCACCAATCATACTGCCATCCATGACCAACACACTGATAGTTCAGTGGTCACAGTGGGGGTATAACACCACCTAAACTTTAGCTTCAGAGTGTTCCTATCCCTAGCATAGAGCCGCATTAGAGTTTTAAGGTAAAATGAGACCTCCCCTCCTCCACTTTAAGATTAAATCTCAGTCATCATTACTCAAGTCTTTGGAAACTGTCCAGTTCTTAGTGCTTCTCTCAGGAAAGCAAACATTCATATGCTTATCTGTGTGCATGTCCTATGGGACAATGTAAGTTCCTTGAGGGCTGGGACTACTTTATATTTCCCTTGCATTCCCAGTACTTAACCAAGTAATTTATGCATATTAAGCAATGGATTGCATGTAAGAATAGCACAGGGGGATCAGGAGCCAAGATGGTGGAGGAGAAGGACAGACCTTGTCTAGCTCTCCTCTCATAACCCATAAAATACCTGAAAAAAATTACTCTAAACAACTTCTACAGCAAAAGAAGATTTCCAGCCCAAGGCATCCTGGAAGGCTGACAGGAAAGGTCTATTGCACCAGGCTTGGAGTGTAGTGTAGCCCAATGTGGGCTGCGCAGAACAATATGGACAGGACTGGAGCAAGCTCCCAGGCATGGAATCATGGTTAGCAGCTGTGGTTCCCATATTTCTCAACCCACAAATGCCAAAGACAGCTTCAAAGGTCAGTAAGATGGCTCTTTCACCTGGGTGAGAGGGGAGTGAGGTCTGGCCCCAGTCCTAGCCCCAGGGCACCAGCAGTGACTGCAGCAACAATTTTGGAGCCCGTGGCCTGAGGACCCCGGGGAACTGAGCAGTTGCTCTGGATCTCAGTTCTGAGCGGCAATCCTGGAGTGAAGAATAGAGCTGGCATTGTGTTACTGGTGGTGGCTGTGGAACTGGTAGTGGCTGTGGAGAAGGAATCCTACTCACAGTTCCAGGGCAGAAAAGAGTGTTTTTGGTTGCTCACAGACCAGAGTGCAGATCTTTGATTGTATCACCTTGGAGGAACTGAGAATTTAAAGGTCCCTAGATATATCTCAGAGAACAACTGCACAAAACCTCTGAAGTCTAAGGTAGTATATCCTCCACTTGACAAAGGACTCAAAAATCAAGAAACTGACTGGAAAAATGCCACAAAGGGGAAAATATAAGACTATTGAAGGTTACTTTCTTGGTGAAATGGTATTTTCTCCCATCCTTTCAGATAAGGAAGAGCAAAGCATACCATCAAAGGAAGACAGCATCCAAAGGCTTCAGCATCCAAAGTCTCCAAAAAAAAAAAATATGCAATAGTCTCAGGCCATGGAAGAACTCAAAAAGGATTTTGAAAATCAAGTAAGAGAGGTGGAAGAAAAATTGGGAAGAGAAATGAGAGTCATGCAAGAAAATCATGAAAAGTGGCTCAACACCTTGCTAAAGGAGACCTAAAAAAATGCTGAAAAAAATCACACCTTTAAAAACTCAAATGGCAAAGGGTGTCCAAAAAGCCAATGAGGAGAAGAATGCTTTAAAAAGTAGAATTGGCTAAATGGAAAAGGAGGTTCAAAAGCTCACTGAAGAAAGTAGTTCTAAATTAGAATAGAGCAGATAGAAGCTAATGACTTTGTGAGAAACCAAGAAATTACAAAACAAAACCAAAAGAATGAAAAAAATGGAAGATAATGTGAAATATCTCATTGGAAAAACAACCGACCTGGAAAATAGATCCAGGAGAGACAATTTAAAAGTTATTGGACTACCTGAAAACCATGATTAAAAAGGAACCTAGACATCTTCTTCCAAGAAATTATCAAGGAAAATTGCCCTGATACTCTACAACCAGAGAGTAAAATGTAAATGGAAAGAATTCACCAATCACCTCCTGAAATAGATCTCAAAAGGAAAACTCCTAGGAATGTTGTAGCCAAATTCCAGAGTTCCTAAGTCAAGGAGAAACTATTACAAGCAGCCAGAAAGAAACAATTCAAGTATTGTGGAAATACAATCAGGATAATGCAGGATTTAGCAGCTTCTACACTAAGGGATCAAAGGGCTTGGAATATGATATTCCAGAGGTCAAAGGAGATAGGATTAAAACCAAGAATCACCTACCCAGCAAAAGTGAGTGTAATGATTCAGGAAAAAAAGTGGAATTTCAATGAAATAGAGGACTTACAAACATTGTTGTTGAAAAGACCAGAATTGAATAGAAAATTTGACTCTCAAATATAAGAATCAAGAGAAACATGAAAAGGTAAACAGGAAAGAAAAGTCTTAAGGAGCTCATTAAAGTTGAACTGTTTACATTCCTGCATGGAAAGATGCTATTTGTAACTCATGAGACCTTTTTCAGTATTAGGGTAGTTAGAGGGAATATATATATATATGTATGTATGTATGTAGGTGTGTATGGGTATGTATTTGTATGTATATTATACATGTGTAGGTATGTATATGTACATGTGTGTATGTGTGTATATATATATGTATGTATGTATACACATACACACACACACAGAGGGCACAGGGTGAGCTGAATATGAAGGAAGAATACCTAAAAACTAAAATTTACTATTGAGTGGAATGTACTAGGAGTAAGCGAAAGGGGGATGTAGAATGTAGCAAATCATGACACATAAAAGAGGCAAGAAAGAGCATTTACAATAGAGGGAAAGAGGGAGGAGATGAAAGAAAATAAGTGAGCCTTACTCCCATGGGATTTGACTTAAAGAAGGAATAATACACACTCAATTGGATATAAAAATCTATATTACCCTATAGGAAGGCAAGGGGGAAGGGGATAGGAGAGGGAAGATAATAGAGAGGGCAGCAAATTGGGGAAAGGGAGAATCAAAAGCAAACATTGTTGTGGGAGGACAGGTCAACGGAGAGAACGGAATAAATGGAGGGCAGCACAGGACAAAGGGAAATGTGGTTAGTCCTTTGCGACATAACTATTAGGGGAAGTGTTTTGCACTGTCACACATGTATGACCTATATTGAATTGCTTGTTTTCTCAATGAGGGTGGGTGGGGAGGGAGGAAAGGAGAAAATATGGAACTCTTAACTTTAATAATGAATGTTAAAAATTGTTTTAGCATGCAACTAGAAAATAAGATATACAGGCAATGGAGTATGGGGGCGGTAATCGATGGGAGGACAGACTGAAGACATGAAGACATGATGGGGTGCATGTTGTCCTGGGGTGGGGGTGGGGAAAGATGGGGTGAAAATTTTGACTTCAAATTCTTGTGGAAGTGAATGTTGAGAATTGAAAAATAAATAAATTATATATATTTTAATAAAAAGAACAGCACAGGTAGATTCATGACTTCAGCATCTACCTGAATTGAAATTACATGGGAACTAGCCCAACTTGTAGCAAACACCAGGCACTACTATTTCTACAACCTGGTTTTTGTACCTGTTCTTATCAGAATAAAGTGCCAGAAGAGAGAGAGCTAGAGGGGAAAAAAGAGCAGCATCTTGCCATCTGTAGAGGGAAGGACTGCTGATGAGACTGGAAAAGCAGGTATTATTAACTTCTTCCTTCCCAGACGTCATTGAATTCAGGATTGTTGTTTACATGCTGCTATAAACAGACACCCTCCAACACTAATGATCTTTATTGGTTACCCTAAACAACAAACCAGAAAGTCAATCCTTAATCCAACTTATTGCTATTCCTGAACAACACACACAGCTAGCTCAGAAGGAACCAGTGATAGGGAATAAATCCACTTTAGATCTATCCCATTAATCCTTCACCTAGCATAGAATCCTGTTTACCCCTAAACCACCAGATCCTCTGGGGAGTAAAATTAAAAGTTTGTGTTTCCTTCAGTGTAAAAACCTATGATCTAGTCCAAACTCTAATACTGCAACGTGATTTTTCCATAAGCATAGATCTCATCATTCTCCAGTACTCATCAATTCCAGGGGCTCCCTATTGTCTTTTAAGATCAGATACAAACTCCTATATCTAGTTTTTAAAGCATTTCACGGCCTGGTCCCAGTCTTTGTCTCCAGTCTCAATGGATATTCCTCTATCTCATGAATTTGGCAATATAATCCAATTGGTCTTGCTTCTAAAAAATTTTTTCCATATAAATTTATTTATTTTCAGTTTTCAACATTAACTTCCACAAATTTTTGAATTTCAAATTTCTCCCCATCTGCACCATACCCCCACCTCAGGACAGGATGTATTCTCATTGCCCTTTCCCCCAATCTGCCCTCCCTTCTATCAGCCCCACCCCTTCTCTTAAACACCTCCCCCCTTTTATTTTCTTGTAGGGCAGGACAGACTTCTATACTCCATTGCCTGCATGTCTTATTTCCCAGTTGCATGTAAAAACAATTTTTAACATTCACTTTTAAAACTTTGAGTTCTAACTTCTATCCCTCGCTCCCTCCCTATGCCACCCCCATTGAGATGACAAGCAGTTTCATAAAGGTTATACATCTGTAGTCATGCAAAACACCTCCATAACAGTGATATTGTGAAAAACTGTCTTTCCCTCTGTCCTGTTGTACCCTTCATTTATTCAATTCTCTCCTTTGACCTGTCCCTCTACCAAGGTTTGCTTTCAATTACCCCTTCCTCCAATCGGCCATCCCTTCTATCATTCCCCATCTCTTATTTCTTTCCCCCCTGCTTTCCTGTAGGGTAAAATAAACTTCCATACCCGATTGAGTGTGCATGTTATTCCCTCCTAAGGCTAAATGATGGAAGGCTCTCTTATTCCCTCTCACCTTCCCCTTCTTCCCCTCTATTGTAAAAGCTTTTTCTTGCCTTGTTTATGTGAGATGATTTACTACACTCTACCTCTCCCTTTCTCTTTCTCCTAGAGTATTCCTCTCAACCCTTTTCTTGTTTAGATATCATATCTTCATAGTCAGCTTGCCCTGTGTCCACTCCTTCTGTGTATATATAAACATACACACATATACATATATATACACATATAATACATATATATTTATGTTTTCCCTCTTATTATCCTAATACTATGAAAGGTTTCATGTAGGAATGAAAACAGTTAAACTTCAATAAATCCCTTATATTTCTCTTTCCTGTTTACTTTTTCATACTTCTCTTGATTCTTGTATTTAAAGTTAAATTTTCTATTTAGCTCTGTTTTTTTCAACAAGAATAAAGTCCTATGTTTCATTAAAATTCCATTTTTTCCTCTGAAGTATTATACTCAATTTTGCTGGAAAGGGGATTCTTGGTTTTAATCTTAGTTTATTTGACCTCTAGATCTTGTGTTAGTCTGACGGTGTTTCCACAGTACTTGAATTGTTTCTTTCTGGATGCTTGTAATATTTTCTTCTTGACTAGGAACTCTGGAATTTGGCTACAATATTCCTAGGAGTTTTCCTTTTGTAATATCTTTCATGAGGTAATCAGTGGATTCTTTCAATATCTATTTTACTTTCTGGTGCTAGAATATCAGGGCAGTTTTCCTTGATAATTTCTTGAAAGATGGTGTCTAGGCACTTTTTTTTGATTGTGGCTTTCATAGTCCAATTATTTTTAAGTTATCTCTTCTGGATTCATTTTCCAGGTCAGTTGTTTTTCCAGTGAGATACTACTTTCCATTGTCTTCTATTTTTTATTCTTTTGATTTTTGTTTTATAATTTCTTGATTTCTCATAAAGTTGTTAGCTTCCATTTGCTCAGTCCTAATTTTTAAAGAGTTATTTTCTTCAGTGAGCTTTTGGAGCTCTTTTTTCATTTGGCTTATTCTGATTTTTAAGGTATTCTTCTCTTCATTGACTTTTCAAACCTCTTTTGCTATTTGAATTAGTCTAATATTAAAGGTGTCGTTTTCTTCATTATTTTGGGGGTTTCCTTTAGCAAGGAGTTGACTCATTTCTTATGATTTACTTGCATGGCTCTCATTTCTCTTCCCAATTTTCCCTCTATTTCTCTTACTTGATTTTCAAAATCCTTTTTGAGCTTTTCCATGACCTGAGACCAATTCATGTTTTTCTTAGAGGCTTTGGATGCAGGAGCTTTGGGTTTGTTGTCTTCTTCTGGCTGTATGTTTTGATCTTCCTTGTCAGCAGTGATGTAAAAAAATACCTCTTCACTGAGAAAGTAACAATCTACAGTCTGTTTCTTTTCTCCCAGTTTGCTCATTTTCCCAGCCAATTACCTGATTTTTGAGCTTTGTTAAGTGGAGGGCTCAAGCAGTTTCTGCTTCAGCAGTGGCTGCCACTGTCCTAGGGCTGGGATAGGGACTGGGGCTGGGGCCAGACCATGCTCCCCTTTCAGCCATGTGAGAGAACCTTCCCACTGACCTTTGAAGTCGTCTTTAGCATTTGTGGGTTGAGAAGTCTGGAATCGGCAGCAGCTGCCAGCGATTCAGTCCCCTCAGACCTGATCCTCCTAGGTCTGAGCTGGTGTGGCCCATGTCAAACTGTGCTCTGCTCCCAACCAGATGCAATAGACCCTTCCTGATGACCTTCTCCTGATGACCTTCCAGATTGTCTTGGGCTGGACATTTGCTTCAGTCTGTCATGTTGTGGCTTCTGCTGCTCTAGAATTTGTTCAGAATCATTTTTTGAAGTGTTTGGGGGAAGAGCTGTAGGAGATTCCTGTTTCTATTCCACCATCTTTGCTCTGCCCCCTCTTCCTTCTTCCTCACCTATGATATTCTGTCTTTTCTAGTCTTTACCTGGAATGCATTTCCTTCTCATCTCCCTTCAAGAGTAGCTTAAGCACTGCCCTCTTTGAGAGAAGACTTTCATGATCTCATATCTGACTGTTAGTATTTTCCCTTCCAAGCTACCTTACATTTAATAACTTTGTAATTTTTTTATATATTCTCTTCATATTTATTTTGTATACACTCATCAATGTACTTATGGTCTCCCCTGGTAGAAGGCAAACTCCCTGTAAATAGGGATTATTCCAGTCGTATTTATATACTCAGTGCCTTAGCATAGTGCCAGGCACATGGTAGATGCCTAATAAATACTTGATCATTATTACTGGCATAACTTGAGGATATTATAGGTTTGGTTCCAGACCATTGCAATAAAGCAAATATAACATATTTGTGAGTCACATGAATTTTTTTGGCTTTCCATAGTATTATGTCTAACATAAAACAATGTCCATACCTTAGTTTAAAAAATCCTTTATTACGAAAAATGCTAATTGTCATCTGAGCCTTCAGCAAATTATAATCTTTTTGCTGGTGCAAGGTCTTGCCTCAGTGTTGATGGCTGCTGACTTATCACGGGGTGGTTGCTGATGGTTCGGGTGGCAATTTCTTAAAATAAAACAACAGTGAAATTTGTCACATAGATTGAATCTTCCTTTCACTTGATAACTTAGAGACCATGGTAGGATTATTAATTGATCTAATTTGAATATTGTTGTATCTCAGGGAATAGGGAGACCCATGGAGAGGGAGAAACATGGGAACACCTGTTTGGTGGAACAGTAAGAACACACACAACATATCAATTAAATTCCCCATCCTTATGGGTGCGGTTTGTGACACCCCAAAACAATTACAATAGTAACATTAAAGATCACTGATTGGGGCAGCTAGGTGGCATAGTGGATAGAGAACAGGCCCTGGAGTCAGGAGGACAAGAGTTCAGATCCAACTGCAGCATGACCCTGGGCAAGTCACTCAACCCTCACTGCCTAAGGTGGCAAGGGTCAGGGTTTGGGGGGGGGTGGAAATCAGACACCACCAGAACAGACGTCATAATGGAAAAGTTTAAACCAGTAAAGAATCACCAAAACGTGATATGGAGACACAATGTAAGCACATACTATTGGAAAAATGGTGCAGATAGATTTGCTCCACACAGGGTTGCCACAAACCTTTGATTTGTTTAAAAAAAAAAAAAAAGGCAACATTTGCAAAGCATAATAAAATGAGGTATACCTGTATTGCCTTTTCTAATGCTGCTTATTAGTAATGCCTATTATTGCACTATTATTACCTCTCTTACTGTTCTCTTCCTCCTGAAATTATTTTGTATATACTTATCTCAATTCCTGGGTACAGCCCTACAACAGAAGGAAAATTGTTATATTTCTATTTCCCAGTAGCAACCATATCACCTTGCACATAGTAGGCAATGCCTGTTTGTTGGAATGAATTTCATCAAAGAGAATGGCTAGGTTCCTAACCTCAGAACATGTGGACAAATTCAATGCAAACTGACTTTTGACGACTCAATAAATTCATAGCAAACACAGACATCATTCTAGTTCATTGTAGAGCTCGATCTCTGTCCCTGTCACTTTCTATATCTCCACTTCTGTCCCTTGAGTTCTCTGTTGCTTTTTCTCCTTGTCTCTCCCTGTCTCTGGTAAATCTAATTTCACTTTATTTCCTTTCGCAGAAAGGACCACAGAATGGTTAAGACAGAAATGGGGCCTAGAGGTGAAAGGAAGGAAAACTAAGACAGAACATTATACTGTCACCCATAGAAGAGAGATCTACTGATGAGACTGGAATGAACCAGATGAGCATGTGTCACCCTGTCCTTTAGAGTGCAGGACAGATGATATAGACATACCCAACCACTATCATATAATCTTCTCAAGTTACCCTATAAGTTGCCCCAGTTAAGTAGCATAAGAAGCCTGTCACCCATCAATCCTACTCCTAGTGCTAAGCAGCACAGTGTCATCTCAAAAGGAGCCACAATGTGGCTAAGCTCCCACCTGAGCTCCAGCACCATAGTTCTCCTCCTCTTAGCAAGGAGTTCCCCCAGGTCCTCAGAGGAAAAGAAGCACCATGAACCAGCAAAGAAGAAAGGTTTCTTTTCTGACATCATTAAGAGTCTTTAAAAATAAATTCTTCCAGCACTCAGCAAAATTATTTCCCTCCTAGAATTATTTTGCACATGCTTATCTGTCTACGTGTTATATATTCTCTCGGCTGAACATCAGCTTCTTGAGGACAGACACTATTCTGTTTCTGTCCGTCTGTTGCTTGGTGCATTACCTTCCACATACATAGAAGGCAATGCATGTTTCTTGGATTGGGGGGGGAACTGAAACCTCAGGAAATATTTGCAAACTAAATTCAATCTAGCCTATCCTAGGAAAGTCATAGCAGAAGCAAACGCTGCTCCAGTTCATTCTGAGGTTCATTCTCTGGTTCTTTAAATCTCTCCAAGTCTCTCCCTCATCCTCTCTGTTACTGCATCATCTTGTCTCTCTATCTCTGACGATTCTAATTTCGCTCTGTTTCATTTCCTAGAGACGACCAGATGGTAGAGGCAGAAATGAACTCCTGGGGGGGAAGAAGGAAAAAAAGAAGGAGAGTGCCATCTTGCCAGCCACGGAAGCAAGGCCTGCTAATGAGGCTGGGAAAGGAGCCATTTATCATCCTGCTTTCCTGAGTCCTGACTCTGAGTTCAGATGTCACAGCCCTACCTTCACAGGACACATCATCTTTTCTGGCTCTCCCCTGGAAATCAGCAAAGAAATCCTTCACCCATCTAGCCTGCGTTCATCTCTGAACAACACAGTGGAAGCCTACAAGAAAGAGAGCTACAAGTGGGGTACGACCAGTCGTGCCCTAGCCCCATGGGGCTTATGAGGGCACCCCAACTTCCTTTAGAACAAAATGAGTACCCTACCTCACTTCCCTTTATGATAAAGACTTCTATCATTGTTATGAGTATCTTCCTTTCAAAATCTCGTGGTTATTCATGTTTTCCCCCTTCTGAAATTATGTTGTATGTACCTATCCATGCACGTATTATATCCCTATCAGAACATTGAAAGCTCCTTGAAGGCAGGCATTGTACAGCCAGCACCTAGCACATTTCCTTAGAAGTGGAGGCAGTGAGTATTTACGGAATGGGATAGAATCTAAGGAGATAAACTGAGTTAATAACCTCAGCATATTTGTTCAAATTAAATGGAAATTAGCCTAAGGGACTAAATAAAGGTCAGCCAACACAGGTTGCATTCTAGTTCATTCTAGAACGTGATCTCTCTCCCTGGCTTTGTGTGTCCTCACTTGTCTTTTAAGTTCTTGGTTCTCTTAACCCTGAATTTCCCTATTTCTGGCTAATTTCCTTTAGTTGCCTTTTTATAGGAAGGAATAGAAAATGGTTGAAGCAGAAACAAGGGCCAGAGACTGAAACCGAAAGGGAGATCACTCACTGAGAGAAGATCTAGAATGGGTAACATTGAAAGAAGCAGGGTCCTTCATCTTGTCTATTCCTTAAGTTCCTGCCTCTGAGTTTAAGAGAGTGGCCTAGGGTCTATATAGCAGCTATATGCATGTTTCCATACTGTATGTGCCTCTTTAAAGCTCCCCTCAAACAACAGAATGAGAAGCCCATCATCCAGCAACCTGTTTCTATTCCTTAGCAATGCCAAGACTGGCCCAAAAGGGAGTCACAAGGTAGGGGCATAGCACCACCAATACTCTCTAAGCACAGAGGTCCCCCCTACCCCAGCATCAAAGGACGACCCTGACTCCCCTAAAGAATAAGGGTTGATTCTAACATTATTACTTGTCCATTTCTTTGGAAATCCCTCAGTCTTTTGAGTTGAATTATCTGTTATATACTCATCAATGTACATGCTCTGTTCCCCCAATAGAATGTAAGTTTCTTGAGGAAAGGGATTCTAATACTTTTCACTGTAACTGCAATACAAAGCACACTGCTTTGCACCTAGCAGGCAACGAATGTTTGTTGAATTGAGTTGAATCAAAGATGAGAATATCTAAGCTCATAACTTCAACATAAATGAATTAAATGCTAGACTCATCTAGGGTCCTGGGATGTAAAGGAAGACACCATTCTAGTTGAGTCTAGAATTTGGTCTTGATTTCTTTCTCTTCAACCCTCTCCCTCAGGCTGTCTTTTGCTTTATCTCCTTGTCTGTCTTATGTCTGACTAGTCTAATTTCACTTTATTTCCATTTATTGAAAGGATCATACGATAACTTGGGCATAAATGAAGTCCAGGGAGGAAAGAAAAGGGAAAAGCACCATCTTAATCACTTCCAGAGGCCAGGCCTGCTGATGATGTTTAGCACCCTGCCCTGTCCGAAGTCCTGCCTCTGAGTTTTAGGAGAGCAACATGGGTAAAGCAGTGAGCCAGGCTCACCCAGGCATGCTCCTCTCTGGGTTTCCACACACAATACCATGAGAAATCTATCATTCCCATCATGTGTGATGTCTCCAAAGAGACTCACGGTGACAACCGCACTCACAGTGATAGCCTGTTTCCCTGAAGGTCACCATTGTCTCTGGCTACTGAGAGGCCTGAGTATGAAGAGGTTTGAAATGAAATAGGGGACTCAATGGAGGAGAAGGGTAACCTCTTTCTCTTTTACTGTTCTTACTCCACTTTCACACCGGTAATCAACAAACATTAAGCATCTGTTATATTCAAGTATGCCATGGTGAGAGCCATGAAAGGGAGTGTGTCCATTCCCCAGTTCTGCTCTCCTCCTTTCCCCTCACCCCACCATTCTCAAGAGTATGACTTGCTACTGGTCAAAAAGTAGGGAAAAGGAATTTGTATTTCAACCTGTGTTTCTTCCTGTTCTCTTGCCTTCCTATCCTCTATTAACAATGATTTAAGGTGGAGTATAACTTCTCATACCACCCAAAGACTCATCACATATACCATCAAGAGGTTGTTGGACCATAGGAACCTTTTACCAACCCACTGACACAGTCCTCTGGCAAGTGTCCTCACTCCTTACTTATTCTGGCTGCCAGGCTGTTCCTTAGACCCTCTCGCAATGTTGGTGAGGAATTTTTTTCTAAGGGTGGTATGGTCTGAGTTTTCTATTCTTCACGGATAATTTCTGCTCCTAAGGCTCAATACCCAGAACACAAGTGGTCTGTCATCTGATCCCTCAGGTTCAAGTGAGAGCATCAACCCTTGGTCATTTAGTCATCTACTCTACTGCTGGCCTGACCATTAGCTCTTGACCCAACTGCCTAAAGGCACTGCCTGGAGCTTCCCACTTCCCATCCCAAAAGTGGACCAATGGCTGTCTATGCTATTGCTTTGCCTGATCTTCAGGCTGCCAGCCCAAGAGCCCTCACTGTTTATTCACATATCTTCCTCTTCGACTCTTCAATGGCAATGCCTGGTCCCTTCTCCCCCAACCTGCTGTTTTGACCATTATCCCTAGGGAGATTTGTACCAGAATCTGCTTCTAGATGGTGTTCCCTTCCATCCTTTAGAACAGAGGTTCCCAAACTTATTTGGCCTACTGCCCCCCTTTCTTAAATCTACTTTCTTTAACCCTTTAATTTTTTTTTAAATTTGTCATTTCAAATTTTTTAAAATGACATCTTAAATTTAATTATCTATTATAAATTTGTGAGGTTTTTCCTGCATTGAAATTTTAATGATGTAATATTGCACCATGTAACCATATAGTGTCATATTTTAAACAAGTAATTACACACACATAATCCTGCTGATGCATGCTGCAGTTCCCAACAATGAGCAACAAGCTTGCCTCCCAACACTTGCTTGTTAAGACCTGTCAGTGGACTTGACAACTAATAGGTTATAACTTGCATTTTGTATTCATTTGGAAAATAATGTAATCACTAAAACTTTTACTTTGTTACACAACAGATGAAATATATACAAATGATTTTTCAAAACTTTTTTCTCTTCTTTCTTTATGCTTCCATCACCCCCTTATTTTTATTTAACACCTCCAATTGCACCCAAGGCTAATATCACCACTGCTGGGTAATTCCAGCACCCGCTAGGAGTCAGTATTGCCCACTTTAAGAACCTCTCCTTATATCATAATACCCTGGCACCTCCCTGCCTGCCTTTTCAGAAACACTGCTAATTATTATTTAAGGGAAGCAGATGATAATCAGAGATCCATCTCTTTCCTAGCTCATTACATTAGATTGTCTCTAGAGAGCATCTTGGTTATTGATCACTTCCATTGGATGGCCAACATACATCCTGCTCTACAGACAGGGGATATTAGCTGGATTCTCTCACAGAGTTGATCCTCATTTCTCCATAGACATGGGAATCCTCTTGTTAACTACCAAACCACTCCTTGCTGGGCTCCAAGGCTGGGCTTCTTAAATGAAACTCAGAATTTTAAAAAAGAAAAATAGGAACAAGCCAGGGGTGTTAATATTTCAAGATCATGCCCCATGTTCAAGAGATGTCTCTGTGGGTATGCAATTAAATCCAAGATTGTATCTCACTCTTTTCCACATCAACGCAGCCATATAAAAGATTCCCTTAGGTGTTACTTGAAGGAAGGGAAAGGGAAGAACACTTTCTTGTCTGTGGCCATTTCCACATTATTCTGTCTTCTCTCTAGCTATTGTCCCTACCTCTCCACCAACATCACGGCTGCCACCACCTACCAGAACCAGGATTCCTCTTCAGTCTATTTTCAAGTCCACCCTCAAGTCATCACCTAGCCAACGCTTGCTTCCCTTACACTATTCAAGCACAAAACAATAGGGTGATCCTGTCTTCTATCACCCTCCCACCCCCTATCCCCACCCTCATAAAGCTGGCTCTTGGCCTACATGCTTCTTTCCCATCCCATTAAAAGTACTGATCTCTCTATAAGCTTAATAGATGAAGAAGTGCAATGATCTAGCTCCACTAAGCTACAAAGCATCTTATGCACATCTTTAGAATAAGCATTGTCATCCAACAGCTCTTCTGTGGAAAGACAGGAGGGAGCTTTAACTGGTCTGCGGTAAGAACTCTGGATTGGCTTTTCTTATAAGTGGACCACTTTCAACCTCAGCACTATCTTTATCTCTTCACTCTCCTCCATTCCAGACATCCAAACAGTTACCAAATCTTGACTCTATCTTCACATCAATCTTTTTTATCTAAACCCTTCTGTCTGCTCACAGTTACTACCCTAGTTCAGGTGCACATCACTTCTGGCCTAGAATACTGGAGCAGCCTCCTAATTGGCCTCTCTGCCTCATTTCTCCCCAATCCAGTCCATCTTCCTTACTGCTACCAAAAATAATTTTTCATGAGTGTCCATCCAGTCATGTCACTCCCCTACTCAATAAGTTCCAGTGGTTCCCTATTGCTTCTAGAATAAACTATAAATTCCTCTGTTTTTAAAGCCCTTCACAACCTGGCTCCAGCTGATCTTTCCAGCCTCACAGGATGTGACTCCCCTTAAAAAACTCCATGATATACCTGTTTTCTCTGTTATTCACTCAAGACACTCCATCTCACTTCCTCCTCCTATCCTCCTGATAGAATTCTTCCCTTCCTTCAAGCACTACCTTCTACACGAAGCCTTTCATGGTCCCTCCAACTTCCAGTGCATTGAAGTACTTTGTATTATTTATTCTGAATATGTTTATACATGTCTTTATTATGTCTTTTAATGTAAACTCCTTGAGAGCAGAAATTGTGTTACTTGTTGTGTTAGTACCCCCAGCATCTAGTACATTAAAAGGAACATAGTAGGCACTTAATGTTCATTAATTGACTATAAATCCCCTTCCCAATTAGAAAGGCAAAGGCAAAAGAAGGGCCACCTCATCTTCTGAGACCAGAGAAGTAATGGAGAAGGTGGGAAATGAAGCTGAGAACTTCTGAAATGTGGAACTGGGCATTTGAGTCATCTTGCAGCAGTTGGCCTCAATTTTTTTTGCTCTGTAAAATATATCTAATGCTATACTCTTCACCTATCTGCTAGGCTGACCTTTAGAGAAGCAGGTATTTTTCAACCTTGCTTCATGCTCTCTGGACTCTGTTTTTTGAAGCGATACTACAGATGTTGGTTAACCCCACACCCCTCAGGCTTTTGCCTAACATTATAGAAATTTATAGTTTCTGCTTCCACAGACATAACCCAAGATTGGGGAGTCGAGGCACAGAGAAGGTCTCATGGTACATGTGGCATGTATGCCCCTTGAAGCTAAAAAATCAGAACAAAAGCCATCTCTCAGTAGAGAGAGCTCTTGGAGTCAGGAGAACTGCATAGGAACCCCTGCTCTGATGCTTCCTAGCTGGGTAATCATGGACAAATCATTTTAGCTCTCTGAGGTTCGGTTTCCTTCTCTGTAAAACCGAGATGATAATAATACTTGTACTCCCTCCTTCACCAGAGCTATGAGGAAAGAACTTTGTAAACCTGAAGGAGCTAAAGAAACATGAAATATTCTTATGATTATCTGGGGATGTTCCCAATCTGTCAAAGGAAACTTCAGCTGCAACTAGCCTATCCAGATACCCTTTTTTCCCAGTCTCATACTGATTCCTTAGGAAATAGCTTTCCACTTGCTGAGGTATACAGAAACAGCTACTGCCCATATCGGTATCTTTGAACATGCGTTATATAAGTGATTGACGTTAGGCAACTTCCCAGTTGTGCTGGGACAACTGGCCCAGCAGGCTGTGTGAGTGGGGGGAGGAGGGAAGGTAGAGAGAGGGGTCAAACACTGACACTGTTTTAGGCTGTCACAGTCCCCTAGGGCTAAGCCCTGCACTGGTGTGACTGGGAGCTGCTGTTGTGTTCGTCCTTCATTTTCAAAGAGGACCATGACATCAGGGAGATGATGACATGACTGGCAGTTGACTTTGATTTGAGTGAAGGAGGGCTGTGCAAGGTCACCAGCCTCACTTTCTCCTCCAGAGCCATCTGGGTCCAGTGGCCAGGACTCATCAAGATGACTGGAGATGTCCCAGGATGCACTGGGAGATCTTGGCTCTTTTAGGCTAAGGCCTTTTCAGGTTCTCACTTTGAGTGAGCTAACACCCATTCCGTGAATAGACCTCTTTAAGAAGTGAGTTAAGGGATGGCCATTTTAATTAAAAAAATATATCAGATTGGGAGGGGAAGACCGTCAGGGTTGCTAGTCAAAAAAGAAACAGTTCATTTTTATATTCACTCTAAGTGAGGAGTGTCCAAAATATAGCAGCAGCTTCGTGGAGAACCTGGAGGCGGGAGGTGACTGCAGTCTATGAGCTAGCTCCACCACATCTGGTTATAAGCTTTAGTTTCTTGGCAAAAAGGCTTCTCTCTGGAATTTTCAAGCTGCCTTCTCCTCCTAAGACTTCTAATTAATATCCACTACGTGAATTATTTATTGTGAACAGATGTTAGAGTTTAAAGAGTGTTAAGAGGAGATCCTATGCTAATCAATTTATTTTAACTGGTTTTCCTATTTACTACAAACCAAATTGGGGACTTTGCTGCCTTTATAGAAAGCCTCATTCCCTCTCCAGCTTTTCTGCCTCCTCTTCCCTGAGTCTGCTCTCTTCTTCCTCTCCCTCCGTTCCCTCATCCCAGGCAAGCCTCTTCAATTCTCACCCAACAGATGCTGGGAGATTTAGATGCTGATCCTATCTGGAAAGCAAAGTAGAATTTCCCCCTCTCTCTAAAAGGAGGGGGAAAAAATCCAATGAGCAATAGGTGAGACCCAGGCACCCCAGTCTGTAAGGGATGTTTGCCGATCTCCCTTCACATACCATGCCAATTAAAATAGCTCAGGATCAAGGCCCGAAAGAAAACTAAATGAACTTGGGATGTGCACCTAAGTGATTTCCCCCATGGTCATTTCATATGCAAGCATGTGGATCCCACTGGGCAACTAGCCCATATGCTCCTTCAAGGCCAGTGGTGTGCTGGTAAACACTTACCAGCTCACCAGGGCAAGGAATGTATGCAGGACACATTTTAAAATTTAACCTGAATTATTAACACTTTCTCCATCATTTTCTTAAGTCTAGAGTTCAAAAAATAAATCAAGCAATTTCTGAAATGTAAATGGACACAGGTGGAAATTTAATAATTGATTGGAGAGCCAGTCCAAGCTAACTCCAGCATACCCTGCCTATAGCTCTAAATTGCCGTATTGTTGACACCAGCACAGGGTTGGCACATAGGAAGCGCTGGAGGACCAGAGTGGGAGTAACTCAGCCAAAATCATGAGACAAAATCAAAAAACATGTCACTTGATTCCCAGTTCTTGGTGCTACAAGTGCCTACAACAAATCTCTCTCAGTGAGTTGGTTTTAATATTTCAGTCTAAGATGGATTTATGGGGTTAAGCTGTCTGGTAGCAACTCTGGACTCAGTTCCATGACAGCAGATTAGGGCAAAAGGTTGTGACTTATTGGAACAGTAGGCCTATCTGTCTCTCAAGGGACAGTTGATAACTTTTAGGGCAGTTTGCAAAATGAAGCCCCTCTTCTGGCAATCCAAATCCATATTCCCTCTCCTCCCGGAGTGTGACAGACACTGTTTATTGTTGTGTTTTCTTTTTTGCATACAGTGGGGTGTTTGATAAATATTTTGTTGATTGAACTAAAGTTTTCTTTTGTGTCCCATCTACACTTGATGACTATCTGTATGATCATGGCAGATAACTGGGATGAAAGGAATCATCCAAAATGGTCAAAGGATATGAACAGGCAGTTTTCAGATGAAATTAAAGCTATCTATAATCATATGAAAAAATGCTCTACATCATTACTGATTAGAGAAATGCAAATAAAAACAACTTTGAGGTACCACCTCACACCTGTCAGGTGGGCTAATATGACAAAAAAAGAAAATAATAAATGTTAAAGAAGACGTAGGAAAATTGGGACACTAATGCATTGCTGCTGAAGTTGTAAACTCATTCAGCCATTCTGGAGAACAATTTGGAACTATGTCCAAAGGTCTATAAAAGTGCACAATACCCTTTAATCCAGCAATACTAGCAGTTCATTCTGTGGTGGCAAAGAATTGGAAAATTGAGGGAATGCCCATCATTTGGGGAATGGCTGAACAGGTGTGAATGTAATGGAATATTATTGCACTATAAAAAAAAAGATGAGCAGAAGGATTTCAGAAAAACCTGGAAAGAATCACATGAACTGATGCTGAGTGAAGTGAGTAGATGAGGAGAATATCGTACAAAGTAATATTGTGTGATGACTGACTTTGGTAGACTTAGCTCTTCTGAGCAACGCAACGATCCAAGATAATCCCAAAAGACTTACAATGGAAAATGCTATCCACGTGTAGAGAAAGAACTATGGAGCCTGAATGCAGATCAAGGCAGAGTGGTTTCTCTTTATTGCTTTTTGTTTTTTCTTTCTAGTGGTTTTCCCTTTTGTTCTGATTCTTCTTTTATAACATGACTAATGATTGCACATGTATAATCTATTTCAGATTACTTGCTGTCTTGGGGAGGGGAGGATGGAGGGAGAAAAGTTAGAAACTCAAAATCTTATAAAAAGATGAATGTTGAAAACTATCTTTACATGTTATTGGAAAAAATAAAATACTATTTACCAAAAATTAAAAAATATTATTTACCAAAAATTAAAAAAAAGAACCATCTACTACCACCTCTTGCAGAAAGTTGGGTCTCTGTCATCAGTTGCCTCCTTGCCTCTACTAGGAAATCTGGAATTTCTCTACCTCCTCTGGCCTCACAGGGAATTAACTGCTTCTTCTCCTCACCCCACTAATGAGAAACAGAGTCCATAAAATCCTGAAAATTATAACCTTAAGCATCAAAAGCTTGAACATGCCTCGTTTCAGGCCTAGGTTGATTCATCCCTCCTTGGACAACCTGGTGACACTCCCTCTCCCTAGGCTCACCACGTGGATGCCAGACAGTGTAGATGCCCAACTAGTGGGCTTAGCCCACTGCAGCTCAGAGCTTCAGAGCTCAGAGATCAGCCAACCTTGGCCTTCCTGGTTTCTCTGCTTAGAAACCTGCATCATCATGCCCATCAAGTAAATGCTTTGTAAACATACTGTAAAAATGTGTTATGCTACAGGGCATAGGGTGGTTTATTCCAAACCCTATGTCCCAGTCCTCCCTAACTTATCTCCCTACTTCTAACATACTTGGGTCTGCTTGAGTTGGGGATGAGGGAAGGAGAAATGTTATCTATGTGTGGTAGCAGTGTAATAGATTCAGTCCTATAGCTGAAAACAGTGGTGATATACACCCCTCTACAGCATACAAACATTCTCAACCCAGGGGTCCCTTCAGTGAAGGTATGCTTAACCTTTTTTGTGTCATGGATGCTTTTGGTATTCTGGTAAAGTCTGTGTACCCTTTCTGAAAATGTTTTTAAATACATAGAATTACAAGGGAAACAATACTGAGTAAAGATGCAATTTTTTTCCTATCCAAGTTCACAGAACCCCCTAAAATCTATCCACAGACCCCAGGTTGGGCTGAGTAGGAAACAGGAGGTTTTCAGTTTAACTCAGATCCTATCTATTACCTATTCTCTACACTCCTACAACATGCCCCACCTGACCCCTTGTGAATTTTGCTATGATGTTATCTTTGCCTTTTTCAGAATCCATGTCTGTAGTCTGCTCATTTAACAAGAATTCCTGGTCGACAGTGTCCAAATTCCCCACATGCCTCCCATTTAGCACTTTGGTGAGGTCAGCTTTCCCTACTGGTTACCCAAAATAGAATGACTTCAAAGGATGATTGGTATTTTGCCCAGGGGCCTCTGGGTTGACCTGTAATTACTCCATTTTTTCAGGCTCCTGAAAGCTTTGGTATAATGGCTCAGTTTCATCTGGTGTTTACTTTGATTATGTATAAATATTACCCAAGTAAGCCTCCATCACCTGCCCTGTGTAACTGAATTTTCAACTGTTTAGTCATCAACACTTGACGGTCTCAGGCCCCGGTCAAAGGGAGAAAATACTGGGGATAGGGGAGGTGGGCTTTTTTCTAGGGCTCAGGAGGACAGAGCTGGAAAGGAGGCACCTGAATAGAGAGCCATGACTGCTGGACCAGTGGGTATGGCCAAAATAATCTTGTTCCAGCCCCCACTGCGGTTCTAGGTTCCTGGATTGGTAAGATCTCTGATCCTATTCTCTTTCACTGGGAAAAAAATTCATTTCCACAGGGACAAGTTGTCATATAAGGCCTTCATGCAGTGAATTCTAGGTCAAGAAGTGTTCCAGAGATAGGCTTGAGCACCAACAGAGAGGCTGAATGGGGTGCTGATCCTGGCTTCGAGGTCCTGAGCCCTACAAATGCAAACACTTCAGTCTCTTCATTTCCTATTTAGCAGAACTATCCGGCCCTGCTGTCCTGTTGTATGTTAAGGCTCCTCCAGTGTCACTCTGCTAGTCTGAGTCCATTAATTTTCCCCGTTTCTTGGCTCCCAGGCCTATCCTTGGTGGGCTGTCACGGGCTTTTCTGATTGCTCAGTAATAGCTGCTCTGGTGTGTTCTCAGACCAAACATATTCATTCTGGAATCAGCCACAGGTCCTGAGCATCCAGGAGAGGATTTCCAAACAACCTCGTTACCATGCCAATGCTTCCTGAAAATGAGCTTGGACAGGCCAAGGAAAATGCTTTCCAAATGACAAGAACTCAAACAATTCAACTCCTCTTCCCTTTCCCACTGGAGGGCATGCTATCAGAAAGCTTAAAGGTGGTCTTCCACTAATGCAAGGTGGTCTTCAAAGATGGAAAAGTAGTTTGCTAGTCCAAGAGAAATGAGGTACCAAGAAACAAAATATGTGTGACACACCTCTAGTCTGCCTTGGTAGACTCCAAGGAACATGAGAAAAATACCATTTTAGAAGGGATAAAATTGGCAACCCTCAAAACCCTGGTTGGGTACAAAGTTAGCCCACTCTCCCAGGACCCTGTCATGGTGGAATGTAGCAAAGATCGATTGCCTTGATGAATGGAGAGGAATCACTTGCTCTTCTGTACCAGAGATCTTTCTTCAGGGGACAGTCTGAACAACTTTTTAAAGTTGAAAAGCGTGAAAGCATGTTGCTATACCTATTTCCTATGCTTCTGCAACCTAACCTTTAGTTAAAAACATACCCTACAGAAGATATTACTTCTTGACCACTTGAATTTTAAGTTAAAATAAATGCTCAAGACTGAGGAAGCGCTTCCTCCCATCCAAGGCACACACATGCCCCCTCCTCCCAAATCATTCCATTCTGACTGGTGGGTTCTCAGGAGACGGGAGCTAAGGGGCTCTGAATCATGATGAGTTGGCAGAGGCCTCAGCTTTCCCTTTGAGCCTTCCACATCTGACTTTGAAGATAAACATCACAGGATTTAGAAGCAGAGGGTCCTTACTGGTCACTTACAGACAGAGAAAGGAGGCCCACCCTGAGGACATGGGCAGTCACCCAGCGGCACAGGGCAGCATGGGCACACTGGACCCCCCACTCACAAGACAATCTCAATTTCTCTTCCTTTCTCTTTTTTCCTCTCTTTCTTTTCTTCCCTTTTCCCCCTTTTCTCTTCCCTCTTTCCACCCTCTTCATTCCTGCTTTTCTCTCCCCTTTTCTTCTTCTCTTTTTCTTTTCGTTCCTTTTTCTTCCTTCCTCTCCCTTTCCTTTTCCTATCTTCTCATTCCTTTCTCTTCCTTTCTTCCTTCTCTTTCTCCCTTTTTTCTTCCTTTTCTTCCTCTTTTCATTTCTTTATTTTTCCTCTCCTCTCCTCTCTTTTCATTTCTTCCTTTCCTTTTTTCTTTTTCTTTCTTCCTCTTTTCATTCCTCCCTCTTTTTAAATCTCTTCCTTTATTTTTCCTTCCTTTTCTTCCTCAATTCTCTTTCTTTTTGCCTGCCTCTTTTTATTCCTTTCTCTTTTTTCTGTTCCTTTTCTTTTTCCTTCTTTTTCTTCCTTCTCACCTCTCTTTTCATTACTTTATTTTTCTCCTCCCTTTTTTCTTCCCCTCTTTCATTTTTTCTTCCTCTTTTCTCTCTTCATTTCTTTCTTTTTCTTCCTCTCCCTTTCTTTTTCCTTCTTTCTTTTTTCCCTTCCTCTTTTCATTCCTTTCTCTTTCTCTCCCTTTCTTTTCATTCCTTCCTTTCCTTTTTTCTTTCTTCTCACTTTCTTTAGGCCTTTCCCCTTTTTATTCCTTTCTCTCCCCCCTCCACTTCCTTCTTTGCTTTTTTCCTTCCTTCCTTTCTTTCTCTTACTCTCTATTTCCTAGGTAAGGGTACACATGGTGAGGTAACAAAGCCCTAGGATGGGCTAGAGACAGCAAAGAGCTTTCAGAAGCTGTTTCTGGCCTGTAACTGTTCCAAAAAACCAAGCAAAAGAAGGAGGAGCCTCAGTATTAGCCATTCCCCTTTTCAAAGGGTCTATCAAAGCCCCATTCCTCCCCAGGGCAGAGCCAGGGAGCTTTTTCCTGGGTCTCTAGCCCCCTGGCTCTAGGGCCTACTCTCCCTTTCTGTCCTCCTTTCTTCCATCTACCCAAGGAGATCCTGGGTGTGCCCTGGGTATGCCAGTACATACACTGTTTCTTTCCTCCCCACACCCCCACAGGATACACTGGCAGTTAACTGGCTTCAGGTAGCAGTTGAGTGTGAGCCTTTGCATTCCCAGGGGGTGGGAGGCAGTTATAGTCAATTGTTTTAATTCTTGGGGGAAGGGAGAAGAGTGGGGTGGGGGTGGGGAGAGGGAGCTGTCATAGCAACATACTCCATGGCCCCCACCTCACACTCTAACTGAAGTGTTCCCCTCTGCTCACTGCAGCAAAGCCCAAATTTCCCCTCCCCCAAAGCGCCTAGAATTTGGAAACTAGATGGCTGGGGATGGATGGGGTCAGGAAGACCTGAGTTCACATCCAGCCTCAGACTAGCTGTGTGACCCTGGGCAAGTCACTTAACCTCTGTTTGCCTTAATTCACTGGAGAGGGAAATGACAAACCACTTCAGTATCTTTGCCAAGAAAACCCTATGGACCCAGAGGGTGATGAAAAATCGCTCAGGACTGCACAACAAACCCCCTAGTCTTGTGCTGCCTTCCCTTAAGAATGGGTATATTGGAGAGAGTTGTAGATTCAGAATGAGGACACCTTGGTTTCCAACACATAACAGTTAGCACTTAAAGGAGATCATAGAGGTCAATCCCCCCATTTTACAGAAGAGGGAACTGAGGCCAGAAAGACAAAGTGATTCTCCAAGATTACACAGATGGCAGGACCAGAATTCCAACTCAAACCTTTGAATTAGGAAACTCTTTCAACACATTACCTTCCTGTCCAAGTCTTACTCATCTGTAAAACGGGGATATTTGCATTTGCTACCTCACACAGTTGTTATGAGGGCAGAGTTTTTCCAGCAGGACGTAATGGATATCAACCATTTGTGGAAGGTTTGATTCAAAGAAACAAACAGAATCAATTTCCCCCTTAATTGAAGGTTTGTCCAAAAAACAAACAGAATTGACTTTCTCCTTTACCAAAGGTTTGACCAAGGAACAAAGAAAATCAGGCTCTACATGTGCTATAAGGCGTTTATTTATTCTCATTAAGCCAGAGAATCATGCATGGTGAAGTCAGAAAATAATTCTGAACTCAGAGGTAAACAAGTTGAACAAGACCCTTTATAAAAAGTTAGAGCAATCCCAACTCAGGATGCCTGTGTCAACACAAAATTACAGTCTCCATATGTTAAGGAATTTCTTAATGGGATAGGTTGTAAATACAATAAGATAAGAGAAGAGAATGTCATGGTGTCAATTAAAATGATATATCCAGGATGTCTGTGTCTCTTTTATCATTAACATGACATAATATAACACAAGAAAACACCCATTATTCAAGATAGTGTCCAGTGCAAGTTGCCTTGTCCTTGGCAGTCATACACAGAAGAGTGCTCCTGGTCAGTTTCATTTGACCTTGTAGTTGCTGATGCAGGAAGGGGCATTTTCAGTTCACTCAGAGAGAGAAGCAAAGCATGTCTGTTATACCAGAGCATGCAAGGCAATATGTTAAATTAAGCTCAGAGTGGGTCAAAATGTTTTTCTTCTGATTGGCCAATCCAGGTTTTAGACTTTTCTCAGATGATGAGGGCTCAAAATGGTTCACATGGGTCTCCATTTGAGCCATTTGTGACTGTGTGGGATAGACGATAGAGAGATACATATGAAGTCAAAGAGATTTAGGGTCAAGTCCTGCATCTGACACAAATGGAAAGTGAGATTCTGGACAAGTCATCAATTCTCTTAGGACTATGCATTACAGAGCACATCCTGTTCTCCACTCCTAAGAGGGAATCTTACCACTGAGCATTGCCCTTATCAAAGAAATCATAGGACCAGTACAAAAAATATATTGCCTGGTCACCATCTTTTGTGGTGTTTATAATAACACTGAACCTGGAGTCAAGAGGACCTGAGTTCAAATCCAGCCTCAAATATGAGTTGTGTGACCTTAGACAAATCACTTTAAAAAAATTTTTTTTAATTTCCAAATTCTCTTCCTTCCTCCATTTCATCCTCCTCCCATTGAGAAGGCAAGAAATATGATACTCATTATACAAGCAAAGACAAGCAAAAGATATTTTTGACATTACCTACGCTGTTTAAAAAAAAAGCAAGAAAAATAAAGTGAAAAACATGATGATTCGATCTACACTCAGAATTCATCTGTCCTTTCTCTCTGGAGATTAAAGGCAGTTCCTTTGAAGTTACCAAGACAAATCACTTAACTTTTACCTCTGTTTCCTCATATGAAAAATGGGAGTAATACTAATACCTGTTCTTCAGGGTTACTATGAGGATAGACCCAATCTTTCATTTAAAGCACAAAATATAAATAACAATTATTATTAACATTGTCAACTTCTGTTGTTGTCATCATCATTGTCATCTTTGTCTAAGTGCACTGAGGAAGGGCCCACTTCTCTCCAAATCCCCTTCACCAGAATCTGATCTCCAGATTAATCCCAAGATTAATGATTCATTTTCTCTGCCCTGAAGTTATTTATTAAAATGTAGATACCCCTGAAAGGAGAAAGGCAGGAAGTTACTTAATAAGAGTGAATTATCTGGACCACAAGAACAGGTGAACATGGGAACACTGAGGGGAGACAACCATGGAGAGAGTACAGAGGATGAGGGAAACTGAACAGAATTAAAGAAAAATGTCACTGATTTAATTCTTAATTTTGCTATTATTAATGCTATGAAAGGGCATTTAGGTGGTGATGAGGACAGAGCACCAGACTCATCTTCCTGAGTTCAAATCTGGCCTTAGAAACTTACTAGTTGCATGATCCTGGACAAGTCACTTAACCCTGTCTGCATTTGTTTCCTCATTGTAAAATTGGTTGGAGAAGAAAATGGCAAATCACTCCAGTATCTCTTCCAAGAAAACCCCAAAGAGGGTCACAAGAGTTGGATACAACTGTAGTAATGGAACATAACAAAACAAAAAAGTTATGAAACTCATTTTAAAAAAATAAATTTAAAAAATTTAAAACCTGGGAGAACACCTTTTATCCATCCACAAAAGGACATGCTCAAAACTTTTTAACATCCTCAAATCTTTCCCCAAAGCCCCCAAATCCCTCCTCCAGGGTCCCTTTAGTCAAATCAAAGCATCTAAATTGTGGAAAGGACCCCTAGCTTCCATCTACTCCAAGGTATCCACAAAAGGAATATCCCATTCAGTATGGGACAAGTGGTCATGCAATTTGAGGTTCCCCCAAGAAAGGGGAATCCATTATCTCTCAGGAAGCACATTTTACTTTTAGGCCTAAAATTTTTCCTGACCTGGAACCTACATGGGCAATTTCTATCCATTGTTCCAAATTCCTAGTCCCTTCATCACACGCTGTTTTTCAGGTGTGTCCTGCTCTTGGGGACCCCATTTGGGGTTTTCTTGGCAAAGATACTGGAGTGGTTTGTCATTTTGTTCTCCAGCTCATTTTACAGGTGAGGAAACTGAGGCAAACAGGGTTAAACGATTTGCCCTGGGTCATATAGTTAACAAGTGTCTGAGGCCAGATTTGAACTCAGGTTTCCTGCTGTATCCACTGCACCACCTGACAATCCTTTAAATACCGAAAGACAGGCAGGGAGGAGCCAAGATGGTGGAGTAGAAAGATACACATATGCTAGCTCCTGACCCACAGCCCATAAAATACCTGTAAAGAAGAACTCCCAACAAATTCTGGAGCAGCAGAAGCCACACAGCAACAGAGTGGAGGGGATTTCTGTTCCAGAGAGCCCTGAAAAACCAACTCCAAAGGTCCGTCGCACACCCGGGACCCAGAGCAAAGCCCAGCCCCCTGCCTTGGCCACATGGCACTGAGAGGACCAGATCTGAGCAGGCTTCAGGGACAGAATCACCAGAGGTCATGCAGGTCCTTCCACCCACAGGTGCCAAAGGTTAGTGAGACCTTTTTGGCTGGTCGAGAGGGGAGCAGGGTGTCTCCCAAACTCAGACCCACCTCAAGAGAAAGCAGAAAAGGCAGCAGAGGACAAGAGGTCCCAAAGCAGGCAGGAGCTCAGATCCAGTGTTGAAGGTCTCCACATAAACCCCCTGAAGGAACTGAGATAGGTGTAGCTGCCCTGCCCCCACCTGAGCAGCTGAATGTAATATCACACTGAATAGCAGCCCCACCCACACTGAAAGCCCTGAGGCTGGGAAGCAGCATTTGAATCTCAAACCCCAAGCATTAGCTGGGTGGAACTGGAGGCAAGATGGGTGTGGTGAGGAAACTCAGAAGTCAAGCAACTGACTGGGAAAATGCCCAGAAAATGGGAAAAAAATAAGACCATAGAAGGTTACTTTCTTAGTGAACAGATATCTCCTCCCATCCTTTATGATGAGGAAGAACAATGCTTACCATCAGGGAAAGACATAGAAGTCAAGGCTTCTGTATCCCAAACATCCAAAATAAATATTCCATGGGCTCAGGCCATGGAAGAGCTCAAAAAGGATTTTGAAAAGCAAGTTAGACAGGTGGAGGAAAAACTGGGAAGAGAAATGAGAGAGATGAAAGAAAAGCATGAAAATCAGGTCAACACCTTGCTAAAGGAGACCCAAAAAAATGCTGAAGAAAATAACACCTTGAAAAATGGCTAACTCAACTGGCAAAAGAGGTTCAACAAGCCAATGAGGAGAAGAATGCTTTCAAAAGCAGAATTAGCCAAATGGAAAAGGAGGTTCAAAAGCTCACTGAAGAAAATAATTCTTTAAAAATTAGAATGGAACAGATGGAGGCTAATGACTTTATGAGAAAGCAAGAAATCACAAAACAAAACAAAAACAAAGAATGAAAAAATGGAAGAGAATGTGAAATATCTCCTTGGAAAAACAACTGACCTGGAAAATAGATCCAGGAGAGACAATTTAAAAATTATGGAACTACCTGAAAGCCATGATCAAAAAAAGAGCCTAGACATCATCTTTCATGAAATTATCAAGGAAAACTGCCCTGATATTCTAGAACCAGAGGGCAAAATAAGTAGTCAAGGAATCCACTGTTTGCCACCCAAAAGAGATCCAAATAGAGAAACTCCTAGGAACATTATGGCCAAATTCCAGTGTTCCCTGGTCAAGGAGAAAATATTGCAAGCAGCTAGAAAGAAACAATTCAAGTATTGTGGAAATACAAACAGGATAACACAAGATCTAGCAGCTTCTACATTAAGGGATCAAAGGGCATGGAATAGGATATTCCAGAAGTCAAAGGAACTAGGA
Source organism: Bettongia penicillata ogilbyi (assembly GCA_023548195.1). NCBI lineage: Eukaryota > Metazoa > Chordata > Mammalia > Diprotodontia > Potoroidae > Bettongia > Bettongia penicillata. The sequence goes on from JAJHZJ010000131.1 coordinate 10,121,923, forward strand.
CTAAAACAAAGAATCACCTACCCAGCAAAATTGAGTATAATACTTCAGGGGAAAAACTGGTCTTTCAATGAAATAGAGGATTTTCAAGCATTCTTGATGAAAAGACCAAGCTGAAAAGAAAATTTGACTTTCAAACACAAGAATGAAGAGAAGCATGAAAAGGTAAACAGCAAAGAGAAGACATAAGGGACTTACCATGAGTGAACTGTTTACATTCCTATATGGAAAGACAATATTTGTAACTCTTGAAACTTTTCAGTATCTGTGTAGTTGGTGGGATTACACACACACCCACAAACACAGGCGCGCATACACATGCACACACAAATGCGTACATGCACACACACACACACACATTCACACACACACAGAGAGACAGAGAGCACAAAGTGAATTGAATAGGATGGGGTCATATCTTAAAAAATGAATTTAAGTGGTGAGAGAGAAATGTATTGGGAGGAGAGAGGGAGAAATGGAATGGGGCAAATTATCTCTCATAAAAGAGGCAGGCAGGAGACTTTTTAGTGGAGGGGAAAAGAGGGGAGCACAGAGAAAAACATGAAGTTTACTCTCATCACATTTGACTGAAGGAAGGAATAAAATGCACACTCGTTTGGGTATGAAAACCTATCTTACAATACAGGAAAGTGGGGGAGAAGGGGATAAGCAGGGTGGGGGGGATGATGCAAGGGAGGGCAATGGGAGGAGGGAGCAATTTGAAATCAACATTCTTGGGGAGGGACAGAATCCAAAGAGAGAATAGAAGCAATGTGGGGGCAGGATAGGATGGAGGGAAATATAGTTAGTCTTACACAACACCACTATTATGGAAGTCATTTGCAGAACTACACAGATATGGCCTATATTGAATTGCCTGCCTTCCCAAAGGGAATGGGTAGGCAGGGAGGGATGGGGAGAAGTTGGAAGTCAAAGTTTTAGGAACAATTGTTGAGTATTGTTCTTGCTACTGGAAATGAGAAATACAGGTAATGAGAATAGAAAGTTATCTAGCCCTACAGGACAAAAGAGAAGATGGGGACAAGAGAAGGGAGGGATGATAGAAGAGAGGGCAGATTGGTCATAGGGAAAATCAGAATGCTTGGTGTATTGGGATGGGGGGAGGGGACAAATGGGGAGAAAATTTGGAACCCAAAATTTTGTGAAAATGAATGTAAAAAAGTCAAATAAATAAATAAATGGATAAATAAATAAATAAATGCCGGAAGGCAGTTATCATGTTCCTCACCACTGCCCTCCCAGTCTTGTGTTCTCCAGAGCAGAAGAACATACCCAGTGAGAGAAGGGAAGGCAGTAAACATTTATATTATGTTTACTACGTGCCAAGCACTTTTAAAATATTATGTATTATTTCATTTGATCCCCTCAGCAACCCTATTGGGTAGATCCTTTTGTTACCCCCATTATACAGTTGTGGAAACTAGGTAAACAGAGGATAAATGTTATGCCCAGGTCCACACAGCTAGTAAATGTCTGAATCCAGATTCAAACTCCGGTTTTCTTGATTCTCTTGATCTGGCACCTTCAGCTGCCACTAACCAGTTCTCATAGGTCAAATCCCAACTTTTTTCACTCTTTTCCCCTCCCCTCCTTTCCAGCTCTCTCCTCTTTATCCCCAGGCTCTGCTGATGAGGTATTCCTCCTGCCCTGACCCTGTAACCTTCTCTTCACTCGGACAAAAGCTCTTGTCAAAGTGACAGGGCAATAAGATGAAAAATAAATGACATGAAAAAATCATTCTGTCTCAGTCTGACAGGCCCATCAAACAGCAACCCAGGGAGATAAAGCTAAAAGTGGATAAGCTAAAGGTGGCTGGAACTGACCCTTGCCCCACTCCCACTCCTTCCCAGTTAAATCAATCCAAACCCTCGAATGGCAAGTGAGGAACTAGATGCTGGCAGGAGAGGAGAGTAGTTTTGAAAAGGCCCCATTTATTTGTGTTAACCAGTATAAATTTAAATTAAGATAGAATTTGGATAACTATAGCCCTTTTCAATTTCTTCACTGACAACCATCTATTCTCTCTCAGATACTTCACAATCTCCTTTTTAGCTTGTTCATCCATCCTGCTCCACCATTTTCCAAACCCCTTTTCTACCTCTTTTCAAAGCTTTATTAAAAAAAAAAAAAAAGGCTCCTGAACCATAGGGTCTACCACCAGGAAAGGGGCTTGTCTGTGTTAAAAATTGAAGTGGGGGAGAGAAGAGAAAATATATTAAAAAAAAACTTTAAATCATTAAGTGAATAATTCAAAAGTAATTTTTAAAAAATTATTACAAAATGTAAGTATTTTAAAAATCAAATAGAAATTCGCCAGGATCACCTTTAGAATGAAGATAGATGTTGAAAGGGACATGTGACAAGAAGAATAGATGTTCAGGTAGAGAAGCAAATGACCAGCTGGACCAGGTCAGGGATTGCAGACTAGGACAGAATTATAGAAATGTAATGAAAACTTTCAGGATATAGAATCATGGGAAAAAGTAACCCAGGATCATATGTATTTTGTTTGTTTGTTTTGAATATTTTATTTTTCCCCAATTACATGTAAAAACAATTTTTGATATTCATTTTAAGTAATTTTAATTCCAAATTCTCTCCCTCCTCTCCCCTCCCCTGAAATGGTAATCAATTTGATATAGGTCATACATATGTAATCATGAGAACCATATTTCCATATTAGCCATGTTGCAAAAGAAAACACAGATAAAAAAAAAAGCCACACACAAAAAATGAAAAATAACATGCTTTGATTTGCATTCAAACTCCATCAGTTTTTTCCTAGGATCACATGTGAATGAAATGGAATTGAAGCCTCTATGGGATTTGGGGGTCTAGCCTTTCTTATAACTATCTACCTGTCCAAGACTCCCATCCCTCACCACCTTTCCCTTCTCTTTCCTGGTCACCCTTTCCTTTCAGGAATTCTCAATGCCTAGAGAAGTTTCCATGCTACAAACTTTCCATGATGTTTCCTAATGCACCAAACAATTGGACAGGGAAGAACTGTCCTATAAAAACTCTGACCTGAGTCTCCCTATCCATAGAATGTGTAGGATGTAGGAACAGGCCCCATCTGACTTGGGAGAGGAGGGACAGCTTCGTATAAAAATGCTGTGATTGCTGGGGACACCCTATGAATAATACTCACTCACACACACACACACACACAAACACACACTCCTTTCATAGATGAGAAAAGTGAGACAAGGAGAGGCTAAGTAATTTTGCTCAGGTCACACAGCTGATAAGCATCTGATGGAAGATTTGTAGACAGTGAAAAAGAACATTGACTTTGGAGTCAGATGTTGGTATTATTTAATCAAGTCTGACTCTTTGTGACCACATTTGGGTTATTGGGGGTTTTTTTGGCAAAGATACTGGAGTGATTTACCATTCCCTTCTCTGGCTCATTGTACAGATGAGGAAACTGAGGCAAACAAGATGAAGTGACTTGCCCAAGGTCATACATCTAGTAAGTATCTGAGATCAGATTTGAACTCAGGTCTTCCTAGGCCTGGCACTATCCATCGGTTGCACCACCTAGCTGCCCGCAGAGTCAAAAGACCAAAGTTCAAATCCTGCCTGTGATAATTACCTATATGACCATGGATAAGTCATTTAACTTTCCTGTCCCTCTGTTTCTTCATTTGTAAAATGTGGGGGTTGATCTAAGTGACCTTTGTGGGCCTTTCCAGCTTTAGATCTATGATCCTTTAACTCCCTGTCCTTGCCTTGGCCCTTGAACCATTCAACCAGTGTTCTGGCAACTTATATCCCTTTCCTTCTCTATCCCTATTTGGAGGTATCAGGAACTGGCTCACTTGGAGGTGGGGAGGGTAAGGTGCTGCCTAATGCCCTTCCCTTGTGGCCCTCAACCTTCCCAGTCTGTATTCCAAGACTATCCAAAGTCACATAGTCCTTGTGCACACTAAAGACCCACATCTTTTCATAGAATATCTGTATCTCTCCTTTATGACTCAGGTCTAGGGGACAGAATAGAGCAGGACCTCAGACTTCATCCAGGCCAATCTTTTCATTTTAAAAATGAGGAAACTGAGGCCTGGAGAGAGCAAGAAATTTGAAAGGAAAGAAAATATGATAGAAAAGAGCAAGGAACATGATGAATAAGGCCATGTGCAGAGACTTAGAAAGAGTCCTCTCCTACCTTTCCAGTCTCACTACACTTTATTCCCTTCTACTTACTATATGAGGGTGACTAGGTGGCACGGTGAACAGAGCACTGGGCTTGGGACCGGGAGCCCCAAGGAAGCTGGGGTTACTGGATCATATGTTCACTTGTTAATGTTCGGTCATTTCAGTCATGTTGGTCTCTTCATGACCTCATTTGGGGTTTTCTTAGCAAAGATACTAGAGTGGTTTGCCATTTCCTTCTTCCAGTTTATTTTGTAGATGAGGAAACTGAAGTAAACAAGGTTAAGTGACTTGCCCAGGGTCACACAGCTAGGAAGTGTCTGAGACTGGATTTGAACTCATGAAGTTGAGTCTTCCTGACTCCTTCCTGACTCCAAGCCCACTATTCTACCCATCTAGTCACCCTCATATAGTAAGTAGAAGAGGATAAAGTGTAATAAGACTGGAAAAGAAGGAGAGGGGGCAGATTAAGAAGAGCTTTAAAAGACAGAAGATTTTATATTTGATCCTAGAGGTAATTAGAAGCTTGTTGACTAGGGGATTTTTGTGGTCGGCCTACAGTTTAGGGTTGGCAGCTGAGTGGAGGATGGATTTGAGTAGGGAGAGACCTGAGGAAGGCAGACCTACCAGTAGGCTATAGCAATACTGCATGAGGTGATGCTCTAAAATGGTAACTACTTTTATTGCCCTAAGAATAGGAGATTGTGTGATACCAAAGTCAAGTGGAAGATGGCGCATGGGAACCCAAGTCTTCAGATTACAAATCCACTGCTCTTTCTGGGTTCCTTTCTGCATTTGGGGCAGGGTGAAGAGAGGATGAATATCCTGGAGTCCAAGCTGGAAATGCAAGGACATTTCAGGGACATTGGGAGGCTGAGATGATACCAAGGAAGACAGAGAACACAGGGATAGTCAAAAGATATTTGTTTGCCTCATTATTAAATATTTTATTTGCATAGAGCACACATTTCATTCACCTTACAGTACTACATTTTCAAAGCTAGCCCTTCTAGCTCTGCTCACAGCACCAGATCCTTTGGCTATTTACATAGGGGTCATGGGATAGGGATGAGTGAGAAGGAAGCAAAAACCATTACAGTTTCACTTGAGTTTTTGTCCTTTATGGATCATTGTCTGCTGGTCAGGGGATTTTTCCTTAGAATCCTTCAGTCCTAACTATAGAATTATAGATTTGGAACTGGAAAGGACTTAAAAAAAGTCATTGAGTCCAGTTATTTTTCAAATGAAAAAACTGAGGCCCAGAAAGGCCGTGACTTGTCCAAAGTCAAGCAGATAACTGAGTTGGGATTTGGATCCAGGTTTTCTAATTCTGAAATCACCTAGATGATGCTGTGGATAGAGTGCTGGACCTGAGTTCAAATCCACTCTCAGACATTTACTAGTTCTGTGATCCTGGGCAAGTCACATAACTTCCATTTATCTCAGTTTCCTCATCTGTAAAATATGGGTAATAATAGTACCTACCTCCCAAGGTTGATGTGAGAATCAAATAAATAATATTTGTAAAGTCCTTCACACAGTGCCTGCCACAGAGTAGGCACTAAATAAAGACTTATTCCTTTACTTTCTACATTTCCCAGAATTCTTGTGAGGATGAGATAAAAGTTAATATTTGTCAAGGCCTTAGTGCAGTGTCTGGCGCATAGGAGGCATTTTGTAAATGCTTCTTTCCTTTCCCCCTCTTGTTTCTAATGATAAAGGGTAAAATATCACCCTCTATAGTGACATTTGATAAATTCTAATCCTTAGCAAGAAATTTACCAGTCTGAAAAACTTATTGTCAAAGACTCTAACTTCTTAAAATAGCTGAGAGATAACTTTCATATATCATTTACAGACATTTTCTTTTAAAACTGGTTCTTCCCCCTTGAATCTTTCTCCCAAAAGAGCACTAAGTCCTTAAGTCAGAGGAGCTGGATTCAAGTCCTAACTTTACTCTTTATTTCTGTGGCATTGGACAAGTCAATTCACCTCCCCAGGCCTGAGTTTCCTCGTTTGTAAAATGAGCAACTTGGACTGGATGGTTTCTAGCTCTATGAGGTATGATCTGATGTTCTTATTCCCAATTCCTGGGTTTTTTTTCCCTGAGCTCCAAAGAAAGATACCAGACCAAACCTCAGGAGAATGCCAGAGACATTAGTGGAAGATAATTTAAATATTTCATCAGAACCAGGTATAGTACTAGTAGGGCAAGACTTGTACCATTGGATCCCTTGAAGGGCTACAACTGAGTAGTGTGATGAATGAAAAGTTGGACTCTAGTAATTTTTTTAATTATGACTAGCAAATAATTAATAAAAAGATGGTCATTTGACTTTCCCTCATAAACCAAAGACCCCTTATGGAGGCCTCTTGATGCTTATATACCTTTGGAAGAGTTGGTGTTCCCAACAGGCAGATTAATTCTGATTGGTTAACAATTAATAAGAGAATGAATATTATTATGAAAGGTGGCCTATTCTAATAATGGCCCAGGGGATTGTGGCTTTGATTACGTTACCCTCATGCCTCTCTACCCAGACCATTTCCAGCCTTGGGGATCTAGACAAAGGGTTCTACCCTCACCCAAGCTGTCTGAGTAGAAAAGGCCCAGATTAGATTCTCTTTGTAAGATTTTCTAGTAGGGTGGGGTAAGAATTTCACCTAACTAAAATGGTCTAGATGAGGTGAATTTTGAGGCAAGGTTAGTAATGTCCTTAAGAGATGGGACTTTGAATGAAGAAATAGAAAAAAACTTTAATCTCATTTAATAATTGGTTATTCATATAATAATCATTTCTCTCGGTAGGGTCCATAGTATTGACTGGGAAACAGGATAGGGTACAAAGAGCTGTAGCCTAACAGTTAATGCAAATATAAGGGCTAAAATCTCAATGCAAACAAGACAAACTCAAGGACCTAGTAACTGAATCCTGAGAGGAAAAGCAGTGACCAAGGTCAATGGGAGACTCAAAATCAAGATTCCAGAGAAGATAAAGCAAGCTGGGAGATTTGCTGGTTCATAGTGGGACAGCGTGGAACTGGACATGTAGAACCAGCTAGCCAAAGAGTACATTCTGCTCATCTGGGCTGGGGGCAAGCATCTTAGTTCTGCCTGTGAGTTGTAATTGGCCCAGAAAGCTCCCATATCTTCCAAAAGCACTCTTCTCCATGGCAACACCTGAGTCCATGGACATGGGGAAGGGGGCTTCAGATACACTACTGATCTCCAGTAAACTCCCATTTATCCAGAGTGGTTGGGGAATAAGCTACTCTAGGTTAATGGATTTGTTTAGTTAAATGAGAATCGGCTTTATTCAATGGTACAACATTCAGAAAAACCTTTTCTAAAAGGATGAAGTGCTATACAAATGTATTAGTAGTATTATGTTGAGGAGAGATTGCCCAGTTTTCAAAGATTTGGAATGCAATCAAATACAAGCACCATATGTTGAGCCTAATTTAATCTTTTTTAGATGACTCAGGAGCTTTTCAGAGGCAGCCTGGTACAAGGAAAGGGAGCTGTAATTAGTCAGTGGACCTGAGTTCAGATCCTGGCATGATGATTTCTTAGCTGTTTGGATTTGGATAAATGATTTAACCTCTATGGCCCTTAGATTTCTCATCTATAAGATGAGAAAATTGGACTAGATCAGGGGTGGGGAACCTGTGGCCCTGAGGACACTTGTGGCCCTCCAGGTCCTCAAGTGCAACCCTTTGACTGAGTCCAAGTTTAATCTTCCCTAGGAGATTGTTGGATGGCTAGGTGGCTCAATGGATAGAGTACTGGGCCTGGAGTCAGGAAGACTCAGTCTTTCTGAGTTCGGATCTGGTCTCAGACATTTTCTAGGTGTGAGATGCTGGGCAAGTCACTTAACCCTGTGTGCCTCAGTTTCTTATCTGTAAAATGAGCTGGAGAAGTAATGGCAAATCACTCTAGTATCTTTGCCAAGAATACCCTAAATGTGGTCACAAAGAATCAGACAAAACTGAAAAAAAAGCAACAAAAAACCAACTAAACTGGCATAGAGTAGGAATTTAATAAATACTGATTCCATCTCCCCCCTTCCCTTCCCCTCATGGTATGTCTGAAAATAAAAACGAAAGGGCCTTGGGTGGTTTTTCCACAGGTTGGCTATTGTCCCAGGTGTATGCTTTGAGGATGAGTTATGGGTCTCTATTCCCTAGGGGACTCCAGAGTACAACTAGGATTGTAGGAATAGTGGGAAAACACTGGAATTAGAGTCAAGTGGGCCTGGCTTTAAGTCCTACCAAGAGTTCAGTGTCCACCTGCCTTAATGATTTTGTCAAAACCTCAATTTCCTTATTTGTAAGATAAAGATAATAATACTTACTTGCTTTGCTTACCTTACAGGGTAGGATGAGTGAGGAAGTTGTCCTCTGGAACTGTGAGGCCTTTGGTGAAGGAAACTCCCTCTACTGATACAGTTCAGCATCTGTTGGGCAATTTATACTACTAAAAAGTTTCAAGGGGCAGAGCCAAGATGGCAGAGTAAAAGCAGGGACTTTCCTGAGCTCTCCCCCAAACCCATTCAAACACCTTTAAATAATGACTCTAAACAAATTCTAGAATGATAGAACCCACCAGAAGATGGAATGAAACTATTGTCCAATCCAAGACAGTTTAGAAGATCGACAAGAAAGGTCTATTGCAACAGGGTGAGAGAAGAATGCAGGTCAGCAAAGACCAAGTCAATACAGACTGGGCCCCAGCAAACCAAGATCAGGCCTTGGGGAGACTGACTCAGTGGGAGCGGAGGCAGTTTCTAGACCCCCTCGGGCAACAGATAGTAAGAAGATTGGACAACAGGTCAGAAAAATATTTATAGGGATCCCTTTGCTGGCACCAAGTGCATGACTCTGTTGCATTGCTCATACTTGGATGAGAGTTGCAATCCAGAATCTTAGTCCCAGTGTACACCAGATATTGTGGCCACAGGGGAGAAGGAACCCTAAGCACAGTTCCAAGGTTGAAAAGGATGCTTATGGTTGCTTACAAACCACAATGCAAAAGAATAATGAACACAGTCCTCCCTAGATCATACCACCTTGGAAGAACCAAAAAAATCTACAGGTCCTCAGTTACCTCTGAAAACACTTGCACAAAAATCCTGAAGTTTGGGATAGGGCCCCTTCCACTTGGGAAGCAAAACCTCACTTTAGCATAGAGTTAAAAGTCAAGAAATAGGCTGGAAATAAACAACAGAAAAAATTCTAACCATAGAAAATTACGATGGTGGCAAAGAAGACCAAAACACATTCTCAGAAAAAGAAAACAAAATCAAAGGTTCAACATCCAAAACCCCCAAGAAAAATTGGTCTCAGATCATGGAAGAGCTCAAAAAGGATTTTAAAAAATCAAGTATAAGACAAGAGGAAAAAATGGGAGAAGAAATGAGACTGATGTAAGAAAACAATGAAAAAAGAGTCAAAACTTGGTAAAGGAGACACAAAAAAATACTGAAGAAAATAACACCTTAAAAACAGACTAGACAAAATGGTAAAAGAAGCACAAAAATCCAGTGAGGAGAAGAACACTTTAGGAAGCAAAATTGGCCAAATGGAAAAAGATATACAAAAATTCACTGACAAGAAAAACTCTTTAAAAAGTAGAATTGACTAAATAGAAGAGGAGGTACAAAAACTCAATGAAGATAATAATTCCTTAAATGTTAGAATTGAGCAAGTGGAAGTTAATGACTTCATGAGACATCAAGAAATAATTGAACAAAGTTAAAAGAATGAAAAAATAGAAAATGTAAAATATCTCATTGGAAAAACAACTGATGTGAATCCAGGAGAGATCATTTAAAAACTTTTGGATTACCTGAAAGTCATGATTAAAAAAAAAAAAAAGAAATGTGTACACATCATCTTTCAAGAAATTATCAAGGAAAACTACCCAGATATTCTTGAACCAGAGGGTAAAATAGAAAGACTCTACCAATCACCTCCTGAAAGAGATCCCCAAATGAACGCTCCTAAGGAATATTATAGCCATATTTCAGATGTCTTAGATCCAGAAAAAAAATAATACAAGCAGCCAAAAAGAAGCAATTCAAATGTCATGGAGCCACAGTCAGAATAACACAAGTTTTAGCAGCTCTTACATTAAATGATCAAAGGGCTTGGAATATGATATTCCAGAGGGCAAAAGAGCTAGGATTACAATCAAGAATCACCTACACAGCAAAACTGAATATACTACTTTAGAGTGGTGGGAGTGGGGGGGGAGGGGAAAGGAAGGGGGAAGGCCATTCAGTGAAATAGAGGACTTTCAAACATTTCTGATGAAAAGACCAGAGCTGAATAGAAAATTTTACTTTCACATATAACATTCAAAAGAAGCACAAAACTGTAAAAGGAAAGAGAAATCATAAGCGATCTGAACTATTTATATTCCTACATAAGAAAATGATATTTATAACTCCTGAAAACTTTCTCATTATTAGGGCAGTTAGAAGAAATATACACAGACAGAAAGCAGAGAATTGAGTTGAATGTGATGGTATGATTATCTAAAAAGATAAAATTAAGAGATGAGAAAGAAGAATGCACTGAGAGAAAGGCAAAGGGAGAGGTAACATGGGATAAATTATCTTACATAAAAGAAGCCTGAGAGAGATTTTACAGTTGAGGGGGGAATGAGGGAAATGGGGAAGGGAGAACATGAACTTTACTCTCATCAGAATTGGCTCAAAGGGGGAATAATATACACACTCAGATGTAGAAATCTATCTTAGCATACCAGAAAGTAGGAAGGGAAGAGGATAATGTGGGGGGTAAAGGGAGAGAGCTTATTAAAGAGAAGGCAGTTTGGGGAAGGTAAAAGTCAGAAGCAAAACTTTTTTTTTATTTATTTTTTATTTATTTAACTTTTTACATTCATTTTCACAAAATTTTGGGTTCCAAATTTTCTCCCCTTTTATCCTCTCCCCCCACCCCAATACTCCAAGCAATCTAATTTTCCCTATCTCCAATCTGCCCTCTCTTCTGTCATCCCTCCCTTCTCTTGTCTCCATTTTCTCTTTTCTCCTGTAGGGCCAGATGACTTTCTATTCCTCATTTAGTGTATGTCTTCTTTCCTAGTAGCAACAACAACACTAAACAGTTGCTCCTAAAACTTTGAGTTCCAAATTCTCCCCATCCCTCCCTCCCCACCCATTCCCTTTGGGAAGGCAGGCAATTCAATATAGGCCATATCTGTGTAATTTTGCAAATGACTTCCCTGATAGTCGTGTTGTGTAAGACTAACTGAATTACCCTCCATCCTACCCTGCCCCTCATTGTTTCTCTTCTGTCTTTTGATCCTGTCCCTCCCCAAGTGTTGACTTCAAATTGCTCCCTCCTCCCTATGCCCTCCCTTCCATCTTCCCCCCCCTTGCTTATCTCCTTCTCCCCCACTTTCCTATACTGTAAGATAGGTTTTCATAGCAAAATGAGTGTGCATTTTATTCCTTCCTTTAGTCAAATGTGATGAGAGTAAACTTCTTGTTTTTTTTTCTCAGCTCTCCTCTTTTTCCCTCCACTAAAAAGTCTCCTACTTGCCTCTTAAATGACATATAATTACCCTATTCCATTTCACCCTCTTTCCTCCCACTACATTTCTCTCTCACCATTTACTTTAATTTCTTTTAAGATATGGTCCCATCCTATTCAATTCACTCTGTGCTCTCTGTCTCTGTATGTGTGTGCATGTGTGTATGTGTGTGTGCATGCATGCATGTACATGTGTGTGTGTGTGGTCCCACCAACTACCCAGATACTGAAAAGTTTTAAGAGTTACAAATATTGTCTTTCCATGTAGGAATGTAAACAGTTCACTTCTGGTAAGTCCCTTAAGACTTCTCTTTGCTGTTTACTTTTTCATGCTTCTTCTCATTCTTGTGTTTGAAAGTCAAATTTTCTTTTCAGCTCTGGTCTTTTCATCAAGAATGATTGAAAGTCCTCTGTTTCATTGAAAGACCATATTTTCCCCTGAAGTATTATACTCAGTTTAGCTGGGTAGGTGATTCTTGGTTTCAGTCCTAGTTCCTTTGACTTCTGGAATATCCTATTCCACGCTCTTTGATCCCTTAATGTAGAAGCTGCTAGATCTTGGGTTATCCTGATTGTATTTCCACAATACTGGAATTGTTTCTTTCTAGCTGCTTGTAAGATTTTCTCCTTGACCTGGGAGTTCTGGAATTTGGCCACAATGTTCCTAGGAGTTTCTCTTTTTGGATCTCTTTCAGGTGGTGATCGATGGATTCTTTCAATGCTTATTTTGCCCTCTGGTTGTAGAATGTCAGGGCAGTTTTCCTTGATAATTTCATGGAAGATGATATCCAGGCTCTTCTTTTGATCATGACTTTCAGGTAGTCCCATAATTTCTAAATTGTCTCTCCTGGATCTATTCTCCAGGTCAGCTGCCTTTCCCATGAGATATTTCACATTCTCTGCCATTTTTTCATTCTTTTGGTTTTGTTTGGTGATTTCTTGGTTTCTCGTAAAGTCATTAGACTCCATCTGTTCCATTCTAATTTTGAGAGAACTATTAAATTCAGTGAGCTTTTGAACCTCTTTTTCCATTTGGCTAATTCTGTTTTTGAAAGCATTCTTCTCCTCATTGGCTTTTTGAACCTCTTTTGCCAATTGAGTGAGCCTATTCTTCAAGGTGTTATTTTCTTCAGCATTTTTTTGGGTCTCCTTTACCAAGGTATTGACCCGTTTTTCATACTTTTCTTATGCATCTCTCTCATTTCTCTTCCCAGTTTTTCCTCCACCTGTCTAACTTGCTTTTCAAAATCCTTTTTGAGCTCTTCCAAGGCCTGAGCCGACCCAACATCCCCCTGGGATGTCTGGGGTACTGAGGCCCCGCCCTCCACGTCTTTCCCTGATGGCAAGAATATGTCCTCGTCGTCAGATCCGAAAGTTGGGATCATTTGCATCTGTTTGAAAAAACTCTCTATAGTCTTATTTTTCTTCCCTTTTCTAGGCATTTTCCCAGCCAGTTACTTGACTTCTGAGATTCCTGTCCACGCCTGCCTAGATCCACCCAGCTAGTGCTTGGAGTCTGAGATTCAAATGGGCTTTCCGCGGCAGCTGCTAAGCAATGTGAGCTTTAGTTCTGGTGCTGGGGCGGGGGCAGGGCCGCCTCCCAGGCTCAGCTCCCTCTGGGGCTTTATGCAGAGACCTTCAGTAATGGAGCGGGGTGGGGCAGAGCCATCTCCCAGGCTCAGCTCCCTCAGGTTGTTTATGCAGAGACTTTCAGTAATGAAGATCCTGCCTGCTGCTGGGGGAGTTCCGGGCCACTGCCACAGCTGCTGCCTCCGCTGCCCCCACCTCTGCCGCTCCCACTTCCTCCCGAGGGGGCCCGAATCACGGAGACATTCCACTCCCCTCCTCCAGCCCAGCTGTCTCTCTCACTGACCTGTAGCTTCTGTGGGCGGAGGGACTTTCCCAGCTGCCGGAGGTTCAGTCCCTGAAGCCTGTTCGGGTTAGCTTCTCTGGGGCCGCGGCCAAGGCAGCGCTGGGGTGGGGTCCGCTTTCCGTGGCACTACGGACCCTGGGAACAGCTCTCCAGGGCTCTCTGGAATGGAGATCTCTTCCACTCTGTTTCTGCACACCTTTCAGTGGTCCAGAATTTATGGGGATCTCTTTTTACATTAATTCTATGGGCTGTGGGGTTCGGAGCTCGTAAACGTGCATCTTTCTACTCTGCCATCTTGACTCCGCCCCCAGAAGCAAAACTTCTAAGTATGGACATAGTAAAAGGAGAGAGTAGAATAAACTGGAGGAAAATAGGATGGAGGGAAATACATAGTTGGTAGTCATTACTGTGAAACAAAACTTTTGGTGAGTTTCTCAGATAAAAATTTCATTTCTCAAACATATGGAAAATTGAGTCAAATGTATAGAAATAAGAGCCATTCCTCAATTGCTAAATGGCCAAAGGATATAAACAGGTAGTTTTCAGATAAAGTTATCAAAGTCATATTAAAAATGCTCTAAATTACTATTGATGAGAGAAATGCAAATTAAAATGACTCTGAGCTATACTGACTCTCTGACTACCTCACATCTATCAGATTGGCTAATATGAGAGAAAAGGAAAATGACAAATGTTGGAGGGGATGTGGGAAAATTAAAACACTAATGTACTATTGAAGAAGTTGTATTCAACCATTCTGGAGAGAATTTGGAACTATGCCCAAGGGCTACAAAACTGTGCCTACCCTTTACCTCAGCATTATCACTACTAGGTCTGTATCCCAAACAGATGAAAAAACAAAAAACAAAAAGGAAAAGGACTTATGCATACAAAAATATTTATAGCAGTTCTTTTGGTGGCAAAGAATTGGAAATCGAAGGGACGTCCAACAATTGGGGAATTGATGTATACGTTGTTGTATATGATTGTGATGGAATAGTGTTGTGTTTTAATAAATGAGGAACAGAATGCTCTTAGAAAAACATGGAAAGACTTACATGTACTGATGCAAAATAAAATGAGCATAACCAAGGGAACATTATACACAGTAACAGCAATATTATATTATGATCTACTATGAATAACTTAGGTAGTCCATAGTACAGTGATCCAAGACAATTCTGTAGGACTTATGATAAAAGGTGCTGTTCATCTCCAGAGAATGAACTGGTAGAGCCTGATCACAAATCAAAGATACTTTTTCTTTATTTTTCTTGAGTTTTTTTGGTCTGTGTTTTCTTTCACAGAATGACTTACATGGAAATGTGTTTTGCATGACTACACATGTATAACCTATGTCAAATTGCTTGCCTTCTTATGTAAGAGGGGCAGAGAGGGAGAGAATTTGGAACTCAAAATTTGAAGGAAAAAAAGAATGTTTGTTAAAATTGTTTTTACATGTAACTGATAAAAAATAAAATATTAGATAAGGTTTTTTAAAAATTGCCTGGACTCAGAGGCTAAGTGGCTTTCCAAAGGTCACCTAACCTGGAGGGATTAGAGGCAAGAAATGGATTTAGGTTCTCTTGGCTCCATCCAGCCCTCCTACCACTGTTCCCTACTGCCTCACCCTCTTACTGGTTTTTGTAATAAAAGCATTTTATCATTTTTAAAGTGGCATATAAATATGCGTGATCATTTTGTCATTGTCCTACTGGGTCCTGATCCACAGCCTTCTCCTTTATATATCCAGGCTGAAGACTCTGTTTTTTCATAGTATGAATCAGGACCAAGGTCATTCCATCAAAATGAATTATCGGAGGAAATGGTAATTGACAAACTTACCAGAAAATTGTGTTGAGAAGAAGACTGTAGTTTATTTGAATAACGAGAGGCAAGAGAATATACCAGAGTTCCTCTTTCCCCGACTTTAATTGATGACCTGAGATTCACAAAAAGTTCAGGAGAAAAATATTCTTTAAAAAGCTGTTGAGAATGATTTAAACTCCTTTGCCTGTTCATTATTTTTGATTTGTAAAAACCAGCATTTCCACCAAAACAAGCATTATGTAGACTTAAGATTTTATAGTCTAGCAGCCTCTGTTGCTTCCTGTAAATGAGGAAACTGCTTTATATCTTGGATTAAAAATGATTCCAATATGCTCAAAATCCTCCAAAATTCAGCCACTCATCTTTGGAAAAGGCCTGGCTTATCTGGCTTTCATAGTCATTATCCAGCATCCCTATTCACTTGATTGCTAGGTTTGGTGGCAAGGAGGAAATGATACCTTTCCATTGGAACACTCCTACAATCAGAGAACAAACATTACAAGATCAATTCAGTTCAGTTCAGCAACATTTACTAAGTATTTACTCTGTGTAAAACTTTCCTTCTGTTTCATGCAGGGAAAAGTGCAAAGAGAAATAAGGATCAGTCCTTTTTGTGCAGCAAATAAGAGGTGGACAAATGATTTTTAAGGGCTGCCATAAAAGTGTAATAGAGTCTAATAAGGATCCAGTTCTTACTATGCCCGGATTTTCTCCACTTGGTGGGTTATACAGAGCATACACAGAGATTCCCTGCCTGGTTCTAATCCAATATGTGGAACTTTGGGGAGCTGATTTCCAACCATGATGGGTTTCGTATAATGTGATGATGAAAAAAGTTCTAATTGGATGCAGTGAACTAATGAGCTAGGAACTAACAAAGTAAGAATTAATGGCTCAAGAGCTGCTGAGCTACAACTGAGTTAGAATCCAAAAGCAGTGACTGATGTTTCTATCTCTTCTCCTTCCCGACAGTGAGTAAGGTAGAATTGCTATGAGCTGCTAGGGGGAGGGGGAGGAGAAGGGTGGCTGCCCAATCCCCCATCCAGACAACATGTGTGTGAGCATATGGAGCCTCTATTTCTTAAATATATCTTTTTTTCTTGATCATAGGCAAAAGAGTATTACATGATGGTAATAGTACATGTGGTAACCTTACGAGTTCAGGAAATCTTGAGGATTTGTCATAACTGTCGCAAATCCCATTGATAACTGGAAGGAGTAGCAGAATCTGCCAGAACAACAGAGGCCAAAAACAGAGAAAGCACTCTGTAGACAGATGTGGATAGATAGCCACCAAGAGACAGGGCCAAGACGGTGGAGCAGTATAAAGAAGTACAGTCATGCTCCACTCCACAACTTCATCAAACCCATTTAGAAAATGTACCAGATCAAGTCCTGACTAGGAAATGGCAAAAAAAAAAATCACACTGAGTCATTTTTCCAGCACAGATCAGCACAGAGAAACAGGCAAATTGGTATATAGTCACTGGTGTAAAGATCTGTCTAAGAACAGTCACCCAGAGTATTTGATGCAGGGAGAGTCTGCAGAAAATGTAAAGAAGAGCTCTCAAATCCAAAAGAGAGGGGCCTCTCCTTGTACAAGATGCAGAAATAAGAACCAAATGACAACTTGGTTGTCACTACTCAATTCCAGGTTACAGATCCAGGGCAGGGATCGCAGATCCTGTCTATGGGAAGAAATCTAGTTTCAGATAAAGAGGGGTCATGGGCCCTAGGCTATATACTAAAGCAAGGAGCAAATACAGAAGAAAGTAGGAATTGTGTGACTCTGACCCCAGGAGCAGGGTGGGGGTCACACTTCTAGCTTTTAACTCACTCTGAGGTCTACAGTGGAATAACCAGAGCAGGAATCTTAGACCAAAGGAAGTCTACAGTTCTTTTGCTCTAAACCAAAAGAGCTTTCCAGTTGGCTCATAATAGCTGAGTCCAACAGTAGTGTATGGGAACTGCAACAACAGACAAGTCCACAAGTGTGTTACTCAGATCCAACTCCATGTCAGGAACTTGTGGAACTAAGATCAAGAGGGCAGAAATTAGACTTTGCCTTTTTGGATCAGATCATTTTGGTACCTCGTACTGCAAAGTTTACAGGTCCTAGCATGGGCTGTGCCTGCAAACCCAGAATAACGTAACACTCAATACCTCCAAGAAAGCTGCAGCAGCAGCCTAGTTCTCAGATCAACCCAGACATTCCCTCCAAAAGTACACAAAGTCTGACTCTAACATAAAATCCAAAGTCAGGAAACAAATTGAAAGAATGAACAAACAAGTAAACCTCACTATAAAAGCTATTGCTGTGATAAAGACAAACCCTCCAAAAGAGAATGGCTCCAAAACATCTACAAGTAAAACCTCAAATAATATAGTTTGAGCATAAGTTTATTTAAATTCCTGAAAAAAATGAAGTGAGAATATTTTTAAAGACTTCAAAATACTTTTATGAGAGTACTAGAGGAAAAAAAGTAAAGAAATGTTATAGACAAAAGAATAGGAAAGAGAATTAATAGTTTGGCTCAATAAGTACAAAACCTTACCAAACAACAACCTTCTTGAAAATTAGAATGGAGCAAATAGAAAATAATGATTCCATGAGACAACAAGAAATGTAAAAAATAAAATTAAAAGACTGAAAAAATCGAGGAAAATATAAGACATCTCATTGGCAAAAACAACTGGCTTGGAAAACAGGTTGAGAAGGAAAATTTAAGGAGCATTAGATAATCTTAAAGCCATAATAATTTTTAAAAAGAGCTTAGACATTACATTTCAAGAAATTGTAAAAGAAAATGGACTAGATGTCTTTGAACCAGAGGGCAAAATGGAAATAGGAAAAAAAAAAAACTAAGTCACCTCTTGAAAGAAATTCCAAAATGAAAATTCCCAGGAACATAATAGCCCAAATGAAGAACTTTCAAGTCAAAGAAAAATTGTTGCAAGCAGCCAAAAAGAAAGAAGAATTTCAGTCCTGAAGAGCTACAGTCAAAATTATATATAATTTAGCAGCCTGCAAAGGATCAGTGAGCTTGGAATACTATGTTCCAAAAGCACAGAGACACAACCAAGAATAATTTGTCCAGCAAAAGTATGATCTAAGAGGACAAAAGAATGAATCTTTAATGAAATAGAAGGTGTCTAAGTATTCCTGATGAAAAGATCAAAGCTACCTAGAAACTTTGAAGTGTAAACAGAATAGTCATGGAAAACATAAAAAGTGTAAACAGGGGTAAATCATCATAAAAGGCTAAGCAAGAAGAAACCATTTACATTCTACTGTGAGGAGCGGATACACATGTCCATTCAGAACCCTATTATCATCAAGGGTGATAAAAGGAAACTGATTAGACAGTGGGTTTGGTAGTAGTTCTGTTATGTTTTGATGTAAAGAATAGAAAGGGAGGGAAAGAGGAATACACCAAGGAGATAATAAGAGAGAAAGAATGAGGGAAATTATCTCACATAGTCTAGGTAGAAATTTATACAAATAAAGAGGAAAGAGTGCGGGGAGTGGGTGACCCTTGAATCTCATTTATCTGCTTTGGTCAAATGGAGGAAGAATATACATTACATAATTACAGGGAAATAGATGTGAAAGAGGGAAATAAGAGAGTGGATTAAGGGAGAGATTAGGAATTAATTAAAATAAACTCTAAGAATATGCAAAAATATTCATAGCAACTTTTTTGAGGTGGCAAAGAACTGGAAACTCAAAGGTACCCATTAACTGATGACCGGCTGAACAAGTTATAGTGTATAGCTATGATGGAATACTGTTGTGCTGTAAGAAATAATGAAAAGAAAGGTTTCTGAGAAAGCTGGGAAGGTTTGTATGAACAGATGAAAAGTGAAGTGAGCAGAACCAGGAGAACTTACACAATGACAACAATATTATAAGACGAAAAATCTTGAAAGACTAAGGAAGTCTGCTCAATTTAATGACCAACCTTGAGTCCAGAACAGTGGTGGCAAATTGAAAAAGAAACAGAAGTCACTAAACCATGACAAGGATCTCTGAGATCCACATATTGACTTTAAAAACCACATTCTTTATGTTGAATTGTATTTTTATTTATTTTGCTAAATATTTCTTAATTACATTTTAGTTTGGTTTGACAGTGAAGTGTTATAGGTCACAATGTAGCATATAGGTCATGTGTTTGACATCTCTAGTATGGAGGACTCAATAAAACATACTACTTACCTCCTGATTTTTTTTTTAACGTGATGAACTGTGGATTAAAACATATTTCTTGGATGTGGCCAATTTAAAGAACTTCTTATGTTTGACTATAAGTTTGTGAAAAAGTTCTTGTTTTTTTCTTTCTCACTGGAAGT
The DNA here is from genome assembly GCA_023548195.1 of Bettongia penicillata ogilbyi. Lineage (NCBI taxonomy): Eukaryota > Metazoa > Chordata > Mammalia > Diprotodontia > Potoroidae > Bettongia > Bettongia penicillata. Next base: position 10,141,712 of record JAJHZJ010000131.1, read on the forward strand.
GGAAGGGAGTAGGAGAGAGAGAAGGTAGATTGTTTTTTGATTGAGAAAAAACCAAAATTTAAAAAGTAAAATAAATCATAAAAAAAAATGCTACCAGAGGACCACAGCATCTTCAAGGATCATGATCCTCATCACTCTAGAAAAGTATTGAGCTTTGGAGACCAGGTAGCACAGTGCAGAGTGCCAGCCCTGGAATCAACATGTCCTCAGCTCAAATCTGACCTTAGATACTTCCTACCTGTGTGGCCCTGGGCAAGTCACTTAACTCTGTTTGCCTCAGTTTCCTTGTCTGTAAAATGAGTTGGAGAAAAAAATGTAAATTGCTTCAGTATCTTTGCAAGAAAACCTCAAATAGGGTCACAAAGAGTAGGAAGTGACTAATTAAAAAGACCAAGAGAACAGCACTCAATGGAACTTGATGAAAACTCAATGAAGGGCGAACTACACATGCTTTCTACATTCACTATCATTGTATTTTAGGTTTGAGTTTACTCTCTCCAGGGATCATATACGTTCAAGGGGAGAGTATGCTCCTGATTTGAAAGGACTGTGTTATAGCTAGCATTCTTAAAATTCCTTCTCATTTTGTAATATGTCATTGACATCAACTGGTTGACTGATGGGAATCATACTCAGTGGAAGGCTCAGGAACTAGTATTCGGTACTTCCAATCCATCAGTGTTATCCCCAGAACCACAGGGGAATGGTAGATAGACAGGGATTCAGTCTGCCAGTGTGAGTGAAAATTGGAAGAGTGAGCCCAGAGGAGGTAGTGTGCCAGCTGAGGTTCACATTGCCTGCTGCTGCTGTTGCTCAGTCGTTTACCAGTGCCTCCTGATCTTCATGACCCATTTGGAGATTTCTTAGCAAAAGTTACTAGAGTGGTCTGCCATTTCCTTCTCCAGTTCATTTTACAGATGAGGAAACTGAGGAAAATGGGATTAAGTGACTTGCCCAAAGTCCTACAGATAACAAGTATATGAGGCTGAATTTGAACTCAGGAAGATGAATGCTCCTAACGTCAGGGCTGGCATTCTATCCATTGCACCACATAGCCTTAAAAAACAGTTTTAGCAATGCTAAAGCAATTATCTTCCCTGCTGCTCCTACTCTCCAGACTTCCAGCCAGGTTCTTTCACCTCCTGTGATTGCCTAACTCTAGTCCGGCAACTTAGCTGGTAATTCTGGTCCAAGGTACATTGCACTCATAGGTCCTTTCTTTCGGTGCATGGATTACAACCCAGCAAAAGCCCCTAGCTTGGACTTGGTGATTCTCGACTCTCCTCCCTCTTGGTCCCCTTCACTCATGTTTCTCTCCCCATAACTCATCCATGGAAGGATGTGACAGTGACTTGAAGTGCCTGCCCTACCTCTGATGTAGTGGCCAGGCTGGATCATGATGGATGTGACAAGTACACAAATAACTATCATAAAATAGAACATGAAGAAACTGAAGAAAGTGAAGTGAGGAGGCAGAATGATGCGGCACAAAACGAACTGGGTGGCAAAGCACCCAGATTCAAATGCTAGCCCTGTTACTCACTCAGGCAAATCACGTAACCACTCTGGACCTCAGTTTCCTCCTCTGTAAAATGATCTGACGTGGTCTGATCTTTGAAATCCTTCCTAGATAAATACAATGAATCTTCACCAAAACACAAAAGAGAGACATTAAAAAAAGTACTGTGTGAGTCAAGAGGTTCATGGAAGGAAGAATAATTTCAAGCTGTGGGATTGGGGAAGGCTGTATGGGGAGTTTTTGAGCTGTATCTTGAAAGATGGGCAGGGATGGCAGAGGATGACTTTAAAGGATGGCTATGAGCATGCAGATAGAGAGAAAAGAGAATCTCAAATAGAAGGAATGATAACGGGAAGGTCCTGGATGAGCTCTGGGGATAGGAAGTATTTCATTTTGGAACTCATTATGAGGGGAGCAGTGGCTAGAAAAGTAAGGTGAATAAGGTGAGAGAACATTAGAAAGGTATTTTGACAATAAATTGTGATACACACACACACACACACAATCTCTCTCTCTGTGTCTCATTCTACCTCCCTCCTTCCTTTCCTTTCCCTTCCACTCCCTTTCTCTCTCCTCCTCTCTCTCTCTGTCTCTCCCTCTCTCTCTTTGTCATCTTTCTCTCTCCCCCTATCTCTCTCTCTGTCTCTTTCTCTCTATCTTTCTTCCTTTCTTTGTTTCTCTGTCTCTGTCTCTCCTGACTACTCAATTAGACTTGAAACTCCTTGAGGACAAGATTGAGTTTTCTAATTCTCCATCCTCTTCTCTTCTCCAAGATAATTCAGTATAATGCTAAACTAGGAGTCAGAAGGACCTGAGTTCAACCCTGTCTTAGACACTTACTGGCTGTGTGACTCCGGGCAAGTCACCTAACCTCTCTCTGCCTCAGTTTTCTCCTCTCTCAAATAAGGATAATAATAGCACCTACCTCTTAGGGTTGTTGTGAGGATAAAATGAGTTGATATATGTAAAGTGCTTTGCAAATCTTTAAGAATTATTGTTATTAATTATTAAAATGGCAACGATTGATATTATTAGAGCTCTTGAAAGTTTATCAGCCAATTGACTGTTGTTTTAGCTCTCATCTCTGGATTAGCCTTGGTTAGTCTCCTTGAGAATCAACCAACCAAGATAAAGTTTGAGAAACCAAAGAAGAAAGTAAATTTTCTGAATAGCCCAGAAGAGGCTGTAAAACGGAAATAAAGCTGGATAATAATTTATGATGCACAGTAAAAAGAAAAAAAAATATCTGGGGTAGATGAGCTGCCAATAAAGGACTCACATTTCTCCATGCTTGGTGGGATCTTAATCATGACTAATAGTTCCCAGGCTATCCTAGAAGCCTCCATGGTCTGAGATGGCCCCTCTGCTCACTTACGCAATACTGAAGTGTTACAAGCTTGCATTCAATACCTCTAGCTTCTTGCCCTCTCCCCACTTCAGTGACATCTGTGTACCTCCCTCTTCCTGAGGTACCTAGGCTCATCATGGCCTTTTCTCTCAAAACCTGCTCTCAGGAGGATCCCAAAAACTCTTTTACACTGAGTAACATTTATCTATTAACTGTTTAGTATTCAGACTCTTAACATTATCATAGCATTATTCCCTTCCAGAATTATTCACATTTCACAGTGGTCAGAAAACTGAACTTAGAGTCAGAAGAACTGTGTTTGAATCTCAGCCCCACATGATTAGCTGGCATGACCACAGGCATATCACTGTAGCTCTCTACCTCAGTTTCCTCTTCAATAAAATGAGGAAGATAATAATTATACCTACTCACAGGGTTGTTAAGAAAAATGCTTTGTAACCCTTACATGCTATAGAAACATGAGCTATTATGATGACCATATTTTATATTAATAATATTAGCTAAAGAAATGAAATTCTAAGGGTATAATTTCAGGTTTCACTCAACAAGTGAGGGAGGAATTTGTTTTCATAGTGGCATAGTGAAATCACATCATTGAAGGAGCCTTCTGAGCAAGGCTGGCCCAGCTTTGGCCTTTACCATGGGGCTCCCTTTCCATTCTCTCTTAGGGTTTCATGCCCCTAGAAAAGGAATCCAGTTTACCAAGGTGAGGCCGAGAGACACCAAAGCTGGAACCCAGATTATCTCCAGAGAAAGGACACCTTGCGGAGGATTCCCAGATCCCAGGGATAGAGATGCTGAGATGAGACATTCAATGGGCTAACCAAGTCCTCAATGTCCCAGTGACAGGGAAGGGTCAGAGAATCTTCAATGTAGAGCTGGAAGGGGCCTTGGAAGTCATCTTGTCTAATTCCTTCATTTCACAAAGGAAGAAATTGAGACCCAGAGAGATGAAGAGACTTGTGAGGTATTAAAGTACAAGGCAGAGACTTGTTTGCCTTTTTTTTAAATTCAGTCTGTTTGTTGTCGTTGCTCATCCTTGAAGAGGACTGACGGCTTGCAAGTAAATTGGATTTCAGGCGTGCCAAGTCATCAGCCTCACTCTCTCCTCCCATCTTGGAAATCCAGTGGCAAGACATAAGTCAGGATGACTGGCAGTGGTCCAGGACACAGTTGGTCTTTTGAATACAGTTAAGTTCTTTCCCAGGTCTTGGCTCATCTGAGGCAAAGCCCATTCAGTAATTAAAGGCTAGGTAAGAATTGAGGCAAAAGATGGTCTGGTTTGTCTTCATAAAAGAATCAATCTGGGAGGGAAAGACCTTCTGAGTTTCTGGTCAGAATAGAAACAATTGCTCACTTTGAGTCATCAAAACTTGAACAACGAACAAGGGAGGCTTGGGCTGGGACCTTTTACTGGCCAATCAGGTTGATCCAGAGTTAAAGGCATAATCAAATAGTACCATTTGAATCTCAATGGGCTTTCACAAAGTCTGTTTTTTCAGAGATATTTTTCAAGAAATCATAAATAAAAAACCTCGTAAGACTAAAGAGTTAATTGCCCCAGTTTTGTTTTGTTTTTGAAGAAAATAAATAAATAAGGAAAAAAAAAAACCTAGTTCCCAAACCTCAAGGTAACTTGCAAAATATAAGGGATTAAAATTTATATTCCTTTGGAATATACTACCTCTCTTTTGCTTGTAGAGTAAAATTCAAACTCCCTGGCATTCAAATCCCTTTACAATCTGGTTGTTGTTCAGTCGTACCTGACTCTTCATGACCCCATTTGGGGTTTTCTTGGCAGAGATACTGGAATGATTTGCCATTTCCTTCTCTAACTCATTTTACAGGTGAGAAAACTGAGGTAAACAGGAATAATTGACTTGCCCAGGGCCACACAACTAATAAATGTCTGGGATCACATTTGATCAAGTCCTCAATCCCAGATTCAACACTCTATCCCTTACGAATAGGAATTTTCCTCTCCTATATCTGGCACCAATTACCTTTTCTCAGCCAAGGTCATTCTTAGGGTATAGAATTTTGCCATCTGAAGTCCAATGTTGAGCATATTTCTTCTCTGACACATTTCTCTCCCCTGTACTAGGTAGTTTCTTGAATTTATGAGGACAAACTTCTGTCTATTTAAATTGCTGTGTGATGTATGTATGCTTTGGTTTGCCTGCTTGCTGTATCATATGATAATAAAGCTCTTGATAGTATCACCTTCCTAAGTTCCAATTTTCTAGAAATTCTTGAGCCCAGGTTTTTGCTTTAACTTAAGCTGTGAGGTCAAATAAAGCGCATCTACTATGTGTCAGGCACTGTACCAAGCTCTGAGGATACAAAGAAGGGCAAAAATATCCCCAAACAAAGCCAGTTTCTGCTCTCAAAGAGTTCAGTCTAATTAGACAGAAAACACACAAACAGCTACATTTCAGTTATGTAGATACAAGGGATTGGTAAAGGGTTCTTGCAGGAGGTGGGGTTTTAACTGGGACTTGAAGAAAGTCAGGATGTAGAGATGACAAGAAAGAGAGTTCCAGGCATGAGGGACAGCCAGGGAAAATAACTGGAGTCAGGAGATTGAATGTCAATAGCAAAGAATTATTACATCCCAGAGTTTGTGAACAGGAGCTAGGTATAAGAAGACTGGAAAGGTAGGAGGAGGTTGGGTCATGAAGGTTTTGAATGGCAGAGAATTTTTCCTGTTTTCCTGAAGGAGGCATCCTGACTTAATTCCCAGTGCTCTTTCCATTGTCCCGCCCAGTCTCAGCTGAGTGTCCCTCCTTTTCCTTCCTGTTTTCCAATTTCCCCATTGGTCCCAGGGTGGAGATTCCCAGCTGGCTGACTCTAGTGCCCCAACATCAAGGCCTCCTCCTCCTAACACCAGCATAGTTAGCATCCAACTCCCCCACTCATTAGTGGTCATCAGCATGGAGGGACCTTCAATGGAAGCTCTTCTGTAAAAGACCTCTATGCTAGTGCATGAACTTATTCAACCCAATTCCCTTTTGCTAGATTTGCTCTTTTCAGATTTCTCACCTATACTTGAGGACAATTCTTGCCTTACGCGACAGTATGTTGTGGGAAGGCATTTTGTAAATCTTAAAACATTATACAAATGTGAACTCTGGCCAACATCATCATCACCATTATCATCATCGTTCCCAGTCCCCTCTGAAGTGGGCACCAACGGGGATCTACATCCTCAGTTCAACCCCCTCCTGTCTTTTCCCAGATTCCCAAAGCCATCCATGGGAACAGGTGTGTGCATGAGGCCCCAGGGCTGACTCAACAAGGGGCATGGGAGCCATTGGATTTAATTGTAGCTTCACTGCCAAGTAGCTGGCAACAAGCCCACCCCAGATTCCCACAAGGGCCCTCTGGTTTCCTAGTTCAGCAGAAATGGTCATATGCATTTCTCTAATTGCTGCTCCCTAATCTGTCCCAGGACCCCTGGAATCTTCTTCAAGGCTTGGCTCTTTGTTTAAGCTCACAGATTCTCTTTGATTCAGTGACAGGTTGGATCAGGCCTTGGCAGCCTATGGCATGGAATGCCAAAGATGCCTTTGAGTCCTGTGGTTGCAGCCGTCAGGATTGGGGAGAACTGATGTCTGTGGCACCCTTCTACCTTCCCTTTCTCACCGCTTGGCCTGCTTTCCTTGGCTCTCATAGTGACCTCTAGGGTTCCTCACTTTGACCTCTGGCAAAGTCCTTCTTCTAGATCTGCCCAATCCCCATTACCCTGAGGTGACACTGAGTTTAAATTACAGCTCTCCTATTGACTTGCTATGTGATTGTGAAGAAGTCACTTCTCTGGGCCTCAGTTTTCTTATCTGTAAAAGGAAGCGGTCAGACCTCTTCTAGGGTGTTGTGTTCAGTTTGGGGAACCATGGTTTAAGAAGGACTTTGATAAATTCATTTACCTTGGTAATGTACTTTCCAGGGATGTACACATTGATAATGAGGTTGACATACACATTGCCAGAGCAAGCTTAGTGTTTGGGAGGCTTCGAATATCAAATTGAAGGTCTACAGAGCCGTTGTGCTGATCTCATTGTTGTATGCCTGTGAAACCTGAACAGTCTACCAGCGCCATGCCAGGAAACTGAATCCACTTCCATTTGAACTGTCTTAGGAAGATTCTGAAGATCACGTGGCAGGATAAGGTACCAGACACTGAGGTCCTTGCTCAAACTAAACTGCCAAGCATTCAAACGCTGCTTGAGAGAGCGTAGTGATGATGGGCTGGCCATGTTGTTCAAATGAAAAATGTATGCTTCCCAAAAAGACTGTTTTATAGAGAACTCACAGAGGCCAAGCATTCACATGGTGGTCAGAAAAGGCAATACAAGGACACTCTCAAGGTCTCTCTTAAGAACTTTGAAATTGATTGCATGACATCGGAGATGCTGGCACAGGACTGCTCAGCATAGCATGCCCACATCAGAGAAGGTGCTGTGCTCTATAAGCAAAGCAGAACTGCAACAGCTCAAAGGAAATGTAGGATGCACAGATTTAGAGTATCTACCCCAGATGTTCACATGGACTATTTGTGCCCAACCTGTGGTAGAGCATTTTGAGCTCTCACTGGTCTGGTCAGCCACAGTTGGAACACGTTGAAACTTGACCCTAGCAAAGCAATCATTTTGGTCCTCTTCAAGAATGAAGGACAACAGCTGATAAACTAGAAGACAACAGGGATCATGAAGGATCTTGAGTTCACCTCATATTATAATAATAGCTAGCATTAATATGGTACTTTAAGGTTTACCAAGCACTTTATAAATATTATCTCATTTTATGCTTACAACAATTCTGGGAGGTAGGTGCTATTATTATCCCCATTTTAGAGAAAATAGGAAACTGAATCTCAGATAAGTTAAGTGACTTGCCTAGGGTCACACAACTAGTAAGTATCTGAGACAAAATTTGAATTCAAGTCTTCATGACCCCAGGGTCTGATGCTCTGTCTTCTAGGGAGGCATTTGCTAATTCTTTGGGTTTATTTTTAAAAATTGAATAATGTTTTATTTTTCCCCAATTATATAAAAAGACAAATTTTGACATTCATTTTCTTTTTAAAATTGAGTTCCAAATTTTCTCCTTCCCTCTCTCATCTCCTGCCTCCGGAGACAGTAAGCAATTTGATATAGGTTATAAATGTCATTTGCTAATTCTTTGAAGAAACAGGGCAAGTTTAGCCCAGGGGAGATTGGGGCTGGGGAATTTAGAAGAGACCCTGATGTTGGGAAAGATAGAAAGCAAAAGCAAAAGGGGATGGCAGCTGATGAGATGGAAAGATAGTATCATGGAAGCAATGAACGTGAACTTGGACAGACTTCAGCAGATAGTGAGGATAGAAGACTTTGGCATGCCCTTCGAGTCAGAAGGTCAGACACAACTGAATAATCGTACAAAAATATGAAACAAGAGAGCCAACTCCAAGTATTTGAAGGGCTATCAAGTGCAGATGAGATTAGGATTGTTTTCTTTATAAAAGCATTCTAGTATAATAACTGTGTAATATAATATATCATATAATATATATTATATAATATAATATTATAATGACCTGCCTTAGATCCAGGAGTCATTGGTTCAAATTTCACCTCTGCCACATACTGGTTATGGGAGCCTGGGCAAGTCATTTAAATTCCTGGACAACTTTCTAAGATTATAGAAGGTGCCAGTCTGCGCTGGGGGAGGAGTTTCATCACTTGGGATTTCCATATATATATATATTTCCCTATCCCTATTGGACCCAGAAGATAGAGTGATGGATAGAAGTCGCAAATTTAGGCTTGACATCAGGCAAACTCCCTAACAATGAGAAGAACTGTCCTTTAATTGGAAGAGGTAATGGATTTTCCCCTTCCTCGAGGGTCTTCAAGCAGAGATTGAAGAGACAGCAAAACAGAAGACTTTGTGAATAGATTGAATAAGATGACTTCAGGGCATCCTTCCAATTGCAAATCTACCCTACCAGGAACCTACAACTCCATGATCCCTCTCCCAACCAGTCTCATAGGTCTGAATCTAAGAACTTCAAGATATCCCAGGGTAGTGAAGTGTGGAAAGGCCTTGGACTCTGAGCCAAAGCACATGAGTTTCAGGCCACTCTCAAAAACTTGCTGGCTGTGCAACCCCAAGATGGTCACTTTACCTCTGTGAAACTCAGTTTTCTGCTCTGCAAGATGGTGGTAATAACACCTACACCACCTGCTTCTACAGGTTGTTGGGATTAAAGGACTCTGTACATCCCAAAGCACTATGGAAATGATATGTGTGTGTTTTACTAATTTGTAACAGGGATGCTTGTGCATCTATGAGTACTTTTACTTCTATTAAATCATATGGTTACAGTCTCCCATTCTTCTTGTCTTCCCTTTTTCAGTCCTTCCTCCTCCCCCATTCCCTTGTGCTCTTCTCTTCTGGAGACCACAGGAGTCATCTTCTTTCATTGTTAGCCCTAGATTTGACCCCCGTACATCACACATTCCTTTCTCTATACTCCCCTTTTCCCCTCCTGTCACTTTCATGCAGCCCCCCATGTTGTGATGTAGTCCCACAAAAAACCATTGATTCAACTATAGTCTTGGGACTCCTTTTCCTCTCTCTGTTGTCCCCTGGATGGGTTGGGTGCTTTTGCCCAAAGCTCCAAAAATTCTAGTCTTTTAGCATCATTCATGAGTTAACTGGGTGACTTTTTGGCCAGGAATTGTTTAAAAGATGAAGAGTCCAGGAGAAGTCAATAACATTAGATAGTCTCATTCTGCTGGATAGCCTATTCTGGGTGTTGGCCTACAACTTGTTCCTAAAACCTGACGAATAGATTCATAGGATGTCAAAAGCTGGAGAAGGACCTTCGGGATCTCATCCAACACAACACAAATGTGAATCAATAATAATAACTTTAAGTGCTTAACTTAGTTCTTTAAGGTTTACAAAGCACTTGCATTACTTCAACCCTGAGAGTTAGGTCATGCCTATTTTTGCATATCCCCACATACAAGGAAACTGAGGCTTACAGAGCTGATGTTAGGTCACATAGCTAGTGACTGTTATAGTCAGCCTATAAAGGCCCATCTCTTCAAAAACCCAATATACTTTCCGCTCCACTATGAATTTTTATGGTTATTATCATTGTTATAAATTATAATATCTTGATGAACTTTAGAGATAAGGTTAGTGGATATAACTAATCATTGTATATATAAGAAAAATTTTTTATTTCTCCAAGACTTTGCTGACACATGGTATGTGGATCAGCAAAGGTCTTGGGGTGACCTTTTGGTTGGTTAGCTGGGATTACAAATCTATCAATGAATTAAGCCTACAATCAATCAATAAGTGTTCATTAAACAGATACTAACCCACAAGAAAACATAGGAGGAAGTGGAATATGTGCCAAAGAGCAATGGAGCTTAGGATTCAGCCCAGGGTGACCTACCCTGTACATCTGAGCTTAGCCATGAGTGAAAAAAGGTAAAAGTTCAATAATAAAGTGGTAGTTAAACATTGTTAGAAAGAAAATCAGAACTGAAGAGATTATTTGCTTCTTGAATACCCCAAACGATAGAAATGTAGGAGGAGTAAATAAAAGAAGTGAGGAAGGGTAACGACAAAGACGCCAATAAGAAACTTCTTTCTAAACGTACATAAAGAGATTTACAGAGGTGGAGATGGAAGTCCAATAGAGGTGACGGTGAAGAGATAGATATGGGACATGATGGACAGAACCCAGTGACATCCATCCTATAGGTGAATCAATGACTTTTTACAGGATTATTACAACATGGGTGGGTACATAAAAGAGGGGAAGGGAATAGGTGAATAGAGGAATGTGTGATGGTCTGGAGTCAAATCTAGGACTAGTAATGAGGGAGAGATGATCCCTGTGGTCTCTGAGGAAGAAAGGGGAAGGTCTGAAACAGGGAAGGAGAAAAGGAAACCTGGCTTTGGTGGCAGAAGGGGAATCTACTGATGAATGCTTCTCTGTGTGAAGAGAGAGAATCTGTGAAGGGAAAAGGGAACCTTACTTTAAAAGTATCCTTGTCCTATCTCGGGAGGGAAGGATTGGAATTCCTGAGGGCAACTGGCACCTAGAGTAGTGTGAAAGCATGGAACCAGGTAGATTTGAGGCAAATGGGAAAAAAATATTGCATACTACAAAATGCCTTAGCATTTAAATTCATAAAGGAAAGATCTGAACTACAAGAAGACATAGACAGTAACCCAAAAGTGACAGGGGACTTAAATATCCCCCTCTCAGTTTAGATAAGTTGAACAGAAAAATAAAAGGGAAAATATGAAACTGAATAAATTCTCAGAGAAACTAGAGTTCAAACTCATGGCATCTTCTAATTGGGACAGCAAAAGAACACACATATTTCTTAGCAACACATGGAACTTTTACAAAAATTGATGATATGCTAGGGCACGTACTGCAAAAAAATGAAAAAGGGAGAAATAATTCATACATTCTTTATAGATCATATTGCAATAAAAATGGTAATTGGTTCAGGGACCACAAACAAAAGATATAGACTCAAATTCAGACTTAACAATGAAATCCTAAATAATGAGCAGGTCAAAGAACAAATCATAGAGACAATTAAGAACTATGTAAAATGAAAATAAGGAAATAACATGCCATTTTGAGGATACAGCTAAAGCAAAATTATATCGTTGGAGCAGGGAGGTGCTGTGGTAGATAGGACACTGAGATTAGAATCAGGGAAACTTACCTTAATGAGTTCAAATCTGGCCTCGGACGCTTAACTGTTTGCTTCAGTTTCCTCATTTGTAAAATGAGCTGAAGAAGGAAATGGCAGACTACTCCAGAACTTTTGCCAAGCGAACCCCAAGTGGGGTTATGAAGAAACAAATGAACCACAACAATGAATGAACATGCATTTTGAAAAATTTTAAAGTTAAGAGTCTGGATAATATGGCAGATTTTTAGAATCACACCCACCTCGGATGGTGGGTGTTTTAGTAAACTTATTTTGGTTTTCTTTGTTTTTGCTTTCTTTGGCTGAAAGAACGTTTGGGTAGAATTCATTCGGGCAGGACTCATGTCGCTATTTTCATGTCTCAGCACCCCTAAACCTCAACAATGCAGTGGAAAGGCTCTTGGATCTGGACTCAGAGAAACTAGGTACAAAGTTTGACTCCACCAATTACTGACTTTGTGCATTGCTATCTTTATCTTCCTGGCCCACATTTCTTCTTCTATAAAATGAAGGGTTGGCTTTAAGATCTTTCCAATTCTAAATAACTGGAAATCAGTTTATGATCACAATCAAGAAGGGCAGGAGGTAGGGTGGAGCAGAGGAACTAAACTCTCTGGACCTTTTAACCAAGAGTTTTTACTGCTAAGCATATATCCCTAAGAGGTCAAGGACAAAAAGTTCTCATATATATCAAAAAGTTCATAGCAGCACCTTTTTTTGTGTTTTAGTTTTCTTTTTTATAGCAGAAAACTGGAAGCAAATTAGGTGCCCATCAATTGGAGAATGGCTAAACACACTGAGACAGGTGAATATAGTGGAAAATTACAGCCCTTTAAGAAATAACAAATATGAAAAATTCTCAGAAGCTTGGGAAGACTTATGTGAACTGATGCAAAGAAAACAAATTCATGAAAATAATATACACAGTGACCACAATAATGCATGTGGAAAGAACCTAACAAAACTGAACCAGATTTGGCCCTGGAAAAGAGCTGATAAAAAAGCACCTCTCTCTTTTCAGAGGTGGATGACTAGGGATGTGGAATACATCATTCCCAAGCCAGTTGATGTATTAGCTGGTTTTGCTTAGCTGTTTTTTTTTCTTTCTTTTGTTATCCTTTGTTTTAAGGGATGGGTTGCTTGGGTAGGTGATGGGGGAGGGATATGGTTTTCTTTAAGTCTCAACTAAAATCATTCTTTCTTTTGGAAACTTCCCCTAATCCTTCTTAATTCCAGAGCTTTCACTCCTTTAATTATTTCCTATTTATCCTGGATAGAGCTGGCTTTGTATATATTTGTTTGCTCATTCTCTCCTTTATTATATGATAAGCTCCTTGATTATTGTCTTAAAAGGATCTAATAAAGGTAAACTGAGGCATGGAGTTATGACGGATATTATTAGCAAAGTAAGTCAAGGGCTACCTCATTTCAACTAATGACCCACAGGAGCAGGCTTAGTTAACTTTTTATAGGCATAGACCAAAGAACAGAACTGAGTAGGTAGGGTACATAATGGGGTTGGTTACAGGACTGGAAATATGAGGGTGTGGACATGACTGGTCATATCAAGAAAAGCAGGTTAGCAACCAAATGGGGCTAGTAACCACCCCTCTCTGTCCTGGAGAAATGCTTGATTGACTTATTTTATAGAACCCATCTGCATTCTGAGGCTATTGATAGTAGACCAAGGATAGCAGATTCCCTGGCTCCTAGGAGAGACCCTCTTTAATTGTACAAGGACAAGCAAGCATGGAGAATATATCTTGTGGAAATATACCAGGTCAGCTCATAGGCCTTCAAAGATAAACAGATGTCCTGGAATTTTCCTAGGAGCTAAAGGCAACAGTTTTTCTCTTTTAATTATAATTTTAAACTAACTCAGAGGGGAAGATTGAACTTTTAAACTTAGCTCATAGACAAAGGGACAAAGAAATATGGCTTAAGCAGTCATACAAAAAAGGCAGTAATACAGAATAGGAACAATTACAAAATGACACAAAATCAAATTAATTTCCTCAGGGCAAGTATTATCTTTTGCCCCTTTGTATCCCCAGTGGTTAGCACAGTGCATGGCACATAGTAGGCACTTAATAAAGGTTTATTTAATTGAATTGAATTAGATGTTTTAGTGAATAAAAGGAATGCAGACACAAAAAATGTCAATAAAAATAAGATTTGAAAAATAAACTTGGGTTTGGGAGTGGTGCTATATAGGCTGCCAACTCCTTTGAGGGGGGTACTGATGTGATTTTGTTATGTTTTATTATATTCTTTTTAAATTCTTTAGTTTTATTTTCCAGATGAACAAAAAATAAATGAATAAATAAATGAGTGAATGAGTGTGTGTGTGTGTGTGTGTGTGTGTGTGTATAGAGAGAGAGAGAGAGAAAGGGAGAGAGAGAGAGAGAGTCCTATTCAACATCCTGAATCCATCACCAAAACTGTCAGGAGGCAGGCAGCATTTCTCATAATCTCTCCTCTGGAATACAGTTTGGTCATTAAGTTGATTGGATAGTTTTTACAATGTTACTGCTACTTCATAAATGTGGATGATACTTTGAGACAAGCAAGATGGCCCCACTTGAAGAACTAGGTAAAGAGGAAGCAACAGCATACAGGAGAACTGGGCTAGAATCCAAACTTTGGCATTTGCTAAATGCATGACCTTGGACAAGTCACAACGTATCTGTGGCCCATGATCCTCATCAGTAAAATGAGAGGATGAAATCGAGTAACCTCTACAGTCCCTTCTAATTCTACATCTATAAACCTATGATATCTCTTGCTGTTTTCAGCCATATTCTGTTATCCTGCATTAAGGATCATTTATAATTAGCACATAAATTATGTACAAATGGGTACAAAGGTGTTTTAAAAGCATTCTCCTCTGCAGTCATACTTACCCTTGGTTTGCTTAGCAAATCTTTTTTTTTCTTTTTTAGATAGGTTGAAGGTAAACTTTAGCCTGAGCCACAGGAGAATCATCATGAATTCTGAATTAATGGGATCTGAATTAATGAGTTTTTTCCCCCAGATGCGAAATATAGGCCCTGTTCTCCAACAGCTTTCTAGGTGAGGCTGACTGGCTCCTTTCCCTCCCCTAAGCTAGGGGATCAGTCCCTCTGCTAAGCTCTCCCTCTGTTTGTCTTCAACCTGACATATCTATTGATGTATTGATCTCTTCCAGCTGAGGTACATTCCTGCTGAAAACTTCTCAGCTCTGTTGGGATGGCTGGAGCAAAGCTAATTGAAATTACTAAGGTGCTAAGACATGGTAGAGGTCAAGGCAGTGTTCACGGTCTCTCCACGTAGGAAAACCAGAGGTGTGTTAGGAGCTTGGCTCCAAATCACAGGGTCAGGAGTTCAGATGTGAGGAGCAGAGGGGTCGATTGTGCCAGGGCTGGAGCAAGCAGAGGAGATGGCGAAGGGCTGGCTCTGCCAGTCCTCCCCTCCACCCTTTGCTGGCATGGAGCACTTGTAGCTATGGTCTCAAGCACATGATGGATTGAGGATCAGCCTTGGAGTCAGAAAAACCTGGATATAAGTACTATCTCTGACATTTACTGGCTAGATGATATTAGGCAAGGCAGAAATTGCCAAGACAGCTCCAGTGTGCGTTGTTAAAGGGTCTCACTGAGAATTCCCTACACTGATGAAATCACAGGTTGGGTTAAACCCTAGGATCTCTCCCCCTCCCCTCCCCCCCAAATAAAAGCTCAAAACAAGCAAACAATAAAAACCTGCTGGACATATGTAACATTTGTCCCTGAATATGAGGTGTTAGATGAAGATGAAACTGAAAGGGGAAAATACTCCCTTCTCTGGCCCCTACCTTTGGAACATCAGTGTTGACAGCCAGGATAAGCCATGCCATTTCCTCTTCCACCAAGCCCCCGACTTACTGCTCCTAACTACCTCTGCAGAGAACTTTCTCTAGGCATACACTGGGGAGGGGAGGGGAGGATGAATGAGTAATGACACAATCCAGCCTCATCTCAGTTAACAGAATGACACATTTAATTATGCGGGGCAGAAGGAAAATAGTGTGCAGCTTAGTTCTGCCTGTTGGGAAGTCTATCCACCATCAATACATCAAAACTACAAGTTCTCCCTTAGTTTAATTTTTCCTCCCCACTCCTACCCCAGCTAAGAGAAAATCTGGCACTTTGGGATCAAGGCTTAAATATTAGCCCTTTCTAAATCTCTGTATTTGTTCAGTCGTGTCTGACTCTTTGTGACTCTGTGAACCATGGCACTCCAATACCGTACATGGGGTTTTCTTCGCAAAGATATTGGAATGATTTGCCAATGGATTAAGGCAGAAGAAAGTGACTTGCCCAGGGTCACACAGTTAGGACGTGTCTGAGGCCAGATTTAAGCTCAGGTCTTGACTCCAGGTCTAGCAAATAAGATACAATCTCTTGTATACCAAAACCAAATACCATTCCTCTCTGCTGCAGCCCTGGTTTGGAATTGAGAATCCAAGAATTAAGAATGTACATAAATCAAAAGCAGTTAAAATAGGTCAGATTTTATTTACAATGAGCTAATTTGTAAAAGTACTACTTAAAACAGAAAATAAATAACTTTAACAAACAGAAAAGCCTCAATTATACTCAATTATTCATGGATTCTCTCCAACAGAAAGATGGGGGTGGTGTGGGGGAGAAATGGGGAAAACAGCCTGACTGCCTGGATTCTCAGCTAGGGAAAATAATCACCCACAAAGGGACCCCAACTTCTAGTCACAGCTGTTTGATGTCTTGGTAAACAAAGTGGCCACCTTGGCTTGGGCACTGCTTTCTCCTATTGTTCCTCCCTCTCTCTGCAGCTCCTTCCTCTGTTGTGCTACTATCAACAGTCACCTCAAAATCCCCATTGTGACACCCAACTCCATTCCCAAGAGAGTGCCCAGTCTCTTCCAGGATGGGAAAGGAAAACAATTCTGTCTTCACACTACGTCTCCCAGGAAGTCACACAACATAGCATCGTCTCAAAAGTCTCAGATTTATCAAAATAAATCCTCATGCTGGTAATATATACCTCAGATAGTCTTCTCAAATTAAAAGAATACTGGGTCTGAAGTCAAAGGTCCTGGGTTCAAATCCCACTTGTGTCACTTATTGTTTTTCTGAAATGACTTAGCTTTTCCCCTATTAAGACATAGTCGGTTATAATTTCTCTGAACCTCTAGTTTCCTCATCTATAAAACGAAGGCGTTGGATTCATTGGTCTCTGAGGTCCCCTTCATTGCTAGATCTATGGTCCTATGATGCGGTCAACATGTCCAAAATAGAACTCATTAATCTCCCATCCTAACCTCCTTCTTTCTGTAGAAGGCACCAACATTCTTCCAGTAACCAAAGTTTGTATCCTAGGCAATATAGTTAACCCTTTATTCTCCCAAACCCCACCTACCTAATCAGATGCCTGGCACCTAGTTAACCTGATTGTTCTCTGCCCACCACCCACCCCCATCTTCATCACCCTCTCAGGTCTCTTTCTACTCCAATGCAACCTTCACATGACTTCAAAATGACATTCTTTTAAATATATATATGATCATGTCATTCCCCTATTGAATAAATTCCAGTGACTTTCTATTACCTCTAGGAATAATATATATATATATACATCATACATATTCTTCTTTGTGATCTTTAAAATTCTCCACAGTCTATTGACTGGCCTATTGGTTGGCCTTGGGGGACAGAATTGACTCTATATCTGACCATTGATTGACCTGCCTATGTAACAAGAAGTTTCTATGTACCCAATATTGGTTAAGTCAACTTCACTTAGGTAAGAAATACAAATCTCTCCTGATTAAAATCAAACAGCAAACTTAGCACAAGTCTTTATGCAAGGTTAGTAAACTTTCTTAATCACAAAGCCCTTGTGGTTGATAAGGGGGGAGTCACCAGACCACCCACTGATAGACCTCCTATGTGTCCCTCAAACTCAGCCCTCCCCAGATCTACCCATCAACAGTAATCAGATGTAAGGGCAGAGACTTGACTCATGACCTCTTTTTCTCACACAGTCCTCCATAGCCTATCTCTTTGTCTTTGTATTGGCCAACTCTCATACCTAGGATGTGCTCCATTCTTCAACTTTGTGTCATAGAATCCCTCTCTCCTCTGAAGATGTAGCCCATCACCTTCTAAATGAAGCCTTTCCTGATCCCCCCAACTGTTAATGCCCTCCTGAATAGGCAACCACACTGGTATACCCAGGATGGCTGCTAGCGCAGGTTCTTGGATCTGCTTTACTAACAAAGATAACTGTTTAAGGGGTCAACCATCTTTTTTAATTACATTCAACAAACAGAGAAAATGTAAGCAAAGAAATAAAGACCGACAGACAACCTGAATCAAGGCAATAATGCTATACACTTTACATACATCCCTGGGTCAAGAGAAGCTTTACATCTGAGCAGTGCGGGGATGATGGGTGTCTGAACAAATGGCCTCTCAGAGTCTTGACCAGGTAATCACAACATCCTTCTCATAATCTAACCCCCTAAACAAAACAAAACACCAAGTTCCCAGTATATATAACAAAGACTAGGCTCCTGATTGACTTGGAGTCAGTAGACACGAAACCTACAGGACTCAGCACAGCTGTGAACCACCAGGGTACAAAGGAGATTGAGCTTTTAGATGCTCACAATTGAACCTGAGCCTGGGAAACTGAACTTCAAAAAAACCCAACAAAATCCCACTTTGTTTACTGTTACACCTCCTTCTTTAATTACCTTGTATTCATATTCTCTAAATATTTATTTTGTGGCAACTAGGTGGTACAGCAGCTACAATACCAGTCAGGAAGATTCATTTTCAGGCATTTACTAGCGATGTGACCCTGGCAAAGTCACTTAAGCCTATTTGCCTCAGTTTCATCATCTGTAAAATGAGCTAGAGAAGGAAATGGCAAACCACTCCAGTACCTTTGAAAAGAAAACCTCAAATGGGATCATAGTCAGGAATGACCTAACTACAACAATAAAAATATATTTATCTTATATATTCCTCATATGCATTATGTATACACACATACATACATACATACTTGTGGATACACACATATGCAAATGAGATTTACCTGATAGAATATATTTTTTTAATATATTCATATTTATTTACCTGATAGAATATATTTATCCCCTTAAGGGGAGAGACTGTTAAATTGTTGCCATTGTATCCTCAGTATATGTTTCCTGGCTCATAGTAGACATTTCATTACTGGATTGATTGATCATAGCTCCAGAGCCTAAAGGGAACTTGGAGGCCATTCCAATACAATCCCTACATTTTTTATATGAAGAAACTGAGGCCCAGATGACTTGCCCAAGGTTACACAGCTAATAGACACCCGTGATAGGATTGAAAATAATCTGCCTCCAGAGCCAGCTCATCTCTAAAGTCCTTGCCAGCTTCAGATCCTGTTTCCAAGTTAAGTAATACAAGTTCAAGACATGACACGACTGACTTTTCCCTCGTGGGTTGTGGAATCAGGCTTGTGACCCTTAGTCACACCTCCTATATATAGCTAGAAATAAGTTCCAATTTTGAAGATGCCCAGGTTCATACAACTAATTAGTTTTCTCCATTTCTTCCTCTGAAACATGAGGGGGTTGAACTAAGACCCTTTTTACTCTGTGAGCCTGAGAACACCTCCCCAGGACCTTCTCTCTTACTGGTGTAAATTTCCCCTTGTAACTACTCCAGTTCAATCTTTTCTCTCACTCCCTCTCTCAATGGAGGTCTCATCCCTGGCTCCCTGAGAAGTCTATCCCATCTCTTGCTATCCTGGTCTTCTGTATTCCCCTTCACCATAAAATGCCAGGCTCCCTCCCTTTGCTGCCGCTAGCCATTCCTGTAGCTACAGAAGCATCCATCCTCCACTCCTTCCCCACTCCTCTTCATTCTCTTTTATTGCCCATTCTGCTCCTTAGGAATAAGTCACTGGCAGCATCCCTTAGACCTGTTGTGCTAGGAACAACTAAATCTACTTGACTTCTGGGCTGGGGATTTATCAATTGAATTCAATTCAACTGGAAGAGATACAGAGATTAGATAAGACAGGGTCAGTCCCCTCATGGATCTTATAGTCTACTAAGGGTATCCATCCTATAGAAGGTAGCAATTAGAAGTTTACAGAAGGGAGATGATGAAAGATGCTTCCCACTCCTTGGCAGAGAGGTGATGGACTAGAGGCACAGAATGAGACATCCATTTTCAGACACAGTCAATGTGTGGATTTGTTTTGTTTAAATGTTACATGGGGGAAGGCAGGGAAAGCTGGCTTCTGTTTGATGGGAGAAGTTAGAGGGTAGTGATCTGTAGTTTTTCAGTTGTGTTCAACTTCTTGTGACCCATTTGGGGTTTTCTTGGCAGAGATACTGGAGTGGTTTTCCATTTCCTTCTTCAACTCATCTTACAGATGGGGAAACTGAGGCAAACAGAGTGAAATGACTTGCCCAGGATCATGCAGCTAGTAAATGTCTGAGGCTGGATTTTGACTCAGGGCTTCCTGATTTCAAACCAAGTGCTCTATCCATTGTGCCACCCAGCTGCCCCGAGGGTAGGAATAGTGATTTTAAAAAAAGAAAGAAAAAAAAGAGAATCAGTGAAACACTGAAAAATTATACAGGAGAAGATAGAAGGATGTGTAGAAGGGAACATAGACAAGCAAGGCAATTTTGTGACTATTGTTTTAAATTTAATCTATGCTTGAAAAAACTGTATTTATATAGAAGTTTTCAATTTCATCCTCTTTTCTGTTCCTTCTCTACTGAAATGTTTATAAGGTCATAACAAAGAAAAAAACACTTTTAAATTACAGATTCTTAGAGGTGATGGTGCCCTATCTTAAGAGGTGCCATTTAGTTAAGATGTCCGATTTCTTAAAGGATTCATATGTTGAGCAAGAGGTTAGACAAGATGAACCTTTAAGGCCCTCTTCTAGTTTTAATAGTCTCTGGTTCCTTCCCTAGTTAAGAAATTTATCAGTCCATTATCATCCCTTAGTACTAGATGTAGAACAGGGTGAACACCACCCCATTCCTTTCAGTCCATTTTGTTCTCAGCTCAAGTATTTTGCTCCCTGGCTACCCAAGAAATCCAGATAATCCCTAATTTCATTTTTAGTCCCAACCCTATTTCTAATCAAGGTTAACCTGTATTTTCCTTACATACTGTAAGAAAGTAGCTTTTACTTTGATCCTCATTTCTTATTCTGTGCTTAGGTTAAGCTGGACACCTGGCTCAGGGTTCTGATGAGGGCTGGAAGAGGGGTGTGAGACCCCCACAAAAACTGGGGTACCAGGGGCAGGCCTCCTGGAGAAGAATGCTTGGACTCAAACATTGTTGAGGTCAAGGTAAAGATTTATTACGCTTTTCAGCAGGCAAGAGTTCTTAGGGAACCTGCAACCTTAGAGGGGTACAGGTGAAGTTTATATAGGATATTCTATAGTATCACTTGTGCCAAATATGCTAACTAGTGTTTTGGGGTGGAATTAGTGAGTGGTTAAGGAGCAGTCAGTTCTTAAAGGAACATGCACTTTTGATATCTACTGCACAGAAATTTTACCCAAAATTCATCGGGAAATAGTCCAAGGTGGGGCTACATGGAGGTGTGGTTTTAGGCCTGAAAGGTCACTAAGTCAACCAACAGTCAGGGCTGGGTCTAAAATACCAGGTTGCTCTCATCAATGTCTTCTTAGACAAGATAAATGTAAGGGAATATACATATGTCTAAGTCCAGGATATATTTGATTGGTCAGTGAGTAGTAAATGTCATTATGATCTAGTGCACAGCCAGTTCAGCCAGTACACAACTGATTCAGACTAATAAATTCTATAGGTGCAGCTGGCTACTGTAGCAGGAAGGGAGGTAACAGTTGTTGCTGGGACAGGCTGTGTCCTTGGACTGGGGAGAAACTAACTTGGATAGTGTTTTGAGGCTGGGGAGAAATGTAATTTTTGTGTGTTGTGGCCTCTGGTTCTTACAGCTAGAAGCTAAAATGCTGCAGCTTACCTGGTGCTGAGCTGGCTGGTGTGAGAAAGCAGATGCCAAGTGAAGTCTTTCTGGGTTTCCCCAGAGTTGCCCTGGAGTTAACTGTATCAGGTGTGGAGAATGGGTGGTCTGGCTACAGCAGTTCTCCTCTGCTGAGCTAGAGCATAGGCAAGCTCAGCAGTTTGTGATTATGTCTGCACTAATGTCTTCCCTATTCCCCTAGGGTGCTGAGGCAAGCCTGGGGTCCTGATGTTGGCACTTGTGGGTTCCACACCCCTGGGGCTCAGGATCTCCTCCCAGTTTGCTGAGGTGGGGCTGTCTGGGACAGCTCCAGTCCTGCACTGGTCCCCTTCAGCCACAGCAAGAGGGACCCTCCTAAGTGATTTTCCTAGCCTCACAGGCTAAGAAACTGTTTTCCCCTTCAGCTGATCCCATTGATCCAGGATTTTTCTGGGGAAATATTTTATGGTTCTTTCCAG
The DNA here is from genome assembly GCA_023548195.1 of Bettongia penicillata ogilbyi. Lineage (NCBI taxonomy): Eukaryota > Metazoa > Chordata > Mammalia > Diprotodontia > Potoroidae > Bettongia > Bettongia penicillata. Next base: position 10,163,837 of record JAJHZJ010000131.1, read on the forward strand.
GTCAACAAGGGGAGGAGGAGAGAGCATTTACCAATCACTCTGCCATCTTGGCTCCTGGAATTTCAAGTAGGTGACTTACAGACATTTAATCTGTGGGCTGATAGTCTCAGGAGCAGCTGTTGCAGATACCTGGGGCTCCACTAGTCTCACTTGCTCAGTTCCACTGAACTGTCCTGGGCTTACATGCCCAAGATTCCACAGTGTGGCCATTGCCTCAAACCACCCAGGACTTCCTGCTTGGTTCTGTGGCAGTGGGAGGCACTGGTACAGCTTATGTGCTGTGTACTCCTCCAGTCTCATGCAACAGATCCTTCCTGTTGACCTTCCAATCTGTCCTGATCTGTGAATCTGCCACAGTCTGTCTCCTATTGGATTCTGCCCCTCCAAAATCTGGTCAGATTCTCTTTTTAGAGGTATCTGAAGGAATTTGTCTAAGAGCTTAGGTAAATAGTTGCTCTCACTCTGCCATCATGGCTCCACCCCACCTGAGAAATGTGATTTTTAAAGAAAAATGTGATTTTAGAACTGGGGCCCAAGCACATGCACCCAAGCACCCCATCAGTTCCATCAGAGAAAGGCACCATGGTATAGTAGAAGGACCTTGCACTGAGAAGTACCACCACACAGGTCAAAGTCAGTATCTGCACTATCACAACCTATGTGACTTTTAGCAAGGTATTTCCTCTCTGAGGCTCAGATTCCTTACCTGCAAAATAAGAAAATTGAGCTAGATGGCTCCTAAAAGTCCTTCCAACTCTAAATCTTTGACCTTGTGTTCCTACTATAATGGTAGGAATTATTTGGGATACTTCCTGATCAATTGACCTTGCTCGCTCATACTCAGCTGATAGTACTGGGCAGATGAAAGAGGTCAGGAGCTCTTAATGTGTTAGACTAACTGCAAAAATGTGTCCTTTATAAAATGCGAGACTTCCTGAATGAATTGGAAAGGAGACTTGGCATTGTCTAGAGAAAGACTGTCTACCACCTTGGAGACCCTTAAAAGAAGCAAACTTTACCAGACCTGCCTCTTAACTGAGGAAGAACCCAGCTCCTTGAGAGACACTTAGGAGGTGAGAAGGGAAGTGGTGAAAATGGAAATCCACAGGAAGCAAATTGAAACCAGAAGAGTGGATATGCAAGTGGAGGTAGCCAACATGAGGATCCATTGCCAAAGTAAGCACTACCTCGCTCCAAGCAATTTCTTGATTTCTTTACTCCCTTTGAGCTCCCTCTTAGGGACCTACAGCTTTTTTCTTTTGGACACTGGGAAGTCTGTGGTTTTTTTAAAGTTTATTCACTTTGTCTTCAGAACCAGAAATTATTACTCACAGGTATTTGCTAATGCGGATGTACCCATCAGGAACTCAGCTGGAAGGATGACATTGAGGGAAGCATGGGGGTAGATGAAAGAATGCTATCTCTGACTGGGGCTCAGAGATAAAAAAAAAAAAAAAAAGAATTATAGATTCACTTGTTGAGACTTCTCAGAACAGAGAAATAATGTTCCTTCCAAGAAACCCCATAGACAATGAATCTATAGAATGGTGAGGGTAAATAGGAATACATGAATGACCCTACTTACCATACATTGTGTTGTTTAGTCCTGTTCAACTCTTCATAACCCCAAGGACAACAGCATGCCAGGCCCTTCCATTTTCCACTACCTCTTGAAGTCTGTCCAAGTTCACGTTTGTTGTTTTCATGATCCTATCTCATCCTCTACCATCTACTTTTCCTTTTGCCTTCAGTTTTTTCCAACATCAGATTCTTTCCAATGAGTCCCATCTTCTTATCATGTGGCCAAAGTGTTTAAGCTTCAGCTTCAATATTTGACCTTTCAATAAATAGCCTAAATTAAGTCCTTTAATTTAAGTATTGACTAATAATCTCCTTGCTGTCTCAAAAGTCTTCTCCAGCACCAAATTCAAAACCATCAATTCTGTGGCACTCAGCTATCCTTATATCAACTCTCACATCTATACATTGCTACTGAAAAAAACCATAGCTTTGACTATATGGACCTTTGTCAGCAAGGTGATGTCTTGCTTTTTAGTACACTTTCCAGATTTGCCATAGCTTTCCTTCCAAGAAACAAGTGTTTTTTAATTTCATGGCTCTGGTCACTATCTACAGTGATCATTGACCGCAAATTTACCATAAATACTATGCCACTACTGCTACACATATATGGTAGATACATTTGTTTCCTAGCTGTACCTACTTATTTGCCTATACTTGGCTATTGAAGTATGTTCCATTATTATGTAAGCCTACTGATTTCATTATTTATTTTACTATCATGCATATCTATGTTCAATGGCTATGTATATATTGCTGGGATATGCATCAGTAATATGTATTGAATATAATTTAGACCTCCAGTACCTAATGCAGCTTGTTGGTGATGATTTACCCTATGCAATGTCTATTTTGCATATTGCTGATGACTGTGACAGATTTTGCACAGGAATGTAAATTCTTCTAGCCCTGGGAAACAAGATGGGAGCTATGTGGCAGAAACTCTGAGAAGAAGTGAGACTATTTAAGAACAAACCATGCACACAACAAATCATGCACACTTTGGAAGAACTTGGTACTTTGAGAGGACACATCAATGTCTTGGTCCTTGGGACAGCAGTAGAAGGAGAAGGAAGATTGACGCCTGAGCCACAAAGAGCTTAATGTAGACTTTAAAGAGAGAGACAACTTCCATTCTTATCATTTCTCTTTCTGCTAATTAGGAGTATGATGGGCTCTGAGGCTCTCTATTGAACTTTTGGTTGGAGAAAATAAGGGGGAAGGGGAGAAGTCCCCTCCATCTCACCATGAGAAATCCCAGGAAACATTCTAGCACAGGTTAAGGAATAAGGAGGAAAAGAGTAGAAGTTTTATCTCCTTTTTAAGTTTACCAAGTAGGTGGCTCTTCTCAGCTCAGTAGTACAAGGTAGTGCAATGGATAGAGTGTTAGGCCTGAAATCAGGACGACTTGAGTTCACATCTGACCTCAGACACTTAATAGCTTTGTGAACTTGGTCAAATCACTTAACCTCTGTTTGCCTCAGTTTCTTCATCTGTACAATAGGAAAGAATAACACTTATCTCTCAGGGGTTCTGTGAGAATCAAATAAGATATTTGTAAAGTGAGTGGCACAAAGTAGGTGATATACAAATGCTAGCTATTATTATTAATGTGGGCTTTTGCCCCCTGACATCATTATGGTGACCAAGGGATTGTTGTATCATTGTGAAGTTTTTTAGAAATGATTATAAGAATCCCCAGAAGTGGCTAGGGGAGCTCAGTTCAGATTCATATATGCTTTATTGGGGTATTCCCTAGCCAAAATAGATTGGGGTGGGGTGAGAGCTGTTTTACCCCCATTCTACCATGGTCTTCTCTAAGACACCTTCCAAGTCCCTGAGTAGCAATTCTGTTCCATTCAACAGTTCCCAGAGAACTCTCCAATTAATTTACTTTCCTCTCTTACTGTAATTGTCCTCTTCCTTCCAACTAGTTGCTGAGATTCTCTCAGCTCCTTGTTTGGCTGATATATCTACAACCATTCCATTTAATCAGTCTGGTCCTAGCCCATAACTCCACTCGGTGTCATATCTAAGTAGCTATTTAGCTGAAGCACACAAAAGGCCATTCCGCAGAGGCTTGCCATTGGGTACCCAGAAGGGAAAGCTTTCCTTTCTACCTTAAATCTCTTCTCCCTTTCCAATTTTACTTTTGGCTGCTTTCCCCTTCTCTTGCAGCTCCAGACACCTGTTACTATGTATATACATACATATACCTATCACCTGCCTGGCAGAGTGCATCTTATTCTCTTAAGACTGAAGGAAAACTCTTCCATTAAAAAGGGAAGGAGACATTTCCTTTCAAATTCAAAGAACTTTCTTGAGTGCCTACTATGTGCAAGGTACCATGCTCAGTACTGTGGAGAAAACTGTGCAAAGATGAACAAAACAGTCTCTAATCTCATAGGCCTTACACTCAGAGCCGATAATCCCAGTATACAAAAAAAAATGAGACAAAATACTCTTAAGTGCATGAAATAGTTTTTTAAACTAAACTGCTTTTCCTCACTCCTCATTCTGTCTCATTTCTGTGTGACACTCAACACTGTTTCAGTTTGTTTTATAATAGCTTGAATGTAGAAAAACCTTTAAGATTTTCAAAACACTTTAGAATATATTGTTTGACTGGAGCTTTCTAATAGCTTTATGAGATAGCTGCTATTATTATTTCCACTTCATGTTGAGGAAACTGAGGCCCAGGGAATGTAAATAACTTTCTTAGGGTCATAGATCTGGCAACATTCAGTATTGTTGGGATTCCTTCTCCTCCTTTGACTTCTGAGACATACCCTTTGGCTTTTCTCCTACTGCTCTAACCCCTTCTCACTGTATGGCTCACTGATTCTCTCACTGATCACTAACATCAGTGTTCTCCAAAATTCAATCCCCAGATGCCTTCTCTTCGCTCATTTTCCTCTCACCCTACTAGGGCTCCAACCATCACTTCTGTTCAGATGTTTCCCAAATCCTTTTCTCCAGCTATGATCTTTCATCCTCTGCTTCTTCCTCAGGGGAGAATGGGGGGGCGGGGAAGGAAGGAAGGGAGGGGAGAAGGGGGAAGGAGAGAAAGAGGGAGAGACAGACAGAAAAACACAAAGAGACATAGAGAGACAGACTGAGCGAGACAGAGAAACAGAGACAAATAGAGAAAGAGAGAGACAGAGGGAGAGACAGTGAGAGAAAGACAGAGACAGACAGAGAGAGAAAGAGACAGAGTCAGACAGACACAGAGAAAAAGAGACAGAGATTAATTGTGGGGTATCAGGAAATATAGTCAGCTAGGTGATGTTGTAGATAGAGTTCTGGGTTTGGAGTCAGGAAGACCTGAGCTCAAATCTGACCTCAGCCTGTGTGACCTTGGACAAGTCATTTAATCTGTTGCTTCAATCCATTGGAGAAGGAAATGGCAAGCCAGTACAGTATCTTTGCCAAGAAAACCCCATGGACGCTATTGGTGTTCTATGGTCCGTTGGGTCAGGAAGAATGGGGCATGACTGAATGACTGAACCATTCCAGGAAATAATAAAATAATAGTTATTAACTGGTATTCACATAGTACTTTAAGGCTTGCTTTACATAAGTTAACTTTACATGCATGTATGCACACACACACACATATGTATATATATATATATATATATATATATATATATATATATATATATATATATATATATACACAGAAAGAGAGAGTGCTTAACTATCCATTAACTCATTTGATCCTCATAACAACCCTGGGAGGATCTACTATTATTCCCATTTTACAAATGAAGAAACTAAGGCTGAGAGAGGGCAAGTGACCCAACTAATAAGTATCCGAAATAGATTTCAAGCTCACCTGATTCCAAGTTCTGTGCACTATCCACCATAGCACCTAGTGAGGAACCAAAGAGACTGAAGAGGAGAAGGCAGAACTACATCTCCAACTGCCTTCAGAACATCTCCACCTATATCTCACTGTATCTCAAGTTCAGCATGTTCAAAATGAAGCTTGTTAGCTATCCCCTAAATCTGTCTCTCCTCTGATATCACTACTTCCATCAATGTTACCACATTTCACCTGATTTCCCAGGCTGAAAACCTTTTTTTTTTTAAAGACTATTTTTTTTCCAATTACATGTAAAAAAAACAAATTTCAACATTCAGTTTAGTTTTTGAGTTCCAGGTTTTCTCCTTCCCTTACTCCCTTCTCCCCTCCCTAAGTAATTTGATGTAGGTTATATACATGCAATCATTTAAAAAAATATTTCCATATTAGGTTGTGAAAGAAGAAATGGACCAAATGAAAAAAATCCCACAAAAAAATAGAGTGAAATAGGGAGCTTCAATCTGCGTTAAGATTCCATCAGTTCTTTCTCCAGATGTGGATAACATTTTTTGTCACGACTCCTTTGGAATTGTCTCAGATCGTTGTATGACTGAGAAAAGCTAAGTCATTCACGTTTGATCATTGTACAGTGTTGCTATTATTGTGTACACTGGTTCTGATCACTTCGCTTTCTGTCAGTTCGTGTAAGTCTTTCCATATTTTTCTGAAATCCTCCAGGATGGAAATCTTAATGTTGTCTTTGTGTCATCTCAGCTACCCATAATGCGTTAGATTATAGAATCATAGATTCAGAATTGGAAGGGATCTTAAAGATCATCTAATCCAACCCCCTCATTTTACAGATGAGGAAACTGAGCCCAAAGAGGTTGACTACTTGCTCAAATCTCAGAATCTCTAATCCTAAATTCATTGTTCTTTCCCACTGTACCACTATCCTGTCGTTTCTCTGTCTACAATATTTCTCAGTCATCTGCCTATCTGTCCTTTTTCTATTTCCACTACCACCACACCACTGAAGCCCCTCATTGTTCCCCACATGGACTGAATGCTGTAGCACCGTAAGATAGGGTTAAGCAGTCTATTTCCTTTTCCCTTTTTTGGGGGCAATTTCTGTTTTTGCAAATTTTCATCCATTTCATTTAGATTGTCAGTTTTATTAGCGTAGAATTTGGCAAAATAACTCCTAATAATTGCCTGCATTTCTCTTCGTTGCTTGTAAATTCACCTTTCTCATTTTGGATGCTGTATAGGCGCATTCTAACCAATCTTGAACTCACAGGATTTAAGCTGAATACCACAAAGCAATTCGTCCAAATCCCTTTATTTTAAATGAGAGAAATGAGGTCCAGGAATGGGAAGCAAGTTACCAAAAAGTCACACAGCTAGTGAGAAGCAGAGCTGGGATTCAGACCCAGACCCTCTGACTCCAAATCCCACTTCCCAACTCTGTCTGATCAGTCCTTTGTCCTGCTGCCAAACTATGTATGAATCTGATCAGGTTACTCCTATGCTCAAAATCTTTCAGTGGATCCCTATTGCCAACTGAATCAAATGAAAACTCATCTTGTCACGGAAGTACTTCCAGTCTCTCACTCCTACCACTCCCCTCTACTCACCTTTGCCCCAGCCAAACTAATCTAGTTCCTGTCCACCTCTTTATTGTTCTTCATTGTGTCTTTGCTCATACTGTCCTCCACACCTGGAATATACTCCCTTCCCCCTACCCCAGGTCAAATATTATCCATCCTTAAAAGTCCAGCTCAAATTCCATTTCCTCCTGGAAGCTATCCTAGTCCTCTCAGTCAGTACCAAGCCTTCCCTGCTCAGCCTGTCATAGAACTGAGGTTATATCCCATTTTATGCATCTACCTCTCCTTTTGTATTAGAGTTATTATCTGTGCATGTGTCTTACTCACTCCCTGCTAGGTTTCTAGCTCCATGAGGCCATGGACCATAATTTAGTTAACCTTTAGTTAATCTGAGACCTCTGCTCAGTGGCCTCTCATGCCAGAAGGAAATCTAAAGCCCCGGAAATGAGTTTGTTTTCTCATCAACCTCAGGAGGCAGCCTGGTATGCAAATTTATTTTGACCTCAGTCATCTTATTTAGCCTCTCCGGGTCTTATTTTCCTCATTTGTCAAATGGGGATAATAAGTAGGGTGTTGTGAGGATCAGATGAGGTCACACAGAGGAAAATACCGTGGAAACTCTAAACCATTATTTGGAATGAGGAATTATTGTCACTGCTGCTACTACCACTGTAGAAAGAGCATTGAATATGGAGTCTGGGGTCCTTGCCTCTGTCACTGGCTACTTATGTAACCTTTACTTCACCTCTCTGGTCCTCAGTTTCCTCATCTGTAAAAATCCTCATCCTCCTCCTACCACTAAAGAATATTAGATTTGGAGAGACTTCCAGCAACTAAGATGGCAGAGTAAGCAGTAAATCACCATAATTCTCCCATATTCACCTCCAAACAGCTATAAAATAGTACCCTAAAACAAATCTTAGAACAGAAGAACCACCAAAAGATGGAATGAAACAATCTTTGAACCCAGGAAACTTGGAAGATCAGCAGGAAAGGTCTGTCTCACTTGGCTAAAATGTGAATGCAACTCAGGACAAGAAGCATCCCAGCAAGCCCCATCTCAGCACACCAGAAGGAAATCATGAATCCCAGTGTGGTGGAGCTGGCAAATGCCAATACCAAGGGAATAGGCAGACTCCAGTTCAAAGAACCAGCACACACTTCAGCATAGCCCTGGGTAAACAGGTAGACATCAACCTCAAGGGTGCCTAAGCAAACAGGGAGTCACCAGGGCAGGGACCTATCATATGCTTCAGCATAACCCCAGGCAAACAAAGAGCTCCAGTGGCCAGACCACCACATGCTTCAGTGTAGGCCCAAGGAAATGCAGAAACACCCCACCAACTCAGCACACACCAAACACTAGTTCTAGAATCCTGGCTCAGCACCAAGTAAGCTGCTAGATCCCTACGGCCTCTAGCAGAGCCAGCCACCTCCCTACCCCATCCCATCAACACAGGACCAGACATGAGAGTCCCCTATGGGCCTCAGGGCAGCATCAGGGCAGCACCAGGTAACAGTCAGGGCCTGCAGCCCTTGGTACAAGGAGCCTGAAACAGTGCCCCTTGCACTCTGGGAGTGTAATGTCAAGTAAAATAGGATCTTTTGCTTTTTTTGTTTTAGTATAATCAAGAAATATAATGCCTCTGTTTGAATGTGACTGAGGAGGATCTTTCCCATGCATTGTTGGGCCTGGGAAGATTTGTAGGAAGGTCTATGCCTTTTGTTAATGAGGCACTGGTTTTTAAGGAATGTGATGCCCTCTGGCTCTAAAAAGTGTATAAAGACTCTGAGGTGGATTTATTTTAGGGCTTAGTTTTTGGAAGAAGATTTTTGCCAGATGAGACTCTGGGAAACGGTTAAGTTACCCTCCAGCTTTGAGGACTCAGATGTCGTGCTGATGGGGTTCAGACTCTGGGAGCCTCCTTGAGCTCCCCTTGAATCTTCCCCCTTAATCTGGCCTTTCTTATACAAATCTAATCTTCCCATTTGTTCTGGCAGTCTCAGGAAGGCTTTTTGTTATCATTTCAGGTCTCTGTTGCACTCCCCACCCTTGAGCCCACCAAAACAACATTCCCCAGGCTGCTGACCACTCCCATCCAGATCTGTATCCATTCTCATACAGCCCCTATCAAGATCTCTGGATTACCCCACCTGCTTCCCACCCAAACCCTCCCTTGTCTGATATCTCCTGATAGCCTCAAGCTATTTCCAGCCTTTGACCCTCCTTGGACTTCTCCTCAAGACCCTTCCTAAACACCTCCTCCCATCGCCCTGGAATACCAGACCAACCCCACCCCCATCCACCCACCCCCACCCCCCCCCCCCCCCCCCCCCCCCCCCCCCCCCGCATTCCTCCTATACTCTTTTCTGTATTTAAGTTCCATCTTGCCTCCATGAAGGCGCTCAGATTCAATCTAGCTCAGACTCTGTCTAACTGGGATTCTATCTGGACCACTTGTGAATACAAGTGTTACTAATGCTTAGGCTCTGTAAGAGGCAACCCAATTAAGCGAATCCTTAATAAACTTTGTTTTCTTTGACTTTAAGAAGGCTTGAGTCGAATTCATTCGAGCACAACCTGGACTGTCGGTATTTTGGGGTCCACCCAGCACCCTTAAACCTCATCTGTGCTTCCCTCTCTGCTAACTGGTCAGACAGCTGTACCTGTCTGTTGAATTATGGTTAGGCAGAGGAAGCCATATCTGTTGACTTTTAATTTCTCTGTATTTTCTTTGAAGTTAAAGGTGCTGACTCCCTTGAAATAGGTGAACGATACATGTGCTTGATTAAAGTGATTCTTAATCTCTTGAAAGTTGTCTTTCCTTTTATGAATGCAGATCTAAGAACTTGTGATAGCAGGTCCCCCTGTGTATGTTAGGGTGCTTACTGATACAGGGAGCAGGGCTCAAACTTAAAAGAAAGGAAAAAGACCAAAAAAATGAGTAAAAAAAAAACACAAAAAAAGAATATGACCATAGAAAATTATGGTGACACAAACTCAGACACAACTCAGATTATGAGTTTCAGACATAAACTCAGAGCAGGATGACAATGTCAAAATTCCTATGGACAAAACCCCAAAGAAAAGCAGGAAGTGGTCTCAAGACCAGACAGAACTCATGAAAGAGCTCAAAAAGAAGCTTAAAAGTCATATACAGAAAAAAAAATTGGGGAAGAGAAATGAGAGTGATACAAGAGAACTGGAAAAAGAAAACAAATCCTTAAAAAGTACAATTGGCCAAATGGAGAAAGAAGCACAAAAGCTAACTGAGGAAAATAACTCCTTAAAAGTGGACAAGCGGAAGCTAATAGCTCTATGAGACATCAATAATCAAACAAGTTCAAAAGAATGAAAAAATAGAAGAAAATGTAACATTACTGCATGTGAAAAACAAGTCACATGTAAAATATATCCAGGAGAGAAAATATCAGAATCATTGGACTACCTGAAAGCCATCATCAAAAGGGAGACCTGGACACTATCTTTCAAAACAATTATCCAAGAAAAATGCTCTGATATCCTGGAATCAAAGGGCAAAATAGGCATTGAAAGATTCCACCAATCACCTCAGGACAGAGATCCAAAAATAAAAATCTTACAGAACATTATAGAGAAATTTCAGAACAATCAGGTCAAAGAAAAATACTGCAAGTGACCAGAAAGAAATAATTCAAATATCAGGGAACCAAAATCAGGATTACACAGGACTTAATATTTGCAACATTAAAGGATCAGAGATCATGGAACATGATATTGCAAAAGGCAAAGGAGCTAGGACTATGATCAACAATCACCTACCCAACAAAATTAAGCATATCATTCAATGCAACAGAAGGATTTCAAGCTTTCATAAAAAGATCAGAATTGAGCAAAAGAAAGTGATCTCTAATATCAAGACCTAAGAGAAACCTAAAAAGGGAAAAGAAAACATAAGGAACTCAATGGGGCTGAACTGTTTACATTCCTATATGGGAAGATGATATTTGTAATTCTTAAAAATCATACCACTAATAGTACAGCTAGAAGCAATATACACAGACAGTATGGCTATAAGGTGAATTTGAGGGAATGACATAAAAAATAATTAAGGGATGAAAAAGAGGAGTACACTGGATGCAAAAGGAAGGGTGAGGTGAAATGAGGTAAGTTATTTCACTTGAAGAGGCATAAAAACCTATTACAGCGGAAAGATGGAAGAGTGGGCAATGGGCATTGCTTGAACCATACTCTCATCAGTATTGGCTCAAAGAGGGAATAATATACACAATCAGTTGAATATAGAAATCTATCTTACCCAATAGGAAAGTAGGAGGGAAGGAAATTAAATAAAGAGATGGGAAGGGACTGACAGAAGAGAGGGCAGACCAGAGGAGGTTATAGACAGAAGTGAAACACTGTCAGAAAGGGAAAAGGTAAAATGAAAGAAAAGAGAAAAAAGAGGAAAACTAGGATGAAGGGAAATACGCAGTAATCATAACTGTGGATGCAAATGGGATAAACTTTCCCATAAAACAGAAGCAGACAGAAGAGTGGATCAAAAACCAAGAAACACACTTGAAGCAGAGAGACACACAGAGTAAAGTTAAGAGACTGGAGCAGAATCTACTATGCTTCAGCTGAAGTAAAAAAAAAAAAAGCTGAAGTAGCAATCCTGTCTCAGACAAAGCAAAAGCAAAAATAGATCTAATTAAATATAAGAAAGGAAATTACATCTTGCTAAAAGGTACTATAGACAATAATATCAGTACTACATATATATGCACCAAATGGAATAGCATCCAAATTCTTAAAGGAGAAATTAAGTGAGTTACAAGTTCATGACGAAACAAGAAAGCATTACAAAATATAAAGTAGATCATTTTGATTATATTAAATTGAAGGATTTTTGCACAAACAAAACCAAGTCATTCCCCAATTGATAAATGGTCAAAGGATATTAACAGACACTTTTCAGATGCTACCTATAGGCACATGAAGAAGTGCTCTAAATCACTTTTGATTAGAGAAATACAAATTAAAACACTCTGAGGTATCAGATTGGTTAATATGACAAAAAAGAAAAATTATTAATGTTGGAGAGGATGTGGGAAAATTGGGACACTAAATGCACTCTTGGAGTTTTGCTCTCCAGAATGGAAAGCAATTTGGAACTATGCCCAAAGGGCAAACAAATTGTGCAATACCCTTTGACCAGCAATATCACTTCCAGGTCAGTATCCCAAAGAGATCATAAAAAAGGGGAGATGACCTACATGTGCAAAAATATTTATAGCAGTCCTTTTTGTGGTTGCAAAACATTGAAAATTAAGGGGATGCCTATCAGTTGGGGAATGGCTGAACAAGCCATGGTATTATGGATGTAACGGAATACTATTATGCAATAAGAAATGATGAACAGGAAGATTTCAGAAAAGCAGACTTGAATGAACTGGTGCAAAGTGAAATGAACAGAACCAGGAAAGTATTGTACACAGTATCAGCAACATTTGGTGATGATCAGCTCTGAATGACTCAGCTCTTCTCAGCAACACAACGATCCAAGACAAGTACAGACGACTCACAAAGGAAAATGCTAGCTACATCCAGATAAAGAACTGAGGGACTCGGAATGCAGATCAAAGCATAGTTTTTCCACTTATTTTATTCTTTTTCATGGTTTCTTCCTTTTGATATGTTTCTTCTTTCACAACTACAACCAATATGGAAATATGTTTTACATGATAGCACATATATAACCTAGATCAAAGTGCCTATCATTTTAGGAAGAAGGGAGAAAAGGAAAAAAGGAAGAAAAATTTGGAACTCAAAATCTTGTAAAAATGAATGCTATAAATTGTCTTAACATGTAATGGGGGGGAGGAATATTTTTTTTAAAGAAGAACATTACATTTGGAGTCAAGGGAACCTGATTTTTCTAAAGCATAGGTTCAACCTTATCAACAAACTTCTGTGGCTCCCTATTGCCTCCAGGATCAAATACAAAATCCTTTGCTTGGAATTCAAAACTCTTCATAATCCAATCCCCTCCTACCTTTCCGATCTGCTTATACCTTACTCCTCTATACCTTCTCTTAAATCCAGTGACACTGGCCTCCTGGTTTTCTTGTCACCTGGTTACTTGGTTAAAAGAGGCAAACAGGCTAGTTAATATGTTAATGCATATAGTTTATTCCCTTTAAGCTAGTCTAAGCCAATGAACTTGTACAAGAAGCCAAAACGTTAAGTAATGACTGTCTGATACAAGAACGACCAGGCTTGAGTGTTTTAGGACAATCCCAGGATGTCTGTGTCCCTCAGATTTATGGTCTCTACATGTGTTTAACTATAACATGAGAAAGGAATTTTCTTAATTGAATAAGTTGTAAATACAATAAGATAAGAGAGTTGACAAAGTTTCATTTGAAATTATGACCCAGTGTTTTCTTTATCATTAACAAGTCATAACATAGTGTAAGTCCACAAAATATTAAGATACAGAAAAAATCCCATTATTCATCATAGTGTCTTTAGTTAAGGGTCACATCCTTAAACAGAGGAAAAATACTCTTAAATCAGCCCCATCTGATCTTGTTGACATAGGAAGAGATATTCTCTAAGTTTACTCAGAGAACAGGCTTTTAGGTTCAGGTTCTTCTTTTGATTTAATTCAGGTTCAGCCCCTTATTAAAGTCCAAAAATGATATTAAGTGATTATCATTCCACAAGTATGACTCTCCATCTCTTGGCTTCAGGAATTTGCTCTGACTGTCCTCTTTGCTTGCAATGCTCTCCCTTCTCATCTTCACTTATCTCTATCTATTGCTTTTCTAGCTACTTTAAAGTCCTGCCTAAAATTGCACCTGCTGTAGGAAGTCTTCCCCAATCCCTCTTAATTTTTTGCTGGCATACATTTTAAGTTATGACACTGCCTCTTTCACATTCTGTGGTAAGTCATCAGTAGTAACACTTGCTAAATGATAGATAGCTTTGTATCCCTCTCACCATTACCTCTTGGGGGAAAAAGGCTAAAGAGCCGTGCTTTTGCAGGATGAGACAGGGAAATGGACAGGCATGACCAGAAAACAGTAACCCTAAATTCAGTCAGAAGACCTGGGTTCAAATCTTACCTCTGAGAAGAGACTCTGGGACTCAGTTTCCTCATCTGTAAAATAAGAACAGTAGGGTGGATGGCCTTTGAGGTCATTTAAAGCTCCCAACCTATGATTCTATGTTTTACTGAGCCCTAGAAGGATAATGATCTGCCTAAGAAGTAGGAGCTCCTAAACTAGGAGGTATTTACTTAACTACTCAAAGATTAGGGATTTCTTCTATGAGAGTGCTTCCTGCACAGAAGCAGAATACAAACCTTTCACCTCATGGTATGGTAGTTTCTAAACTTTCTGGACCATGCACCTCTATCAACAAAAATGTTTGAACATAGAAGCCCAGTATGGTATATCTGCTGGTGCTTGTTCCACTCAATTAATAATTATGTACATTAAGTCCATTAATGTTTGCCTCAGTTTTCTCATCTGTAAAATGGGGATAATAACAGCACCTACCTCCCAGGCTTGTTGGATTAATGAAATAATAATTATGAAGTGCTTAGCATAATAAACAATAATGATGATGACGATGGTGAGGATTATCCCAGAAGTAATAGGGAACCACTGGTGTTTATTGAGGAAGGGAGATGTGCTCTAGAAAAATAACTTTGGCAGCTATATGAAGGATGGATTGGGGAGAGGCCAATTAGGAGGCTGTAGCAACAGTCCAGGTGAAAAATAATGAAGTGGTGATATAAATAGAGACAGGAGAATAGATGTGGAGGTGGAAATAGCAAGGTTTGAAAACTTATTGAATATATGGGGAGAGGAAGAGGGAGGGGTTGAGGATGAACCTGGGTGACCTGAAGAATGCTGCTATGTGAGTCTATGAGAGAGCACTGGAGCAAGAATCAAGGTTCTAGTTCTCGTTGGGTCGTTAGTTAGCAAGTCCACTCTATCTTCTCTGGGGCTCACCTGTAAAATGAAGAGATTGGTCAGGTTGAGCTCTTCTAGTTCTGACGTTTACTTAGGCTAGTTCCATACAAAGAGGGTCCAGGGATAACAATGATCAATCTTCTAAAAGAATATTTCAGCCAAAATGAGTATTCATGTCAATACTCCTCTCCCCTCCTTCTCCTGCATAACAAACAGCCTTAGGCTATTTGTCTGTTGGTGCTGAGTCTGTCCTTATACATGTTAATGATTAGAGTTAATTGTCAAGGTAATGGTAAGCAAGAGATGTCTTTGGCACCACCAGGAGAGAAAGATTAGTTCTGGGAACTGGGGAGCAGTAGATCAAAGAGGAATCCAGGCAATGGGGCAGGAGGGGGAAAAGTATAATTAGAGAAAGAGAAAAGTTGGTTGATCAGAAATGAAAGATGGATCTAGAATCTACTTTCTACTAGTAGGAGGAAGGAAAAGGGGAGGCGGATGGAATCTCTGAAAGAAAATTCAGCCTGGTCTAATGGTGTTGGGAGAAGTTACGAGTTAATGAACTAATGGAAAATTACTGATTGATGGGTGTTTGGATGTATTCAAGAAAGAAAAAAGGGGAAAGGGAGGGAGGGAGAAAGGAAGAAAGGAAAGAAGGAAGGAAGGAAGGAAGGAAGGAAGGAAGGAAGGAAGGAAGGAAGGAAGGAAGGAAGGAAGGAAGGAAGGAAGGAAGGAAGGAAGGAAAGGAGGGAGGAAGGAAGAGAGGGAAGAAGAAAGTTTGAACGCATGATGTGTCAGGCACTCTGCCAAGCACTAAAGACACAAGTAAAAGTAAGCAAGACAGTCTCTACCCTCAAAGGGTTTCTATTCTAATAAGGAAAGAACACACAAGAAGAGAAGCTTGAAATAGGAAAGGGAGGGTGCACATGACCGAGACTTGGATCGTAAGCCCACTTCTATGCAAGATGAGGCCAAAGTACATCAGTCAGTGTCCAACATCCCAGGAGCAACGTCCAAGGTTGTAGTAGGAAGGAGATGAGAATGATGGCATGATAAGGAGATGACAAGGAAGCTAGATAACATCTGTAGTGGAAAGAGCATTGTATGTAGCATTAGGAGTTCGAGCTGTGGTTCTTATATTCATTATCTTTGCGACCATGGGGAAGTTACTACTTTCCCTTTTTTTTTTTGTCAGTTTCCTGGTCTGTAAAATGGGCAGGATAATAAAGTGTTTTCTAAAATAAGGTGTTATTGTGCCTTTGCAAGGGTGATAATGAAGTAAAGACGAAGAAGATAAGGAAAGCATAAAGCCAACTGTAGCTTCCTTTAATAGAGAATCACAGAAAGTTACCATTGAAAAGGAGCAGGACACTTATTTACTCGATGACAGAGATGTTCTTGCTGTTTTGAATTATAGATTTAGAGCTGTAAGAAGCTTTATAGATCTCCTAGAACAATCCCTTCATTTTGTAGAAGATGGAACTGCTGATCCCTGCTCCTCAGCTAGAGCAGTGATCCTGGTTTCTAGAAACCAAGCTCCCACCTCCTCCTTGGGGGAGTTAATGTACTCAGTTTTGTTTTCATTGATCTCACCTGAGGGGTGGGTGAGTGAGTGTAAACTCACTTATGCCCATTATAACCCATTATGTCATGATTCATATCCCATTCATCTACTAGAACACCATGACCTACCTGATATCTTGTCATTTTCTTGTCCTATTCATATCAGAGGCATTTTTTTTTTTTTTGGTCATTTGCCATTTTGTTGTGGGGGAGGAGCAGCTTTGCTGTTGTTGCTCAGAGGCAGTGAATAGAACACTGGGCTTATGGAAAAACCTTAGTTTTACTCCTTTCCCAATCACTTCCTACCTATGTGACCCTGGTGAGGTCACTTTACCACTGCCTGCCTCAATCTCTTCCTCTGCAATAATAACACCTACCTCCCAGGGTTGTTGCAAGGATAAAATGAGATAAATATTTGTAAAATATCCTATAAATGCTAGCTGTTGGTATTCATTATTGCCTTATTTATAACATCATAACAATTTGGATTCAATCTCCATTCACCATGACTGGTAAAGGAGTCATGGACAGAGTATGTTATATGAATAAGTTTGTGGAAGCTTGTAAGTCAAGTCCTTTATCTGTCTAGTGGTGAGTAGGAGGCAACAATGAGTAATGAGTGAGACAAGGTGTTTGTTTTAACCTTTATGGTATTTTTCCTACCCTATCTGGAGGGACTAACCTTTCCCAGAGACTTTGGTATGTGGCATTGGTAGGTAACTATTAGGCAGAACTAGAAAGAGAATATAGACTTTTTGGATGGCCCTGTGCCAGTGTCCACCACATAGTAAGCTTTGTATAACTGTTGGTTGTTGCCGTTGTTTTGCTACAATTTCTCAGTAACCTGCCCTCCTTTAGGTCCACATTCTGAGAGCAATTGTCCACTGGTCCACCAGTGACGCTTCCTCTTCTCCACCCCAATTCCTGTAACCTACCATATACACTGATGTACCCTCAAGCAAATTAAGCCTCCCATTTCCTCAATCTCCTCCACTACTCTAATTTTTTTCTCCAACTCACCTCATCTACACACAAAGATGACCATACATTTGAGCTTACCATCACCCAAAAAATGTTCCACTCTGAAATTCATTTATCTGATGATAGCTTTCTGACATCCCATGTGTCCCTTTGCTTGACTCCTTGTGTCAGCAAGGACCCCAACATACACAGGAGAGCCTGCTGTACAGGTTCTTAGTTGTGCTTTTCTAAAAGAAAAACAACTTTTTAGGAATCAACAATCATTCACTTAGTTCAGGGGAAAAAGTCAGCACCCTGAACTTCCGAGAAAATACAAACGGAGAAACAAAGATCAACAGACAGGGCTTCTAGCTGTCTGACAGTAAGCAATACACACACACACACACACACACACACACACACATACACACATATATATATATATACATATATATACATATACATATACATATATATACATATACATATACATATATATATATATATATATATATATATATATATATATATATAGTTACCAGAGAGAGAAGCAGCAACATCTGGCATCTGGGTTTTTGAAGTCAGGGGACTCCTTAGGGTGCCCAGAGTCTCATCTGGCCAAAAAACCCTTCCAATGAGTAAGCCCCAAAGTAAAACCTCACCTCAGAGTATTTATACACTTTTCAAAGCCAGAGGTCATCACAACCCTTGAGAACCAGTGCCTCATTAGAAATTAACATAAGGGGTAGGCCTCCCCTAATCAAGCTTCCCTTAATGGACAGGCCCATCAATGGGTGGGGAAGATTTTTAACTAATTAACATGACACTCCTCTTAAAACTGTTCTTTGTCCTCATCATAATCTCTATCCCTCCAACCCTTCAGTACTCTCCCATGTCATCACCTCTGCTCCAGTTTCAGTTACTTCCCTCCTCATTATCTTCCACTCCCCCCTCCTCCCTTCCCAATCAGGGAACAAGAAGATCCGAAGATCTTCTGGACTTTGCCATTTCTGTCAAGGACACCACCATTCTTCTAATTATCCAATTTTGAAATTCAGAGTCATCAACTCCTAAACCTCCCTCACCTCAAAATCCAATCTATTGACCAACCCTTCATCAGTACCCCTACAACTCTCTGGGTGGGAATAATAGTCAGAATGAGTGGGATTTAAAGTGACCCCAGAGCATGTGATGAGTATATTACTCACCCTCATGCATCCTAATAGTCTTACCAAACTGACTTTCTTGCATAAGAATTTTATTTTTTGGTTTCCTAATTTATCTATTTCTCCTCAAAATTTAAATATTTTCTCCCTTGTGCTTATTTTAGGTTTGTATTTTTGTGGATTTTCTAACTTCTAAATTACTTGTTCAATTTATTGATCTTCTCTTTTTCTATTTTTGTTAATATTGTTCTGAGTGGTATCATTTTTCTTCAGACAGCTATTTTAGCTGCAACCCATAAGTTTTGGTATGTTGTCTTATCATTATCATTCTCCTTCACATGGTTGTTAATAGTTTCTATGATTTGTTTTTTTCATTCACTCATTATTCAAGATAACATTTTGCTGTTGTTCAGTTGTTTCAGTTGTGACTAACTCTTTGTGACCACATTTGGGATTTCCTTGGCAAAGATGCTGGAGTGATTTGCCATTTCCTTCTCCAGATCATTTTAAAGAGGAAGAAACGGAGGCAAACAAGATAAAGCAACTTACCCAGGGTCACACAGCTAGTAAGTGTCTGAGGCTGGATTTGAACTCAAAAAGATGAGTCTTCTTGACTCTGAGCCCTGCCCAGGATAATGTTGTTAAATTAAGTCATTATTTAGTTTTGTGTCTTTTGTTTATATTATTACATTAGTTATTATTTTTCTTATGTCGTGGTCTGTAAAGTATATGTTGCATAATTCCATTTTTTATGTTTATTTATAATTTATATTATAAATATAATTATATATTATTTATAATTTCACTGTTCTCTAGCATGTGATATATTCTTATAAAGCTACTATACTATACTACTAAGTACTACCATGATACGATACTTAGAAACATGTATATTCTTTAATACTCCTGTTCACTTATTCCAAAGGCACTATAAGCTTTTCAAATTTTCCAAAGGTTATGTCTTATATTTTTGTTTCTGTTTAATATTTATTAAATGCTTAGCATAGTGCCTAGCACATAGTAGGTGCTATGTAAATTCTCATTCCTTCTCTCCTTCCTTTCTGTTAGATATGTCCAGTTCTGAGAATGGAACATTAACGTATCCCCTAATTATTATGTTAACATGTGCAACTACTGTCTGTATCTTTTTGCAGTGCAGTTAACTTTTCCTTTTTGAATTTAAATGTTATACCATTTGGTAAATACATGTTTAGTTTTGATATCTGTTCTTCATCTATACTCCCTTTAAGCATAGCTTCTCTATTTATGTCAATTGATTTATCTCACCTTCTCAATAGCTTCTCTACTTATCTCAATTGATAGCACAAATTTTTATTTTTGCTTTGTCTGATGACATGATTGCAACTCCGGCTTTTTTAGATTCACCTGATGCATAGTAAATTTTTCTCCAGTCTCCCATTTCTATTCTTAACATGTCTTTGCTTTTTTCGATGTTTGTCTGTTTGTATGTTTGGGGGAGGGGGAAGTGTGTGGGTGTGCGGAAAAGCAGATTGCTAGGCTCTATTTTCTTATCCATTTTGTCATTTTCTTTTGTTTTATTGGCTTGTTTAATCCATTCACATTTAAAATAATGATTGTTAGGATTGTGTTTTCCTCCACTTATTTCTTTTGTATTATATTTTTTAGATGACTTTCCTCTTTTACATCAGTACTTTGTCCCTGAGATTAGTTTTGCTTACACTACTTTGATGTTAATTTACTCTGTTCACACTGATCTTTTCACATTTCTTCTTGTATTCTCTCCCCATGCTTAAGGGATGCACACCTTCTTAACCCCAACAATTAAACTTCCTGAAGTTCTTCAAAACTCAGACCCATCTTATAAGGAAGCCTTTTCTGATCCCTGTCCTGTAGCTAGTTTCTTCTCTCCCCTAAAAAAAAGACCTCATATTAATTTTGTGTATTAAAAAGCACTTCTTTTCTCCCTCTCTAGACTGTAAGCTCCACAGAGGCAGAGGCATTTTTTGTCTTTGTATGCCTGGTGCCCTGCACAGTGCATGGTAAATAGTGGTCAGAACTTAATAAATGTTTATAGATTAATTGACTCAAGTACACAAAGTAGTAAGTGTCTGAAGCTGAATTTGAACTTGGGTCTTCCTGACTCCAGACCTAGCACTCTCTCTCTCCCATCTGCTCTCCCAATGTGCTATCTCCAATCATGCCAAGCTAATTAGATTCCTCACAAGGTGGGTACTATCATTATCATCCCCATTTTATAAATGAAAAAACTGAAACAGGCAGTAGTTCAGTGATTTGCCCTGGGTCACACAGCTAGTGAATATTTGAGATTTGATTTGAACTCAGGTCTTCCTGATTCTAAACCCTAGTCCTCCATCTACTTTGCCGTCTATCAAACATAAAACAGCAAGCCACCCTCATGGTATAGGAAGAGAAGAAGGGAGAATTTCTATTCTCCCAGGAAATTGTAATTAGGTTACATCATCTGGGGACTAAAATGTTTCACTAGTGGAACTTGAGGAAGGCATACAAATATCTACAAGGTAATATGGAGTGGCGATCCCAAACTACCATAGGGAGAAATCTCCAAGGGTCTTCAGCCTTGCACAAAGGAAGAAAGAATTCTTTCTACTACAAATTAAAAGAACCCTAGGACTTTGGAGGTAAACTGGCCCACTTAGAGTCCCATTTTCCTGCCACTTCCTTCCCCCTCCCCATATATCAAGGAGTTTACAACCTAATGGACTTCCAGTTCATTTCCAAATAATGCTACCACTTGAGTACCCTAACCCCTCAGCTTTCTAGCTCCCCTTTATTTGTTGTCATCTTTGAGATCTGCATGAGGGCCTAATAAAGGGAGAATGACATAGAATGATCAGATAGGTAGGAGGAGAACCAGGAGAGAGTAGTGTCCCAAAAACTAGAGGGGAGAGAGAAAAGTGCTTTGTACACCTCACTAGTAATGCCCACTACTATTTCCATCCCATTTGGTGCCTAGCTCAGAACTCTGCTAGCATCAGTAAATGTTTGTGGAATAGTTGAAAAACACAAGGAACCTAAACTCATTTATGGATTTACTGCTACCCTAATCTCACCACCAAGGAGATATTTTATAGAACATTACTGAAAAATAACAAAATTCATTTTCATTGAGTTGACTACAAAAGATCTACAATCTTAAGAAAAATGGAGCAGGGGTGGGAAGGAGAAGCAGGAGTGAAAGCCCCATAGCATGACCACATCTCAAAATATACAACACTAATCATCAAAACTATTTGGCACCGGTTAAAAGTAGAAAACTAGATCCATGGAGCACCTTGGAAAACTAAAACTCGGAAGTAACCCAGTATTTGACGAACCTAAGAGCCAAAACTACTAGAGGAAGAATTTGAGAAGACTAGAAACCAGTTTGGCAGAAAATTGATTAGAACAGCATCTTATACCATATACATGGTAAACTTCAAACAGATACATGACCTAAATACAAAAGATTATGTCATAAAAAGATTACAGTAAAACAAAAGGAGATACTTTTTAACAATAATGGCAAGGCAAAAATTTCATAAAACAAAGGATCAAGGTAAAATTATAAAAAATAAAACTGACAATTTTAATTAAATAAAATGTAAAAGCTTTTGCCCAAATAAAATCAATGTAACTGTTGCTAGGAAAAAATCTTTCCATCAGATATTTCTAATAAAATCATAAAATCATGCTATCCAGGATATGCAATATGTGGGGTGTTTAGAAAGATTAACACCTCTAGTGTGAAAGTTTAAAGAGCTCCTTTCAGGGCTACTCATCCACCTTTGGTTTCTATTTTGTCACTTAACTCTCACCCATGGGTCCAAGAAGCTGTAGCATGTGCAGCAGCTACACCACAGTAAAACCATTTTGGCAAATAGGTTAAATCAGGTTGAGAACAACTGACAGTCCTCAAGCCTGTTGGTGAGTTAGGGGGAGGTGTCTGCTCCAAAGCAGATGAAGACTTTCCCCAGAGCAATGGGCAGATAAGAACTATTTGTTCCAACATTCATGAAGGTGAATGAAGCAGGCATTATGGAGTGCTTAGAGCTTTGCCAGGCATTGAAGGGGCCAAGGTTATCTGCTACATCCTGGGCAATCATCAGTCATCCTGACTTTTGTCCTGCTACTGGACTCCTATGACTCTAAAAGAGAGAACAAAGCTGATGACTTTGTACAACTCTGCCTTCCATAAATTCAATTCACACACAGGTCAAGACATCACTTCATGAGGTCTTTGATCCTCTTCAAAAAGGGTGGGGCCTGTCCAGATTGCTTGCATGCACACCTACAGCTCCAAATTCCACTTCCATGCCGTTACCCAGGCTTTCTCCTACTCCTAGAATGTTTTACCTCCTCTCTCATCTGTTTCTTGAAATCCTGAGAAGCAGGGACTTTCTCTTGTTTCCTTTTTCATCCTATCGCTTATCACAGTGCCTGGCACATAGCAGTCATTTAATAAAAATGTTTATTGATTGGTTAAAATGGTGAGGTAGCCTAATTCTGGGAAAAGCAAAATCTTGCCTATCAGAGACCAAGGATCTCTGTGATCTCTAGGTTCATTTTCAGCATCATCACCTTCAAGAGGCCTTTCCTGATGGTCACACAGCTATTACTTAAGAGAGAGAAACAGGTGAGGCTCCCTCTGATCTGTAGGACTGTGGCCCACTTCCAATGTGCAATGGAGGCTCTGGCTTTGAGATTTACAACAATCCCTTGGTGCCTGTCATGGCAACAAGGGGAGGAGTATATCAAAATACAATTGGCCCTTGAGCCAGAAAAGCCTGTCCATTCAGTAGACTTTAGGGAGGTAAAACATTCTAGGAAAGGAAGACGGTGGAATCTGGAGCTGAAGCTGTATACGCAAGCAATCAAGAAAGGACTTGCCCTTAAGGAGCTTACATTCTAATGGAAGAAAATGCATAAAGGGATGTGTACTTTAAGAATATTGCAAAAATAATGAAGAAACATTTTTACTCAATATCTCAAGGTCATAATCTTAATTTAGTTTCCTATATAGCATGGATTCCATCAAGTTCACATTCCGATGTGACCTGATGCTAAATGAATCCTTGTTTCAACTATCTGTGACTTGCATCTTGGAAACCATTCCCCAAGGGTTTTTCTTATTGTTTGGGACATCAGTATAGTGTTGGCTACAGATCTGGACTCTGGAACTCCAGAGTATCCTCTGGACATTCAAAATTCATGAGGTTGGAGGCTCCGTAGAAGAATAAATACAGAGGCCAGGAACTGAGACCCATTGACTTCAGAGTTGGATAGGACCTCAGTGGAAATTAAATCCTTTGTTCTTATTGTTCAGCTATTTCAGTCATGTAACACTCTTCATGACCCCATTTGGAGTTTTCTTGACAAAGACTATGGAGTGGTTTGCCATTTTCTTCTCCAGATCATTTTACAGATGAGGAAACTGAGGCAAACAGGGTTTAACAACTTGCCCAGGGTCACACAGCTAGGAAGTGTCCGAGGCCAGATTTGAACTTAGAAAGATGGGTCTTCCTGACTTTAGGCCTGATACTTCATCCACTGCACTACCCCATTAAGTCCTACATATACATAAAAAGGAACACCTGCTACAAGTATGGTGGACAAGTCAAACCCAATCTAAAGACCTCCAATGAGGAGGAAACTACCACCTCTAGGGGACTGAAAAAGCATTTATTAAGTATTCAGTATGTGCCAGGCATTGTGCTAGGAGCTGGAGGTATACATGCAAGCAATGGAGACAGTACTCACTCTCAAGGAAGTTATATCTAATTGAAGAAGACAATATATAAAGTTTTATTCTAATGGATGAAGGCAATACATAAAGGGGAGTTGAAAGCTGAGGGGTTGGGGTACTCAAGAAGTAGCACTGTTTGGAAGGGAACTGGAAGTCCATAGATCCTGTGTGTGTTCATCCTTCATTGCCAAAGAAGACCATGCCATCAGAGAAATAATGACATGACTTGCACTTGACTTTGTTTTGAGTGAGGGAGGGCCGTGCAGGTCACCAGCCTCACTTCTCCTCCACAGCCATCTGGATCCAGTGCCCAAATATTCATTAGGATGACTGGAGATGATCCAGGATGAGGCAATTGGGGTTAAGTGACTTGCCCAAGCTCACACAGCTAGTGAGTGTCAAGTGTCTGAGGTGGGATTTGAACTCAGGTCCCCCTGACTCCTGCACTGGTGCTCTATCCA
Organism: Bettongia penicillata ogilbyi; assembly: GCA_023548195.1. NCBI lineage: Eukaryota > Metazoa > Chordata > Mammalia > Diprotodontia > Potoroidae > Bettongia > Bettongia penicillata. Next base: position 10,188,694 of record JAJHZJ010000131.1, read on the forward strand.
CTGGATCACCTAGCTGCCCATTAGATCCTAAGTTCTTGGAGAGCAGGGACTTTCTTTTGCCTCTTTCTCCATCCCCATCTCTTAGTACAGTACCAAGCACATAGTAGAAGTTTAATAAAAAAAATGTTTGTTTACTGATTCAAGTGGTGAGGTGGCCTCATTCTGGGAAGCATAAGAAATGCACTCACCTATTAGAGACCAGAATCCTAGGAGTGGAGTCTGAGTTCTCAGGGGAGGGGAGGCAGAGTATGGTCATAGTGCAGGTGGTATGGTTTGGAAATGGCCAGGAAGTTCCTATTTGGGGGCATCGTTCATTCTTAAGAATTTTCCTCCTTGCTATCAAGCCTAAATTTGCATCTTCAATCTATTCTTTCTCATTCTACCCTCGGGAGCCAGTCGAACAAGCCTCATCTCTCTCCCACGTGGCAACCCTTCAAATACTTGAACATACCTCTAATATTCCCCCTGAGTGTTTTCTTCGCCACACTAAACAATTCCATTTTCCTCAATAGATGGCAGGATCTCAAGGCGTTCCATCATCTCGCTTTTCCTCCTCTGGACATTCTCCGGCTTATCAGTAGCCTCATTACACTGTGGGATGTGACTCGACCAGGGCAAAGTACAGTACAGTGGGGCTATCAACTTCTCATCCCTAGAAGCTGTTACTCCCTTAATGCAACCTGAGATTTAATTAACTTTTTCTTTGATGTGGCCATCACTCTGCTGGCTCATAGAGAACTTACTCTTAATTTTTTTTTTCCCTCAGAAGAACTGCCATTGTTATCTCCACTGCTTGGGATTATCTGTATCTGCCGCATTGTGTCAGTGAATAATAAAGAATTTGTTTGAATTAATGAATTGTAGATGATGAGGGTGACAAGTGTGAGTAAAAAAAGGAGTGAAGACTTATCCTTACACACAAGGGACAGGAAGGAACAAAACTGGGGTTAAGAATAATGATAACAGCTGACATTCATAGAGCATCGGAAAACTGAGCCTCAGCCTTGTGAAGTAGCTAGTATAGGTATTATGATTATCATTTTATAGAGGGGGAAACTGAAGTTGAAAGAGATTACATGCTCACCTGACCTTTACCCCCACCCCCACCCCAGGGAAGGGACTTTTTCATTTTTGTGTGTCTCTGCAGAGAATAAGGCAGTCCTCAGGCACATAGTTGGTGCATAATAAATGCTGGTTGATTGCTTTTCTAGTTATCATATAATGAAATAACTTACAACTCTCCCTTCCCTCACCCCCCCATTAAAGGTATGCTCTTTGAGGGAAGAGACTGTCTTTTACTTTCCTTGTATCCTCAGAGCTTAGTGCAGCTCCTGGGCACATAGCAGGTGCTTAATAAAAGTTTATTAGTAGTATTTGAACTATACACTCCTATACCAAGCAAATTGATGGCTTTTTAAATCTTTAGAGAAGAATCTTTAGGATCCTAGCTTTCTAGCCAGAAGGGGCCTCAGAATTTATCTGTTTTGGTCCCCTTATCTGTAAAATGAGCTGGAAAAGGAAACAGCACACCACTCTAGTATCTTTGCCAAGAAAACCCCTCATGGGTTCAGGAGGCATTGGATGTGACTGAAAATAACTGAACAACAAATCAAAACCTGTTTTCAGATCACTGCTCAAGGGAATGTCATTTTACAAATAATTCTAGCAAAGTTAAGTGACTTGCCTAAGATCACACAAAGGATCATCATCAGAGGTGAGATTCAAACCCAAGCCCTTTCCTTCCTGAGTCTCCTAACTGGCATCTTCCAACTGTGCCTCCCTTCTTACTAAACTCACTCACACCAAGGTGCAAGTAACTGACAACATGTAAAGGAATGAGGCAGAATGATGGCCGAATTTCAGGCCCCAACTAGCAGAAATAGTGGGGTGAGTGTTAGGGGTGGGGGCAGGGAACACAAGACTCTTGCTACACCCCCTCCCTACCCATCCAGCCCAGCCCCCTGCCAGGCAGCCAACTATTTTACTCATGAGTGAGGACCATGTTGCCTTTTCTATCTTCTGGATAGTTTAAGCACAAGGCTGAGACTGGGCTTGGGGAGGGGAAGGGTTGATGGGATACTGGTATGTTGCTGTTGTCTTAGCCACAGCCACGACCCTGGGAAGTGAGCTGGGCTCCAAATGAGTTTTGGATGCTCAAATGACTAGGTTGCCTTTCCCCTCCTTTCTCACCTTCCTCTCATTATTGTCACAGCTCACCCCATCGGTTGCCATGGCAACAAAACCCAGCACATCACTGCTGTGCTGGGAGGGTTTGGGGAAAAGAAATAATCCAGGAGTTGGAAGCAACAAGAAAATAAGTCCTTGGCAGGCCTGGGGGGGGGGGGCACCTTACCTGACCCCTTGGTCTATGATTCAGGCTCCTGGAGGAGAAGGAAAGGATCGAGAACAAGAAGAGAGACTGATTCCCCACAGTTAGGAAGGTGATTTAAAAGGGACAGAAAGAAGAAAAGACTAGCAGGGGGAAAGGATTTCTTTTCTCTTCTGGCAATGAGGAGCAGTCTTCTCTTCCCCACTGCTCCCTAGCTCCCTTCTCTCTGCTACAAAGATCAGTAGGAAATAGATCCCCTTCCTGGCCCCTGAATTCCTGTTATGATATCCCAACTAATTCCAGGCAGTGTGGCATAATGGATAGAGTATAGAACTTGGCATCAGGAGGATCTGGGTTTGAATCGCAGTTTTAAACTTTATTAGGGATGAGACCCTCATTAAACCTTTCTTAGCTTCAGTTTCCTCATCTGTAAAATGGCAATAATGGGGTAAAAATAGCACCTACCTCACAGGGCTTTTGTAAGGTTCAAAGGAGATAATATATGTAAAGTGCTCTATAACCCTTAAAGTATTACATAAATGTTAGTTATCATCATCATCATCATCATCATTACTACTACTACCTACGTGAGCTCAGGTAAGTCACTTTCTTTCTCCAACCTAAGTGTCCTCCTCTGTAAAGTGTTGAGGCTAAACAGGACAGTTTCTTTTTTAATATTTTTTTCCCGATTATATGTAGAAACAATTTTCAACATTCGGGTTTTTCTAAATGTTGAGTTCTAAATCCTCTCCTTTCCTCCATACCCTGCCCCCTCATTGGGAAGGCAAGCAATTTTGTATAGGTTATACATGTGCAGTCATGCAAAACATATTTCCATATTAGTCATGTTGTGAAAGAAAACAGACCAAAAAAAAATCACAGGAAAAATAAAGTTAAAAACAGTATGTGTTGATCTGCATTCAGACTCCATCAGTTCTTTCTTGAGAGGTAGGTTGCAGTTTTCATCATAAGTCCTTTGAAATTATCTTGGTAAGAACAGTAAGTCATTCACAGTTAATCATTGCACAATGTTGCCGTTAATGCCTACGATTTCCTCCCAGTTCTGCTCACTTCACTTTGCATCGATTTCATGTAAGTCTTTCTAGGTTTTTCTGAAAACAGAACAGGATAGTTGCTAAGAGGTCTTCTAACTATTAAGTTTCCTGATTCCATTTTAACAGGGGTCTGCCAATCAGTGACGAAACTAGGGAGCACATAAGTTTGGTGAACCTGGATCTGAAAGTGCACGATGATGTAGTTAGTAGTACTATGTTCCTGGTGGCACCTTCCAATGGGATATCTCACTAAAATTTGCTAGATGAGGCAGCTCAGGTACAAGAGATTTGACCCTATAGGCATTTGCCCAGCCTTAGGCTGGATCCCCCTTCCTGAGATTTATCTTATGCTATGTCTTCTAGAGGCTAAGAAACTCAAGACTCATTAGACCTTTTCTCCAATCCCCAAGTTTTCAGTGGCCCTACCCTTACGTAGAGAAGGGGTAGAAGTCTGTATTATCTACTTACCTGGTTTCCCACAGTACTATGAGTTCACTGGGGTCCTTTATTCCAGCCCCTGCATCACTACAGGGGGAGCTAATACATAGAGCTGGTGGTAGAATGAATGATGTCTCAAGCATGATTTTCCATACCATGTGATTTTCTTTAGCCTCCTTTCCTGACTTCCTTTATCCTGCCACTCAATTTCTGATAGACCATTGGCAGGTGGTTATGTTCCAGGTGACTTGTCTGAGTCAGAGCGAGCAGAAGAGTGGGGAGCCTAGATTCCTGGAAAAATAGAATTGATATAATAAGAGGATCCCAGATCCTTAGAGCTGGAAGGGACCTCAAAGGCCACTGAGTTCAAAGCACTCCTGAATAAGAACCCTCTCAACAATGATGAGCAGAAGATTTATGCAACCAACCAATCAACCAATTAAGGGTCTACTATGTGCCAGGCGCTGTTCTATGCATTTAGGTTACAAAGATAACATTAAAACAGTCCCTTCCCTCAGGGACTATGTAAGGGAATACAAGAATGAGTGTATAAAACAGACATAAAATGATCTGGGGGCAAGCGGCATTAGCAGCTGAGGAGATCAAGAAAGTCTTCACATCATGCCCAAGCTCTCCCCATCCCTTCTACTCTGCACTCAGAATACCAGCTCCATATATAACAAATTTACTTTCATATTAAGCCTTCTTCTTTTCTTATGCTTCCTTCTTCTTCTTACACTCACAGAGACCCAGCCCCCTCTTGATGAACATAGCATCCCTGGCCACTCTCTCCAGCACTGGCTTCCCTTTCACTCCTACTCTCTGGCCAGTGGGTCATGGAGGAGGAGTTGGAATAATTCTTAATCCCCATTGTCACTCCCAGTCTTGTCTTCTACAAACATCACTCAATAACCTCCCTCCTTTGAAGTTCATTCAATTCATATTTATCACCTAATCAAGATTCTGGTAGTTGTTATCCACTGACCCCCAGCATACTCCTTCCTCCCTCAATGAGTTCAATGCCAGGCTCATAGTATGACTTTCCTTTCCAATTCTTGCCCTCGTTCGAGGGGACTTCAAACATACATATTGACACTCTCAGTTCCTCAACCAATTAATTTCCCATGACCTACAAGTATGGTCAAGTTTCCACCATCCTTAAAAAACCCTCACTTGATCCATCCATCCTTGATGGTTATTGTACAGTATCTCCCCTTTCTTTCCTGGTGAAATTCCCTTATTAAGCCATTTACATTTGGTGCTGCCACTTACTTTCCTCTCACTCTCTTATTAATTCTTTACAATTTGGCTTTTGACCTAATCATTCAACTGAAACTGCTCTCTCCCAAGTTGCCAATGATTTCCTAATTGCCAGATTTAATGGCTTTTTTCTCAGTCCTCAGTCCTTGACCTCTCTATAGCTTTTGTTAATCATTCTCTTTCTTCTTCACCTCCTTTATCTATCTTCTCTCTAGGTTTTCTCAACGTTGCTCTTTCCTGGTTTTCCTCCTACCAGCCTGGTCATTCCTCATTCTCCTTTGTTGGCCCTTCATCCAGACTGTACCGTGGGTATCCCCCCGAGACTCTGTCCTGGTCCTACTTTTCACTATCTACTATTTCATTTGAGGTTCTTATCCTTTCTATACAGATGATTCTCAAATCTATTTTTCCAGCTCTAACCTCTCTCCTGACCTCCAGTCTCACATCTCCAGTTCTTACTGTATATCAGTGTATCATAAACATCTTAAACTCAACAGGTTCAAAACAGAACTCATTATTTTCCCTTTCCCTTTCCCCTTTTCTGAACTTCCCCATTACTTTTCTTCATCACCATCCTTCCAGTCACCCAGGACTGAAACCTGGATGCTATCCTCACACTTTTGGATGTTATCCTCACCCCCCCCCCATCTCTAATCTGTTTCCAAGTCCTATCTATTTTACCTTTATACCATCTTTCACATATGGCCTCTTTTCTCTCCTTTGACACTGCTAAGAACCCAAACTATCACCTCACCCCTGAATTATTACTTTCATTCATTTTCATATCAGTCATTTCCAGTCACATCGAACTCTTAATACTGGAGTGGTTTGCCATTTCCTTCTCCAGTTCATTTTACAGATGAGGAAACTGAGGCAAACAGGGTGAAGTGACTTGCCCAGGGTCACACAGCTAGTAAGTGTTGGAGGTCAGATTTGAACTCAAGAAGATGAGCCTTCCTGACTCTAGGCCCAGAATTCTATCCACTGCACCACCTAGCTGCCTGACGCTGTTTAATCTCCATCTTAAGTTTCTTCTCACTCCAATCACCTGTCAAAGTGATCTTTCTAAAGAACAGACCTGACCATATCACTCCCTATTCAATAAATCCTAGTAGATCCTTATTGCCTCCAGGATCAAACATAAAACCCTCTGTTTGTCTTTTAAAAACCCTTCCTATTCAGGCCAGTTCTTCCTTTTTCAATCTTACACTTTACATATTTCTACATCCTAGTGACTCCGGGATCCTTCCTATTCCTTGAACAAGACACTCCATGTCTACGGTTCAGGCTATCTCCCATGCCTGGAACCCTCTTCTTCCTCATCTTGACCTACTAGATTTCCTGCAAGTCCCCCCCAAAAATCCCACCTTCTACAATCAGTCTTTTCCAGTCTCCCTAAATATTAGTGTCCTCTCTCTGAGATTATCTCCAATTTATCCTGTATACGTTTTACTTGAACTTGTTTACGTGCATGCGTCTTTCCCCTTAGATTATAATCTCCTTGAGAGCAGGGACTGATTTTCCCTTTCTTTGTATCCTTAGAGTCTTACACTTATAGACACTTAAGAAATACATGTTAATTTGACTTGAAATATAGGAGATGGTGGCTGGAAGTCTTGTTTTTTCAATTCAACAAAAATTTTTAAATACATCTTACTTTTTAAAAAAGGTCATAATAAATTCAACATGTGACTTTCAAAGTTGCTCTTCACTTTCCTCTGAACTTCCTTCTGTACATTTTTTAAGATGCTTCATTGGCCCTCCTTTATTTCTTTCTCTTTTTTGGAGGGGGGGAACACTATTGCTAACTCTTCTACCCATCCCTCAAGGGAAAACACAATGCTTGTTGTATTTAACATGCATAACTTAACAAAACAAATCGCATATTTGGCATGTCTAAAAATGGATGCCTCATTTTGCACCTTGAGTCCCTTACTCCTCTGCCAGAAGGTGGACAGAATGCTTCATCATCTGTCTCCAGAAATTGTGATTGGTCATTGAATTGATCAGATTCTTAAGTCTTTCCAAATAGATTTTCTAGGGTATCTAGTTGGCAGAGTGGATAAAGTGCTGGGCATGCAGTTAGAAAGACTCATTTTCTGAGTTCAAAACCAATCTCAGCCACTTTATTAACTATGTTACCCGGGGAAAGTTACTTAACCCTCTTTACCTCAGTTTCCTCTTCTGTAAAATGAACTGGAGAGAAGCAAACAGCAAACCACTCCAATGTCTTTGCCAAGAGAACTTCAAAAGGGGCCATGAAGAGTCAGACCTGACCGAACAACCACAAATAATATTATTGTTACGATCTAAATTGCTCTCCTGATTTGTTGAGCTTATTCTGCATTCATTTAAGCAAGTCTTCCTAGATTTCTTGAAACTATACTTTCCTCATCAGTTAATGGTCATACATTATAATTTGTTCAACTCTTTCCCAGATGGTGGGCACTCCCTTAGGTTCGAGGTCATCTCTCCAACAAAAAGGAGTTTCTATGAGTATTTTTGTATATATAGGTAATTTTCCTCTTCCTTTCATATCTTTGAAGTAAGCACTAGGATTGGTATTACTGGGTCAAAGGCTATACAGAAATGAGTGGTTTGGGGGGGCATTGTTCCAAATTGCTTTCTAGAACGGCCAAAGAAATTCACGGCTTCACAAACAGTATACCAGTACACCTGCCTATTGTGCAGAATTTTGAAGGAAATTAGGAATTTTTAGACGCAGAGGTGATAAAGGAGTACATCCGGGGCGTGGACAACGGCTCGTCAGTGCCAACACATGGAGATGAGAAGTGGAATTTGGATGCAATCTGGATATCAGGAACTGGAAAAAGGTCAATTCAGCCAGGTGTGTGTGTGTGTGTGTGTGTGTGTGTGTGTGTGTGTAGGTGCTGGAAAGGTAGGTTAGGACTAGCTTAAAAAGGATTTTAAATTACAGAGTATTATTTATTTGATCCTAGAAACAAGAGGGAACAATTAGACTTTATTGACTAGGGCAGTGACAAAAGCAGATGTATTCAGGAAAATCACCTTGATGGAGGTGTAGAGGAGAGACAAGAGTGGGAAGAGACTTGAGGCATGGAGAAAGTAACCGTTCAGGCAAGAGGTTATGAGGGCTTGAACTAATGGTAACTGTGTGAGTGGAGGTGGAAATGATGAGATGTGACTGATGATTGAATAATTAAATGAGTGAGTACATGGGCAACATTTGAAAATCAAGCCAGAGGTGTGGGACTCTGGGCATGGATCATTACCCATGTCAAACTTGGCTGATGTATTATTTAGTTTTACTGAAGTGGGGTTTTTTTCCTATCTTTGATTCTGTGGTTTGTTGTTGTTTTTTTTTTAATAAAGCATGGCTTTCTGGGAGGAGAGGAGAGGGATTTATTGGGAAATATAGATGATGTAAAAATGAAAGCTCTTTATAAAATTTAAAAAGAAAAAAAAACAATCCTGCCCCTTCTCTCACATGTCTACTGGAAGATTTGAGCACTCAGTATTACTCATATGTAGTAGAAATAGTAGAACTGTCTACCAGAATCCACTACCATGTAGACTTGGCTAGTTCTTTCCCTTAAAAGTCATGGAGCAGGAATTCGTTATAATGGACTACACATTTGCAACAAGGGTGTGCTTTTTCTTGCTTTTCTCAATAAAGGTGAAAGAAGCAGAAGGAAGAAAAAATAGACTTTTGTTGATTGAAAATAGTTTAATTTTTAAAATAAAATGCATTGAAAACATTCTTGAGACTCAATTGCTTCAAGTGGTTAAAAGCTTCCTTGGTGCTTGAGATGGAAAAAAAAAATATAAGAGCAGGAGGATCCTCAGTCACAGCCCCACCAGGAAATCCATGCTCGGGTGAATCCGTTCTCCATCCTTATTAAATGTCCTTGTCCTCATGTGACCATGTAAACCCCCTTTGGCTAACTGTTAGATGGACATTGAGTATCTCATTTTGTTCCAGTCTCAAACCTGAGCTACCAGACCAGCCTGGTCAGTCCTGGTTTCCTACATCATAGACTTTGCTGTATCATGATATGTATACCCTCTTGCTGTTCAATCATTCGGTGCAATCCAACTCTATCCATGGATAGTTTCTTGGCAAAGATACTGGAGTGGTTTGCCATTTTCTTCTCCAGGGGATTAAAGCAAATAGAGGATAAGTGACTTGCCCTACACATCTACAAAACACATTTATTAGCTGCATGATCTTGGACAACTCATTCAATCTTTCTGTGCCTTTGTTTCCTCCCCTGTAAAATGGGAATGACACTTGTATTCCTTCCCTTACAGGGCTATCATAAGACTTTGTAAACCCTGAACTGCTGCATGGACTCAACCTGTGATCTCATTAATGTGAAAAATTCTTGATAAGGAAATTCCATCCTCCAATGCTCATCAGCATCTGCCCTATACCTAATTATCTTAGAGGAGTTCGTTAACACTGATCTGAGAAAGTCACATGAGGCCTTAGGCAAAGAACTATATGAACAGAAGTTCTTGCTGTTTGTCACAAATGATAGAATTTCCTGGCACCAGAAATATACACTTAGTAAAAGGAGTATGGGGGCAGCTAGGTGGCACAATGAATAGGGCACCTGTCCTAGAGTCGTGCAGACCTGAGATCAAATGTGATCTCAGACACTTACTAGCTGTGTGACCCTGAGCAAGTCACTTCACCCCAATTGCCTCCCCCAAAATACAACAAAAAGGAATATGGAAAAGTCTCCCTCATTGTATTCCTTCCTTTTATTTTGTCCCCTTGATGGCTAACTGCCTCGCCTTCACCTCTATTTCTTGATCCCACAAAAAGCAGTTCCTCCTTGAGGGAACACTCTAAAAAGTGTATGGAAGGAGATAGGGGTAGGGAGAGACTGACAAAGATGCTTCCCTGCATCTCAGCCCTCCTCAACCTGACTTTCTTCTTTTGTCTTCACAATGGCATGGAATGGGGAAAAAGGGAAGAGAAAGTTGGAGACAAAGATGAGGGGACAGGATGGGAGGGGTAATTTTGTGAGTAAGGAGACAGGATAGGAGACTGGACAGGAACAGATTAAAAATATTGGGTATTTGAAGAGAGAGATTAAGGAGTGTTAGGCATCTGTGTACATGGTGGACAGGAAGATGGGGAGTGGATCTAAGCATTTTGCAAATCATAAAGCACTAAATAAATATTATTAATAGCTAACATTTATACAGCACTTATTGTATGCTAAGTGCTTTACAAGAATTATCAAATTTGATCCTCATCAAACCCTAGGAGGTAAATGCTAATTATCATCCTTATTTTACAGATGAGGAAACTGAGGCAAACAGAGGTTAAGTGACTTTCCCAGGATCACACAGTCAGTAGGTGTCTGAGGCTGGATCTCAACTCAAGAATTCTTAAATTCAGGCGTGGTGCTCTAGCCACTGCGTCATCATCAGCATCATTAATCTTAAAGCAGGTCTACGTGGCCTCAACGGTCCCTTTACCTCTAGATGTATGATCCTCTATCAATCCATATTACCGTATGATATCAAAGGGCTTTACTACCAATTGATCATGGGTAATAGAAGGGGCCTGACAAAATCATGTTGTCCCACCCACCTCATTGTACAAATGAGGTAACTAGAGCCGAAAGGAATTAAACAATTTGCTTGAGATCACACAAGCAGCCCACAACAGAATCTAGAGCCTCTAGTCACTCCCAACCCCCAAATCCAAGGGTCTTTCCACAATGCCACCACTCCTCTCCACCCCAACCCCAGCCCCAAGAAATTCTGTTTATGAAGCATTAAGCCACAGTTGCATCTGAGTCTGACACTCAGTGACTCAGCCCGCGATATCTTTGTCATAAGTGAGATCCATAGCTAGCCAGCACAGGGACACTTTAGGGAGGGGGTTGAAAGCCAGCCAACCTGGCTTACTTGACACTGGAAGGGAGGGTTGTTTGCTTTGTATTGATGTTTCGCTCTCTAGTGAGATGGCAAGATCTTCCTGGGCAAGGTTCACATTTTCTGCTTCTTTTGTTTCCCAGTCTTCGTCTCCACAATGCAGAACTGTCCCTGGTAAACACTCCGGGAATGAATGCTTGTCGAAACATAAGCGAGTCACCAAGGAAGCAAGATGTCAGAGCCAGAAACTGAGGGAGATATGAGGAATATAGCCCCTTAGTTCTGGACCAGAGGCCCCAGTTTACAGAAGGACAAGCAAAGACAGAGGACTGGTGTCTAGCCAAAACCTTGGGAGCAGGGTAATTTGGAATTGTACTGGAGATGTAAGTGCTGAGTGGAATGCTCTCACTCTGACTTTGAAAACAATTGACAGAACACAGCCCAGGATTTAATGAGAGAAAGGGAGGCAGAGACCATGTTCCTCAGGAAAATAAATAAATGCTAGTGTCCAGGTGTTTCAAAACCTGGGTGTCTCTAAATCAAACTCAGTTACAGATGTTGGAGCTTCATAAGAACTCCATAAACAGAATTAGGGTGTTGGCTCTGCTACTAATTCACTGTGACCTTGTAAAAATCGTCCCCCTTTCTTCTCTGTCTACCCCTCCCATTGCCCCCCTTCGATCTCACCTTACTTTTTGGTAAAATGAGGGGGTAGGATCTCGTCCCTTCCAGTTCTGACATCTGGTGATTCAATTCCCCAAGCTTTTTTTTACTTCCTAACACCCAGGGCAGAGCCTGTAGACAAAGAACTGAAACAGAAGGAAGGAGAACATGATCCAACCAGCTGGGAAAGAAGGGATGAATCCATAACTGATTCTAAATGCTGGATAGAATTTTGGTGAGCTGGAAATGGTGATTCTTTTCATCCTGAACAATGGTGGGGGGAGGCAAGGAGGAGAAGGGAGGAGTCTGCATTTAGGGTTAGGGCAGCAAGAGGAACTCCTCAGCTGGGTGGGTTGGGTAGAATGATGAGTGATGGCAGGGTGGGGATGTTGGGGACAGAGCAGATTTAATCCTCCTTCGCTGAAGAGCCTGAAGAATGAAACAGTCTTCCTTCCTTAGGGTGGTGTATTACAGTTTGCGGTCTTAGTCTTCCTTTCCTTCTAGACTTTATAGATTTAAAGCTAGAAGGGACCTTAGAAGTCATTGAATCCAGGTGAGAGAACTGAGGCTTATGGAGTTTAAGCAACTTTCTTAAGATCTGAAGTCTAGTTAATGTCTGGAGTGGGATTTGACCCAGCTCTTCCTGACTTCAGGCCCAGTGCTCTAACCACCCCATCATGTTGCCTCCATGAAGCTCCATGAGGACTGGAACAGTGTCTTATCCAAGCTTTGTATTTCCTAAACGTGGCCTAGAATGATGCTTGGCACACAGTATATTCTTAACAAATATTAACTGAATTAAATTGAGTCATTTAAGGTAAAAAAAATTATCTGGACTAGAGAGAACATCAGAGTACCTGTGGACATAGGTTGAGGAAGGTACAAGCAAAGGTCTTCTCCCATCTAGTAGGGATCTAACTTAATTAAGGTCAGAGATAACTCAGTGACGTTTCTATATTTGTCCCATTCTGGGGACACAGGATGTATAATTGAGTGGAAGAAAGAGATAAAGCAGGACAACTAGATGGTGCAGTAGATAGAGCATCAGACCTGAAATCAGGAAGACTTTATCTTCCTGAGTTCAAATCCAGCCTCAGACACTTATTACTTGTGTGACCCCAGGCAAGTCACTTAGCCCTGTTTGTTTCAGTGTCCTTGACTATAAAACAAACTGAAAAAGGAAATGGCAAAACACTCTAGTACTTTTGACAAGAAAATCCCAAATGAAGAGTCGAACATGACTGAAATAACTAAAGAACAACAAAGAGTTAAAGTAGGAAGAGATGTCTGACATAGCTAACCAGCATGATCACAGTGCTCCTGGACTCCATAGGTAACTTTTCCTTCTGTTTGTGTTCTAATGAAACAGAAACCTGTCTACAGAAACCTCCTCACACTTAGCTTTGTGTGTGTCCTCTGGGTTGGGTCTTTTCTGTCTTTGGTGAATAGCTTGGGAATCCAGTTATGAAAACAAGAATATAAGTTTAGCCAATGGTAAACTGAATGTCCCCAGACATAGCTGCATGATATTTCCCTTGAAGAATGATTTGAAGGGACTACAAAATTTTAACTGGAGGGGAAGGGTATGGAGGGCTGGTCAAGGGCATGGTCAACTTGATGAGGTACAGATATATCCATCAAACATAGCACCTTGATGGAGGGTGAAACTTTGGTTCTTTGATGAGTCACAGAACCTTTGAGACCCAGTCATCAAGAGGATTCAAGACATGCCCCAAGCCTAGGTTTTTGTCAACCCATTCGCATAACATTGAGGATGAGAGAATTATTGCTTTATTATAGTGTCAGACCCCTTGCGATGGACCTGTAAAGGAGAGTCAATAGACCAGCCCCATCCCTCAGAGAGACCCATAAAGAACAGAGATCAGAGAGCTAAGATGAGACTTTATTCCCTTGGGTAGGAAACTCATGAATTGGCATAACATTCCCCCAGGGACGAAACAATAAAGTGCCACTTCTCTCTACTTATAAGTCCTGTGATCCTCCTTTCTACTCCACCATGGCTACCTCTTAGAATGTCATCCTACTGGGTGATAGCAGTAGTACTGAAGGAGCAAAGGTTAGTGAGAAGTAAAGAAGAAAAGAAAGATCTGACCTAAAGGGCAGCCATGAAGAAGGTCACCATACAGCCAAGTAATTCTGGAGGAGTAGCAAGAGTTCCTGAAATCCCAGCTTTCTGGAATAACATCAAGAACTCCTGAACTGTGAATCAAATAACAGCCTTGATTATGGAGGAATAACTAGAGATTGAGCCACAATACAGATGAATAAAGCTTTGACAATGACCTCTAGTATTGCCATAAGTTATTTAAAGGATCCAAGCACATGAAGAAGAGGGTTGCTTTTCTAGCAACCTCAAATTAACTTTTTTTCTGAGTTGATTAAAGTAAGTCTTTAGGGTAGTACTATAAGACAAGACTTGTATAGGCTCCTGGGATAAAGGTAGAACTTCCTAGAATATCAAAGGGTTGACATTCTAGCAATCTTGAGTTTCTGAGGGGAGGTTAGACCATTAGAGTAATATGAAGCTGAATGACTATATTGGCTCCTCTGATAGAAAGTGAGACCCATCCAAAAGGAGAGGAGACATATTGACTATTTAAGAGTTATGTGAGCCCTTTGGAGCAGCTAAAATCCAAGTTCAAAATTGACCTCAGATACTTAGCTATGTGACCCAGGGCAAGTCACTTAACCCTGTTTGCCTTAATTTCCTCATCTGTAAAATGTGCTGGAGAAGAAAATGGCAAATCACTCCAGTATCCTTGCCAAGAAAACCCCAAATGAGGTCTCAAAGAGTTGAATATGACTCCACAACAGCAACAAGAGTCCTTTGTAGCATTTTGATTTTTTATTGTTACCATAAGAGCTAGAAAACTTTCCACGTATGTATATTGAAACCTAGACATAAGCTATATTCTGATATTCCCAGAGGAGACTTTGGGTAAGATCAAAACATGGCAAAGATATTAGACACAACCTCCAAGATTGCAACTGATCCATGTAAACCCAGAGCTCTGTATAGAGAACAGAAGTCCACAAGAATTTAAGTGACTTGTCCAAGGTTACACAGTTATACATGACTAAACTAGAAGACTCAATGCCACTTCTCTCTACTTATAAGTCCTGTGATCCTCCTTCTACTCCATCATGGCTATCTCTCAGTGTCATCCTACTAGGTGATAGCCAGAGTACTGAAGAAGTAAAGGTTGGTGAGAAGAAGAAAAGATCTAGCCTATGTTTGGGGAGGGGGTGGGGTGGGATCCTAAGCACTCAGAGTCCTTCCTCACTCTAGTGCGCAAGTCACTTGAGCAAAACAAAGCAAAAGGAAGTGGGGGGAGTGTGTAGTCGTAGGGGGAGGCAGCATTAGGGAACAGTTGCTTGTAATTGTTACCAAACTTTCGAAAAACAAGGAACAACAAAGAAATAAAGGCAGTAGATAATTAAGTACATAATTGCACACACCACTCGTTAATTAAGCTTTTACTCTTTAAACCTGACAGAATCTGCTTACAAGGTGATAGCGCGAGGGAACGTGGCATATGGTGAGCCATCTGCAATACAAACACTTTGTCGATGCAAACTTCCCGTCCCCACAAAAAGAATGAGATGCTAAATGTAGTTTTCCGGAGCCAGAGTGATTTATCTTCATTCTGGGCATAAAACAAGGAGAGGGTACGGAGCAGAGATGAGAAGATGTCAAGAAAAGCCAATCTGCCTATTCTGTAGTCATCTTTGTACCTTACCTTCCCATCCCTACCCTCTTCACGCATGCACATACACACACACACACACACACACACACACACACACACACACACTCACTTGTGTGCCAAAGCCAGACAGGAACAAATGTGGGTGACTCACACCAAGTGAATCCATAGGAACCCCTTTGAGTAAGTAAACTCTGGCTGGGATTCTCAAGTTTTGCACACTGAGAGAAGAAAAATCTCAGATCAATTGCCTTTAATGTCACAGCCTGAAGTACTCTGTTATCATAGATCTGTCCCTCCCATAAAGAGAACCCTTGATTCAGGCATCTGGTACAGCCATACTACAAAAGATGACTGGGCAAGAAGACAAGGACATCCATAAGTTCCCACCACTACCATCACAATTTCCAGCTGTTTTCCCTGGTGGATTAGCGGATAGAGCACACAAAGTAGAAAATCACTTAAGAGATTTAGCTAGGAACCTCATAAAGGGCTGCTATGCCCTTCCCCAAAGTCTTCCTTGGATCATTTCCACTCTCCAAAGATAAGCCAATTTGCCCTCCAGAAAAGGTTTGTGGCCAGACTTCTACCCATCAGCAAAGACCACCTTTCTGCCTTCTGTTCAAATACCCCAGCTCAATACCACCAAGGCAACTCCATGACTTAGGGTTCACCATCAATGTTGGATTTCCCTAAGTGCCAACATGTTGGCCCATTGGACCTAAATAAGCAAGAGATGTGTCTTGTTTGCTAAGGACTTATGTGGGGAGGAGTGAGGAGGTAGTATTCAGGATGTACATTCATTTCCCTTTCAGATTGGAGGAGAGAGCTCAGATATATGGAAAAAAGAGACTGTGCTAACATGGAATGAGCACTAGACTGTGAGTCAGGAAATCCAAGTTCAAATTCTGACAGTCTCTAAATTTCTGGGTAACAAAAATCTCTGGCAAATATCTTCCTTTTCCTGAGTCTATTTCCTCAAACAACACTAGTAATTCCTACCTCATAGGGTTTTTAGGAGAATTCTATGTAAGTTATTAGGTAAATTTAAGAGGTAATTAAGTTTATCAGTAGGATGGTATAACTTCCATGAACCAAGCAAAGCAGGGTCAGACAAGTTGGCTAAGTAATTGGCTGCCTATGTGTTTTGACTTAACAGGCAGCATCAGGCAGGAAATTGTACCTCAAAAGACCATGTAGTTTAATGGACAAAGCTCTAGCCTCTGAGCCAGGAGATTTTGTTGATTACTGTCCCAGCTCCACTACTAACTGGCTATCACCTTGGTTAAGTCTTCTTCTCTTTGGATGTCTGTAAAATCAAGAAGTTGGGCTAGGCAACCCTAAAGTTCTCTAGAGGCAGCTAGGTGTCACAATGAATAGAGAGCTGGACTTGGAGTCAGGAAGACCCAAGTTTAAATCCAGTCATAGATGGTTATTAGCTGTATGATCCTGAGCAAGTCACTTAACCTCTGTCTGTCTCAGTTTCCTCAATTGTAAAATGAAGATAATGATAATACCTTGCTCCCAAGGGTGTTATTGTGAGGATCAAATGAGATGTTTCTAAAGAGCTTAGTGCAGTGGCTGGCACATAATAGGAGTTTAACAAATGTGTGTTTCCTTCCCAAAGGTCCTTTCTAGGTCTGACATTTAAGGATTGAAAAATAACCCAACGGTTAATCTTTTCACCCCTTCTCCAAATGTATTCTCCAAATTGAATCCTTATTGGCAGCTGCTTGAGAGGCTCATCCTGTAGGAATGGTGCCTTTTGGGGAAAGAAGAGAGATCCCTTCCCAACAGTGCTTGGGGAATTCTCTAAAGTGGATCCAAATTCTCATGCTAAACGAGACGAGCTCCTAGGGGCTCTGGCCATAGGTATTCCCTTTCTCTCCTCTCTTTCTCTATTCTAGGATCATGTCTAGAGGACTGCTTGAAAAGAGTAGCCAAGTGGGAAAAGCATGCATGGAATGATGATCATTAGGAGTGCTCATTTCCCCCAGGCAGGGTAGATATAAGCAAGCTGTAGCATAGAATTGATGATGTTAGTGGTTTAAGAAATGGTATAAAACCGAACTATGCCCAAAGGGCAATCAAACTTGCATACCCTTTGACTCAGCAATGCAGCTACCAGGTCTGTATTCCAAAGAGAACAAAGAAAAAAGGAAAAGGAACCATTTGCACAAAAATTTTTTATGGCAGCTCTTTTTGCGGTGACAAAGAATTGGAAATTGAGGGGCAATTGAGAAATAGCCCAACAAGCTGTGACATATGATTATGATGGAATACTCTTCTATTGAAATGACCAGCAGTATGCTTTCAGAAAAACCTGGGAAGATTTCCTCTGCAAACTGATGCAGAGGGAAGTGAGTAGAACCCAGAAAACATTGTACCCAGTAAGAGCAACATTGTATAATAATCAACCCAGAATGACTTAGCTATTCTAAGCAACACAAAGATCAGACAATTCCAAAGGACTGATGATAAAAGATGCTATCTACCTCCAGAAAAGAACTGATAGAGTCTGAAAACACATCAGAGCATACTTTTTAAACTTTATTTTTCTTGGGTTTTTTTTTTTAATCTGTGTTCTCTTTTGCCAAATGATCAATATAGAAATACGTTTTGCATGACTATACATGTATATTTTATATGAAAGTGCTTGCCTTCTCAAGGAAGGGGAGGGAGGGAAAGAATTTGGAACTTAAAAAAAATTTTTTTTAAATGTTAAAAATCATTTTTACATATAATTGAAAAAAATAAAATAAAAAACATTCTTAAAATATAAAATGTATTTAGAAAAAAAATCACTACCACTTTCTGCCCAGATTAGACCTCTTGAGATCATGTGCTTCTCCCTGGGTGAGTTAATCTATTCACCTTTGGAATTCCACCTAGGACTCAGCTATCCTGAAGAGTGAGTGAAGAAATACAGACTCACCCAATCCTCCATATGTAACCAGTCCAAGACCAGACTGCCATTCATGTGACTTGGATATCTTGCCAATAGTTCTGCTGTCAAGGGAACCTAACTTCCCACAAATCGTCACCCCTTTCCACCTCTTGCTCTGAGAACAATAATTGAGTCAGTCCTGCTATTGCTCCTGGATAAGGATGTGGCTGATGACTCCCTTTATTCATCAGTCCTGTGACTTGACAGACCAAATCTCTCTCCCTTGGCCACCATTCCCTTCTTTCGGTTGTCTCCCATGATGAGAATACAAATTCCTTGAGAGAAGAAATTCTTATTTTTGCATTTGTATCCCCAAGACCTAGTTCATTTTGTTTATAAAATACATCATGGAGAACATAGAAAAGGATGAGTCTTCTCATGGGAACAACTCCCAAGTTCTGTCCTTGTGTCTATGAAATAAACTAGAGGAATGATCATGGGATCATTCAGTAGATTTAGAGCCAGAAGGGAGTCACCTGGTCTAACCTTCTCATTCTACAGATGAGACCTGTAGAAATCGTGACTTGCCCAAGGTCATAGAGGAAACCTCCACAAGGGATTTTCTATGGAGAATATATGGAAGCCTAGGGACAAGAATCACACAGGATGAGAAGGGGTGAGTGGATGGAGTTTGCACCAGGGGAGAGAATATACTGATATTGAACCTCATTGAAGGATCAAAAGAAGACACATGGATCCCGTGGAACCAAGCACTGTTTATACAGACTCTGCAATGGTTTGGAGAGACTATTGGGCTGTGAGGAACAGATCTCAAAGAGTACACCATCCAATTTGGAAGGAAAGACATTGCAAACTTACACACACAAGCAAATCACACATCACACACAAAACCACAATGATAACAACAGGAGAATGCACAGAAATATATAGGGAACGTTCCAGGACCCTGAACCCAAGAGTCCTAGGAGTAGTGGTGCTTCCGGTCCAATGCCCCCATTCATCATTCTGGGAGGCAGACCCTGTGCAGACACAGCTTGGCCACTGCTCCTTCAGGGGCTGCAGCCACAGTCACTGAAGACCCTGGAGAGAAAGTTCTTGCCCCTTATCCTTGGCACTGTCAAATGCTTCAACACAAGAGGCTGATAAGAGCTTATCAGCAGAAAAGATATTAAAGATGAAGCATTAACATTTGCTGCACCTAGAGGATCATGGGACTTTGCCATCTGATTTGTAGCTGAAACCTTCCTGTGTGCTGTTTTTCTCATTAGAAAGTGAGCTCCTTGAGAGCAGGGACTGTCTAGTGTTTCTGTTTGCTTCCCTACCCCTTAGCATGGTGCTTTGCATACAGGAATCACTTAATAAATACTTCATTCATTCATTATCAAGAAACAAAATTTATGGCTCAGTGATTATTTGGAGACTTCAGGAAGGAGAGAAAACATAGCTGGCCTAGCATGCTGCCCACACAGGTCTCCAGCTAAAGCTATTTGACAGCTGTCATCCGAGTACAGGGAGCAGAGGTAGGTGACAGTATAGTTATTGTTTTGTGTTTTTTCTGACTCTGCATGACTGCATTTGGAATTTTCTTAGCAAAGATACTGGAGTGGCTTGCCATTTCCTACTCTGGCTCATTTTTATAAATGAGGAAACTGAAGCAAACAGGGTGAAGTGATTTGCCCAAGGTCACACAGCTAGTAAGTGTCTGAGGACAGACTTCCTGCCAACCTAGCTGCCCAATACCATAGTACAGTAACAAAACCACAAGCAGCCTAGTTTCACAAGGTGCACAAACTGGAAGGGATTTCTAGTTTTCAAGTTCAAGTTCAACCCCTTTATTTTATAGAGAAAGCCCAAATAATGGAAGTGACTTGTCCCAGGTCATCCGGCCAGCCAGGGGCAAAGTTGACCTTACAAATGTAGGGTTGGAAAGAATATCAGAAGTCATCTTGCCCCACCCTGACCTAAAGGAATGAACCTGATCTACAAATCCCCATGTTGTGAGCCGGTCCCTGGTTCCCTTCCCTGACAGAAACTCAACCATTTCCCAACAAAACTCATTCTGCTTTTGTCTGATTGTTGGAAGTTTTTTCTCCTGCCAAGACTAAATTTGCCTCTCTGCAAATCTCATCCATTGCTGCCAGTTCTGTCCCCTGGGGCTGAGCAGAATAAGACTAACTCTTCTTCCACAAACAATTGAAAACAGACACCACCCACCATCACCACCCTAAGACTCCTCTTCCCTGAGCTATTGGTCCTTACTTCTTTCAACAGCTCGTCAAAGGGCATGATTTTGAGGCTCTTCACCATTCTGGTTGCTTTTCCTAAAATATGGCATCCAATGTTGGACCCCTCCCCAAACCTCCATTTAAGGAGAGCATCCAGGCCTGTCATCTGTTCTCATTTCCCACCCAGCTGCATTTCTTTGGACTTCATTACACCCAGTGTCCTGTCCTTTCCTTTCCCTGCAAACCCCCAAACCTTTCAGCTTCCTTCTGTATGTTATTGCTTCCCATTACATTTTAAGTTCCTCAAAAGAAATTGTCTTTCTCTTTAGTATGTGTATTCCCAGCACCTGGGACAATGGCTGGCACATAGTAGGTGCTTAATAAATATTGATTGGCAAACTGACTGAACACAGTACTCTAAATGTGGCCCAATTAGAACAGACTAAAAGGACAATCACTTCCTTAATTTACCTGGACACCATGCCTCTTAATGTGGCATAACATTGAATAAGCTTTGGCAGTTACCATAGCACATATTGACTCATATGGAGCTTACCGTCCACTAAGACTCCCAGATTTTTTCAGATCTTCTACTAATTGTCACCCCTTCACATCCCCCCCTCCTACAATACTATCTTCTACTTGTTTATTTTCAGTCATATCTGACTCTTTGTGACCCTATTTGGGGTTTTCTTAGCAAAGATATTGGAGTGGTATGTCATATCCTTCTCTAGCTCATTTTACAGATGAGGGAATTCACGCAAGCCATGGTTAAGTGACTTGCCCAGGGTCACACAGCTAGTAAATGTCAGAGGCCAAATTTGAACTCAGAAGATGAATCTTCCTGGCTCCAGGCCTAGTGCTCTATCCACTGTGCCTCCTAGCTGCCCTATCATCTATTTGTGAAGTTAAATATTTTATCTATCTTCCTGCTAGAAATTTTAACAAGTGTTTCATCTATAGCTTCCTCCAAGTGACCAATTAAAATGTTGAACAGTCCACGGGGGATCTGACAACCATTCTAGGGGTCTTGCTCTTCATGGCACCATTAGCACTCCATTTGGAATGAGTTCCTTCACTCCTCTAGGCCTCAGATTTCCCATCTGTAAAATGTGGGAGTGGGACACCAGGCATTGTGCTAAATTTCGGGGATGCAAAGAGAAGTAAAAACAAACAAACAAAAACCAGTCCTTGTTCTCAAGAAACCCACAGTCCAATGTGAGGACAACATGTAGATGACTATGTACAAATGAGATAAGTACAGAATGAATTAGGTATGATCAAGAGGAAAAGCATTAACATTAAGGGGAATCAAGACAGACTTCTTAATGAAGGTGGGATTTTAATGGGAACTGGAAGAAAGCCAGAGAGGCCAAGAGGCAGAGATGAGAAGGGAGTGAACTCCAGTTATGAGAGAGGGCCAGTGAAAATGCCCAGAGTCGCTAGATGGACCCTTGTCTGAGGATTAACAAGTTCCCAATTAGTATGAGTAATGAATCCCTCAAAGAGGGTGGATGCATGTGAATTTGCACTATTTGAAGTTCTAATTATGTAATATGCGATCATTGGTTCTAGCACAAAGAAATATGCAGTAAGAACTTAAGAGATGTTTTGAAGGTAGAAACAGCGAGATTTGGCAAAAATTGGGTATGTGGGGTGAGTGTGAGCGAAGAGTAGGGAATGAGACAAAAGTTGCAATCTGGATGACTAGAAGGATGATGATAATAGGGAAGTTTAGACAAGGGGAGGATTTGAGGGGAAACATAATGGGACATGTTGATGATTTGGACATGTTGAGTTTGAGATGTTTGTCGACCATCCAGTCCAAGATATCTAAAAGGGCATCATGGAGTTACTGTGAGGCGATCAAATTCGTACATGCACATGATGTAAACATAATCTATTATTAATATTATTATTGATTTTACTATTATTATTACTTGTGAGTTTCCAACCCAATGGGAATTCCTTATCAACTGAAGGACACATTTGAAACCAACGAAGATAACCTCCTCCTTTTTCCTCTTGGATCCCCTTTTTTCTCACACTTTATAGATCTTGGAGCCAGCTACAACCTTGACCATCTCTGCTGTCTTAGACTCAGAAAAAGGAGAGCTTCTCTTCCCAATCTTTTACCTCATCCTATTCATACATCCATCCACCCATTTAATAAGAAGCTATTGAGTGTTGCTTTTATGCTTAGCTTGCTGATAGATACAGCAGGAGATAGAGTGATATTTCTGTCAACAAGAAATTTACAATCTAGATGGGGAGAAAAAGAATATGTGTGGAAAGTTAAATAGCAATTCAAGAGTTATCCCTAAGAGCAGTGGAGACTGGAAAGACTTAGGACTCAGGGACCAAACGAATAAGACTTGAAGTGGTCTTGGAAGGTTCAAGATAGAGGCAGGGCTTAAGTTGAGTCTTGAGACTAGAAACGGGAGCCATGTAGAATTGAAGGAACAAAAAAGGGGAGGTGAGAACACAGGGAAGCTAGGTAGCACAGCAGATGGAGTTCCAGCCCTGGAGTCAGGAGGACCTGAATTCAAATCCTATCTCAGACACTAACTAGCTGTGTGACCTTGGGCAAGTCACTTAACCCTGTTTACCTCAGTTTCCTCATCTGTAAAATGAGCTGGAGAAGGAAATGGCAACGCACTCCATTATCTCTGCCAAGAAAACCCAAAATGGGTCATGAGGAGTCAGACATGACTAATTGACAAAAATGTCTCTTAATCTCTGTTTGCCTCAGTTTCCTCATCTGCAAAATGGGGAAAATAATAGGGAATGAGAATTCCTTATCAACTGAAGGACACATTTGATACCCTACCTCCCAGGATTGTTGTGAGGATACAAGGAGATATTTGTAAAGTGCTGCACAAACCTTAAAGTTCTATATAAATGGTAGTTGTAATTATGATAATGCTAAAAAAAAAGACAAATCTAATTAGGGAAAGTGACTTACCACATTATTGACAATGAGTTAGTGACAGAGTTAGGACTCAAGCCTCAATATTCTAACTCCTCCTTCAGTATTCTCTCCGCTATGCCATACTCTATCCCTCTCAGCCAAGCAAATTCCCAGGGCCTTGCACCTCCTAGGCAGCCAGCTTGGTTGTTTATCTGAGAGGATGCAAAGCTGGGAGTCCCACTGTTGCTCAAATCCCTCAGCAAGCAGAAGCCCCTTCCAGACAGCAGTCTTGTGAGCCAGCTCTGACTCAGGGGTGGAGGCTGCCAGGCATAATTGTGGTTAGGGTATTTTAAGAGGGAAAAGAACAGGGAGTTGACTCTATGCCTGGAGCCATAGAGCTCAAGCTTAGAATGATACCCTCTGTTTGCCAGCCAAGGGAGCCTTGGTCATTGGGTAGGGAGACAAGGAAAGACCTGTAGGGTTCAGTTATTTTTTAGTCATCTCCTATTCTTCATCACCCCATTTTGGAGTTTTCTTGGCAAAGAAAAGGAGTGGTTTGCCATTTCCTTCCCTAGAACATTTTATGGATGAGGAAATTGAAGCAAACAGGGTTAAGTGACTTAACCAGAGTCATACAGTTAGTAAGTGAGGGCAGATTTGAAGTCAAGTTTTCCTGACTCCAGGCCCAGTGCTTTATCCACTGAACCACCTCACTGCACCAAGGCCTATAGACAGTAGGATTTAAGCTGAATCTTGCAGGAAACCAGGAAACTATGGGGTGTGGGTGAGGAAAGGGCATAGCCTTTGCAAAGATGCAGAGATGGGAGAGACAGATTGTGATGTAGGAGGGACAGCAAGACCAGTGTCACTGGATTATAGTATATCTAGGGTAAGAAAAGTCAATAGGGAGGAAGGTGCCAGATTGTGAAGAGCTTTACAGGATGGTTGGTTTTGAAGCTAGAAAGGACCTCAGAGACTAATCATTTTATTTTTACATATGGGAAAACTGAGGCTCAGGGAGCCACTACAAAATTGAGAGGAATGGTGCTGGAATTCAAACCTGAGTCTTTCATTATTAAGTCCAGTGCCTTTTTTTTTTTCTTTTTTGCTGTATCCCAACGTAATCTCCAAAGGTCTTTTGAAAAGGCTGGTCCTTGTTTCAGGGCAGGCAGATGTCCAAAAGGCTGAAGGCAGAAGTTCCAAGGTCTGAGGCCACTGCTACACCCTCTTGACACATGAAAAAACACAAAAAGTTACAATTAATCCTGTCCTCACTACTTGGCCCAAAGACTATGCCCAACTATTCTCTGAGATGACCTTGCCCCATTATAGCTAGACTCCTTTTCTAGTGCTTCCAGAGACAAGGAGGGGCCACCAGCATCCTATTTGGATGTAGCTCCATAAATAGTGGGTGCTCACGCTCTCTCCCCTCAGCCACAGGTGCACCTCGGGGCATGCCTGCCAGAGAGGCTGGCATGAGGCAACCATCAGCACCAGGGAGTGAAGAAGCAGGAGCCTCTCCAGGAGGCCCTGCCAAGTCTGGAAAGGGTGTGAAGCCAGCTCTATTTGAAGCCCCTGCCTGCTGCTTTGGGGGGTGGGGGGAGCCATACAAACCCACACCATTCCTAAGGAGGGGGGAAAATCACTTCTGCTCCACAGGCTGTCAGGACTAGGCAAAGAGGGACAGGGCCCAGGACTTTACCAGTTACTACCATGAGCTCCTGAGGCAAACTTTCCTGAGGTGGAAAAGGGGGAGTTCTGTTCCTGGGGCACCCAAGCTGGTCTTTCTTCTCTTCCTTGGCTTCTCTCATTAGCCAGGTGCAGTGGACTTGGAGTCAAAATTTAAAATCTGTGGTTTATCACTTGTGTGCCTTGGAGCAAGTCACTTAACTTTCCCAGGCCTTGGTTTTCTCAACTGTAGATGCCCTCCGAGGTCCCTACCAGCACCAATAAATGGTGAGAATCATGTTTGTGCTCCCTACCTCACAAGGGTGTTGTAAGGAAAATGTTTCATCAACCTTAAAGTGGTATACAACTATGAACTGAAGCTTGGACTTGGAAAACAGGTTTAAGTCCTAGCTTTCTTTATCATTTACCTGTGTGATCTTGGAGAAGTCATTTCCCTTACTTGAGGTTCAGTCTCTTTATCTGTAAATTGGAGGTGGACAGGATGATTTCTAGGGGCCCTTCCAACTTGCTGAGAAAGGAGAAATAACCGTAATAATAAATAGTATCTATGTAGCACTTTAAGTTTTGCAAAGTGCTTTATATATGACATCTCATTTTATCTTCGTAACAATCCTAGGAGACAGATACTTTTATTATGCGCATCTTACAGAAGAGGAAACTGAGGCAGACAACAGTTAAGTGATTTGCCCAGGGTCACACAGCTAGTAAATATCTGAGACAAGATTTGGATTCAGCTCTTCCTGACTCCAGGACCAATGCTTTCTCCATTACTTCATTCAA
Organism: Bettongia penicillata ogilbyi; assembly: GCA_023548195.1. Lineage (NCBI taxonomy): Eukaryota > Metazoa > Chordata > Mammalia > Diprotodontia > Potoroidae > Bettongia > Bettongia penicillata. The sequence continues at coordinate 10,214,557 of JAJHZJ010000131.1, forward strand.
ATTCCTGTATGAGCATAAGAATCCAGCTGACTCTCAACAGCCCTGACTCAATCAGTCTGTCCATCAATCAGTAAATACTTATTAAGTGCCTGCTATGCAGGCAGATTCATTTTCCTGAGTTCAAATGTGGTCTCTAGTACTTACTCTAACTCTGGACAAGTCACTTAACCCTCTTTGACTCAGTTTGTCAATCTGGAAAATGAGATGGAGAAGGAAAATGGCCAACCACTCCAACGTCTTTGTCAAGAAAACCCCAAACGGGGTCATGAAGAGCCAGACGCAACTGAACAACATGTGCCAGGTTCAGTGACACATACTGAAGTTACAAAAAAAGACAAAAGACAGTCCTTGCCCTCAAGGAGATCATAGTCTAATGTGAGAGAGAACACACAAATATGTACAAACTGGCTATATGGAGGATAAATTTGAGATCATCAACAGAGGTAAGGCACTGGAATTAAGTAGTTCCCTCTTGCTTCTAGGATGAATTGTAAACTCCTCTGTCTAGCCTTTAAAGCCCTTCACAGCCTGGCCCCAAGCTATCCTTCCAGCCTTGTTGGATATCACTCCCCACCAAACTGGTTTTCTCTCTGTTTCTCATTCACTCACTCATATCTCCATCCCATCACCTCCCAGGACTTTTACGCAAGTGTTCCCCCCTCCCCCATGCCAAGAATGTGCTTCCTCCTCTCTCCACTTCATAGAACTTCCTCTCTTCAAGATGCACCTCAGGCACCATCTTCTGCAGGAAGCCTTTCCTGGTCCTCTCAGCTGCCAGTGTCCTCTCTCCCAAACTACCTTACGTTTGTTGTTATTATTGAATCATTTCAGTTGTATCTGCCTCTGTGACCTCATTTGTGGTTTTCTTGACAGAGATAAGTGAAATGGTTTGCCATGTCCTTCTCTAGCTCATTCTACGGATCAGGAACTGAGGTAAAAGGCCTAAGTGACTTGCCGAGGGTCACACAGCTTAGTGTCTGAGGCCGGATTTGAACTCAGGTCTTCCCTGACTGCAGGGCTGGCACTCTATCCACTGTGCCACCTAACTGCCCACCTTACATCTAACTACATTGTAATTATTCTCTTTATGCTTAATTTCTGTCTATATGAAGTTAGATAGATGATGATAGATGATAGATGTATAGATAGATACATATGTAGATAGACACATAGATAGACTGATAGGCATAGATAGATAGATAGATAGATAGATAGATAGATAGATAGATAGATAGATACACTTGTAGTCTCTCCCATTTGAATGTAAGGTCCTCATACTATCAGGAGAGATTGCTTCATTCTTTGTGTATGGATCCCCAGCACCTAGCACAGTGTCTGGTAAATATCCAAAGCATTTAATAAATGATTATTGATTGGTTGCTGGAACTAGAAAAGAAGAGCAATGTTGAGAAAAACAAGGGAGCAGAGAGTATGCAGAAGGAAGGATGACCAGGAGTGTCGAAAGCTACAGAGAAGTCAAGGAAGATTTATAATAATAACAAATAAATAAATCTCCTTTGAATTTAGCAGCTGAGAGATTTTGCTGAACTTGAGGAGAACCGTTTCAGTGAGTGGTGGAGTGGGAAGCTAAATTGAAAGGGATAAAGAAATGAATAAGGATATAGGAACAGCCAGCAGAGGTAATTCTAGAAGTTTGACCAGGAAAGGTAGGACAGATAGATTTTATTCTCTCTTTTCCCTCCCCTTCTCCCTCCTCTACTTCTCTCCCCTCGTCTCCTGAGCTCTCCTTATTTTCTCTCACCTTCCTCATTATCTTTTCCTCTTTTACTCTCCATTCTATTTTTCTTTCTTCCCGTTCCTTCTTCTCTCCTATATTGTACTCTCACCTTTGCCCTTCTCATCTCTCCCTCCTCCCCTTGTCTTTTCTCTTCCTTCTGTCTCCCCCTCTGCTCTTCTTCAATAATCTTGAACAGAAATCAAACTACATTAGCTCTTTCTGTTGGTTTGTGTCTAACTCAACTTGTGTTCTGGAAGCTTTGGAAATCAAACTAAGTCTAGAAGGGACCTTGAGAAATCATCTAACTCATCACTTGCCTCTGACCAAAACTGCCCCCAGAGACTCCCTGAGTCACTCATTCCACCGTCTGGAAGCTCTTCCTTTTGTCCAGCTTAAAGATCTTATCCACTTCCTCCTTTTCCCTCCAGTGGAGAGTCAAGTAAGCACTTCCACTCCTCTGTTTCCTTCCCATCCCATGCAATAGCTATTTGCTGAATGCCTACTGTACACTTAACCCCTTTTCCAAGCACTGGGAGAATGTTATTGTTTTTGGGTCTTTTCAGTCATATCCAACTCTTTGTGATCCCATTTGGAGTTTTCTTGGCAAAAATACTGGAGTAATTTGCCATTTCCTTCTCTAGTTGATTTTACAAATGAGAAATTGGAGCAAATAGGGCTAATGACTTGCCCAGGGTCTCGCAGCTAGTAAGTGTCCAAGGCCAGATTTGAACTCACAAAGATTAATCTTCCTAAGTTCAAGCCCAGTACCCAGGCACTGTGCCATATACCTGCCCCACTTAGGGGTATGGAGAAGTATAAAACACAATTCTTGTCCTCAAGGAGCTCTAGCCCCCTTGATGAGATGGCATATATACATATGAGGGAGATGTGATGTACACGTGAAAAGATGCCTAACAGTATGAGTCAGTTTATGACAAGTGCCAGATGAGTGGTTTGGAGAGTAAGTATTTAGAATGTCATGGTCATAGATTATCAGAGTATGAGAGGTTCTTAGAAACCATCAAGTCCAATTCCCTCACTCTAAAGAGGAGGAAACCGAGGCCCAGAAAGAAGTGACTTACCTTAAGACCCCATAATGTAGCAGAGCTGAGATTCAAATACAACTTGTGGCCCTCTCTTCCTACCACACTAAGATAACTTATTAGTGGAGATAAAGCACTCTTGGCTCCAGAAGTCAAAGGAAGGCATCAGAAAGGAGATGAGGGTCCCTGGGGTATTGGTAGAATCAGAAGGGGAAAACAAAATTCTATAACCAGAGAAGTGTCTAGAGAAATGAATAAAGGGAATCTGGGTGTGAGTCAACAATTCACTCATTTATGTCTGTACCAATCCCCTTCCCCAACATCTTCTGAAACCCTCATCTTTGGACTGACTGCAATAGGGAACATAAAAATGAGCCCATAGTGACAATTAATAACAAAGATAAAAAGAAAAATTGTTTTGAATATGAAAATTATAGACATAATGCTATTAGAAGCATGATTCAGAGTTTATGAAAACATTATTTATATTGATTTATTCCCAGAGCCATCAAGACTCCTTGAAAATAATTAAAGTTGACATATCCAGTACTGAAGCTAAATGTTGATATCATATAATGAAAATTACATGCTTGGGATCTGCTGTACTGTAGGAGAGCATTAAAACAAATTCCAACATCTGCAGCTTCCACCCCACATGGCTTATTAATTACACAGCAACCAATCAGTTCTGCATGGATGCAGGGAAGGAGAGGGCCTTAGTGGTCTTCCACCAACTCGCCTTTAACCCAACCCCTCTCTACTCACCCAACCTGCTCTCTAATCATTCACAAGTTCTGGTCCATCAAATGTTCCCAACTCAGCAAAAATGCCATGCTCCTTCCTGCTGCTGAGAGCCTTCCTAGGTCATATCTGAAATGCCATCCTCCCCTTCTTCCTTGGCTTCGTCATTTCCAGGCCCTTCCCTCCTTCAAACACCACATTCTCCAGGCAGCCATTCTAACCATAGTTATGACTTTCCTCAGGCCCCCTCAGTATCTATCAACTTGTTTTGCAGTCTAGATGGTTGTAGATTGCTTCCTAGGCATTCCTAAGTTTCTTTTCTCTAGGGAGTCAGAGGAAGGCATTTTGTCCTCGTTAAACTGTGAGTTCCCCAAAGGCAAGGACTAGTTCTTCCTTCCTTTCTATGTCCCTTTGTAGCACCCAGCTTAGGTCTATTGCATTAGCCCAGTCTTTGAAAAACACAACGTGGATTTAGTAAATATATTAATATTGCTTTTTAACTGCAATTTTATCCATGTCGGGAGCTCCAGGTGAAGGAATTCTCTCCCAGTGCAAATCAATACCTTTTCTTAGAGACTGGCCTGAGCCACTGTGAGGGTAAGTAACTCACTCAGAGTCAGTCAGTCAGCTAACATTTATCAAGTACCTGCCACGTTCCAGGCCCTGAGCTAAGTGTTGGGGACACAACAAAAGGTAAATGAAGCCACAGTCTAAGGGGGAAGAAAACATGCAAATAACTACATATGAACAAGAGAGAGATGGGATAAATTGTGAATAATCAACAAAGAGAAGGCACTAGAATTAGAGGTTGAAAAAAGTTTCTTATAGAAGGTCAGCTTTTAGCTGGGACTTGAAGAAAGCCAAGAAAGCCCAGAGGGAGAAATGAGGAGGGTGAGAGCCCCAGGCATAGGAACAGCCAGTGAAAATGCCCAGGAAATGTAGTGTTGTGTGAAAGGGCCAGCAAGGAGGCCAGTGTTATTGAATTCAAGAGTGAGAGGGGGTTTGGAAAATGAGGTGTAAGTTTGGTGCAAGACTAGAGAGATGGAGAGGAGGAGGCAAATAGGAAGGCGTCAGATTATAAAGCATTTTGAGGATTTTATATTGAGTCTTGGAGGTGATAAGGAATCACTGGAGTTTACTGAGTAGGGAGATGATATGTCAGATGTTTGATTTAGGAAAACCACTTCAGAAAATGAATTGGAGTGGGGAGAGACTTGTGGCAGGCAGATGCACCAGCAGACAATTGCAATAGGCCAGGCATGAGTTGATGAGAGCTTGTACAAGGGTAGTAGTAGATTCAGAGGAGAGAACAGGATATAGTCAAGAGATGTTACAAAGATAAAATCAACAGGCCCTGGCAATAGATTGGATATGGGTGTCTGAGAGAGAGTGAGGAGTGGAGGAGGATACCCACATAGCCAACTTGGGTGACCAGGAGGGTGGCAGTACCCCCAAAATTATAAGAAAGTTTGAAAAAGGAAGAAAGGCTTTGGAAGAAAGGTAATGCATTAAATTTTGTGGAGGTGAGCATTGGAGATACAAAGAAAGGTACAAGACAGTCCCTTCATTCAAGGAGCTCATGGTCTAATGAGGGAGAAAACTTGAAAACAACTACATACAAACAGGATAGTGCCAGGATAAATTGAGGGTGGTCAACAAAGAGAAGGCACTAGACCTCAACTCGGTAGATAACAGATCTGTGTGATGAGTCTAAGATGTCCAGTTTAAGATGTCTAACAAACAGTTGGAGATGCAAGGCTAGAGTTCAGGAGAGACATTAGGGTTGGATAAGATTTGAGAAAGGTCATAACTGAGTCCATGGGAGATAAGGAAATCACCAAGTAAAATAGTATAGGGAAGAAGAGAGGAGGGTCAGGACAGCCCTGTGAGACCTCCACGATTAGCAGACATGACCTGGGAGAAAATGTAACTAAGGTGTTGGTAATTAAGAAATTATTAGTAACATTGGAGAAAGTCATTTCAATTGAATGATAAAGTCAGGCGCTAGATAGTAGTGAGTTAAAAATAAGAGGCAGAGGAAAGGAAATGGCACCTTTTTATATTGTCCTCTCAAGGAGTTTAGCCACCAAAGGAAGGATAAATGTGGGATGATGGTTCATAGAGATAGACCAATCAAGCGGGGATTTTTTATGGAGGGTGAAGACATGGGCACGTTTGTAGGCAGCCAGGAGACAAAGAGAGACTGAAGATTAGTAAGAGAGTGGGGATAATGGAGGGGGCAATCTACTGGAGAAGATAGGATGGGATAGGATCAATCACCTGTGCATGGAGAAGGGTTTGCCTTAGCAACAAAAAGGGCCAACTCATTTTGTAAGACAGAGGTGAAGGAGGAAATAGTGATAAAAGGTATCTGGATGATGTAAGATGCAGAGAAGGAGAAAAGAAGGAATTCTCAGTGAACGGCTGCAATTTATTCAGTAAAATACAAGACAAGGGTCTCAGCTGAGAGGGTGGGGAAAGAGGGAGTCATGGCAGGTTTGAGGAAGAATGCAGAGATTTGGAAGAGCTGCTGGGGTGAGTGGAATAAGAAGTTAATTAGCCAAGGATAAAAGGATTGCCTCGTAGCAGAAAGGGCCTAGTTAAGGTTATGTAACATAAATTTGCAGGGTAGGGAGCACAATTTTACATTTTTTCCAACCCAGGGACAAAATATATATATAGGCAGTATGTGTCAGAGGTCAGACTTGAACTAAGGTCTTCCTGGTTTGTTTGGTTTTTTTTTTTTTTTTGGTATTAACACTTTTATTTTCCTAGACTTCAGGGTTTTATACATACAAAAATGGGTGGAATAGAATGGAACTCAATTCTTTTAAATATACAAAAGAAAGACAATTTTATAAACATTTTAAGATACTTGCGAACAGTATATTTTAGAGACTAAGGCGTAATTCAATTCCATTTTCAGCTTTCTGTTACATACTGTATTCAGACCACAGGAGTGTTAGTTAGTTAACATTAGATTACACTGTTTGGACAATTATTAAGGATATTATTTCTCCCTCCCTAATACAAAACCAAAGTAAACTACATGATTACTAGTTCTTCTTTGAATGTCTAAGGTATCATAGTATTGATTTACTTAAAAGGGAAGAGAATCTTAAACTTCCCTTTGAATAGCATGTTCATGCTATACTTTTTTTAAAAAAATGATGTAACAAAAATAAAGAGAACATATCTGAAATATACATCAGAGGGAATGAAGACATCAAGTATTTTCTCAACACCTTATACAAAATAACTTATTCAGACTAGTCTAGGAAACATGCTGCAATTCCATGTTTTGGAATGCTTTTTCACTCACCTTTGGCTCCTGTGGGTTGAGCGATCTGGGAATGCTGCTACTGCAACTGGAGATTCTGCCCCCGAGGTGTCCTCCTCCCAAGGCTGGACTGGGCTTCGCTCCACATCTTGTGCAACAGACATTTCCCATGGGCCTTTCAGGTCACCCTGGACTGGAAATCTCCTCCACTCTGTTGTTCTCCACTTCTGCTGCTCCAGAATTTGTTGAGAGTCCCTTTCTTCAGGTATTTTATGGACTGTGTGGGGACAGCCTGCATATGTGCGTCTTTCTACTCCGCCATCTTGGCTCTGCCCCCACCATCTTCCTGGTTTTGAAGCAAAGACTCCATCTTTATCCTCTACTTAATGCTACTTCTCGACAAATATTTATTGTCTTAAAATTAAATAAAGAGGGTTGTTGAAACATCTTTTTTAAAATGCAGATTAGAGAACAGAAGAAAAACTAGAAAAAAAAACAAGCAGAAGAATTTTGAAAGTTACAGGTTGAACTCATCATATGCTTAAAGAGAAAAGCAAGCTATACACAATAGAGATCTTCATTTTTACATACAATCCACTTTTTCTGTTCTACTATATATAAAAATGTCATTTAACTTGGTATTTGTTAAATTCAGAATTTTTAAGAAGAAATTATTATATACATATATGAATATGTATGTATATATGTAAATATATACATATAGAGAGATAAAGAGAAAGACAAAGAGAGAAAGAAAGATGTCATTTCTCCCAATAACTTCTATTATGGTCACAGAATTTTTCTTCTGAAGAGAAATTGTACTAAGTAATAAAAAATTGCATTTAAGAATCCAAACATTCTGTAAAGGACCATTATGAAATGAGTAAATGGTCAAAGGATATGAAGAGACATTTCTCAAAAGATGAAACAGCTGCCACATGAAGAGATGTTAGAAATCTCTAATAACCAGAGAAACACAGATTAAACGTTTCAAGATTCCACTTATCACCCATCAAATTGGCAAAGATAATAAAAGACAACAGAATTCAATGTTGGCACACCCTAGGTAAAAACAGGCACATATTACACTGCTGTTGACTGAAGTCGCAAATTATTCCAAACTTTTTGGAAAACAATGTAACCTATCTATACAAAAATATACCTAGAATCACTATTTGCAATAGCAAAAGAAAAAAAAATTCCGAGCCCATCCAGGGGAATGACTGAACAAAGTCTAATATATGAATCGAATGGAATTTTATTGTACCTAAAAAAATGATGAACAAAAAAAATTCAGAGAAATATGGGAAGATTTATATGAAGCAATGACAAGTAAAGGAAATAGAACTAAAAGAATAATTGATTATAACTATACTATTAAAGACAATAATAATAGAAACAAATTCATGCTATTCATGCAGTACAGGAAATAAAAGAAATAAGGAAAACAAGGATTTGGTGGCTATGTTACAGTCAAGAGAAGAAAGAAGACCTGGTTTAAGTCCCTCCCCTAACCTTGATTACCTATATGATCCTGGGCAAGTCATTTAACACATCAGCACCTCAATTCCTCCTCTTTAAAATGAGGGATTCTGAAGTCTCTTTAGGTTCACATCCAAGAGGCATGCCCATCTTTTGGGGAGGAAGTGGCAATCAGTAATAGGTATGGTTCATTGATCTGTGCAATCCTTTACAATCTTTTATTTTCTGGTTCATTTTGTTCATATTCTTTGCATGATTTTTCCCCCTTACTTCCTCATTTATAAGTTTACATACCTGTATTTGTTCTTGGAAGTCAAAATAAATTTTACATTTGAAAAAAAGTCCATCCTTTTCACTTCAAAGTTTGAACAGTACATCAGTGTACAGTCACATATCTTTAATTCTTCATCCAACCCCTGCAAGAAAATTTTATTAGACAGCCCATCACATGATCTTTGCATTTATTAAATAACAAAGGCATATATTTATAGAGTGAAATCTTTAAACATATGATCTTACATCACCCCCACAACCGCCCTTGGGGTAGATGGGGCAAGGATTATTATCCCTATTTTGCAGATAAGAAAACTGAAGCCTCAGGGGACCAGATGACTAGTCCAAGATAAAGCATTTAAGACTGATATTCCCATTGTACAATATCCATTCTCATTTAGTCGGCAGTTCTCACAAACTTAAGGGAACTTGAGTGTTTAAGCAACTTCATTGTTCAGCAGAACCCAATATCAGAAAGAAACCCATGAAAATGCTTTTTTGGGATAGAACTCACCAATTCACTTATATTGCATCGCCCTCATTTAATTAAGTGCTTAGGATCGACAATGCTTAGCATTTTTTTAAAAGACCCTCTTCAGAGGACTTGTTAGGACTCATTAACTTTAAGTTTGTATTAGTCAAGTAGCTGTTAAGTGACTTCCTAGATTAACATTTGCAGGCATTAATTGACACCCAAAGTGGGGGAGGAGTCCCCAAAGCCTCCTCCTACTTCTGCAGCTTCAAGAAATTTGGTTTTGGCTCCAGCAAAAATGAGGCTCCGGGAGACATTCAGTTATGGAAATCAAATCACTGTGCTAATTGATTAAACGCTTCAAATGAATTGGCTTCCAACAAGGTCAACTTGTGGGTAAACTCAGGCACCGATGTTCAGAATTAGTGAGGGGAGCAGGGGTTGCTGGAGCTGTGGGACTGTGGGATAACTGGGGGGAGATGGGCAATGCCATGGGAAGCATTGATTCTTTGGAGAACATGCATTTTACTACTTTAGCTTCCTTTCTCCCTCCATGTCTCTTCTCCTTCTTAAGGTTGTTAGGCATCAGATCTTAAAGAAAAGAAACAAACAGAAAAAAATCTGATACAGCAAACTACACTCCACAGAGCACCATTACTTCCTTTGAATGGCCTCTCTTTGGTCCCACATCACCTACTGTCTTCTGGACATATTGAATTGAATGGCCCATAGGTATCTCAAACTCATCATATCCAAAACAGAACTCATTAACATTCCTCCAAACCTTTCCTTCTTCTAAGCCTTCCTATAACTGTCAAAGGCAACTCTATCCTCCCAGTATCCTGAGCTCTCAACTACAATATTATTCTCCACTCCCCCTCCCCTTACTTGCCCTCATCCCACATATACAACCCATTGTCAAATCTTATTGTTTCTACCTTTAAAATATCCCTGGTGTATGTGTACCTTTCTCCCTATTCACCAAATCACCACTCTGGTTTAGACCCTCATCCCCTCCTGCTTTGATCTAACTAGCCTCCTAACTGGTCTCTTTGTGTGTGTTCACCCTTTGCTGCCAAAGAAGACCATGCCATCAGAGAAATGATGACATGACTTGCATTTGACTTTGTTTTGAGAGAAAGAGGGCTGTGCAGGTCACCAGCCTCACTTCTCCTCCAGAGTCATCTGAATCCAGTGACCAGACATTCATCAGGATGACAGGAGATGTCCCAGGATGAGACAATTGGGGTTAAGTGACACAGCTAGTGAGTGTCAAGTGTCTGAGGTGAGATTTGAACTCAGGTCCTCCTGACTCCTACACTAGTGCTCTATCTACTGCACCACTTAGCTGTCCACTCAGATGCCAAAGTGGACCATTTTCCTTCTGTTTCTCTGATTCCCTTCAAGACTCAGTTCAAATCCTACCTTCTGCAGAAGGTCTTTTCTGGTCCAAGCAGATATTAATGTCTTCCTAGTAAATAGATTTCATCCTACTTAATTTGTATACATTTTGTATGTACCTAGTCATTTACCTCATCTCTCCAACATTACAATGTGATGCCCATGAAGGTGTTGGCCTGAAAGTTTGGTTGAAAAGAGGCAAACAGGCTAATACATACATACATATACATATATATACACACATGTATGCATATATGTATGTGTATATGCGTATACACATATACATATATTTATGTGTGTATATGTGTGTGTGTATATACACATACACACACACACATAAATAATTTATCCCCTTAAAGCTAGCAGTTTCATGATCATGGAGTCAGAAGGAAACTTCTGACTGACTAATTCATGAATGACTAGGTTTAAATCTGTTTTAGGACAATCCCAGGATGCCTGTGACCTCAGATTTATGGTCTCTATATGTGTTTAATTATACCATGAGAAAGGAATTTTCTTAATTGAATAAGTTGTAAATACAATAAGAGAGTTGTCAAAGTATCTATTGAAATTACGACCCAGGATATCTATGTTTTCTTTACCATTAACATGCCATAACGTAGTATATGTCCACAAAATATTAAGATAAGGAAAAAGTCCCATTATTCAAGGTTCTCAGGTTAAGGGTCTCATAAAGAATGCTAAGTCAACCCCATCTGAACTTGTTGACATAGGGAGAGGTATTCTCTGAGTTTACTTCAGAGAGCAAGAGACTGTTAGGTCCAGGCTCTTTTGATTGATTAATTCAAACTCTGACCCTTATTAAAGTCCAAAAAATGATATTAAATAATTATCTAAGGTAAGGACCGCTTTTGCCCTTTTTATATTACCAGCATTTAGCACAATGCCTGACACACAGTAACACCAAACTGGAGGAAGCCACATAAAGTTTAAGTGATGTAGTTGCTTAAATGAAAATCTAATGAATACAGTTTAGTGAAATTCTTTTGATCCTTGGGACTCACAACCTGCCACTTTATTTGTGTTTTTTGCCTTCTACATGTTTCACTCATCCCCTGCTTCACCCAAAAGCAAAAGAGGCTTTTAAATAACAATTCTCTACAGAATGGAAGTAGAATTGAGTGGAAATAGTGTCATGGATATGTGTATGTCTCCTTTACCTGACATTGGCTAGAGAGTCTTAACCTGTGGTTTATAAACTTGGTTAAAAATACATACATGTATATGTACACATATGTACATATTATATATGTAAAATATATGTGTGCATATCTAAGGTAAGGACTGTTTTTGCCTTTTTTATATCACCAGCATTTAGCACAATGCCTGACACATAGTAAGTGCTTAATACATTATTTTTGATTGATTGACTAGACCTTTATTTCCTCTTAGCCTTTCTGGAATTGGTAGACTCTCGAATTGGTAGACAAAAGTACTTGAGGTCAGCTTACCCTAAAGTGGTGTATTTTTAAAAAAAAAATCCAGGTCCCTCTGTGCTCTTGGGTACTAAAACAGTGGTAGTACTATTCACCAAAAGCCCCTCTGAATCAGATTGATTCCAAGCTGATTTCTTGGGTGATAACAAAATAGAGTATGCATCTGACCATACTCTCCAGGGGTGGGTTGACATCACTACCCCTTACAGTTAGAGCTAAGAAAAGTGGGGCTTATATTTCTGTTCCTTGAGATCTTGAACACAGGACTGTCCTGCCAGTTCTGTCTAAATTCTAAATTCCAGGCCAACACTTACAAGCTCCAAATTGAGAGGACTGTGTTCAAATGAAACCTGGTCAAGAACTCTCTCTGTAAGGTCCTGGACAAGTGAATACTGAAAATCTGTATCTTAATCCATTCAGTGGCAAGAACACCTTTCCCCCTCACCTCCTCCTGACAGAGTTCTAATCATTAGGAAGTTTTCTCCCATCAAGTCCCAATCTACCTCTCCTTAATTTTCAGATGTTGTGTCTAGTTCTGTCCCCTGGGGTCTAGCAGACAATCTTAGCCCCTCCTCAATGTGATACAGACCTTTTCATACTTGACAGACAATTATCTTGTCCCTCCATCACCATCACACATACCCCACCTCCACCCCTAGTCTTTTTTTCTTTAAACATTCCTTGTTCCTTTAACCAAACATCCCTTATCTTGTGATCTTGACACTCCCTGATTGCCTTCCCCAGACATCCTTCAGCTTAATAATGTCTTTACATCCAAAAGAAAACACAGCTGTGGTCTGACCAGGAAAGAGGGACCACAGCACCTCCACCTGGACATCAAGATTCTTTTCATGTAACTTAAAATTAACTTTTTTTGGGGGGGGAATGCCACAGCCCACTATTGTCTCAGAGTAGGTTTGTAGCCCACTAAAAGCTTCTGGTTTCTTTCTCCAAAGAGGTGCTGTCTAGTTGTACCTCCTCTCTCTTATAATTAGGAAGAGTGCAGATGTGGGGAAAGAGGATTGGAGTCCGAATCTTATGTCCATCCCTTACTACCTGTGTGACCTTGGCCAATGAATGCATGGAAGGAAGGAAGGAAGGAAGGAAGGAAGGAAGGAAGGAAGGAAGGAAGGAAGGAAGGAAGGAAGGAAGGAAGGAAGGAAGGAAGGAAGGAAAACACATTTATTAAGTGCCTCCTATGTGCTATGAAATGAGGGTACAAATAAAAAATAAAAATAGTAAGATAGTCATAGATATGTATATGGAACTAGGAGATTTTGTAGATACACCCTGAGAGAGGATTCCCATTGACCCTTTCAGGGATATAGAACCATAAACGAATGAATGAATGAATCTGAAAAAATCTGAAAAAAAAAACAAAACACCTTTCAAGTGCTTCCTCTGCACCAAGCACTGGGCTAAATGTTGGGGAGACAAATAGAAAAATGAAATAATTACTTCTCTGAAGGAGCTCACAGCCTTTTAGGGGAAGACAACACGTACATGGTAGTGGGTGACCATGGGAGGGAGTTTTAGACAAAGGAGTCACAGGGAGAGTGAATGGAGCCAAAGGGAAGTCAGTTGTCACATCTTATCTGGAAACAATGCACCATTCCCTATAACTTCATGAGCTGCCTGTTGCACAGTACATGCAAGTTATGTCTGGGTCCCTGTTAGAGGCATTCTTTTTGTTCAGGTATAATGTTGGGAAGAAATAAACCACTGAGGCACTTACAAGTTATTAAGCAGTTTCTAAAAATAGTTTATTTTGCCCTAACACAGCAAACATGTTCAGGGACATAGTGACACTTAGTTTTTCTGGATATGCCCTCCCAGGCTGAAATATCCAAGGCAAAGGGGTCCTGCCTTTATGTGGGTGGAACTTTTTATGTCCTAAGATGACTAGGAAGCTGCATCAAGGGAGTCAGGGACCAATGAACTCCCAAGGACACCTTTGTTTCCCAAGGAAATCTTTGTCAAAGGAGAGAGGGACAAAAAGGTAGCTCTAAGCCATATTTCAGGTGTATGTGGGAGGAGGCATGGGGAACACTGGACTATATTAGTTCCCCTGAGGGTAGCTGCTACCTTGAGTTTTAGGGGTAATCTTGTGGGTCTGTACTTTATAGTTTACGAGCCCCAACCAATGTGCTTCCCATAAACAATCAGTCAGTAGTCAAAATTAACTTTTAGAAAATCATTTACTAAGAATATAACAAGAATAGTGGGGTGTATGGGGTGTTCAAGGAGGACTATCATAACTGGTCATCCTATTGGATGCAGTTTCTCCTTTTAGGTTCCCTTCAAAATTACATAGCAAATATATGTTAGGGATGAGGTGGAGGGAATGACAAGATGCTTGAGGTAGTTGCCTGGATGGGATGTAAAGCATAAACTGGGGTTAGCTAGATTTAGTGGGTTAGTTGAATTTTCAGTCATTCACAAACTCACCCATCAGGATAGCTGGCAGAATTCCAAAGCTGTGATTCACACTGTCTCTTGGAATTCAGTGGGGAAGATGCTTTTTTCATCTCAATGGAGATAAAAAGGTCAGGGAAAGAACAGACACTAAGTTTTAAGGGATAGACGGCTGGAAGAGATGGATGTCTAACTCTAACCTCCCTACGCCTCCGTTTCCTTGTTGGTTTTCAGTTTCTTTAGTCACATCTGACTCTTCATGACCCCATTTGGGATTTTCTTGGTAAAGATACTGTAGTAGTTTGCCAATTTCTTCTCTAGCTCATTTTACAGATGAAAGAAACTGAGGCAAACAGGTTGAGTTACTTGCCCAGAGTCATACAACTAGTAAAGTGTAAAGGCCAAATTTGAATTCAGTCTTTCTAGTTTCAGACCCAGCGCTCTATCCAATACACCACCTAGCTGCCCCTCCAAGTGGATGTTCAATTGTTAATAACTATTCTAAGTCCATATAAGTCTATCACAATCAGGCCCACATCTCCCCATCTGGTGAAAAACAAAAGCATCAGAAACTTTGTCAAATGCTTCACTAAAATATTCCCTGATCTATTTACCTTTACCAAAAAAAAAAAAAATGGCAGGAAGGGTGGAGTGGGAAGGGCGATGAATCCCACACAAACTGTTCTTGATGAAGCTATGGGAGCTCTTTGTGATCACTATTTCTCTTTCTAGATCTTCATGGAGCATTCCTTTAATAAAGCATCTAAAACTTTGCCAGTGGTTGATGTCAAGCACACCCTTCCGTTGGCAGTCACACTGAGCCTTGGCTTCCTCATGGGAATAATAATGCTTATCCTCCTTACCTCACCAAGTTTACTTGCAGCCCACTGGGATCTGGGTCTAGAGAGAAGACGACCTGAGTTCACATGCAGCCTCAGACATTGACTAACTCTAAGATTTGGCAAATCATTTAACTTCTGCTTGCCTCATGCTTACCTCCCAGGATTGTGGTAAGGATCAAATGAGACATTTGTAAAGTAAGTGGTACATAGGAGGTGTTAATAAATGGTAGCTAGGTGGTAGTAGAAGTAGCAGTAGTAGTAATTGTAGTAGTAGTAGTAGTAGCGATCTGTTTGCCTCAATTTCCTCATCTACAAAATGGGGATAAAAATAGCACCTACATCATTGAATTGTAGTGAGGATAATACATAAGGAATCAAATGAAATCACATAGATTCATAGATTTAAAGTTAAGAATGACTCAGAGGTTACTGAGTTGAACCCCCTTATTTTACAGAAAAGTAAACCGAGTCTGAGAGAGGCTAAGTAACTTGGTTAGCATCAACCCAATGAGTCTCAGTATTAGAACTCAGGTCTTTGACTCCAAGTTTAGCACTTTATCCCCTCCACAATCTCACTGCCTCTATGTGTAGGGAGTATGCTCTGGCTTATTCTCCATATCTGCCCCCTCAGGGTTCTAGGGTTCCCCAAGGAGTTTGGAGGGGCCTCTTCTCTACTGCCACTGACTTGAGTCTCCAGTATTGCCTCCACTATTGTACATGGTCACACAGTTAGTAAGTGTCTAAGGATGGATTTGAACCCAGGCTCTCCTTCACTCTAGGTCCAGCATTCTGTTCACTGAGTCACCTAGCAGTGGCTATAAATACTTTTTGATGGGTAAATTGAAATGGGAAAATAAAGGGCTATTTTAGGAGAAGAAATTGATTGAGATCAGGGACACATATTAGAAAGAACCTTGAGTGTTTGGGTTTGTTTTGTTTCCGAAGGCTTTAATCCACTGTTACATGTCAGTGACCAGTGCCCCAATTCCATTTAATCAATTAATTTTTATCAAGAGAAATTGACTTCAAAGATACTGTAAGAATAAATATACAAGCATTTCCCCCTCAATACTTCAGGGAGACATTCTTCCCTGTCCTGAGACAGTTAAGTGACACAGTGGCTAGAATGCTGGACTTGGGCATGATCGCAAGCTGGTTCCCCAGTCTTCTTCATTTTTTTCTTCCCTTTCATCCTCCAATCTCTTCCCTTTCTATGCTTCTCCTACTCCCTAACTATGAGTAGAAATGATAGCCCCCAGCTGTACCCAGCACCCAGAGCTCCAAGCAATGGCTGTACTTTATCAGCAGAAGGAAAGAGAGACTAGTGATTAAAGGTTAAAGTGTGTTCAAATCCAGCCTCAACACAACATAATCCACTCTGCCTGCCTTAGTTTCCTCAATTGTAAAATAGTGGTAATAACAGCAACTGCTTCTCAGGGTTATTGTGAGGATCAAATGAGATAGTATTTGCAGTGCTTAGTACATAGTAGGTGCCAGATAAAGGCTTATTCCCTCCCTTCCTTATCCCCCACTCCATCTCTGAGGAGAGTGGATTTAAACTGACCTCAGTTCCTACATAGCATTGTATGAATCCACAAAATTCACATCCAAATGCAGCATTACTGCTGGATGACACTTAGCCTCGGTTATAAGGACTGGGTTCTGAGGCTCACTCCCTATGGTCCTCTTGGCATTGATACTGAACCAACTATCAAGCCTAGACACTGGGAAGTCTGGACACTCACTGTCAAAACTCACAAGATTGAAAGCTCCAATCTCCTGACCTAAAACAAGAAAGAACAAACAGCTGAGGAGCTACCAAGCCTGTTTCTTGGAGCCACCAGGCCTTGATGGAGAAAAGGCCTCCAGGGCTTCCATCTTAGCTTTTCCTCTCCTCAGACATTGAGAGCAAAGTCTGACCATAAGCAAAACCACAGAAGGCACTGGATGGGATTGACTCCACCCTTTCAGAATGCCTCTACCACCGAATAAAGAGCTCCCCCTTCACTAGGAGGTTAGCACCACAGAACTAGTTACAGAATGTCTGCACCTGCTTCAGTGTCTCCCTAAAGCCATTCAGTCTCCAGGAAGAAAGCCACCAGAGTCTCAACATGGAGAGACACTAACAGAGGAGTTCTATACCCATACTGATCCCCGTTACATATATAAAAGTAATTCCTTGTAAACAATATTAGAACTGAAAAGTATTACACCAATGTAGATTATTATGTTTTCAATTATTTTTCTAGTTAGTCAACATATTTTCAGGGTAGCTGGTCCTGGGGTCAGGAAAACTTAAGTGTGAATCTAGCCTTGGACACCAAATGGTCACGTGACCATGGACAAGTCACTTAACCTCTGTTCGCCTCAGTTTTCTCATCTGTAAGATGGGGATAATAATAGCACCTACCTCCCCAGGGTTGTTTGACATAATAACTGTAAAGTGCTTAACACAGTTCCTGGCCTAGAGGAGACTCTATATAAATGTTAGCTATCATTATTATTATCTAGTTCTCTGTGTGCCAGAAACTGTAGAGAGACGGCATCCACAATCCTTACCCTCTGGCATCTTCCAGGTCTAGAAAATCCAGATATGGTGAGATTTCAGAAAAAGGGCACAGTAGAAGTAAGAAGATGCCAAGGAGGAAGAGGAGACATAGCTATGGAACAGAAAGGGCATTGATTGGATTAAAAAAAGTCTAGTGGGGTTATAACAAATCCTCAACAACTTATCCATATAAGAAGAGAAAATTGCCACATGTAGAGGAAAAGACTTCAGCATATTTGCAAAGGCACAAGTGAATGTGGATTGTCTGGGCACTGTGACATTGCAGAGTAAAAAAATCATCAGTCAGGTAAGGTTTATTAAAATATGCTTCAGGCTAGAAAAAGGGCAGGATGCATATCCCAATCCCCAGACTCCTGTCCAAAGAAATGACACTCCCCTTACTGCCTGATAAGTCCCAGATTCATATCCATTAGAGGGACTGGGCTTCCTCAATCCTTCCCTACTGTCTGAACCACCCAGACTTCCCAAGTTCTTCTGGCCCAGGCAGGGGAGGGAAAACCTTTCCCCCATCACCTCCCTCATTTTCTATTAAGACACTATAAAGTTAAATGCAAAATTTTACTAGTTTATTATGGAAAAAAAGAAGTATAAAGCAAAAGGAGGTGCCAGATTAGGACCGCTAAATTCACAAAAGTCATAGACTGTTCTTTCATGAACTCTCTCTGATTCTGCTGTGTGACCAGAGCTGCCCAGGGAAAGAAGTCTGAATTCTCCCCTTCTGTCCTGGGTCATGAAGAAAGCTTTTCTAAAGGTCTTGTATCTGGGGCCTAAGAAATGACGAAAGGGATGGATCACCACATGGCTTGGCACATTATAGGTGCATAATAAATGTTTATTGACTAACTGACTTCCGTGTTCTATGATTTCGAGTAAACTGTTCCTATTTGTTGATGTTTTTAAGGTTCATTAAAAAAAAGTGGAGGAGGAGAAAGCATCTTCTCCCTCTCATCTCTCTCTAAGGACACATTATACACCCAACAGCCTGGCAGAGGCCTGGGCCCTGCTTGGGGGATAAGGAATGAGGAGAAATAAAAAGGAGGAGAAATGTACAGTCATAAAAACACCATGTCCTTCATGGTGTCAGTCATTGAACGTTTCCTTGAACCAAGCATTGAGGAAGGGAAAGGCTTGATGGCATTCAAATTTGCTCTAGTCAACCATTCTGAGAGTCTGAAAAGCATCCTCAATAAGGATTTCTTCTACCAAAGACTAAATCTTCCCCACCCCTCTCTAATCTACTGACTGACCCAGGGAGATAGATCCTGAGTCCTCTTTGATAGATTGTCATGCCTGCAGGTTGGGATCTGTCCCAAATCCTGAGTAAAATGTGTTCCTTCTCCCCATCCTACCCTGAGATTTGCTGCAGCTTTATTTCCATGGCTCCAGGCTCTGGCTTCAGGGCTTGGCTTCAGAATATTGCCACTGGATATTGTCACTGTCAACTCCTTCACTCTCCTTTCCCCTCCCATCCTTATCCAATTCTGGGAAGACCAGTTAAATATACAAGATGTACTTGCGTGTAAAGCATTTTGTAACCATTAAGAATATATGAGTGTGAAATTCAATTCAGCTATCATTTATTAAATACCTACAATGTACAGAAATTCTAAGTTTAGATAAGCACAGTGAACACTTAAATTCTTTGCCATTCATTCACATGATAATAGTAACAATAGCTAATGTTTTTATTGTACCTACTGTGTGACAGGCACTATGGTAACCACTTATAAATATCTCATTTGATTCTCACAATAACCCTGGGAGGTAGGTATTTTAGTATCCCCATTTTACTGAAGAGAAAACTGAGACAAATAGAAGTCAAGTAATTTGCCCAGGGCTACAAACCTAGTGGTTCAGTGGATAAAGGGCTGGGCTTGGAGTCAGGAAGACTCAGCTTCCTGAGTTCATATCCGGCCTCAGACACTTGCTAGCTGTGTGACCCTGGGCAAGTCACTTCACTCTGTTTGCCTCTATAAAATGAGCTGGAGAAGGAAATGACAAACCACTCCAGTATCTTTGCCAAGAAAACCCCAAATAGGGTCACAAAAAGTTGGACACAACTGACCACCAACACAAAGTTTGTGGGTGTCTGAGGCTGGATTTAAACTCAGGCCTTCTTGCCTCCAGGCCTAGTAGCCTATCTGCTGTAGCATCTAGCTGTCCCGATATGACATAGTCAACTAGTTATTTATAAAGTGCCTACTATATATCAGGCACTGTGATCCCTGTCCTAAAAAAGCTTACCTCATAAAAAGGTAGAAAAGATAATAGATTTAGAACTGGAAATGACCTTGGGAGCAAATGAGTCATTTTGTGGATGAAAAAGGTCAGATCCATAAGTTCAGGTAGGACCAAGTTTGGCCCCCCAAGGAAAACGACTCCTTCTACTGTACCATTTTGGGATATAATGCAGAATATGACATGTTAAATGCATTAGAGAAGAGTTTTTTGGTTTGGTTTGGTTTTATTTAAGCTTTTTTTTTTCATCACAGCAATTTCCAGATACAGCCCCCTTCAGTTTTGAATGCTCCCTCTTACTGAAGGCATACAGTTCAATGAAACCAAGTGACTTAGTGACTGCACTGGCAGCTTGTCCCACATTCCATACCCATCATCCCCTTTATCTTTCATGTGAGTGGAGGGAAGCATGCTTCACCATCTGTTCTCCCAGACTGAGACTGGTCATTACAATTCATCAGAGTAGGACTTCCTTTCAGCAGCGTTTTTGTTTACATTGTTGGCACCCGTGGTATCTATATTTTTTCTCCTCTAAGGTCCTCTGAACTTCACAGAATCAGTTTCACCCATGTTCTCCTATATTTATCTGACTCCCCCATACCTCATCTTTTCTTGCATTGAGATAATGATTCTGCATGCAAATAATTTGTTCAGTATTTCTCCACTCAAAGGATACCCACACAGTTTTTGTTAACCACCAGAACCCCAAAACTCCACCAAGCCTTCATGGCACCATGAAGGATATGGTATTTCTATGACTGTACTTTCCACCAAATCAGGCCTTTCCCCTTCTTCAATACTTGGTTCAGGGAAAACTTCCCTGATTGACCCCCACGAAGGACATGATAATTTTTTCTTTCCTTTTATCTTCATTCCTCATCCCCAAAGCAGATTCCAGGTGTTTGCTGGGCTGTTTGCTATTTAATGCATCCTTGGAGAGAGAAGGGAGGGAAAAGATGTTTCTCTTTCCTCCAAGAAATGCTGCTTTGAATATTTTGGTATATATAGGATCTTTGGGCATTGGAGAGTTACAACACAAAGGGTTACTTCCCTCCCTTTGTGACAGAGGTTGGGGGACTGTGGATATGGAATACAATGTAGAATGTCAGAATCTATGAATGTGTTATCTGGCTTTGCAGAGCTGCTTTAATTTTTTTTCCTATTTCCTTTTACTAGGGATCTGAACTAGGAGGCAACATATATGACTTAGAGGAATGGGAAAGAGACTAAGTAGATGAAGGCAGAGAAGACCTGGAAAAAGCTAATTGGCCATGGAGAGGTAGGAACATGGCCTATGACCTGTGGTCCAACGAAGCCCTTCCCAGAAAAGAGGATCCTGTTCTGGACTCCCTTGGAGCCCAGATTCAACCTGGGGGTGGGATAGCTTGATCTAAAGAGGGGAGTCAGGTTCTTATGCTCTCTGGCTCCTTATGTCTCCATTCTAGAGTGTGTTCCTCTTTGTTGCCAAAGAAGACCATGCCATCAGAGAAATAATGACATGACTTGCACTTGACTTTGTTTTGAGTGAGAGAGGGCTGTGCAGGTCATCAGCCTCACTTCTCCAGAGCCCTCTGAATCCAGTGACCAGATATTCATCAGGATGACTGGAGATGACCCAGGATGAGGCAGTTGGGGTTGTGCCCAAGGTCACACAGCTGGTGAGTGTCAAGTGTCTGAGGTGAGATTTGAACTCAGGTCCTCCTGACTCGTGCACTGGTGTTCTATCCACTGCACCACCTAGCTGTCCCCTCTTATTAGAACTATTTATGAGATCTATGGATAGTTTATATAAAAATATGGGGAAAAAAATCTCTCCTTAGAAAAGCTTAGGTATAGCTCATGTCTATGGTCTTCTCAAAGAGGAAGGAATTCACAGGGTCCCTTCAAGAAAAGATATCCAATATATAGTTATTTATTTCCTCTATTACAAAAAGAAAGACAAATCAGAAAACATAAATAGTAACAAGTACTCAAAACATGATAAGCCAGAATGGTCATAATCTCCCTGAAAAGCAAAGGCAGTTTGTGGGACTGATAAATACATTTTTGAATTTTCACTTACTTTACTTTAGACCCTTACTCTTTGAGCACCCCAAAATTTCCATATCTTCACCTGAATCTTCAATTTTTCCCTGTCTACTAGACAGACATTTCAAAAGACCTTATATAATGATCTCTTGGAGAGCTGGTGGATAGAGTGCTGGGACTGGAGTAAGGAAGACTCGAGTTCGAATGTGATCTCAGACATTTACAAACTACGTGACTCTGAGCAAGTCATTTAACCCTCTGTGCCTCAGTTTCCTCATCTGCAAAATGAGTTGGAGAAAAAAATAGCAAACCACTACAGTATCTTTGCCAAGAAAACCCCAAGTAGGATCATGATGCATTGGGACATGACCAAACAACTATAATATCTTAAACTGACATCATATAAATTAGATAACTAGGCCAATCATTGTTTATTAAAGACAACCTATTGCTTATTTTTGTAGAAGTCTTGTAATAGTAGCCCCCACTTACAATGCAGTTTAAGGTTTACAAAGAGCCTTACTCACAATAGCTTTGTTATGTAATGTATTCATAATTCTCCTCATTTTAAGGGAGCAGCAGAGGTATTGTCCAAAGTACAACAGAGAAGTACCCAGCTGGGAGCAGGCCCAGGGACAGCAGTGCAATGACAGACATCACAGGTGTCCAACAATCCAACAGTGGCAGAGGAATGAGTTGTCCCTCCATGCGCATGTTCTGGACACATGTATTCTACCTGTTACACATGTGTATGCTGCTCCTAAGTAATCCCTACATATGCTCTTTCTTCTTGCTGACAGATTTTTAGAGAAAACGGTCTATTGCTACTTTTCTGATGAGGCTATCTCATTAAATCTGTTGCTTTGAACTCATACCATCCTCTTGCTGACTAGAAAAAAAGTAACTATTGATGGGGGCTCATGCGCTAAAGCATCAAGGGAATGTAGCCTCACAAAGTCCTATAAACCTAAGGGAGTTCTTCTGAATGTGACATTTATATAGTTCTTACTTTTTGCCAGCCACGATGCTGAACACTTTACAATTATTATTTCATTTGATCCTTACAATGACTTGGGGAGTTAGGTGCTATTATTACTGTCTTCATTTTGCAGATGAAAAAACTGAGAAAAATGGATCACACAACCTGTAAGTGCTTGAGATTGGATTTGAACTCGGATCTTCCTGATTTCAGGTCCAATGCTCTCTACACTTTGCCCCCTAGATGTACCTAGTGCATTTAGTTTCATAATATTCATCATGTTTCACTTGGTTATTAGTTCAGTTGTGTTTCAATCGTGTCTGACTCTTCGTTACCCCATTTGGGTTTTGTTGGCAAAGATATTAGAGTGGTTTGTCATTCCCTTCTCCACTCTTTTTACAGTTTGAGGAATTCAGGCAAACAAGGTTAAGTGACTTGCACAGGGTTACACTGCTAGTAAGCATCTGAGATCTTCCTGACTTAAGGGCAGGCATTCTATATACTGTGCCACAGAGCTTCAGTAAATCATCTGAACTTGTTAATCTGTTATCCCTCACTCTCACTACAAGAATAGCCCACCTTTTCCCTGCTTGTAGAAGTCTTTGGAAGCATCTTTTAAACCACTTCTCAATACAAGTCCTCATTTGTTGTACCACAACTTGCTTACAGCCACCAGGCTTTGGGGAAGTTGTAATTTTAATTCCTCTGAGATCATCATGTTCCACAACTCACAACAATATAGGAACTCCCAGAGTGCTGGTCTGTAAAAGAGGAAACACAATTTTAAAGGCACTTGGGATTGATTTTTAAGATATTGCAAAGAGAAAAGAGTTCCCAAAGAATGGAAAAGATCACAAATCATGCTTTTTACCCCCCAAAAAGTGCCTGAGAAAACATCAGTATCTATTAACCTATATGACTGCCATCTCTTCTTGATGAATTCTTTGTAAGAGTGGTCTATGCATATATCGAAAGCAACCTTGATGAAAACATAAGAAGGCCGCACACAGGCTTTCAAAGGGTGATTTTCTACCGCCGACCTCATCTTTCAGGTCACAAAGCTGAGAAAGAAGTGTAGAGAAAATAACAACCCTCTGTGTTTATTATTTATTGATTTTAAGAAAGCATTTGACATAGCAGAGCAAAATATAGCCTTGAAGACTCTCCTTGGACAAAAGGCCTCTTGCACATACATCAAAATCATACAAGACTCCATGACAGAAAGGTCTGCAAAGATTGCTTTTTTCAATGATCTGCTGAGTGTCAATATCAGGTTTGTTGTTAAATGGCAGAGAAATGTTTACCCAAGATGTTCCTGGTGTGAAGGATTTTTCTCCTGACTGGTTTCCACATGTTCCTATTCAAAGATTAAATAAAATCAAATTTTATCAAACTCCAGAACAATCTCAAATTCCTTGTTGATTTCCACAGTTAGACCACATTAGAAAGGTCCAAAAATAATGATTTGTTGCTACATTTCTTACTATGCAAAAGCCCTATAAATGAATGATATGATCATAGATTTTGAGCTGGAAGAGATCCTTAGAGGAAATTTAGTCCAACCTCCCTCTTTACAAATTAGAAAATTGAGGTTAACTCACACAGCTAGTAAGCAACTGAGGAGGAATTAAACCCTGGCCTTCTTGATTCCAAGTCTAACACTGTATTCACTACATTATACTTAGCCTTAAAACATGGAAAGTTTTAAAAGTTTACATGAAGGGGTATCTAAGTGGCACAGTAGATAGAGCACTGGCCATAGAATCAGGAGAAGTGGAATTCTAATTCAGCTCCAGACACTTACTAGCTATATGACCGTGGGCTAGTCACTTAACCCCAATTGCCTCAAGGGGGAAAAAAAAGTTTACATGAAACTGCAGATAAACACCCCATAAAAATACATTTGTATAAACATGTTTGTGCAACTAAAATTATATAATTTTGCATAATTATATAATTTATATAATTTTAGTTGTATATGTTTATAAAAATGTTTTAATTTATGTTTATAAGTTGTTATGAACACATTTCATTTAATTTTTAGCTATACAAACTACACTAAAATTTGGTTTTTTTGTTGTATCCAATGCAGCTACAAAGGTAAAATCACCATTTGAGAATCAACTCCTCCCACCCATGACCCATCCCATGTAAAAGGAATATATATACATATTATATATGTATAAATATTACATTATATATATATAATATATACACATAAGTGCTGTATACAGCACTTATCTAGAAAGTTTTAGCTTGCCTGGCAATAGTTTTGATATATTCCTGAAAGGGCCCTGTCCTATATTAGCTTGCCAAGACTACACAGGGTTAGGCTATGTGCCAAGAGGAAATCCCATAAGTGAGGCTATAGTCAATTAAAAAGCTGTAAGTTCTCAAAGCAAAACCCCAGATTCAGGGAATCAAGAGAGCACCTCTTCCCTCTGACAATTAAAATGATGGCACTTCCAATGATGAAGAAGCAAGGTTAAGAGATAGTGACTCAAAAAAGGAGTTTAATATAATAGAGATATATAATTAATATAATAGAGATGTACAATGTACAATCCCATTGCCGCTCTGCTCATGGATGTCTGGGTCATCTCCAGTCATCCTCATGTATATCTTGCCATTGGACTCAGATGACTCTGGAGGAGAAGGTGAGGCTGATGACTTAGCATAACCCTGCCTCACTTAAATCCAATTCATGTACATGTCATGGCATCATCTTCCTGTTGTCATGGTCCTCTTCTAGAAATAAAGGTCAAACAAAAGCTCAAGGATGCCTACCATATACCAGTAGGCAACTATACAAGTCTGAGAGAGATTGCTCCCCTGCCAGGAAACAAAACTGATCCATATTATGGATCCAACAGCAGCACTGCCTCAGTTACCCTTCCTAGGACCTGACAGATGTGGAATGTGTATCCTTCTGGGTACTGCTAAATAAAAAGTTAGTATAAGTACATGTGCCTAATATTACTTCTGTACCAAGTGGAGCATGGTGTTTCTGTTATTGAGTTGTGGGGTGGAATGGAGTGGGCACTGGACTTAGATTTAGGGAAACATGGATTGAAATTCCATCTCAGACACTCTAGGATGTGTGACCCAAGGAGTGTCACATGACTTCTCGGTGATTTTCATTCCTTATTTGTTAAATGCAGAGAATTTGAGGGCAAGGACTGTTTAATTTTTGTCTTTGTAGCCAAGTGCCAAGCACACTTCCTGGCACATAGTAGGTGCTTAATAAGTACTTGTTGGTTGATTAGACTACAAAATCAAGACTAAATCCCCTTCTCTCCCAATCACCCTCAGCTCCAAAGAGCACAGGAATTCCTAATCAAATTTCCAATAGGAAGGCAGGACACTCCAGGAAGGCAGGACACTCCAGAAAGTCAGGACAAAAAAAACTCTAGAATGGGGTTGGGAGACCTGAGTTCTACTTCTCAGTCTGCTACTAACTTGCTATAAAACCCTCAGCAAAACACGTGCCCTCTGCGAGGTCCAGTTTCCTCATTGGTAAATGGTGAGCACTGAACTTCTCTGAAGTTTCTCCTAGTGCTCAGTACAAGCTCCAGAAGACTGCCTGGCTAGACAGGTCAAATGCCCAAATGTTCCAGCCCAAAGCAAGGATACAGAGAGAAACCTAAGGTAAAAGTTCATCACTAGAAAGTTGGACCCCAGATGAAATTTTTCCCCCAAAGCAACTAAGGAAGACCAAACCACCTACCATCCAAAAGTCTGAAGATTCATGTGATTTTTCATGAGAGGAGGGAGGACTCCTTGAACAACACTCCTTGAGTGCAGAAGTACTACAAATGGAAAAGAAATCTAGTCAGTAAGCCCCAAGTTAAAAAGGTCAAGGTCTTCCATTGCAACCTGGGTCCTCTCCAGTCATCCTGATGAATATCTGGTCACTGGATTCACATGGCTCTGCAGGAGAAGTGAGGCTGGTGACCTTGCACAGCCTTCCCTCACTCAAAACAAAGTCAAGAGCAAGTCATGTCATCATTTCTCCGATGTCATAGACTTCTTCGAAAACGAAGGACAAACACAGCTACAAATAGATCATAAAAGGGCTGAGGAAAAAGTTCAAAGGAGTTCATCAAGGAAGACTTTCTGAGGGGATGAGTTTAGGAGGAAGAGAGGTATATGGTTGTCAGAGGGGAGAGGGGAGGGCAGGAGGAATGGTTTCTGGGATTTAGGGCGCTTGTCACAAGGGTGATCAGGGTTGATGAAGAACTAGTTCTGAGCCCTATAGTCAATGTTGTCAATTATGGAAAATTAGGTTGTGGGCAGCCATGGGAAGGGAGGTAGAACCATGACGGACCTTGAGGGCTGGAGTGAGGAGTTTAGATTTGTCCCATGGCTGCTGGAACCTCCTGAGGGAGGCATGCGTACGTATATATTCATAAAACGAATGGAGGCTCCCTGAGGACAGGGTCTGTTTTCATCTTTGCATTCCTAGCTCCTAGCTATGGTGCACTGCATTCAGCTGGCTGTTAATAAATGTCTGTCAAATTGAATTGAATTATGACTCTGGAATCTGCAAGCCTGAGCCAACAACAGAGCAGTGAGTATAAGGGGGAGTGGGATCTGGAGGAAATGTCCAGAACTGGAAAACTAAAAGTGAGACATGGAGATGAATTCATCAGACTCTTTCCCAGAGTATCCCCTTCACTAGTCCTTCATAGAAGAGGCTGCTAACTCCACAGCCCAGGAAGAAGGTGAGAGAGAAAAATCAATTCTGATGCTCTAGTTTGTGAAGCAAGAAAGGGTCAAGACTAGAACCTCCACTTCCATTGTTCTGGTTGGAAAACACATTTTTCATGAGAGTCCCTGTGGTCTAGGACTCTAGCTTCTTTCTCTCCCGGCTCCCTTTCTCCATCTTTCCTTCACTGGCCTCTCCCCCTTCATCCTGCCAGCTACCCCTAGCAATCTATCACACAGTTTTTATAGTGCCTTTCCCCACAAATCTTTGTCATCCCATAAGCCTTTGTTTATGGGCCCACAGTGGATGTAAGGAAGTCTCTGCCTATCCAGGGCTCACAGTCTGGTTAGAAAAGCCAGATATTACTACAGGACCATTTATCAAGGACTTCCTTTAATTGTGTCAAACACTATGCTAAACTCTGGGAATACAAATACACTAGCAAAGATTGTCTTTCCTTCAAGGAACTTATTTTCTAATGGGGAGAGAACAACATACAGAACAGAGTGGTCAAGTCTTTTAATTGGCTGCTGAGCTGAAACTGAGTATGAATATAAGGTACCAACAAGTCAGTGGGAGGCACCCTTTCCCTCACCAGCCTAGCCTGAGAGCTCATGACCTCCTAGGCACATCTGCATCTGGAATGAGGTTACCTCCTCTTTGTTCCTTTTTGCTTTTGGGGGAGGGCCAGACACCAGATATCTATCAGTCAAGTCAGAAGAAGAACTATTCCTGAGAACCCATTCCAACACTGGACCAACCCAATGTTCTACATGCTGCCATGTTCTACATGCTGCCATGTTCTACAAGCAAGAGAGCAATTTATCCATTTGCTATCCTATTCCTAGAAGGGAATTCAATGGTGGGAATATGACTGTAGCTACTATTTCCATCTATAGAAAAGTCCCAGCCATGCTTTACTCTTTTACTACCTTCCAACTATCCCCTCTTTAGACTTGACAACCTGACAGCAACTTGTCAGCAAGTACTTTTTCTTTTCCTCCTTTTCTCCTTAACCCAGGTCTGGAACCAGGAACCTTGATCAAATCAATTCTACCATTGTTCCTGGATGGGGTGTGTCCAACTCCACCACCACCATTTTGTAACTTTTTGGACCCAAGTAGCCCCTTCTTGGCTACCACTCCCTTTTGAACTGGCCCCTCCCCCATTAGAAAGTGAGCTCCTTGAGGCCAGAGATGATCTTTGCAAATGGATTTATACTCCCAGAGCTTAGTACAGTACTTGGTATATATAAGTCCTTAATAAATGCTTTTTTATCCAGTCATTCATTCATTAAGCAGCATGTGATCTTGTTCCTGATTTGGGGGCTCTGGGGTAGGGAATGAGCTTAGATCAGACAGTAAGAGCTACTGACCTAGACTTTGGACAATTGGCAAAATTAAAACAGGTAGATAGCAGGTGGTGACTGAAGGGAATGGTGTAAGCAAAGGTCTTTACAAAGTGAGAGGTGATGTTCATCATGTTCCAGGAGTGGTGAATAGACTAATATGGGTAAAGTAAAATATCTACGCTGGAATTAAGTGAGAGATCAAATTTAGAAAGGTAAAACCCAAGCTTTCACCTTAAAGGACTCTTACACCTTCTTGCCTCCTCCCAGGACCCCCACCACTCAAGCTTCATTTCTCATGATTCCTCAACCTAAACCACATGTTCCAACCATACCTCATTTCATAGACTGTCAGAGCTGGAAGGAACTTTAGAACTCAGAAGGATTAGATCTGTTCTCTTTGATCCCTAAAGGCAAAACCAGGAGCAATGGGTGAAAATTGCAATGAAACATGTTTAGACCCAAGATAGGAAAAACTTCCAACAAGTAGAGGGGTCTTCTACTTCCCAGTTCTATAATTAATCCAACCCCTTTATTTTTATAGGAGAGGACTCTGAGGCTTTGGAGAGCACAAGGGACTTATTCAAGATCACATGGCTAGTCAGTAGCAGAGTCATGACTTGAACCCAGGTCTCCTGACTGCCAGTCAAATGCCCTTTTGCCTCAACCACCCTGCCCTCCACAAAGAAGACAAAGAATCCACATTTATAGCCACCATTTGGCACCAAGTTCCCATTCTAGTCAAGACTTCCATTTGCCAAGCCTTCCCCCAACACAGCCAGGAGTGGGGTTCAGACCAGCCTACAGCTGCAGAAAGAGAAATGGAGTGGTTAAAATATTATACAAAAGAACAAAGCACTCTGAGTTATCTGTGCCAATGCAGAGAGAGTCATGCTATGGAAGAATAAAGAGACTAAACAGCAGGTGATCAAAACCAGTGGATTTTAAAGAGAAAAAAAGGAAAATTGCTTCGTTCTGACTTTGGAATACAATACAGGCCCATCCTACCTACCACTGTTAATGGGTTCCCTGAAAACATGACCATAGGTGAAATAATATTACAGGGGGCAATGTGCCTGATCTCATTGGATGATTTTAGGTTTGGCTAGAGCTCTAGATTCCTTTCTAAAGAAAAGACAGTATGAAGTAGCAGAGGGGAAAACTGGGATCTGGAGAAATATTGCCCTTCAAGAGTTACATGACTTTTGTCAGGTCACAAGTCACATCACCTTGCTGGGCCTCAGTTTCCACATCTGTAAAGAGAAGGAGTTGGACTATCTTCTAATAGCTCTTCCCATTCTGAATTCTGAGTACTGACCATCTGATATGTACCTTGGGTGACTGCCAAATGATATTACAACAGGGTCTTGTGACATTATGAAAGCATTTGCTTATAATATATTCATGATGTTATTGTGCAATAATGTTGGTTGGAGTCATGTTATACAGGATCTGCTTATGTGTGATGAGGTGGGGTAGCATAGCAAATTGGACTCCCTTGGTGCTTATGGTTTAGGCTAGGATCAGAATGAGTTTCCATTTTCTGAACACACAATACCTCTTGGATAGGGCTGTATGGGAGAGGTAAGAATGAGGGAAAAGCCAGCCTGGGTTCAAACACTGACCATAATCAATCCCTATACTGATAAACCAAATAAAACCAGACAGACTTTTGGGGTTGGGCAGCTAGGTGGCACAGTGGAGAGAGTGCCAAATCTGAAGTCAAGAAGACTCATCTTCCTGAGTTCAAATCTTACCTTAGATACTTATTAGCTATATGACTCTGCCTCAGTTTCCTCACCTGCAAAATGAACGGAGAAATAAATAGCAAACAGCTCCAGGATGGTCGCCAAGAAAATCCCAAATGGGGTCACAAATTGTCGAATGACTGAACAACTTTTGGGGTAAAAAAAGAGTCAGTAAATTCACAGAATCACAAATTTGAAGCTGAGAAATCAAAGGCCTCTTCATTTTACAGATCTGGTGACCAAGGCCCAGATTTCAGTGACTTATTCAAGGTCACACAGTCAGTAAACATTAAAGGTAAGATTTTTAACCCAGGTCCTGTGGAACCGATGTTCTTTCTACTGTACCATTTGATATAGTGAAAAGAGAAGTAATCTTAGAGTCAAAAGATCTGAGTTTCAGTCCTGGCTCTAATGTTTGCTAATCACATATTCTTGGGCAGATCACCTGACTTTTCAATTAATTAATTAATTCTGTGATATTTTATTAAATGACAACTATGTGGGAAACTGTGAATTGAATCACCTGGGGAGTTACAAAGTTTAGATATAACAAGGTCTCTGCCCTCATGTTTACATGTTACAGTTTACTAGGGAGTTGAGACATAAATACAGCTAACTATACATGGCTTAGTGGTTAGAGCACTGAGTCTTGAGGCAGGAAAACTCATCTTCCTGAGTTCAAATCTGTTCCCAGACACACTAGTTGTGTGACTCCAGAAAAGTCACTTAACCTTGTTTGCTTCAATCTCTTCATCTGTAAAATGAGTTGGAGAAGGAAAGGGTAAACCACTCCAGTATCTTTGCCAAGAAAACCCCAAATGGGGTCCCAAATAACCAGACAAGACCAAACAAGAATTAATAGAGTAGACCAGAACAGCTGAAGCACAAGGAATGTGGAGGATAGTGACATGACAAGGCTGGAAAGAAAAGTTGGTGCCAGATTATGTACAGCCTGAAATTCCAAGGAAAGGAATCTGAACTACATTCAGGGAGCCCACTAAAGTTTTTTGAGCAAAGCAGTGACATGACCAGATCTATACATAAGAAAGATTATTCGGGCAGTGGTATGGAGGATGTAATAGAGGAGGAAGGGAGTAGAGAAAGGAAGGCTTGTTAGGAGGGAATTACAATATCCTATGTGAGTAGTGATAAAGTCCTGCCCTCAAGTGATGGCAATGGGAAAAGAGAGATTTTATGGAAATGGAATTGGCGAATTTGGTAATGAATCATAATGTTTTGTTGCTTTTGTTGCTTTTCCTTCATTCTCAAAGAGGACCATGACATCAGGAAGGTGATTCCATGACTTGTAAGTGTATTGGATTTAAGTGAGGAAGGCTACGCAAAGTCACCAACCCCACTTTCTCCTCCAGAGCCATCTGGGTTCAGTGTATGAGAGTCAAGAAAGATGAGAACAGTCAAAGATAACCCCAAAGCTGAAATCGAGTTAGAGCTGCAGGCAGAAACCATGAAGTCAGAAGGAAGGAAAGATTTAGTGATAAATTACAATAAACTTGATTGCATTCAAGTTGCTCATGGGAAATCTCAGTTGGAGGCATCTTGAAGACAGGCACAAATACAAGTCTGGAACTCTGAAGCAAGTTCAGTGCTGGAGATATAGATTTGAAAATAATCTGCTCTGAAATTGCCCAAAGAGTTACACAACTGTGTTTATACTTTGACCCAGCAATACCACTATTAGGTCTGTTTCCCAAGGTCATCAGAGAAAAAGGAAAAGAACCCATATATTCCAAAATATTTATAGCAGCTCTCTTTGTGGTGGTATAGAACTCAAAATTGAAGGGATGCCCATCAACTGGGGAATGATTAAACAAGTTGGGGTATATGAATATGATGGAATACTACTGTACTGTAAGAAATGATGAGCAGGTTGGTTTTAGAAAAACATGGAAAGACTTGCATGAAATAATGAAAAGTGAAATGAACAGAAAGAGAACATTGTATACAGTAATAGCAGTATTGTTGAGAGAATAGCTGTAAATGACTAAGTTATTTTGATCATTATAGAGATTCAAGTAAACTACAAAAGACCTATGAAGGAAGATGTTTTCCACCTCAAGCGAAATATCTTGTTATTCAGTCTTGTCTGATTCTTTGTAACCCTATTTGGGGTTTCCTTGGCAACGATACTGGAGTGGTTTGCCATTTCCTTCTCCAGCTCATTTTACAGATGAGGAGACTGAGGCAAACAGGGTAAAGTGACTTGCCCAAGGTCACATCTAGTAACATATATGTGTGTATGTGTAATATGTGTTTATATATTTATATGCATATGCATATGCATATGTATATGTGTGTGTTAAATGGTGGTCTTAGTCTCTAGGGCAGAGTGGAGAGGGAGAAAGGCAACTCAGAATTTAACATGTAACAAAATAAATTAATTAAGTTAAACAAACTAAAAAAAGAATTTGTAAGAAGCAAGAGTGAATAGAAAGCCAAGGAATAAATCCAGAGAAAAGAGGGTCAAGGATAGATCTTTGGGGAACACCTTCATTAGGAGACCAGGAAGAAGATAAGGAGTCAGAGGACAAGTGGTAAGAGAAGAAGGATAACCAAGAAATTGTGATGTCTTTGAAACCGAGGGAAAAGAGTTTCCAATGGGAGGGAGACATAAAAGTGGTTACAGAGAATAAGAGCTGGAAAAGGACTTTGGATTTTATGAAGTCATTGGTGACTGCGGGGAAAGCAATTTCAATAGAATGGTAGGTAAAGAGATCAGATTGCAAGTGGTTCGGAGGTGGATGTTGCTTGTCTTTCATTTACGATGAGGACTGTGACATCAGCAAGATGATGCCATGGCTTGCAAGTTAATTGAATTTAAGTGAGGGAGGGCTGCACAAAGTCATTGGCCTCACTCTCTCCTCCAGAATCATCTGGGTTCATTTAGACCAAGATGACTGGAGATGGCCACCAGTTTGGAAG
The DNA here is from genome assembly GCA_023548195.1 of Bettongia penicillata ogilbyi. Classification (NCBI taxonomy): domain Eukaryota; kingdom Metazoa; phylum Chordata; class Mammalia; order Diprotodontia; family Potoroidae; genus Bettongia; species Bettongia penicillata. Next base: position 10,248,259 of record JAJHZJ010000131.1, read on the forward strand.
ATACTTAGCTCATAGGAAAGTGAAATATGCCAAGAGATCAGGAATTATAATAGCCTATATGAGTAGAGAACAGAAAATTTTTTCAGGAAACTTAGACATGAATAAGAAAGATGGAATAACAACTGGATGGAGAGTTAGCTGGTTGAGGTAAAAAAGATGAGAAAAGACTTTGTTTTAATAATTGGAGAGACCTAGGCATGTTTGTAGGTACATGAAAAGAAGTCACTAAAGAAGGAAATACAAAAGATCATAAAAGAGAGATTACTGCTGGAACAAAGTCTTGGATGAGATGTGAGGGAGTAGGATCAAAGGTAAGGGTAGAAAGGTTAGCCTTACTGAGTAGTAAGGATGCCCTTTGTTAGGAAAGCAATATGTCAATCCCCTCCTCCCATGCCAGCTAGGCTAGATTTCCTTCTATTATTTCAATCATGTCTGACTCTGTGACCCCATTGGAGGTTTCCTTGGGAAAGATACTGGAGCAGTTTGCCATTTCCTTCTCCAGCTCATTTTACAGGTGAGGAAACTGAGGCAAACAGGTAAGTGACTTGCCTAGGGTCACACAGCTAGTAAGTGTCTGAGGCTGGATTTGAACTCAGATGAGTCTTCCTGACTCCAGGCCAGGTACTCTATCCGGTGTGCCACCTAGCTGCCCATAGTATTCCTTAAGAGATATTTAAACCTTCCTCAGGATTTGACTGATTCAAGGGGCATAAAGACTCAGGCTGTTGACATCACATTTTGATCTCCTGAGTATGAAACAGCCATAAGAAGCTCTGGTACCCTCTGATGCTCGATTGGTGGACCAGAGTGGGCAGTTCAAGCAGTTTGGAGCATCCTCAATGCATGTTCTTGTTGAATATCTTTCTGCTCTGGCTAAATAATTAGCCAATTTTATTAATTGTTTAATAACCCACCAGTGTTTCATTTTGTTCCAGTATCAAACATAATCCACCAGGGGATTGAGCTGAGTCAGGCCCAGCTCAGAACACCTCTCCATCTTACACCAAAGGGAAAGAGGAGCTGATATTGAATTTTGCTAGATCATGATACTGAATTCTGAGGAACGGAGGAGAAACGCTGAGGCAGCATCTGGTAGGTGGCCACTGGAAGTAAACTAGATGAGCTGCTTCAAGTGTGAAGGATGGGATAGCAGTGGGGGAGGCAGGGAGGGCATACAGAGGAGGGAATGAGAGAGGGAGTCAGTAAAAGGAGAATAGGACTATGAAACAGCAAGGAGGCCTCAGCTGACCTCTCCAAACCTCAATTCTCTCATCTGCAAAATGTGGATAATAATATTTGTATTACCAACCTCATGAGGTTGTTATCCATGAAAGGTACTTTGTAAAGCCCTACTTAAATGTGAGCTGCTCTTATTACTGTGAGTTCAGTGCTGGGGCAGCAACACAGGACACTTACTCTCCCAGGAGAGCGGACAAGTAAAGGAGCTTCCGATGGCAGAGGTCAAGCATCTCAACCAGTCTTACCCAAACTTGGAAGGGGTGTTGAGAAATGGGTACTGTATATTTTGTTTTCTCTGATAGTGACTTTATGTCCTAGGCATTCATAAGGCTCTTCACAGCTTCCTTAAATGGTAGAATAGGGAAATGGGGAGAAAGTGCTCACAACCTTCCAGATATCTGAGTGAAAAGGGGAGGAGGTAGGAGAGAGGAGATCTCTACAGTTTCCTAGATTGGAGATAATGATGGAGGATCCTAGCAATTTTATTAATTGTTTAATAACCTACCAGAGTTGGGGCTGGGAGCCAAGGACTCATTCACTCAGTCAATGAACATTTATTAGGCTCCTATTATGTGCAGAGCACAGTACTAGCCACGGGATAGAGGCAAAAATCTCAAATGAATTAGGAATATCACACCTGTGGGGTGGTCACCTGGAAATTCCAGGAAGCACGTTCCAGGACTTCCTAAGGGTTCCTCTGCTGCAGAAGGACTAGAGGCCTCTGCCAGAGAAATATGAGATACCTGATGACCTGAAGCTAGGGGGTGGAGCAGGGCGGAGGGAGAGAGGAAGCATGTTCAAGTATGAAACTAAATTTCAGAGCCCTGGGTCAAAGTCTTGGCTGACCTGCAGCCCCAGTGATGACTCTGGTAGCTGTCCTCACTTACAGTCCCTTATGGACAGAGGAAGAAAGGAAGGAAGAAAGAAAGGAAGGAAGAAAGAAAGGAAGGAAGGAAGGAAGGAAGGAAGAAAGAAAGAAAGAAAGAAAGAAAGAAAGAAAGAAAGAAAGAAAGAAAGAAAGAATAAGAAAGAAAGAAAGAAAGAAAGAAAGAAAGAAAAGAAAGAGGAGGAAGGAAGGCAAGGAAGGAAGGAAGGAAGGAAGGAAGGAAGGAAGGAATGGAGGGAGAGAGGGGAGAGAGAGAGGGAGAGAGAGAGAGAGAGAGAGAGAGAGAGGAGAGAGAGAGAGAGAGAGAGAGAGAAAGGAAGGGAAGAAAGAAGAAGAAAGAAAGAAAGAACGGAAGGAAGGAAGGAAGGAAGGAAGGAAGGAAGGAAGGAAGGAAGGAAGGAAGGAAGAAAAGAAAGGAGGAAGGAAGGAAGGAAGGAAAGGAAGGAAGGAATGGAGGGATGAGGGGAGAGAGAGAGGGAGAGAGAGAGGAAGAGAGAGAGAGAGAGAAGGAAGAAGAAGAGGAAGAGAAGAAAGAAAGAAAGAAAGAAAGAAAGAAAGAAAGAAAGAAAGAAAGAAAGAAAGAAAGAAAGAAAGAAAAGAAAGAAAGAAGAAAGAAAGAAAGAAAAGAAAGAAAAGAAAGGAGGAAGGAAGGAAGGAAGGAAGGAAGGAAGGAAGGAAGGAAGGAATGGAGGGAGAGAGGGGAGAGAGAGAGGGAGAGAGAGAGAGAGAGAGAGAGAGAGAGAGAGAGAGAGAGAGAGAAGGAAGGAAGAAAGAAAGAAGAAAGAAAGAAAGAAAGAAAGAAAGAAGAAAGAAGAAAGAAAGAAAGAAAGAAAGAAGAAAGAAAGAGAAGAAGGAAGGAAGGAAGGAAGGAAGGAAGGAAGAGAAAGAAGGAGGGAAGGAAGGAAGGAAGGAAGGAAGGAAGGAAGGAAGGAAGGAAGGAAGGAAGAGAGAAAGAAAAAGGACGAGAACCCCCAAGAAGGGTCTGAAAATCCCAGTGCTGGGGCAGAGGAAGGACTAAGCGAGTGGTCTTCCCTGTATTTTAAGCCTTCTGTGAAAACCACCTCAATTGTTCCTGCCGGTCGGGAAGTCCTTCTGAGTCTCGAACCTACGGCTTTCCTGCTGCCAGCCTCAGCAGCTCTCTTCCATTCTCAGCCCCAGCAATAGGAACCCGATGGGGAGTTCTGAGAGTGTGACACCTGATACCTACAGCATCTACCTGGGCTGGAGAGAACGTGAGCGTCTCATCCCCGCAGCAAGACGCGGCCGACCTGGGTATGCCCGCAGGCGGGTGGGTTCGGAGGGCGCGGGAGGGAGGTGCCAGCCCAGGCTCTCTGCAGCGCCCGCTGCAAGCTCGAATCTCCTCCACGCGCAGCCCGCCCGCGACGTTCCCTTCCCGGAGCCTCGATCGGGCATCTTGCAAAGCAATTGATTAAGCCGAGCGGGGTCCTGCTAATGAGCTGTTGATGATGCATCGCGTCTTAGCTCGAGCTCCGGCAGCTGATGTGAGAGTTAATTACCCCGGGAGGCCCGGGGACGCGATGAATACTTCATAAAGCCAAAACCCGCGGTGAATTATTCATTTTCCGTTTGTCCCCGCAGTCCCAGCCAGGAAAACGCCCTAGGAAAGATGAGGGCTGAGATGGGAAAAGAGCTGTGCCTCCCCCACTCTACCAAGGTGGTAGCGAGAGTCCTGTGGGGCCCCAAGTAGCCAAGCAAGGCTCTAGACAAGGTTTTTGCGCTTCCAGGTTGGTCAGTCCACCCAAATACCAGTAGTGCTTAGATTAATTAGGGCTGGGCAACCAAGATCCCAGAGTCCCTGTTACCTCAAGCAGAAACTGGGCCGAGTTTTTCCCAAGCAGGCTAGTCATAAATCCTGTCATATTATTCAAGTTATAGAATGTGAAAGCTTTATAGGACCTCAGGGACCATCTACTTCTAACCTTCTTTCCTTGCAGAGGAGGAAACAGGCCCAAGAAAGGAAGTGACTTCTCCAAGGTCACTTAGCTAATAAGTGGTAACACTCGGATTTGAGCCCAGGTCTCCTGAGTCCTTCCAGAACTAGAGTGTCAGTTTGATTTTAACCATTTCATGTGTTATGAGCCCCTTTGTCAGTCTGGTAAAACCTATAGATCCCCATTCTCAGAATAAGGTTTTCAAATGCATAAAATAAAGTACATCGGATTTCAAAATAAACCAGTTATATTGAAATATTGCTATAATTTTTTTTTTAAGTTCAAAGATGGCCAGGTTAAGAAGCAGAGAAGGGAAAGATCACTATGGACTGCTATGAAAGGAAGTCAGTGCTACTATTATTTGGGGAAGCGAGATATATCCCCCTGACATTTTGAGGAGGAAATGTAGAGAATTCCCTTTTTCATTAATTTTCCCTCTGCCAATCTTCTATGGTAACCTTCTCTTTATTTTCACATTTTAATTCATCAGGAGCCACAGAATGGAATATAAGCTTCTTGAAGGCAAAAATTCTTTTGGTATTTATATCTGTAACCCCAACTGGGAGCACACAGTGCCTGGAACATTGTAGGTCTTACATGAATGCCTGCTGAAGTAAAGTAACTGCAACACTCTTAGCGAAGCCTGCTGAAGATTTACTCACAGCTAATCAGTTTCTGAAAATAAGTATTTAACCAATATGGAGACCTTTTCTGTGGAGATGACGAAGCCTTCAGGGGCCTTGTCTTAGGAGAAATGATTCTTTCGGTCTCCAGTTAGCATCTCCCCCAGCATACTAGCACTACCCAAAGGGCTACCATGACATGTCTCCATTAGACTAGGAGTTCCCCAACAGAAAGGACTGGAACTTTCCATGTTAAATTTACAAGTCCCTAAGGTCAAGAACTGATTCTTCCCCCTTTAGATTGGGCGTTCATAGAAGGAAGGAATGGCCTTCTCATAAGGTTGAGTCTCTTCCATCTGACAAGGACCTCCCAAAAAAATAGGGGCAGTATCTCCCCAATAGATAAGAAGCTCCCTGAGGGCAGGAACAATGAATCCCCATCAGACATGGTCCCCCAGCTCTCAAAATGCAGGAGCTAAATTTCTTCATCAAACTGGAGGGGGGCAACAGGCTCCCTGAGGGCAAGGGCTGGCTCCCCTATGTCACTGGTAGCTACTAACAGTTGAAGACTCCTCCCATCCTGCTTTGTATAGCTTTTGTCTTGATTCCTTTGCACAGTACTGGGCTCTGATCCGAGCAGAAAGTCAGTTCAAATTGTTTGCTGTCTGAAATAGGCTTAAGTGTCTCTTCTTGCCACCACCTTCTCTTTTCATACCTTCCCCCTCCTCTTCCTCAGGGTGACCTGTTCCCACTCAGCTCAGTGCTTTCTTAAATCTGGAGGATATAGCTTAGAAAGGTCACCTGCTGAGCTGAGAGAGTAAGTATGGAGAGAGGGAGGGAGAAAGGGAAAGAGGGAGTTGTGAGCAGTCAGTTTGTAGAGCATTTGGGAGAGAAGATTTATAAAGTGTTGTCCTGGGGCTCCAACATTCAGACCTTTTCCTTCCAAGATATGACACGTTTTGTAAAAGATCTTTATAGTCTGTTTCTTGAACTGAATCCCCAATCCCCTGCCTTTGTCTTTATCAGTCGAAAAGCATAAGCACCAACTGTATGCCAGGTATGGTACTAAGTACTGGGATACAAAGAAAAACAAAAGACTGGTCCCTTCGTGGAAATTTAGAGCTAAGTAATCTCCTCATTTTATAGATGAAAGTGAGGAAAAGAATGGAAAGTGAATTGCTCAAGATCACATGGCTGGTTCCCCCATCTCCTTCACCTCTTCCTTCTTCCTCCTCCAACCTCTTCCTTTGCTATCTACCCTCCTCCTACTCCCTTACTACAAGAGTAGAAATGAGGGGCCCCACTCTGCCAATACCCAGAGCCCCAGACAATGAATGTACTTTAGCAGCAGAAAAAAAGAGGGAATAAGATTAAAACCTTCATAAAGGAAACCAAACCCAAACACTCACTCTAAGGTCCCCCACCCCCACTCGTGTCTTCTCCCAAAGCAGCTCTTAATTTTCCCCTTTCACCTAATCAGTCAACAAGTAATTATAGCCTTTACTGGAGTCAGAGAAGACCGGAGTTCAATTCTAGTCTCATATGCTGACTAGCCTTGTGATGCTGGGCAGGTCACGTAACCTCTGTCTGCCTCAGTTTTATCATCCATGAAATGGGAGTAATCATAGTGCCTACTTCCCAGGGTTGTCATGAGCATCAAATGCGATAATATTTGTAAAGTACTTAGCACAATGCCTACACATTTGTTGTTCACTCATTCAGTTTACCCCAATGTGACCCTCATGAAATTTTCCATGTTTGGGGTTTTCTTGGCAAAGATATTGCGGTAGTTTGCCATTTCCTCCTCCAGTGTATCCCCATTTTACTCATAGTAGGTGCTTAATAAATGCATGTTCCTTTCCCTGACTCAACAGATCTGAGTTCATTCTGCGTAGGATGAACTTTCTCACATGTCTCTTTGGTTTCTGGTTTCAATAAGAAAAAACCCTGGAAATATCAGTATTTGGTTCATTTTGTTCTCCCAAAGAAGCTCACAGCTTCCCAGCAAACTCTCAAGCTACTAAGATGTATTTATTAGTAGTGTGGTGGTGGTAGTAGTAGTGGTAGTAGTAGTAGTAATAGTAGTAATAGTAGTAGTAGTAGTAGTAGTAGTAATAGTAGTAGTAGTAGTAGTAGTAGTAATAGTAGTAGTAGTAGTAGTAGTAGTAGTAGTAGTAGTAGTAGTAATAGCTAGCATTTATATTCTCCTTTTATCTTTGCAACAACCCTGAGAGTTAAGTACTATTATTATCTCTATTTTACAGATGAAGAAACTGAAGCAGATAGTCATGAAGAGTCAGAAGTGACTTGCCTGGGATCAAATAGCCAATAGGTAAAGTCAGATTTGAATTCAGGTCTTCCTGATTCCAAGTCTAGTGCTGTAACTACTGAGCCACTTAGGTGTTCCAAGTTGTAATATGTGGCAAGATTTATTTAACCAAATGAAAAACATCGAACACAGTGCCTCAACCACCATAAAGACTTTCCTCTCTTTTCCAGAAGATGTCAAGCAAACTCTTACCATCCAGTGAGTCCTGACTTCCCTCCTTAACCTATATAGATTCATAGAACCAGTGAATGGATGGGTCTAGATTATTCCTGAATGCATGGGAGGCCTATTGCATCAATCTCTCCAGTAAGGTCAAGGTGCTCAGTTTTACTCCTCCTAGTCATTGTTTTAAGATTTTCATTTGGTTTTGGGTCCTCAGGGATGTGCTTCCCTGTAGAGACTGTGTGCAACTTAAAGTCTGTCTCTTTACCAAAGCCTCTGGGTATAAAAATACTCCCAAGTTGCTTCATTCTTGCTCATATACCTCCTCTCCTCTGCCTCTCCACCCCCCTTTCCAGGCTTTTCCAGGGAATGTGGAGAAGGAACTCACCTATATGTCTACTATAGTGGCATTTTCTAAGAGCTGTAAGCTCCTTGAGGTCAGGAACTGTCTTTGGCATCTTTTTTGTATCCTAAGTGCTTAGAATAGTGCCTGGCATATTATAGGCCTTTAATAAATATTTATTGATTAATTTATTGGTTATGTAACTCTTCTACTCAAAAGTCTTCCATAGCTCCCTATTTCCTATCAAGGAAAGTTCACTCATTAGCCTAGAAGTAAAGGACCTCAACAATCTACTGCTACCTTCCCTTACCAGCATGTCAGCAAAAAGGAGGATCTTCCCATCTGCCATGTCCCTCAGCCCTAAGGATCCTTGGGCCTTCCTCTCTGTCCTTCTGCTGTGTCTTACTGGTCTCCTTACCTGCCACTGTACCCTCAGGCCTCCTGACCTACCAGTGTACCCTAAGGCCTCCTGGGCCTTGCCATCTATCCTGCAGCAAAACTTTCTTATATCTGCTGTCTCCCCCAATTAGAATATGAGCTTTTGAGGAAGAGCTCAATTTTCTGTTCGTGCTATGGTTCTGTCATTTCAGTTGTGTCTGACACTTCATGATCCTATTTGGCGTTTTCTTAGCAAAGATATCAGAGTGGTTTGCCATTTCCTTCTCCAACTCATTTTATAGATGAGGAAACTGAGGCAAACGAGATTAAGTGACTTGCCCAGGGTCATACAGCTGGTAAGGGTCTGAGGCCAGATTTAAATTCACAAAGATGAGTCTTCCTGACTGTGGGCCCTAGTGCTCTATCTACTGCCCCACCTAGCTAATCAACAGCATAATTTGGTCCACAGTCAGTCCTTCATAAATGTTTTTCCTTTCCATTTATTCCCCTCTACTTTCTTTACTTAAATATTTGGATGCATCTGTGCCCACAAGGATATGGGTAATCTGTCCAGTCATGCACGACTGTACATCCTCTGCTGTTGACCACATCCTCTCTTATGTTCTCAGCGGGGACTCCCTGCCAGGCAAAGCTGGGGACCTTTCAGTTCCCTTGACATGACAGGCCAGCAGTGGAGAGCAAGAGCTTTTGCTAGGTGTTGGGCCCATCTTTCTCATTTTCTTGAAGCCCTTTTTCCATAACTTCTGCCTAAGTCTTCATTTGTAATGTATTGCCATCGGCTCCCACCCACCATGTACCTCCCTGCATTGCCCTTTTGGTGATTTTCCACTCCATTTCCTTATAGAGATTGAAATGTTCCATGAGTCACAACTAGCAGCCTCCCTGGAAGAATACTCCTGGGAAAGATCTAGGCCTCTGGTTCAGGGACAATGCACTGTTCTCTGTCCCTCCCTAAGCCCTGTGTCTATTCAACCTGTTCCTGAAGCCTGAAATGTTCTCCTTCTTTCTCTTTCCCTGTTCAACTGTCTCTCCCATCCAAGGTCTCCCACTGTACCCAGACCCATCTCCAGTCTTCTTAATCTATATCTTGCCATTGGACACAGATGACTCTGGAGGAGAAAATGAGGCTGGTGACTTGGCACAGTCTTGCCTCACTTAAACCAAATTCACTTGCAAATCATGACATCACCTTCCTGATGTCATGGTCCTCTTTGAGAATGAACAATGACAACCCCTCCCATCCTTGAAAAGCCATCTCAAATGCCACTGCTTCCATGTACCCTTCCATGACCTACCTGTCAGGAACAACCCTTCGACTCCATGTAGTAATTTCTTTTGTAGTTCTGTAATGTGCTTGCCATGACTGGGTCCTGATTAATGCTGTGGCTTGTAATTGAATTTGTTCTGCTTTGAAATCACACTATTTGAAGATGTGGTTACTTAAAATATGACAACTGGTTCCAATCCAATGGAACTATTCAGTAAGGTCACATAATGCAGCTACTTCAGGGGATTCCTTATTCACACTAATCAGGACCTAGCTATTGTGTTTTATCGTTTTGTGTAAATTTCTTATACCCCTAATGGATTGTAAACTCTTGCCTTGTCTAGCTGTGAGCTATGCAAACAGCAGCTGCTTCCTAACTCTTTTCTTTATTGAATTAAAGCTTCTCATTTTGGAGTGGTCTGAGATCCTGGCACTGGGCACATCATTCCCCAAGGCCTTTCTGCCTGGGGCTTATGTTAAGTCTGATACTCCCTATCTCCTGCACCAAATGGCACTTCCCAGTTCCTGGCAAGGCCTTCTGGGTAGGAAGGAGGAAGGAGCTAGCTACTGACTGACTCTCCTCTGGTGGGACCAGGGGGGACCATTCATTCCCTCTGCACCAGGCCATGTCTGGAGCACTCAGGCAGCTGGCAAGAAGCCTTGGGCCAGTCTGGGCCAGACAGCTGGACAGCCCCCACTGGTTCTGTCTGACATCCACTGTCAAAGCAGGTGCCCTCCCTTTGCCCTGCTCTCTTCCCTTACCCCTTGCTCTGGTCATCTAGCCATCCTAGGAGGCCTCCAGAGTGGCAGAGGAGCAAAGAGGGGACAAGGGACCAGAGAAAGAAAACCAGAGGGAGCCCAGGTCTCTGAGTCTCTTGAAACAGGCCCACTTACATAACAATTCCTCTCTAGGCCAGCTGCGTTTATACTCTGTAGGAATCTCTCCCCTCCAACTCCCCAAATCCACACCCCCTCCAATGCTCCCCAGACCTTAAAAGAATATTTAACCACCTGTTAAATGATTTATCCCGCGGAGGCTTTTTCCGCTCAGGGTACCTCATAGGCCTCTGCGAGAATTAACTAGAGTCATAAATCAAACCGACATTTGAGAAATTTCCAGCCGTCCCAGACAGCAGGCGGTGACTGTGGCCCAGACAGGGAAATGGCATTCAGAGTGGGGAGGGAAGAGCCCTGCTCTGATGCTCCAGGCCGCCCCCGCCACCCCACTCAGGAGAGGACCGGAGAAGAGGTGACAAGGGGGTGGAAGAGAAAGACAGGCACACAGACGTGTCTTTGCTTTGGGTGGTCTCATGGTTCACAGCCCAAGGAACCATTGGACCACCCAAAGCAAAGACACATCTGCCTCCCAGGTTAGGCGTAGGGATTATTGCTCCCATTTCACAGATCAAGCAAAGTTTTTTCTTCAACGTACTCACCCCTTCTGCATCCACACATATACCTACATACCAACCCACCCATCAACATGCGATAGACTAATCTGTATTAACAGTGAGATTTAGGGGCTGGGGTGGGCAGAGTAAAGAAGATGCTTCTATTCTCAGCTCTTAGTGTCTTCATTTTTTTCTTTTTGTATCATGGGGAGGTTAGATTGAGGTCCTTTCCAGTTCTGATATCTGTAAGAAGCCGGATTTCACTGTGTTCAAAATCAGTATGCGTCAGATGGGTAAACAACTGCACACAGGGTGCAATTTGAGAAGTAATAAGAAGCCTCCGTGCTCCCCAAAACCTCTTCTACCAGTCTCTCTCCAGGCCTGCAATTCCCACCCTTAAGGTACTCCTCTGCGGTTAAGGCATCCTCTGCAGAGGGACCCTCTAAAAACAGACCCCAGGATCAATGAGATCTAAGCCTCCTAAAGGCAGGGACTGTCACATTTCTGTCTTCAAATTCCCAGCAACCAACCTAGTGCCTGGAACATAGGAATTTAATTGATATAGGAAACTTATTCTACCAATGCAATTTGAATGAGATAATATTGTAAAACACTTAGCATCATGCCCAGCACATAGCAGGAAATGCTTATACCCTTCCCTTCCAATGCAAGTCCGCACCTCAGCAAGCACTGAGGTGAGGTGACATTCCCAGGATCACATAGCTAATATGTGTCACAGGTAGAACTTGAACCCAGGACTTCCTGATTCTGAAGCTTTCTCTAGAGCCACCATTCCAGCTGCCTCTTTACTTGCTGACTTGCACGTAGTAACTAGAGCTTAGTAAATGCTTGAGTGAATTGACTGAAAGAGAAGAACCTTAGAAAAGGCTCACCCTTACCTACACTTGCTCTCATGGAAGGAAGGGGTACACATTAATATTTTATTAATTATTACTAATTAACCTATTAATTATTAATCATTAATATTTTAGCAGGACAGCTAGGTGGCACAATGGATAGAGTGCTGTGCCTGGAATCAGGAAGACCCAAATTCAAATCTGGCCTCAGATACTCACTAGCTGTGTGACTCTAGGTAAGTCACTTACCGCTGTTTGCCTCAATTTCCTCATCTGTAAAATGAGCTGAAGAGGGAAATGGCAAACCATTCTAATATCTTTGCCAACAAGATCCCAAATGGGGTCATGAAGACTTGGACACAACAATATTTTAGCACCAATCAGTTATTCATTCCTCAAATGTTTACGGAGCAGCTACTCAAATAATACTCATTAATAATGAGAATAGCTTGGGTGGTGGAGTGGGAATGCCGAGCAAGAGTTCAAAGGCTCATAGACCATAATAATAGCTACCATTTATATAATGCTTACTATGTGCCAAGTGCTGTGCTAAGTGCTTTATAATTATTATCTCATTTGACCCTTACAACAACCTGGGAGGTAGGTACTGCTTTATCCCCATTTTACAGAAGAGGAAACTGAGGTTGTGCCTCAGGGTCAAACACACAGTTATTAAGTATCTGAGGCTGCATTTGAATCAGGTCTTCCTGATTCCTGGCTCAGCTAGCTGCCCCATGGAATGGCAGCTCTGGAAGAGAGCCTGAGAGATAACCTAGGCCAACCTTTTCATTTTGAAGGAGAAACTAAGAAACTAAGGCAATGGGCATACAAAGACAAAAATGTGACAGTTCCTGCCCTCAGGATGCATATGTCTTATTGATCCTAGGGTCTGTTTTTAGAGAGTCCTTCTGAAAAAGATGCCCCAAACCCAAAGGGATACTTCTAATGGTGAGAATTTCAAGCCTTGAGTAGACTGGTAAAAGAGGTTGGGAGAGCAGGAGGGCTCCTTATTACTTCTCAAACTGTACCCTAAAGACAACTGCTTACCCATCCTATGCAGCAGGGAAAGAGATTTCTCCAAGGTCATAGTCATCACATAACAGAGGACCGGATCCTCCAGATAACTGGGTGAAGTTAGGTCAAGTCTAGCTTTCAGATGATCCCCAATAGTTAACATTTTACAGTTTACCAAATGCTTTCTTCAAAACAACCCTAAAGTAAATACTGTACCCCATTTTATAGATGTACCCCCAATTTACAGAAGAGAAAACAGAGACTCCAAGTGGTCTGTCCAAAGATCAGTAAGTAGAGAGAACAGGACTTGAGCCTAAGGTCTTGTGATTCCAAGACCAGTGTTAGGTATCTTCTAGCCAAGAATATTGGTAATAAATTTTCAAAGGAAGGATGTCAGGCTCACCTTTGGAGTCTTTGGACAAAGCACTTCAGTCTACATCACGGTATTTGATTCTCACAGCAGAGAGGAAGGCAGGGATCACTAATCCCATTTTATAGACGAGGAAACTGAACAGGACAGTAGCCAAAGCAGTTCTGATGGGGGAAGAGAGATGGGGGAAGAGACTGAGAAAGCAGATATGAGGACTGCAGTTGGAAAGCCCTAAGTGCTGGGCTTGGTTGGGGGTGGCACTGAAAGAGAGGCCAGGAAGCCATAAGGGAGAGTGGGTTGGATTGGAAAACAAATTGTACCCACTTCACAGCTTTGCCAAAGTCGAGATGTTTTTACCTGAAACCTCTCTTCTTGGCTCTTTGCTTACCACGCAGAAAGCCCGGTGCCGCTGGAGAGAAGAAATCCAGACAATCCCCCTCCCACCCTAGGACATCATCAACTCCCCAAAGCAGTATACAAAGAACAGAGGGGTCTGGGGTCAGAGAGACAGCGGAGCAGTAGGGGATGGGGGACATGGAAGGAAAGGGAGAAGACAAAATACTATTGGATCAGGACTTATCCAGAGATCTTGAGTTCAGATGATTTAAAGCTTGAAAAGGTCCTAGAAATCATTTAGGCAATCTATTTCCTATTTTATAAAGACTGAGGAAGACTGAGTTCAAGTCTCCCAGCACTCGTTCCTCTCCAACATTTTTCAAGCCCTGGTTCTACTAGGCATTAAAGGTGTGGCCTTGGCCATATTGCTTTTCCTCTCTGAGCCTCAGTTTCCACATTGGTAAAATGGGATTAGTGATCCCTGATCTGCATATTTCTTTCCCGTGAGAATCAGGTGATAGAATCCAAAAGTAAGCCTTTGCCCCTCTCTCTTTTAAAATTAATTGTCAATATGCTCCACTGGGCTTGGAATCAAAAGGCTTTAAGTTTAAATCCTGGTTCCTCTATTTACCATCTTGGACAAACCACTTGGTTTCTGTGAACCTCAGTTTCCTCAGCTATAAAGTGGTGATATACCAACCCTATGTTTATAAAATAGTGGGGAGTTAATATCTATTTATCTTAAAGGGTTGTTTTGAGAAAAGTGTTTTATAAACTGTGAAATGGAACTTATTTTAGATGTACTGAAAACTGAACCAACTTGTCCTAACCTCAGTGGGTTAGCCCTTGGACTACAACTGGGCTCAGACTTTGGAATAGGCACCTGGAGGAGGGGGGATGAGTTGTGCTATCCAGAAGAAAAGCCTCTGCTCTCCTCCACTTGTTAGCCCTCCCAACACATCCAAGGCAGAGCTCCATCTTAAAGGTTGATTTTCACCAACTCAAGTCCTTTAGCAGCCCCCCCAGTACCCTCAAGTGAAATCCCTCCTGTATCATAAGGAGATCAGCGCCGACTAGTGTACACACAGTGAACTCACTAAGCTTCTATCCTAAGGTTGGCTGAGACTCAAACTTGCTTTCCACCCCTAGGCTGGGACTAGGAGGGACCTGGGTGTACAGGTATGGTTGCGATGTAGGTGAAGTTTATCTCCTGGGTCATGTCCTTCAACCTAAGAATTTCCTACCCTCTGGCCTCTTCCTCGAAGCTCATAGTGTCCTCACACAGCTAATATTGTATGTAGCAGAAATAGCCCTAAATGCGTGCTGGAAGATCTGAATTTGAATCCTATATCTCCCACTGAGGACTTGCTCTATAATCTTTGGCAAGTAGCTTCCCCTGTCAGATCTCATTTTCCAGAGATAAAATGAAAGGGTTGTGCTAGATTCAACCTGATTTGCCCAGGACCACCCTCACTCCTACCTCATCTTCAGATCTCTCCTTTACAATTGTACTACAAATGTATTACAGTAAATGTAATATATTATAATAAATAATATATTTAATATTGATAGGTTGAATATTATTTAATATATTATAACATTACTAATATTATTCAATATGTGCACCTGGGACAGCTAGGTGGAGCAATGGATAAAACACACCTCGAGTAAGGAAGACCTGAGTTCAAATCCAGCCTCAGACAACTATTTGCTAACTGCTATTTGCCTCAATTTCCTCATTTAAAAAAAAAATGACCAGGAAAAGGAAATGGCAAACCACTCCAGTATCTTTGCAAAAAAACCCAGATGGAGTCACAAAGTCAGGCACAACTGAAAAAATGACTAAACCACAATTTTTATTAGTCTTATTATAAACAATTCTCTAGTGCCTACTATGTGTTGGGCACTGTGCTAAGTGCTTTATAATTATTATCTCATCGGCTCCTCATAATAATTCTGGTAGGTAGACATAGTTATCATTCCCACTTTATAGGTATTGATGAGGATGATAATAGATAATAAATAATAATCTTGTAGCCATATAGTACTTTGTTATAGTTGCTGGTCTTCAGTACTTGGGTCCTATCCAACTCTTTGTGACCCAATCTGGGGTTTTCTTGGCAAAAATACTGGAATGATTTAACACTTCCTTCTCCAGCTTATTTTAAAGATGAGGAAACTAAAGCAAACAGGGTGAAATGACTTACCCAGGGTCACATATCTAGTAAGTGCCCAAGGCCAGATTTGAACTCAGAAAGATAAGATGAGTTTTCTTGACACCAGGCCCTAAACTCTGTCCATTGTGACACCTGTTAACCCTTATATAGTATTTTGCAAAATACTTTCTACCTCTTGCTTGTAAGACTGTATAGGTAAGTAGGTAGGTAGATAGGCAGGTAAGTAGGTAAGTAGTAAGGAATATCTTTCTATTGATGAGAAAGTTGAGGCCACAAAAGGAAAAAATGACTTGCCCAAGGTCACACAGTAATCAGCAGAGCAGGGAGACAAATCTAGGTTTTCTGAGTCCAAGGCCAGTGGCTCCATCCTTCAGGGTTAAAATTGGTGTTTCCATTGGAATTAGTGTTTTGGTTGGGATAATATAACTCTGAGACTGTCCTACATTAAGAGCAATTAATGGAGCCCTACAGAAAGAAGACTTAATTAAATCCAAGCCCTAGGCAGAAGACAAAAAGAGAGTTTAAAGTCAGACAGGCAGCATTGAGTAAGTAGGGAGAGTAAAAAAGGGGAGATCGATATGTCTTGGATCTATGGTGCTCTGTCTTATGAAGATGTTTTACCAAAAGAAGCTTCATTGCCCTTCCCAAATCATCCCTCCTAAGGGGCTGGATTGATCCTCCTCTGTTTCAGTGGACTCCTGCCTGGGAGGTCAATGAAAGTGGCTTGCTGCATATATAAGCCTCAGGGTCAGAAGATTCAAATTAATTAAATTTAACAAGCATTCATTATGCACCTACTCTGTACCAGGCAATATGCTAAAGTT
This sequence comes from Bettongia penicillata ogilbyi, assembly GCA_023548195.1. Taxonomy (NCBI): domain Eukaryota; kingdom Metazoa; phylum Chordata; class Mammalia; order Diprotodontia; family Potoroidae; genus Bettongia; species Bettongia penicillata. The sequence goes on from JAJHZJ010000131.1 coordinate 10,264,428, forward strand.
CCCATTTTTCTCTTGAGTCAAAGGCCTCCAAAGCTGTGTCTTCCTTCGTTGTTGGCATTCGAAATGCCATTCAGAATAACTGCAAAATGCATAAAATATCTAGAAGTCAATCTGCCAAGGCCAATGTAGATAGAATGATAAAAGACTCTTTAAGGAAATAAAGAATGACTTAAATATTGGAGAGACATTAAAGTACTTGTTCATGGTTGGGTGGAGTCAATATAAAAAGAATGACCATACCACCAAAAGTAATTTATAGATTTAGTGCTATGCCAATGAAACCACTAAGGTAATATTTTATAGAGCGTGACAATAATAAAATTCATTTGGAGGGGCAACAGTTCTAGAATCTCAAAAGGAAATAATGGCAAAAAATAAAAATTATATATATATATAAAACACTATAGTGGTCAACAAAACTCTTGTTAGTTATCTTACCAACGATTTTATACATCCATTCCCTACCTCACCAGGGTAGGACAGCTCATTGGAGGCTGCTACATGGAGGAAGAGGCCAGGGTGCCTTAGATGTTTGACCTGCAGGGCCAGATTCAAACCCCAGTTCTGCTATTTTGTTATCTTAAGCAAATCACTTAGCCTCTCTGGACCTCACTTATTTCATTTGTAAAAAGTAAACAAACACTGCTAGATTTGTGGGTCTCTTTGAGATTCTTAAGACTCTATAAAGACAATTGAAAAAGTTATTTGCTTTAGACAAGGTCCCTCACCTAGACTGGGACTCCTGCCCTGCTAATCTATGTCTGGAGTCCTTCTTGGTGGAAACTTCCATGCCCTGTGATTAATACAGTGATCCCCACCACTTCCCAGTGTCTTACTTCCCATGACATCAGAGGTGTCATACACATACACCTGGGTGGAACCATAACTGGACTAGGGGCCCAGAGGAAGCTTCAGAAACACCCCTAAGGCAAGCACCACGAAATATTCTCTCAAATTAAGAGAGACAAATTTTAAGACAAATTCAATACCCAAGGAAACTGCCTTGAGAGACTGAGGAGGCCAACATCTGAGGAGGAAGGGAGCAGGGTGGAAATAGGCAGGCATTTACCTGGATGATAATCTGCTTGGGTAAGAAAGATTGTCATGGAGATATTCTTTCATACTGCAGAAAGAATATTGCATTTGTAGTCCTCAAAACCTGAGTTCAAATCCTGACATTATCTTCGTGACCTTGGGCAAGTCATTTTGTCTTACTAGAACTCAGTTGCCTCATCTGTACAGAGAATTGGACAAGATGATTTTCGAAATCCTTTTGAATTCTAGCTTTATGATGCTATGATATCTTGATATTCTTACTAATTAGTCTTGCTAGATGCTAAATTAAAATTTTAGGACCCTGGGAAAAAGTTCCAATTTCCCCACCCCAGTTATATCACTGTACCTGAGGGAGATTCTATCCCTTCCTATAAAACCCAGGGAACTCTCCATCCTTCTCAGTTACCCTGGTTTGGAGAATACAACCCAGACATTCCCTATATTAAACTAGTGCAAATGATATGTGCTTAGCATAACCTGAGTGGAATGAATTAATAGGTGAAAAAGCATTTATTAAGCACCTACTAGGTGTCAGTGATTCTGTCAAGTGCTAGATACATAAATGCAGAATTGAAATAGTCTCCACTTTCAAGGAGTTGACATTCTTATCCAGACAGAGCATACAGAGGAGTAATAATGACATTTTTGTCTGGGGAGTCCCAGGAAAGGTGAAAACAACCATAGGGCAACTACAAGTAGTCATGGCCTTACAGAAGCAATAGTAGTATCGCTATGATTGACCAAGACAAAAGGTAGAGGACAACAAGATGAGAAGTGAAGGGAATTACACAACAGAGAGTCAGGTTAGAGGGTAAGATGTCTGAGTGATTAAATAGGAAACATTCCAGGTTATATGGCTACAGGTTTTCCTCCACGAAATCAAGGATTTAGCCATGTCTATAAAGGAAAAGGAAGTTCATTATCCTGTAACAGTCACAATCTTAGTCCTTGTTAATAGGCTGATCCTTCACCTGGAAGATCGTCATCTACCTGAGAATAAGTGTGACTTCAGAAATGGCCATGGACAATTGATAGAACAGAGGTCCATACACATGGTTTGTAGATCTGACCAAGGCCTTTGATGATGTGAATTGTAAGGGCTTGTAGAAGGTCATGGTGAAAATTGGTTGCCCAGAGTTCATCAGTATTGTATCCCAGTACCAGGATGTCATGCTTGCATGGGCTCTGGATAACAGACAATGCTCTAGTGTTTTCCCAGTTAGCAATGGAGTGAGGCAAGACTATGTATCTGTTCCCATGTTTTTTAGCATAATATTTTCAGCAATGTTGTCAGACACCTTCAACGAGGACAAAAAAGGCACTGCTACCACACTGATAGTAAACCATTTAACTTGAAAAGGCTACAAGCCAAGACCAAAGCAGAGGGAGAGTTAGTGTGTGACTTTATGTTTGCAGATAATTGTGCACTCAGTGCAGCCTCTGAAACTGAGATACAACAAAGTATGGATCAATTCTCTTCTGCTGATGCTAATTTTGGCCTGATAACACCAAGAAAACATGGGTTCTCTACCAGCCAGCACCACACTATCCTTACATGGACCCATCAGTTTTAGCAAATGGAAAAATTTTAAATATTATGGATAAGTTCACTTACTTTGGCAGTATATTTTCCAGGGATGTACACACATGATGGGATTGATGCATACATTGCCAGTGCTAGCTCAGTATTTGGGAGGCTCCAAAGGAAAGTATAGAAAAGAAGAGGTATTAGGCTGCCTATCAAAGTGAAAGTGTGCAAAGCCGTTGTACTGACCTCATCGCTATATGCCTGTGAAACCCAGACAGGATACCGGTGCCATGCCAGGAACTAAATAGCTTTTATTTGAATTGTCTTAGGAAGAATTTGAAGGTCCCCTGGCAAAGTTAGATGCCAAGGTACTGATGCCCTTCATTGAGCTGAGCTACCAAGCATTCAAACTCTGTGGGAACACATGGTAAGTGATTAATAAAAGCCTGTTGCCTGTTTCCTGTCAGCTTGGAGGTACAACAGGGGTAAAAGCATTTATACAGTGCCTACTGTGTGCCAGGCATTGTGCTAAATATTTCTTACAAATATTATATATTTGATCCTCACCACAACCCTGTGAGGCATAGTGCCAGGGAGGGCCTGGGCTCATGTGCGAGTTTTCCCATGAGATAGAGCTTCTTTTGCTATTTACATTAAAGGGAATTACATTAATTGTAGAATCAAAGGTCACGTTCTCACACTGTGGCTTCCACTGTACCCTAGGCTCACATAGCTAGGAAGTATTTAAGGCAAGATTTAAACTCAGGTCTTCCTGACTCCAGAGCCAGCACTCTATCCACTAGGCCACTCAGCTGCCTTGTTCATAATCCTGGGCCACTCATATGTTTCAGAACTGAACTCTCAAGGGCAAAGTCTGACCTTCAGACCACCAGCCCAACTTTTCGTTTTGTCATCTAACCCACACTCTTTCCTGCTTCTCTGGTGTTGGAGAAGATGTAAGAAGATAAAGGGAGAAGGAAGAAAGACTAAAGGAGGAAGTCCTGCCTTTAAGCTGGCCCCAACAGATGAATTTGCTGATGCTTTTAATTAGGAGGGATGAATGAGGAAAACTCAGAATGCCCCTGTTCCATAGTGATATCTAGATTACACATAGAAGATGAAAAAGTCCCAGGGTAGAAATAACTTGCCTAGAGTCATAAAACATATTGGACCTTGGATCTTCAGATTCCAAGTTCAGCATTTTTCCCTCTTCCACATAGTCTTTCTACTATCCCACCCCCACTCTCCAATAGCCACAGGAAAGTAGATGAATGACCTCAGTTGGGAAAGGTACCATCATCACTGGTTTCCTGGTCAAGTATGCTGTCTGGAGTCCAAGGACCCAAATTGAAATTCTGGCTCTCTGCCATTTCTTATCACTTTAATTGACTTAGATTAATCATTTCCTCTCTCTCTGGGCCTCAATCTCCTCTCCTGTAAAATGAGGGCATTGGACAAGTTGACATCCTTTCCAATTCTAAATCTGAGGAGCTTATCATACGCTTCAAAAGTGAGTAGAAAGTTGAAAACTTCCCCCAGATATAAAATAGAAACTTATGGGGAGTAGTATTCAATGGTAGCTTTGAAGCTTGAAGATGTATAGAGTCTGCTCCTGGTCATGAGAGGGAATAAAAAAATGTGGACAAGCTCCAAGGAATTATGGGCACCATGGGACAGTCACCATAAGCAACATGATACTTGATACCATTCACATAGGAGTTTAAAGTTAGCAAAGTACCTCAGCCCATTTGATACTCATGATAATCTTGTAAAGTAGGTATTATTATCTCCATTTTATACATGAGAATACTGAATCTCAGAGAGGTTAAGTGACTTATGGCTACACAGCTATTAAGCAATATTTGAGCCTAATTCTTCTTTAGTCCTATTCTAACATAGTATGATACGCACTGTGCCACTTGCCATTCCCTGTGAAGAGTAGGTAAGTATAGCTCAGGTGAGGATGTCAGACGTCAGCCAAGACTAGAACCAGCCTTAATAAGCCAAAAGTGAATGTACTTCAGGCAAATGGAACAGGGCAAAGAGAAAAGAAGTAAGAGATAAGAAAAGAGCCTTCCAGGCGCTACTAGTATCTCTAGGTAAAGGAGGCACTTAATTTACAAAAAGAAAAAATCTTTACTATTCCTGAATGCTATATAGGTTATTTACTATATTTGGACATTCACACACACACTTCACATACTTACACACACACACACACACACACACACACACACACACACACACATCCCACAACAACAATTTAGCCTTGGATGGCACTTCCCCAAAGGGACAAATGACTCATCTATTTGTCTGCACTTGTATGGAAGGAGAAAGTGTAGGTGGAGCGGATTTCAGTGGATTCATTGGAATTCAATGGAATTATTTGTCCCAGCTCTAGAAGTGAGCTAAGACTTTACAATCCAGGAGTCCCCTAAAGCTCAAATGTGGTGGAGGAAATGAGAGGGGGGTTCTAGCTTTGGAGAGGAAAAATAAAACGGTTTGGAGCAGAAATTCTGCAATGCTGTCACTGAAAGGATTTCCTCCTCCCCTGCACACCTACCCTGAGGAAGCAGGGTAACTGCCCACATGGAGAGGCTGGGGCTACATAGATGATGCTTAGATTAGCACTGCTGGGCAAAGTGAATGATCCAGTGGTCTTTAAAGTGCCTTGGCAGTGGGGATAGCAAAGTGTGGGAGTCTTTAGGGTGCAATGGAAAAATCAGATAAATGTGCTATCTAGAGGGCATAGTGTGATGGGCATACATTATTAAAGTCCACTAGGTTTGCCATCTTACTGTAGTTGATGACTCCCTGTTAATTTAAGTGGTATGAGTGACCAGTTCAGAAGAGGGTATCATAGTATAGCAGGGCTTTGATTTACCTCCAGTGAGGAGGGTGGGGCATGGGGAAGAGCATCCTGCCAGGAGAGGTATCTAGCACCTAGTGGGGACTAGGCAATGGTGCTTGGGGCAAGGAAGGATTCCTAAAAGCTCTTGCTCTTGCTTTGGGGGATCTGAGAAGCTGCTGGAAGGCTGAGGCAAGAATGATCTCTCAGCAATAGTATTACGTAAACACTCCAGCACACACACACACACACACACACACACACACACACACACACCCGAGGAAGCTGTGCCAGGCATGCGTGGCTTTATTAGGGTTATCTTAGCATGAGATACCCTGCTCTATAACTCACCAGCAGAGTCTGAACAAAGATATTGGTGAGCCTTGGGCAAGGTTTGAAAATTGTCCCCCTGTGTGTTACTGGCCGTGAGAGGCTTTGAGCCTTTCCTATAACACATGTGACTTGACTTATCTATGACACAATGAAAACCTGCAAGGCTGTGGAGAGGAGAGTTTTCGGGCATTACAAATATGTGCATGAGAAAGGACTGTGAAAAAGATGTCTCGGTGCCTCCCCTATGTGTTGTGCCCAAGGCAGGTGTCTCCCTTCCCTAGTCCCAGTTCTGCTCAGGTCTGTGTTTTATAAATTGCTTATTTTACTTTTTTCCTTGTAGTTGTTAGTAAAGTGCTTTTCAAAAATCCAGTCTTTGGCTTTGATGAATTAAGGGGCAGAGAGAATTTGTCAGTGCCTAGGCTAAGAGGTTCTGGGGAAATTGGAGCACCCCTGAGGCCAGAATCAGGTGATTGGAGTAGGAGAGATGGGGTAAAGAAGGTTGCTGCTCCAGTAGCTCTGAGATTAGAGTCTAGAAAAGTCATGAAAACTTCCCACAGGATTAATGAATGAATGCCAACTGTGTGACAGCCATTGTTCCAGGCACTGGGGATGCAAAAATGAAAAAGAAATAAGTAGTTTACTTTCTGTTGCAGGAGACAACATATGAGTGTATGTATTTATTTTTTATATATCATGTATAGATACATATATTCACATAGATATCTATACATAGATTCATGTATAAAATGTGTATATATAGAAGAATATATGCATATATGGATGATATATCAAATAAATATACATTCATACATTATAATATATGTATGGGGGGGAAGTGTGGGTGTGGGTGTGCATGTGGGAGAATGTGGATGTATGTGGATAGAACTCTGGGCCTAGATTAAGGAAGACCTGAATTTCTTTCCAGCTTCAGACACTTACTGTCTGAAGCTGTGTGACCCTGGACAAGTCACTTAGCCCTATTTGCCTCAGTTTCTTCACCTGTAAAATGATCTAGAGAAGGAAATGGCAAGCCTTTCCAGTACCTTTATCAAGAAAACCCCAAATTGGGTAATGAAGAGTCAATAACTGAAACTGCTGAACTACATCAATATGTATATACATGTGTGTGCGTTTGTGTGTGTAAGTGTACAGTGCTCATGCTCCGAGAATGGAATTCCATTGGCCAGCCCCAGCCCCACCCCCTATTGATAAGGGTATACAAAATAAATAGAAGGCAAGTTGGTGGATGGGTGAATGTGGGGGAGGGAGGAACTGGAGATCCTAAGGTCTCTTTTTATCCCTCCTTAAACTTCCCATGACTCCCCTTTCCCTCACTCTCTCAGCTGAGAACCTTGCCTCATGCTTCACAGAAAAAAAATGAGGTCATTTTGTAAGCTCCTTCTCCTCTCTTCCTCATCTCATATCCCTCAGATGCCTTCTGCTCTCCTTCTTCACCCCCTGTCTCACAGGAAGAGATGGTCTTACTTCTTACCAAGACCCACCCCTCCACCTGCACAAGCGATCTCATTCCATCTGTCTCCTCCAACAGATTGCCTCTTCTGTCAACCTCACTCTATCACTTATTTTCAATCTCTCTCCCTCTGTCTACTGGCTTATTCCCTAGTGCCTACAAACATGCATATGTATCTCTCATCCTTTAAAAAAAAACCTTCACTTGATCCCCATGAATTATTGTCCTCTATCTTTTATGCCCTTGAAAATAACTGTCTCTACTTTCTTTTCTCATTCACTTCTTAACCCTTTACATCCTACTGGGGGGAGGAGAAGAGGAGAGGGCCACATCACACTACTAGGTCTATAGCCCAAAGAGATCAAAGAAAAAGAACCCATATGTACAAAGCTATTTATAGCAGCTCTTTTTGTGATGGCAAAGAATTGGCAACTGAGAGGATGTCCATCAATTTGGGAATGGTTGAACGAGTTGTGGTACATGATTGTGAAGGAATACTTGTATGCTTTAAGAAATGACAACCAGGGATGTTTGAGAAAAAACCTGGAAAGACTTATATGAACTGACATAAAGTGAATAGGGCTGAACCAGGAGAACATTGTATACAGTAATAGCAGCATTGTAAAGATAATAAACTTTGAAAGACTTATCTACTTTGATCAATACAACGATCTACCACAATTCCAAAGGACTCATGGTGAAAAATGCTATCCACCTTCCAGAGAAAGAACTGATCAACTCAGTGCAGACTGAAGCATATTTTCTTGCAGTTTCTTATATTTTTTTCTTGCCTTTTTTTCTTTTACGACATGGCTTAAGGTGGACATATGAATTCCATGACTTCATATGTATAATGGGTAAGGCATCTCTTGCCTTCTCGATGGGCAAAGGACAGGTAGGCAGGAGGGAAGTAATTTGGGACTGAAAACTAAATGTAAAAGAAATTTTAATTTAATCTCTACAAAAGGAAAAGCATGTTGTATAAAATAGAAATCTACAGTTTCATGAGTAATCTCCTGTTACTTGGAAATACTCATTTTTTTGACATTTGTCAAATTCAGAAGAAAAAAAGTAAATAGAAAAAAAGAAAGGCATCTTGTCCAGTATAAGAAGTGATAGTCCTACCTTGATTGAGAAGGAAGGAAACAGGCATTTATGAAGCATTTACTATGTGCTAGGCACCGTATACTTTGGAAGGAGCTCATTTTATCTTCACAGCAGCTCTGCAAGGTAGGTGCTATTATGAGCCCCATTTTTACAGTCAAAGCAACAGAGGCAGACAGCGGTTGTTACTTGCCCAGGGTTACACAGCTAGTAAGTGCCTGAGGCTGACCCAAGACCCAGCCCTCTATCTTAGAATGCTATATTCAGTTCTGGTTACTGAAGTTTAGGAAGAACAGTGGCAACCTAGAATGCATTCAGAGGAACCCAATCAGGATAGGAAAAGGGAATGAAGACTATGTCAGGTCAGGATTGGTTGAAGGAATTTGGAGAATGGAATACTTTAGAGATACATGATAGATGCCTGCAAGTGTGTGAAGGGCTGGAAAAGAAAGATTACCCTTTTTCTTTAAGACTTCAGTGAGAGCAGTAATAAATGAAAACTACCAAGAGGCAGGTTAGGCTTGATATAAAACGAACAAACAAAAACCTTCCTGACATTTAGAGCTATCCAAAAGTGGAATGAGCTGCCTCCAGAGATAGCACCTCTCCTGATGGACGTTCCAGGGTGGAAGCTAGAGGAACACTTATTTAGGATCCTGGGGAAGGGGGTTCCTGATCAAGAAGATCCCTAAGGCCCCTCTCAACTCTGAAATGATGGGATCCTTCAAAGCGCCTTTCAGGGAGAGGAATAAGAAATTCCCTGAGTGACCACCAGCCCTAGGGTACAGGCACAGGCATGAGCAATAGGCATGAGCAGGCAATGTTAACATACCCACAGTAGTCCCAAGGAGAGTGCCGGCTTAATGAGTTGGAGCTGATGCTATGAATTAGGGTAAATGAGCAATGGAGGTCATTAGTGCAACAGAGGCCGAGAGACACGATTAGCCATAGTGAACGGTGAACTGGGCACTGAATTATAAACAGGGCAAGGACTTGCTCTGGTGGAGGGCAGTTCAGTCTAGTGAAGTGTGCTATCAGCCCCCTAAATTGTGCTGATGGTATTTTAATGGGATGGGTGTTGTAATGGGATGAATGGGTTTATGGCCATTTGCTCAGGAGTCATCAGTAGCTTCCTTATAGCTGGATCAATGCCCAGCCTGGTACTAATGGGAGATAGGATAGGATCTGGGCCTAGGGCCTAGGGGAGGTGAGATAATGAAGGAGAGTAAGATAGCCTAGGGGAGGAGATAGCTCCTTACTGAGCCTCCCAAATGCCAAGGGAGGCAGAGAATGAAGCCTTGGCCTTACTGTCAGAGTCCTGAGTTCTCATCTCTGCTCCTCCCTTGATGTGTGTGACTCTGGGCTGAATCCAACTGACCCTTTCTGGGCCTCAGTTTTTCTCTCTGTAAAATGGGGGAGAAACTTCTATTTCAATCACAAGTATACTAGAAATAGCCTTGAACTGACTGTTTCCTGGCTCCAGCTGAAGAAGTCTGAGAGGGAAGAGTAGGTTCCCTCTGAGATAGGGGTAGGGTTGTACTCATTATGAGGAAAAGTAAAGAGGGGAATGCAGAAGCTGGGCTTCCAGAGGAGAGGTAGGGAAATGGGGAATTGGGGAGGGGGTAATGGGGGGGGAGAGACAATGAAGCTATGGGTTGAGAGATTTGGAAAGAAGCCAGATTAGAAGATGAGGGTCTGGTCTGGTCTGAGATCAGGAACTCATGAGGCAGGGGTGTTACCCTGGTGGAAAGAAACAAATGACCAGATGGTAGAATAGGAAGCCAACCAGCAGCATACACCACTGGGAAAATTAATTAAGCTTTCAATTAGCATGAGCCTGCCCCTGCCAGGAGGCCTCAGGCTCTATGGTGGACCTGCCCAAACCAAGATTTAATAACTTACCAGATAATGAACTCCTCAGAGAGAGAGGTGGAACTAACTTCTCTTCCCCACTGCTTTTACCCCTCCAGGAACCCTGGAGGGTTCTGGGAGAAGATGTTCTGACTCTCTCTATGGGTCAGTGAATCACTCTCTATGGGAAAGTTAGGAGGGAAATCAACTGCCATCTGATTCAACCAGTACATGAAAGAAATCCCCACTATAATGGACCCAACAAGTGGCACCCAGCCTCTGCTTAAAGACCTCCAAGGAGAGGAAACACCTCCTCTCAGGACATCCCATCTTGTTGTCCAAAGAGGAATAGTATAGCAGTTATCTGAAAGGAAAAATCTCTGGAGAAGGGCAATATATCAGGTGACTGAAGCTTGATGGGAAATATCACTTAAAACCACCTAAAAACCTTTGTCCTATTTTTTGGTTCATTGAAATGTTAACCAGTGATGTGATGTCCTGAGAGGGCCCACCACATGCCCTTGCATTCTTGGCTTGGAGATTCAGTTCTGGAAAGGTCCTTAAAGGTCATCTGATCCAATTCCCTCATTTTAGAGATGGGGAAACTGAGGCTAACAAAGGTGAAGGGACTTGGCCAAAGTTACACAGGTAACAAGAAACATCACTGGGATTTGAACTCAAGTCCTCTAACTCCAAAACCAACACTATAAAATGGTGTCTTTGCAAATGCTTAGTCTCAGCAATTTAATCAGTTATATTTTTCCTTATACATCAATATCTCAAGAAATGAGTACAACATTGCCATCCCTTTAGTAGGTGGTTGCATGGACGATTTTGATGAAAACAATTTTGTCTTTCAGTGGCTTGTGAGTTTAGTCACAAGAAATCATCTCTCACACACGCACACACACACATACAAGTACTCACACTTGATTAAGAACTGGCAAAAATCAAGTGCCAGTTTGAAATTGAATCCTACAAAATTATAACAATCAAGCCTGGCTCCAGTGAAGAAATAAAAGAAGGTACTTCCTCTTGTCCCTTGCATATAAGGAAGACTATGAGGACACTGCATATAAAGTTAAGGGGTCAACCAGGAAACCCAGTGGAGTTAGGAAGATCTAAGTTCAAATCCAGCCTTGGGCACTTACTAGCTTGTGTGACCCTGGACTCATCTAACCTTTTTTGCCCCAGTTTACTCATCTGTAAAATGAGCTAGAGAAGGAAATGACAAACCACTTTAGCATCTTTGCCAAATAAACCTCAAAAGGGATCACAAAGAGTTAGATATAACCAAACAAGAACAAAATATATTGGACTTTTTCAATATGTTGGTTAGTTTCACTGATCTTTTCCTTTCGTTTCCTTACATTCTTATCCTAAAAGATAGATATCTGAGAGGGAGAGAAGGGAATATAGATGATGTCAAAACCAAAGACACTAATTTTTTTTAAAGAAATGTTTGAATAAAAGCAGACCCACCCCCAAAAAATCCCCTAATTGTTGGACAATGAAAAATAATCAAATGTTAGGACCTATGAAGAAGAGGACCAGAACCAGGACATATGATGTCCCCATCGAAATTAAAGTGCTACATCGTCAGTCTGTCGACTAGCATTTATCAAGAGGTATTATGTGCCAGATATTGTGCTAAGTGGTGAGGATACGAAGAAAGGCAAAGACAGAACCTGTCCCCAGAGAGCTCAAAACCATGGGACAACATGAAAACAACTACCTACAAATAAGATGTATATAGGATAAATTAGGAGTAGTCTTAGAAGGAAAGGCTTCTTGATTACATGAAGCTCAAACTGAAAGTCAACTGGACCTGACCAATGTATTTTCACTTTAGAAAGTATTGGAAGAGAGTAAAGGAGAAAAAAGGAGAAGGAAAGAAGGACACAGAGAGAGAGAAAGAGAGAGAACAGGGAAGAAAATGGGAAAGGGATGAAAAAAGAAAAGAAGAGGAGGAAAAGGAAAAAAAGGGAAGGACAGAGAAAGAGAGAAGGGAAAAAGAACAGAAGAGCAGAGAATATGTTCTCTTGTCTGGTTCAGGTTTTCATCTCCTTTCTTCTGGTCTATTGCAGTGACCTTCTAAATGGTTTCCCTAACTCTAGTGTCTTTCCATTCTACCCCACTTCCATAAAATCAACAAAGTATTTTTTTTCTAAAGCACAGTTCTGACTAAGTTGACTCCACACAGACATACACACAGTAAAATCCATTGGTTCCCTACTATCTCCAGGGTCAAATATAAACTCTTCCATTTGGCATTTAAGAATCTTCATAGCTTACCCTTTCCTACATTTCTAATTTTATTATTCATTTCTAGGCACTCTATAGTCCAGCTAGACTGGCTTTCTTGCTTTCCCTCCCACTCATATATAAACACACTTCATTTCCCACCTCCATGCCTTTCTACTGGTTATTCCTCATGCTTGAAATGTACTCCCTCCTCACTTCCTCCTCTTGTCTTTCTACACAGCTTAATCTGGTGCCTTTCTTGGTCCCCACCCCACCCCATTTTCCCAGGGGCTAGTGCTTGTCCCACCAAGCATAGCTAATATCTGTTTTGCATAACTCTCTATGGGCAGTTAGGTGGCAAAGTAAGTAGACCCACTGGGCTTGGAATCAGGAAGGCTCATGTTCATGAGTTCATATCCAACCTCAGAAACTAGTTGTGTTACCCTGGACAAGTCACTTAACCCTGTTTGCCTCAGTTTCTTCATCTGGGAAAGAAAATGGAAAACCACTCCCATATCTTTGCAAAGAAAACCCCAAAGGTGGTTGTGAAGGGTCAGACACAACTGAACAACAATGACAACCTATGCCTATATACATGCATGTTCAGTTCTTGGAGTGTTAGCTCCTTGAAAGACCCTTTCACTTTTGTCTGAGTATCTTCAGTATCTAGCAAAGATTGACTGGTTATTTGAAGAAAAGGGGAGTGTATGTAAGAAGAGAAGAGGAGAGGGGGGAAAAGAGGAGGAGTAAAGAGGAGAATGGGAGAAAGCACAGAAGAGGTCTAGAGAGGTGAAGATTGCCCAAGGTCAGTCAGGTGATAAGTAGCAGAAGTGATATTGAACCCTACGTTTTTCTTTGTCCTGTGTTGCTGTCATGTGCAACTCTTTGTCACCCCATTTTGAGTTTTCTTGGCAAAGATACTGCAGTGGTTTGCCATTTCCTTCTCCCACTCATTTTACAGAGGCAGAATCTAAAGCAAGCAGGGTGAAGTGACTTGTCCAGGATCACACAGCTAGGAAATGTCTGAGGTCAGATTTGGACTCACAAAGATGAGACTTTCCTGACTTCAGGGCTGGTGTCACCAACACTATATCACCACTCAGAAAACCAATAAATAGTCTAGCAAAGGCCAAAGAAACTGAGCGTAAGGAGCAGAACACTAGCCAAATGGAGGTGGAGGAGGAATGTGAGAGTTAAAAAGAAAAAAAATGGAATTTAATGGGCCTGAGGAAGTAAAAAGTAGGAGAGGGTGAGAGCAGAATATCTTTTTCAGAGCCAGAATGCCATTTTTCCTTCCCCCCCACCCTTCTCCCCATTCCCTATGAACCTCTGCTCCAGGAAAGAGACTTATCCTGGTGGAAGCTTTTGCCTTGGGATGGCGGAGTCAACATGGTGGAGTCAAGACCATTACCTTCCAAGTCCAGGGAGGGCTGCTCTGCATAGTCATCCCAGGAGGAAGATAGAAGGCTTTCTACCTTCCTTGGCCTCCAAGAGCTGTGCTACAAAAGTCTATAAGGAGAGCTCTGATGAGACCACCCCTTTCCACCACAGCCAGTTAAAGAGTATCACAAGCAAAAGTGATATTGATGTTTCCCACTTTATATAATTGATATACCACCCTCTTTCCCCTCACTCTCACCCCCAAAGCTGTGTGGAAACCAATTCAATGGAAAGTGAACACTATTTTAAATGCACTAAGGGAGTTCACAGTTTAAAGAAAATCTGTAATAAATCCCTTTGCAAAGTGAAAAATCATTGCCTAATTTATCCTTTGGAGAAAGTGAATATTTACATACTGGGTTTGTTTAAAGTGGGGTCTATCTATATACGGATCTGAGAAACATAGATAGATAATCAGAGCGGATCTGGATGCAGACATGGAATTCTTGAACCTGGAGCAAATTCAGTATGGGGTGGGGGAGTGGACAGGTAGCATGTGGGACAATCTATCCTTGCACAGTCACTCTGATAGGAGTTTATTCCCCATTTTGGCTATACCCCTATGGTGTGACAGAAAATCCCCAATGCCTGAACCCTGGGAAGTAAAGGAAGGGCAGGAGTGGGATCCCAAGAGAGAAGTGCCAAGGTGCCAGCATCCTGGAGTTGGCACTCTGGGTGTGGGCTGATAGGTTCAAGGATGAAGTGCATCTCCTGGATATCAGCACCCTGGGGCAAAATCTCCATCACCTTCTGCAAATTACAGCTCTGCCTGGATGGAAACTGGCGGTCCCTGAGAGTAATCAGGATTTCTTAATAATAGCTGACATTTATGTAGCACTTTAAGGTTTATGGTTGCAAAGCTCTTTACTTACATTATTTCATTTGAACTTCACAACAGCCCTGTGAGACAGATATTACAGGTGTTATTATTCGCATTTTTTTTAATGAGGAAAGTGGGATATAGTGACACAAGGTCATATAGCTAGTAAGTGTCAGAGGCAGAATTCACTCCCAGCCATTCAAACTCGCAGAGCCTCCTAGACTCCAAATCCAGCCCCCTCTCTACTGTATCATATTCTCTGCCCTTCACCAAAAGCAGGCTCTCACAGATGATTGGATCAAAGGAGTACAATAGACCAGTATCCCTGGATTTTAGCCAACTACTTGCCAAAGTCTATGGACAAGGTAAAGAGATGTGGGTTACATGAGAGCAGAGTTAGTTTAATTTGGAACTGTTTAAATGATCAAACCCCAAAAGTAGTCATTGGATAATTCAAGAAACTACTAAATGGTAGCTTCAAGTAGGCTACTAAATGACCTACTGTGTGTCAAACGTGGTGCTAAGCATTAGAGACACAAAGACAAAAACGAAGCTATCTCTGTGCTCAAAAAGATTATATTTCTCAAGTAAAATCAACAAGCACTTTTTAAGGGTCTACTAGGTGTCAGGACCCCCTCCTGGATATCTCTGTGCTCAAAAAGATTATATTTCTCAAGTAAAATCAACAAGCACTTTTTAAGGGTCTACTAGGTGTCAGGACCCCCTCCTTGTCATGGTGGACAGGTTTGTGTTGCTCAATGACATGATGAGCTATACCATGCAGGCTTACTCAAGCAGACAAGTCATAGTGGAGGATTCTGACAAAAGGAGAAGGAAATGGCAAACACTCTATTATCTTTTTGACAAAATAAACTCCCATAGACAGACTTGGGAAGCTTTGGGAGACGGTAGAAGACAGAAGGCCCTGACATGCTGTGGTCCACAAGGTCACATAGAATTGGACATTACTGAACTACAAGAGCAATAAGGCAGGAACTGTGCTAAGTGCTGGAGAAACAAAAACAATTTTAAAAAAAATGCCTGCCCTCAAGGAACTTATAGTCTAATGGGGGAAGATAAAAAGGAGTTGGAAAGGGTTGAGGGAATGAGAGGGGGTACCTGTGCAAGGGCATCCCAAGAATGAAGAATGACTCTCCTGAGTTCTTCCTCAAAATAGAACTTCCAGGAAGAACTCCCCAATAGGAGAAGAGGAAGAAAGGAAGGAAGGGAGGGAGGGAGGAAGGAAGGAAGGAAGGAAGGAAGGAAGGAAGGAAGGAAGGAAGGAAGGAAGGAAGGAAGGAAGGAAGGAAGGAAGGAAGAGGAGCAAAGGTAGAAGGCAGTTGAATCATGGTGTAAAGTCCAGAGAATGAAGAATAGCTGTTCTCAAAATGGAGGTTCTGGAAAGAATTTAACAATAGGTGAGGAAAGCTGTAGGGGCAGAAGGAAATTGTAGCTGAGTCATAGTGGTGAATTCTGAAAAATAAACGAAATTGAATTATCAATATCAACTTGGAGACTCTAATGGAGTGCCCCCAGTGACTCCTTGTCCTGCAACACTTAACATTTTAATAGATAATTGGAGAGGCAGGAGTGAGGCAGTTGATAGTATACTGGGTGGTCTTGGAGTCAAGAAGATGCTCCTTTGAAGCATACTAACTGTGGGTCCCCAGGCAAGTTAGTTAATCTGTCAGTGCCCCCGGGCATCTCTCTGTGACTATGAACTGTAGAATAGATGCCAATCTGTGCTAGTAAAGGGAATTTCTCACCAAGAGTTCTCTACATGGAAGAAATCAGAGGTCTAGTCTAAAAAAAGAATCAATAACTTGAATGAAGCTGTAGATGATGTGACAGTTTTGTGTCACAAATTGTCACAAATGTGACAAATTTATAGATGATAAAGCTGGTAGAGGTAGCTGACATGATGAGTGACAGAATTGGGATTTAAAAAGACCTTGGCCAGCTAAACAATGGGCTGAATCCAATGAGATGAAATTGAATAAGAAAAAATAGAAAGTCTTTCACTTGGGTCCAAAGACTCAACTCCACATGTTCAGGATGGAGGAAGCAAGAGAACAATGTATGTGCAAAAAAATGTAAGGCAACAGTATTATGTGGCAGCCAAAAAGCAAGTGTGACTCAAGACTATATGAAGAGAAGCATGGCGCCTGGGTCATAAAACATCTTGGATGGAGTGTTCAGTTCCCAGAACTAAATACTGTTAAGCTGGAGAATAACTATATGATAGCAGCCAGGACACAGGAGCTGGATTATTGCAACAGCCTGGGAAGGAAAGAAGGAAGGAGGAAGAAAAGAAGGATGGAGGGGAGGGAGGTAGAGAGAGACAAGGAAAAAAGGAGGGAAGGAAGGAAGAAAAGGAAAATCATTTATTAAGCACCAGTCTATATGCCAGGCATTGTATCTTTACAAACACCTCATTGATAAAATGATAATTGGCTGAAGGAAGGAACTGGGGACATTTAGCTCGAAGAAGAGAAGACTTTGGGGTCTTTCAACATTTGAAAAGCTGCCCTGCAGAGCATATTTGACTCTAGAGGTCAGAAGTAAGAAGAGCAAGAGGGTAGAAGTGATAGAGGTCTCCACACTTAAAGGAGAAGGTCCTCCCAATTAGAACTCTTCAAATGATGCCTTGGCACAAAGTAGATTCTCCTTCATTAAGGGATCATAGGGAAAAGCCTGAATAAGATGTCAGAATTATAGGAACATCTCAAACTCAAACTGTCCAAAATGGAATTCTTTATCTTTACCTCCAAAACGCACTCATCTCTGTTCCTACTGAAAATATCACCATCCTTCCAATCTTCATAGTTTGTAACCTTAACGTTATCCTTGACTCCAGGGATGTCCAATCAGTTGCCACATCTTGCCACTTCTACCTTCACAACATCTCTTTTTTAGTCAACCCTTTCTCTCTACTCAAACAGCCACCATCTTAGTTCAGACCCTTATCACTTCTTACCTAGATTATTGCAATAGCCTCTTAATCAAACTCCCTGCTTCAACTGTCTCTCACTCCAAAAATGACTTTCCTGAAGTACAGTTCAATTCCTGACTTAATAAACTCCAGTGACCCCATGCCCCATTCTCAAAAGATAGAGAAATAAACTCTTCTACTTAGCTTTAAAGCTCTTTACAACTTGGACTTTTCCACTAGGCAAAGTAAGTAAATATTTATATAACAGCTACTTAATGCCAGGTACTTAACAAATATTAGTTCATTTAATCCTCACAAACAACCTTCAAAGAGGTAGGAGTTATGATTATCTCCATTCTACAAATGAGGAAACTGAGACAAACAGAGGTCTTCCTCACTTCCTCACTCCTCATTCCCCACTCCAGAACCAGTGCTCTATCATCTGAGCCACCTAGTTGTGCCCCTACATAGTGCTCTTCCAGCATTCTAAAATCCATCCAAACTGACCTTCTCTCTTTTTCTCATATGTAGGACTCCATCTTCCATTTTTGTGCCTTTGCATTGGCCATCTTCTATGTCTGGAATGCACTCTCTCTCTTCACCTCTACCTCATAGAATTCCTTTTCATTTTTAAGATTCAGTTCAAGTACAACCTTCTACATAAAAGTTACTTTGTATCTCTTTTCTTATCTTCCCAATTGTTAGTGCCCTCTCCAATTTACCTTACATTAAATTACGTTACATTTATTCTTTTGATACTTATTCTCTCTCCCTCTCTCTCCCCCCATGTGTATGTACATGTGTGCGTGTGTGTGTGTGTGTGTGTGAGAGAGAGAGAGAGAGAAAGAGAGAGAGAGAGAGAGAGAGAGAGAGAGAGAGAGAGAGAGAGAGAGAGAGAGAGCACGCATGCACACATGCAGTAATTGGGATGGTTTTTCTGAAAGATAGCTCCATGATGTTGCAGAGGGAAATGTGATTCCTGATTGGCTCAGCACCCGTGATGCCACATATTTGCACAACACTTCAAACATAGGGGAGCTGTCTCCAACATGTCTCTTGACTTCCAGCATCTGCAAACCCAGATTGTTGATCGTCCTTTTCTCCTTCATACTCTTTTCTCTTGGTTTATGTGACATCGCTCTCTCCTGGCTCTCCTCTGCTCCTTCTCTGTCTCCTCTGCTGTATTTTCATCCACATTGTTTCCTCTAGTGGTAGACATCCCCCAAGGCTCTGTCCTGGGTCCTCTTCTCTCTATATACTACTTCACTTAGTGATCTCATTCGTTGTCATGATTTATCATCTCTATGCAGATAATTCTGTACTTGTTCAGCCTTAAAAACCTCTCACTTACCTTGTCTCACATCTCCAACTGCCTTTTACACATCTTAAACTGAATGTCCCATAGACATCTTAAACTCAACATGTTTAAAACTGAACTCGTTATTTCTTCCCCAAACCCTCCCCTCTTCCAAATTTCCCTATTACTTTTGAGGGTATCACCTACCATCTTCCCTGTCATGAGGCCCAAACCTAGGTGTCATTATCAAATATTCTCTCAACCCCCATATCAAATCAATGGTCCAATCAGTAAATAACATCTTTTATAACTTATGTATCTCTTATACACACTCCCTTGTTTCCACTGACACTGTCCCTACCCTGGTGCATGCCCTTGTCACCTCATGTCTAGACTATTGCAATAGCCTGCTACTTGTTCTCCCTGCCTCAAGACTCCTTACCATTCTAATCCATCCTCCACTCAATTGTCAAATTGATCTTCCTAAAATAACCGTATCATGTTTCCCACCCTTCCTATCCTCCATTCAATAAACTCTAGTGGCTCCAAATTACCTCCAGGATCAAATATAAAATCTTCTGTTTGACTTTCAAAGCCCTTCATTTTCTAAAGTTTAATATTATTTTAAGGTCCAAATTCTCTCCCTCAACCCCTTTCCCCCATTGAGAAGGCAAAAAATATAACACCTATTATACATGTGAACTTATGTAAAACATATTTTTGCTATAGCCTTGTTCTGGGAAAAAGAAAGAGGGAAAAAATATGCTTCAATCTTCACTCTGAATCCATTGGTTCTTGATCTGGAGGTGGCCAGCAAGTTTCATCATGAGTCCTTTGGACTTGTGACGGGTCACGGTGTTGATCAGAGTTACTACTAAGTCTTTCAGTTGATTATCTTTGCAATATCTCATTGTATAAATTCTTCTCCTGGTTCTGCTCACTTCACACAGCATCAGCTTATATAAGTCTTCTTTTTTTCTGAAACCATCCCCTTTGTCATTTCTTACAACATAATAGCATTTCATCACATCCGTATACCATAAATTGTTCAGCCAATACTCTCACTTGATGGGTACGCTCTCAGTTCCTAATACTTGGCTATCACCAAAAGAACTACAATAAATATTTTTGTACATATGGATCTCAAAGCTTTTCATAACTTAATCTCTTCCTCTCTTTCCAGTCTTATATCTTACTCCCTATACCTACTCTTCAATCCAGTGATTCTGCCCCCCTTGCTTTTCCTCATATAAGACACTCCATCTCCCAACTTGGAGTCTTCTCCCTGGTTATCCTTCGTAGCTGAATTCTCTCCTTCCTCTCTACCTGCAGGCTTCACAGTCTTCCTTCAAATCTCAACTAAAGTCTCACCTTCTGCAAGAGATTTTCCTAGTCTTCATTAATCTTAGTGCCCTCCTTCTGAAATTATTCCCTACATATCTGGTATATAATTTGTTCATAGTTGTTTTGGAGCAGGTAGGTGTCATAGTGGATAGAGTATCAGGTCCAGAGCCAGGAACTCTCATCTTCCTGCATCAAACACTTACTACTTGTGTGACCCTGGACAAGTCAATGAACCCAGTTTGTCTCAGTTTCCTCATCAGTAAAATAAGCAGAATAAAGAAATGGCAAACCTCTCTAGAATCTTTGCCAAGAAAACTCCATGAAGAGTTGGACACAGCTGAAAAATTACAACAACATAATAGATATTTATATGTTGTCTTCCCCACTAAACTATAAGCTCCCTAAGAGCAAAGATTGTTTTTGGCCATTTTTGTATTCCCAGAACTTGACACAGTGCCTGGCACATAGTAGATGTTTGATACATACTAGTTGACTGAATGAATGAATGATCAAACTCCCTCTTACCTAGTCTCTCTCCCAAAGGGCTCATTTATTCCTTTGCATCAGTCTTCTAATCTCTTCTCGATTTCTGCTTACTGCTTACTCTGATAAAGAAATACATTAGCTATTGCTTTTCTTTTGCTAACTCTCCATTCTCCATCAGCAGCTCTGCTAGGTTTCAACTCCAGGGAACATGATGCCTTCCCCCAGCATAAGCTGATCACCTAAAATCTTTCCATCATGTTGCTGGACTAAGTTTTAGATACTCAATACCTTCTCAACTCTCCCAGATGCCTCCCCTCTGATTGAAGGGCTGGAGAGTGAAGCAGTAAATTCCTTCCAAAGCCTTCTCTTATAGATTATAGAACTTTCGGAGCTTTGTAGCTACTTCTCTATTCTCTATCAGTATCTCTGCTTGGTTTTGACTCTTTGGAACACCATGCTCCTTAGTGGCATCACCATCCCTTCTGACTTCTTTTGTGTGTTTTCTTCCCTTGATAGCTTGCAAACACCTTGAGGGTAGGGACTGTCCTTATTTTTCTTATTTGTAACCCCAGTGCTTAACCCATGTCTGGCCTGGTAGTAGGCACTGAACAAATATTTATTGAATGGTATTGAATTCTTTTGTGTAACCCATGTTTGTGTGGAATGAGCTAAGTTGGCCATGGATAGGAAACTAAGTATTACCCTCTACTTGAAAGCAAACAGGGAAATTATCTTTTATTCTGAATCTTTAGTGCTCTTAGACCACTGATATTTGAGAAGCAATAGATATAATTCTAGACCAATTTCCCTCTGGGAGATGGGAGAGTTAAGGAGAGATTTCCCAACCACAGCAGTCCTGGATTTACCCCTAGTAGTTCAAGTACAGCCCTTTTCCTACTTTCCCATAAAGGTAGAAATTACAAATTCCCTTGGAAAACGAGTAGGCTAGATCTCATATCAGATATCTGTCCACTCCACATGCAGACCAACTGTATGTATATTACATGATTCCAACCACATATGCTTCCTTCTCTCCTTTGACACTGCCACACTGTGGTCCTTATCTCCTCATGCCTGGTCTACTGCAATAGCTGACTGGTTGGTCTGCCTGCCATAACTTTCTCCCCACTGCAGCCCATCCTCCAGCTGTCAAAGTGCTCTTACTAAATCATGAGTCTGATCATGTCTACCTACTCAATAAACCCCAGTAGCTCCCTATCACCTCCAAGATCAAATACAAAATATTTTATTTGGTGTTCCAAGTCCTTCATAACCTGCTCCACTTCAAATTTTTCCAGTCTTCTTGCCCTTAGCCCTTCATCCCCCAAGCATACTCTTAAATCCAATAACACGGACCTTATTGTTCCTCAAACATGGATTCCAGTCGTTTTTTCTGACTGATCTCTATGCCTGGAATGCTCTCACTTTCATCTCCACTTGACCTCCATTGAGTCCAAGCTAAAATCATGCTTTCTATGTAAAGTTTTTCCTAGTTCACCTCAATTCTAGGGCCTTCCCTCTGTTGATTACTTCTGACAGAGGGAGGCTGATGACTTTTCCCAACTCTACCTCACAAATCCAATTCATGAACAAATCAAGGTATCACTCATGATGTCACTGGTCTTCTTCCAAAACTAAGGACTATTAGTTTTCACCAATTTATCCTGTATAAGCTTTTTTGTACATAGATGTTTTCATATCATCTCCCCCATGACACTGTGAGCTCCTTGAAAACGGGAACTGTTTTTGCCTTTCTTTGTATCCCCAGTGCCTGACACATAGTAGGTCCTTAATTGACTGATTATTATGATTTATTCACTGATTGACTGCATGTGCTATATTTATATAGGTATTTGTTGTTTCACTATTAAATGTAAACTCTTAGAGACCACAGGTTTTTTCATTCCTTGTATTTCTGTCATTAGTATCTAGCACATAGCAGAAACAGATACTTCTGGTTGCAATAATATTCCATTACATCTGTGTATAACAATCCCCAGCTGAGGGGCACCTCATTTGGTTCTAGTTCTTTACCACCAACAAAAAAATGATGTTCTGAATATGGCACAGATTTTTCTGTCTTTGACCTTCTTGGGGTATATGCCCAGTAGTGGGATTTTTGAAATAAGATGGATATTTTAGTCGTTTTTTATTTCTTTTAGCATAATTCCAATCTGGCTTTCCAGATTGGCTCCAACACTTATGTCTTCCACAGCCCTTCCAACATGAACCACTTGCCTCTTTGACCATCTTTGAGGTGAAACCGTGGGATCCTTTTGATTTTCATTTCTCTTATTAGTAGTGATTTGGAGCAGTCTTTCACATGGTTCTTAGTAGATTGCAGTTCTTTTGAGAACTGTTTGTTCATATACTTTGACTGCTTTTCCCAATGCCCCATTTTCATTACAAATTGCTTTCTAAATAATGAATCATTGTTGAAGGTGGCTCCTTGTGACTGTTGCCCCAGATTCTCTTCATTTGTCTTTCCCTCCTTCCCTCCTCCTTGTAATCCCTTTGTCCCCTGGTCCCCTTGTCCTCTATGAAAGATATTGTACTTAATCCTCCCCAAGGCAGGGAAAAAACTAAAGAAGCCAAGCAGATGCTTACCTCCCTCACTTCATCCCTAAAAGTGCTGGCTACCCAGAAACTCATATCAAAGAGGTGGATGGGCTGTGCTCTTCCCATCCTCCAGATGGACAAACTAAGATCCAGGGAACCGATTATATACATGTATAGATAGTCAGGGAGTCAAAACTACTGAGTCTGAGACCCTGGTCATAAATAGGCTGCTAGTCAATTGTCCATGAAATCAGAGAGACCTAGTATTCATAATTCCCTACCCTCTTAATCTTCTAGTCTTGCGGATAGAGTGCTGGGCTTGGAGTCAGGAAAACCTGAGTTCAAATCCCATCTCAGACACATACTAGCTGTATGACCCTGAGCAAGTCACTTAACCCTGTTTACCTTAGTGTCCTCATCTGTAAAATGAGAAAGAAATAGTAAACTACTCCTGTATCTTTGCCAAGAAAACCCCAAATGGGGTCACGAAGAATTGGACGCAACTGAACAGCAACGATTTCAATTTATTGTATGAGGCAGGGGGCATATAGAGAGTAAAAAAAACAATGAGCTTAAAATAAGAAGACGTGGGTTGGTGTTTCAACTGTTAGGACTGGTCCTGGAGTCAGATGACCTGGGTTCAAATCATGTCTCTGATGCTTACTACCTATGTGACCTTGGACAAGTCACTTAATCTGAGTGTAGAGAAGAGAGCACTGGCCAATGAGGGTGTAATAGTTTCAAACCAAGTGGATGCTGGGTAGGTTGCTTCTGGAAGCAAAAGATGACCCATAATTTTTTTTAATTTTTTTTTTTAGTAACTAGCTGCTGAGCCACGCAAGTTATTTGCATATGTCATGAAATGAAAGGGTTTGAATAAATTATTTCTAAGGTCCTTTCCAGCTCTAGAATTAGATCCTCCAACCTCAAACAAGTTAATTAGCTTCTCTGAGACTCAGTTTCCTAATCTGTAAAACAAGGATGAAGATAATAATACTTACATTGCCTTTCTCACAAGCTTCTTGTGAGGAAAAGCATGGCGATCATTGTAACTGTAAATATTGACAGTAAATGGATACATTGTTATTATTGTTGCCACTTCAATCTCCTTCGGGCCAGACTACACCCAGGACACCCTGATCCCCATACTCCCACCCCTCAGTTCTGGCCTGAGGCATCAAGAGAAGGAGGAAGGAGAGTTAACCTTCCCCAGGCTAATTCTAAGAGGTAATGCCACCGTCTCCTTCAGCAAGATAAATCCAAGAACACTGTGGCTGAGCCAGAGAAAGTAATATCAGCAGCCAGAGGAATCAATCATGAAATAGCAGCAGCTGCTGTATATCAAAGGCCTCGATAGATCAACCGCTACATCATCATTAGCAGACCGCAGGGGGAAAGGGGAGGAGGGGACCACGGGGAGAAGGGAGGCAACCACTAAGGGCAGAACCAGAGATATGGGGTATGTGGGGCTGACTGGAGGTAATGGAGGTAGAGCAGCCAATGTGAGTTGATTTAGAAGGATAGGGAGGGGCTGATTGAGGTTTTCAAAGTGAGGTGGATGCTGTATCCATAAGGACTCAGCCTCAGCATCCCAGTCTGTAGGGAAGACCTAGCCCCTGCCATCAGAGAGCTCCCAATCTGATGAGGCAACTGCAGCTTCTCAAGGTGCTGCAAGTCTGATTATTTCCAATTTCTCCTGTGTATAGCTTGTTTGTATTGAGTATTTTCATTTTTTCTCCATCATTAGACTGTGTTCTCCTTGAGAACACGGACTATCTTTTACCTGTCTTTGTATCCCCATTGAGGGGATACAGTCCCTGGAAACTGCCCCACCCCCACTTTGAAATTCCCCTGAACTTTCCCACTTGGCCCTGGCATTCACATGAGGCTCATCCAAGAATAATCCTTTCAACTGTCCTTGCATTGTGATTTAGACCCTGCTCCAATCTCCCGATTCTCTGCTACCTCTAACCTAGCCCAGTCCTTCTCTGTCGGTTACTTCCCAATAGCCCCAGACCATTTTCCACCCTTGATCCCATCTACACCCTTTCTAGGTTACTTCTATTATCTGAGTCACCTACAGGTCACTCTTAGATCCCATTCAAATCTTCCCACAAAATCTTTGTCCCTTATAAAAGAGGTCAATCTTGTCTACCAGATGTGCTGGTTTTTAAAAGTCCTGTCCAATTATATTGGTGAAACAATAAACCTTGTCTCTGACGAAAGAAAGTTTGAGTCTAATTCTTTCGAGGCAGGACCCGCACCTTTTGCCCTTGAATTTCAGAGATCATAGCACCCTTGACCACAACTCCATCACTTAGCCCAGTACGTGGGCACTTAAAAAATGTTTATTAACTGACTAACTGACCAATGAGGCAGACTCAGTCCCTGTCCTCAGAGAGCTCC
Source organism: Bettongia penicillata ogilbyi (assembly GCA_023548195.1). Classification (NCBI taxonomy): domain Eukaryota; kingdom Metazoa; phylum Chordata; class Mammalia; order Diprotodontia; family Potoroidae; genus Bettongia; species Bettongia penicillata. The sequence continues at coordinate 10,290,147 of JAJHZJ010000131.1, forward strand.
CCATCTAGGATGGTGATTGGGAAGAGCCCAGATCCCTGCCTTTACAGGGCTCCTCCTCTTAGAGAAGAGGTACATATGAATACATATATACAAAGATTTACATAAGACAGTGACAGTAACAATGGAAATGCATAAATATAATGGAAATGCAATAAATATATTAATAAATATTGCATAATCAGTGGGGGAGACAGCTAGGTGGCACTGTACTTCACAGAGTGCTGTGCTTGGATCAGAAAGACTCATCTTCCTGAGTTCAAATCTTGCCTCGGTCACTTTCTGAGTATGACCCTGAGCAAGTCACTTCACCCTGTTTTCCTGTTTCCTCATCTGTAAAACAAGTGGGAGAAGGAAATGGCAAATTACTCTAGTATCTTTGCCAAGAAAACCCCAAATGGAATCATGAAGAGTCAAAAAAAATGAACAAGTCAGTGGGAGGTGAAGGGGGTTATCCCCTAGAAGATGATTCTTAAGTAGAGTTTTGAAGAAGGGTAAGTAGAGGAAAGAAATGGATGCCTAGAGTGATGGGAGGAGACATGGCTTCTGTGGATGATTGAATGAAAGAAAGTACACATTGTGTGTACGGTGCTGAGAGTGCCACTTGGTGGAATGTCTTAGCCTTGGATGAGAAAGACAGTAGAGTCCCTTCTGATTTTGAATAGTAGAAGGACAGTGACTGATGGTGAAGTTAGGCTAGAAGGCTGGGGAGGAGGGGTGAACAACAGAAGTGATACACAAAAGATTAGCAAAGGATACAGTTCACTGGGGCATCCAGAGTCCTGGGCTCCAACCATGAGCTATGAACACTTCAATCATCCTGTCCCCACTTGTGGTTGATGGTTCTGAGTTGAACCTCATCCCCAGTTTTCCCATTGACTCTTCCTGGATTATCTTCTTAATATCTCTAGCACTTGGACCCTGACTTTTCCCTTTGTGGATCTTACAGCAGGGGTGGGGAACCTGCAGCCTTGAGGCTCTAGGTCCTCAAGTGTGGCCCTTTGATGGAATCCAAACTTCAATCAAAGGGCCACACTTGAGGACCTAGAGGGCCACAGGTGGCCTCAAGGCCATAGATTCCCCACCCCTGATCTACAGGGTAAGGATGGAATTTTCTGATCAGATGTTACCTTGTCAGCATCCTCCAAATAACCCTGTGGTGTCCATGCCTCAGCCCTCTCCCCCAGAGGTGTGAAACAATAGTATGTGATGAGCTCAATATTTCACATTGATTTTCAGATGACAGAGGAACAGAAATCAATCAATCCATCGACAAACATTTGTTGAGTGTATGAGTTGTTCAGGGAGGACTAGCACCCCTGCTGTAAGGGCTTGCAGAGCCCTCTTCAGGGCTGCTTACTCACCTTTGGTGCCTACCTGGCACTCAGCTGTCACCTGAGGCTCCAAGAAGCTGGGCCACACCCCAGTAAAATTATGTCAGCAAATGGGCTAAAAACCAAGTGAAGGGTAACTGACAGGCCTCAATCCTATTGATGAATTAAGGGGTGTCTACCCCAAGCATGCCAAGACTTCTCCCAGCAAGTGGCAGAATGGGTAAATGAGAACAATTTGTTCCAACAGCCGTGAAGGCAGCTGAGGCGGGCTCTGTGGAGCACTTAGAGCACAAAGATGCCAGAGTCACCCACTGCATCCTGGGGCCGTTGCCCCTGGACTCCTATGACTCTGGAAGACAGAGTGAGGTTGACGGTTTTGGGTAAATCTGCCTCACTTAAATCCAGTTCACCCTTAAGTCAAGACAGTGCCCCATGATGCCACTGGTCCTCTTTGAAAATGAAGGACGGCTAACAACTATTTACCATCCACTGCAGGGTGGTGAGAATATACAGACAAAAGCAAACAGACACTGATTTTAAGGAGCTTGAAGGGGACTTGGGGAAGAGATAAGAGAAAAGAAAACTCAAGAGGCAAACTAGGTTTGGGCCAATCCTTATTAGCTGTGGGATGTTGCTGGATAAATCATTTACCACCTCTTTGTATCTCAATTTCCTCATCTGTTAGATGGTGAAAATAATACTAACCTACCTCCCAGGTTATTGTGTGGGAAACACTATGTAAACATGATCTAAAAATGAATAATTATCTGTTTATAGTTGAAATCTGTTAGTAAACAGAGAGGCAGACAAGGACTTATTACTGAGACTTGGGAATATCTGTTTTAGAGATTCATAGTAGAAGGCTGATCCGGACTCTAATCAACTTGACAGTGTTAAAGGGATGATTCCTTTATTTAAGACTTTGAGTATATGGTAAATAATCAAATACCTCCATGGAGTGGTGGTATAAGCCCCAAGGAGTTTCTTTACATCTCTCTGCAGGAGGCATTGATTATACCCACTGAAATTTCCTTCAGATGACTGCAGTTGTCTCCTTGATGGGATCTGAGTGTACTATGGGTCTAGCTCTCTATGAGCTGATTAATTCAGGCTATGGTAGATCAAAGCCACCTCTTTGCACTTGTCCTGTAAGTAGGAGCATACAAATTGGCCAGAAATCCTTTGCAAAGATGGAGAGAAAGACTTGAGGCCAGAGACCTAAAAGCAAGCTTTGATCCCTGAGGATTAAAGCTTACACATTGGTGTATCCCCAAGTGGCCATTCTCCACTCCCACTCCTGCCCCACTACCATTCATCCCTAGATCTAACAGGTATGAAGAGATGATGGTAGAATCTGGAAGGGTCAGAGTTCCTAGACTCCCAAATACCTGGACCTAGCTGTGGAGAGTCAGTGGCAGAGTGCCTTAGCCCTAGAGATGACAGCTATGTAGAGGGGGACTATGTGAATAAGTATAGGAGTTTGCAGACCCCATCTGCCTGGAGAAGTAGTAAGACTTCTTGACTGTCTTTTGGAGAAGCACTTGTCTAGTTCCTAGCCTGCTAATAAGAGAAGGGAAGTACCTGGCCCTCCTTTGTTATCATGAGTTATTTGGATTAGTGCTCTGGAAAACACAATATGATTTTCCAACCTGAGGGATCAAGTAAAATCAAATGAAATCAAAAAGCAATTATTAAGTGTCTTCAATGTTTCAGGCAGTGATATAAAAATACAATATTCAAGGTGATATGTCCTGTCCTCGGGTCCCTGTTATGTTCACAGATAAGTAAATATAGAATATATACAAAATAAATGCACATTGATTGGGAGAGGGGAAAGAATTAACAACTGGAAGAAATAGGGAAGGTGTTAAGATAGTACTATAAAATTAGATACATATATACATATAGATGTATATATATATGTGTGTGTTTATGGATGTATATATGTATATACACATATATGCATATACATATTACATATCCCTGATATGGAAAGGACTCAGTGGGAAGAAGAGACCTGTGGCATGGTATAGTGGTTGTCCTTTGTTCTTAAAGAAGACCAAAATGACATCACTATGTTGGAGTCAAAGTAGAATGTATCTGATTATGGCTGATCAGCCCAATTTGAGCCCAGAAGGCTCTACCACAGGTCAAACACAAATAGTCCACATGAACATTTGGATAAGAGATGTCTCTAAGTTTGTGCATCTCACATTTCTTTTCACCTACTGCAATTCTGCTTTGCTCACAGAGCACAGTACCTTCTTTGATATGGGCACACCATGTTGGGCAGTCCTATGAAAGTGTCTCCCATGTCTCATAATTAATTCCAAAGTTCTTCTGACCTCTGTTTTAGTGCCTTCCTTGTGGGAGTTCTCTGTAAAGTAGTGTTTTAGGTAAAGAAATGTTTGGCCCTAGAACAACATGGCCAGCCCATTGAAGTTGTGCTCTCTGAAGCAGAGTTTGAATGCTTGGCAGTTTAGTTCAAGAAAGGACCTCGATATCTGGTACCTTATCCTGCCAGATGGTCTTCAGAATATTCCTGAGACAATTCAAATGGAAGCGATTCAGTTTTCTGGCATGGCACTGGTATAATGTCTGAGTTTCACAGGCATACAACAATGAGGATAGCACAATGGCTTTGTACACCTTCAGTCTGGTAGGCAACCTAATACTTCTTCTCTCCCACACTTTCCTTTGAAGCCTCCCAAACACTGAGCTACCTCTGGTAAGTATGTGTCAAACCTCATCATCTACCTCATCATATCTACCTCATCATCCACCTCATTATCTAAGTCCCTGGAAAGTAAAGTGCCAAGGTAAATTAACTTATCCACAGTATTTAAATTTTTTCCATTTGCCATAACCAATGGGTATGGATGATGTAGTTCTGGCTAGTGGAGAACCTATGTTTTCTTGGTGTTAACTGTCAGGCCAAAATTAGCACAAGCAACAGAGAATCAATCCATACTTTGTTGTATCTCAGCCTCAGAGGCTGCACTGAGTGCATAATCATCTGCAAATAAAAAGTCACACACTAACTTGCCTTCCACTTTAGTCTTTGCTTGTATAACTTTTTCAAGTCAAATAATTTACTATCAGTGTGGTAGTTGACTTGGATGCCATTTTTATCTGTATTGAAGGCATCCAACATCATCGTTGAAAACATTATGCTACAAAACACAGGAGCAAGCACACAGCCCTGCTTCACTTCACTGGTAACCGGGAAAGTGTGAAAGCATTGTCCATTATCCAGAATTTGTGCAAGCAAGCTTTTGTTATTATTGATGATGAAATAACAGCTGTCCTATATCTGATATGCCTTATTACCTTGAGTGCTTCCATGAAAACTGAAGTTGGAGTTGGGTCTGCCTGCCTCAAGTCTCTCCCCAGTCCATCCTCCATTGAACCACCAATGTGATTTTCCTAAATCAACTCAACTATGTTCATGAACTATGCCTAGTTCAACTATGTCACTTCCCTACTTAATAAACTCAAATGGCTCCTTATCACCTCCAGAATCAAATACAAAATCCTCTGGTGTTCAAAACCCCTTTATGCCCTAACCCGATTCTCTCTTTCTAGTCTTCCTATACCTTATTTCTTGACACCTACTCACATCCAGTGACATGATCTCCTAGCTGTTCAATGAACAAGTCCCTATACCATTTATTCTTTCCGGGGTTCACTCTCCTCATTTTTAAAATTAGAAGGCTGCACTAGGTGATATCTAAGACCCTTCCAGCTCTAAGTTCATTTTGAATTTTCTCAATACGGCACTTTTTCTGTCTGTCCCCCAAGTTGGAATGTTCCCCCCTTCATCTCCACCATTTTCCCTGGCTTCCTTTAAGTTCTAAACAAAATCCTACCTTCTACAGAAAGCCTTTCCCAACCCTAAAAGGGGTTGGGATTAATTAAATTAAATTTAAATTTAAAGATTCTAGTGCTTTCCCTCCGTTAATTATTTCCTATTTATCTTGTCTATAGCTTTTTGTACGTATTTCCTTGTTGTCTACTCCATTAAGATTGTAAGTTCTGTGAAGGCAGGGACTGTCTTTTGCCTTTTTGTGACCCCAGCTCTTAGCAGAGTATTTGACACATAGTAGGTGCTTAGTAAATGTTAAATGGTTTTGACTGACTGACTCATGTCTGTGGAGATCTGGATAAGAACTCTATTCTGAGGTTCCCAGAGGAAACTCTGGGTGGGGAAAACAGCCAAAGAGATACGATCCGGGGGGAGCTCTCAAGTCTAAACATGGTCAGGATAAGCCCAGAACCTTAATTCTGGCACATAGATTATACCTATGATGTCGGAACATGAAGAGACTTTATAGAAGGGTTTGGATTTAGAGACCAACCCCTCCATTTAACAAGTCAAGCAGTCAATCAAGAAACATTTTTCAAGTATCTACTATGTGCCAGGTACTGTGCTAAGGAAAAGGGACTTGCTTAAAGTCACCTAACAAGTTAGTAACAGAGGTAGAGCCAGGACCTAGGTCTTCTGGCTTGTAGGTCAGTAGCCTTTCTACCCACACTTGCCTGGTGCTTTCTTGTGACCTCACCAAAGAATTTAGGATTTTAGCTCACCTGGCTTCCTCCCTTCCCTCCTCCTCTCAGAGCACCCCCCCCACTACTATTAATGTAATTCCCTTCCTCCCATCATCTCAAGCAATCATTTTTTTGTTTTCCCAAGTCCTATCAGAGCTGAGTCAAATTGGGGGAAACTGCTGAAAATCTACAACTGGAATCCTAGATGGAGACCAAAAGGGCGTTGGATTTAGTTTGAGAGCTCAGGATCATCTAATACAATCCTTCCACATTATTATAGAGGGAAAAAAGCAGAGGGAAGGTGAGTCACTCAGGTAGGAGATAACAGATCTGGGATTCGAACTCAGGTCCTCTGACTCTAGGTCTTGTGCTCCTTCAAGGTCCTGTAATAATAATTAGCAACACCTAACATTTATATAGCACTTTCCTTATGCTAGGCACTTCACAATTATCATCTCCTTTGGTTTTCACAGCACTGGGAGGTGGAGTGCTATTATTATCATCCCCATTTTGCAGATGAGGAAACTGAGGTTCAATGAGTTGCCCAGAGTTACAGAGCTAGTAATAATAGTAAGTGTCTGAAGTTAGATTTGAACTCAGGTCGTCATGACTCCAGGCTCATTGCTCTATCCACTGCACCACCTAGCTGCCTGTAACCTCTAATCCCTGAGGGTGGCTATTCCTGGAAAAGGCTAAGAAAAAAAAAAAGACTGCTTTTGTCTCTCCAACACCTCTGTTTCCTCCAGACTCGATGCCTATGTTTTCTACCTCTAAAAATGAAGTTTCTAACTTAAAAAAAAGTATCATGGCTTTTTTGCTAAAAGAAGAATTATTATATTACCACAGCCCAGAAGCCTTTTAAAATACATTTTATTGATATTTTTTTGTTTTCACATAGCTTAGATTTTCCAATTTCCCTTCTCACCTTTCACCCCTTCCAGGGAGTCATTCCATATGACAACAACAAAATTAATTCATTCCAGGGTCCAGAGATACTCAGACACCCCAGAAAGTTGTAGAATATTTAAGTGGGGAGGAGCAAGATTGGATTCAGAGGACCTGAATTTATGCCCTTCTGATCCTTTAGGAAAGCAGCTTACCCTATCTGAGCCTGGGAGAGACCCCCACTATGAGAAAGTTAGATTATAGAATGTCTAGGGTCCCTTGAAGCCCTAAATTTATGATCCCATATGAAGACATTTATTTTTTCTGGGGCTCAGTTTCCTCATTTTTTAAATGAGAAAGTTGAACTAGGTGATATCTAAGCCCCTTCCAGCTGTAAGCTCATTTTGAGTCTTCTCACTTCAAATCCAGGGCTCTTCCTAGTACATTGTCAAACCTTTAATCTTCCCCCACACTCCATGGAACACTTCCAAGGTTTTTAAGGGGGTGGGTGTGAGATTGAGGCTCCAATAGCTGTCTCTCCCAACTACTTTCCTCCTTCCCTCCTGCCTCGCCTCTCTTAACCTTCTCTCCTTCCCCCGCTTCAACCCTGCTCCCCGCTTCTGAATGTGCTGAATGATTTGTGACCCTGACAAGTTGAATTGTGGGTAAAGCGACTGTCCAAATGGGCAGCAAATTGGAACCTCGGCTCCCAGCAGGCAGGCCAATCCATCACACAGGGAGAAAGCTGCTGTCAGCACCTTGGGCAGGGTGCTCCTAGGCCTTACCCTGGACTGATCTCCCTCGTAAACTGCAGCCTCCCCTACATTTCCAGCTCTAGATTAATCCCCAAACCCAGGGTCCCTTATTTCCTTTATTTCCTCCACATCCTTCACCAATCCCAAACCTGGCATCCAGTCCAAGTCCCTGAGGACAGAGACACTAGAGTGAACAGTGGGAACTGGGAGGAGGAAGGAGGGAGTACAGAATTTATAAGAGTATAGGATTTAAAGCTGGCAGACACCTTAGAGATCTTCCAGTCCAAACTCTTTGTTTTAGGGAGAGAAAAAAAAAACTGAGGTCTGAAACAAGGAAGTTCAGGATAGGCAAATTTAGCCTACATATAAAGAAAAAAAAAATCTTATTAGAGCTGTCTGCCTCAAAGTTGGAATGGCTTGCAATAGGAAATAATATGTAGTAATAGCTAGCATTTACATAGCACTTTAAAGTGCATTAACATAGCATTTACACTGTTCTTTAAGGTTTGCAAAACACTTTACATATCTTTTCTCAGCCAAGCATTATAACCACCCAATGTGATAAGCACTATTATTAGCCCCCAGTTAGTTACAAATAAAAAAACTGGTTCTTAGGGGAGGCCCAGATAAATCTGACCAAGCTGGAGAAACAAGATGTGCCTTGGAGACTCAGAGCCAGTATGGTTGGGTAGGTAGGGTAGAGGCGGATAATAGAGGGGCATTGAAAGCCAGGCAAACTCTGTCCCCAGAGGCCTCTCCTGAATTCTCAAGTTATTACTGTCCTCCTGGACATCACCTGGCATTTTTTTCAAGTGTGCTGTATTTACTTGTCCATGAGCACGTTAGTACACTGTTGGAAGGCAACTCACTTTTGCATTTATCTCTCCAATGTCTGGCAAATATTAGGCATTTAATAAGTATTCACTGATTAATTGATTGAAAAAACTTGTCTTTGATGAAGCAGTCAACATGGAATTATTAAAGATATTGGACTAGGGATCTAAAGACCTGGCTACTTCTTAGCTTTGTAAAAGTACTACAGATGTGTTATCATTAACCACAATAATAAGAATAACAGTAAAAATAATCTAAGCAAACCTCAATTTCATTATCTGTCAAACAGGGGCAACTACATATTAATTAAATAATCAGTCATATGGATGCTATTATTATTTTTCTATAGGCCAATCCTTGTAATATTCATTTGGCAACATTTGAATAATAAACAGTTAGATAGATAAATATGTTCATCTTTCGGTGCTGAAGAAGACCATGCCATTAGAGAAGTAATGACATGACTTGCACTTGACTTTGTTTTGAGTGAGGGAGAGCTGTGCAGGTCACCAGCCTCACTTCTCCTCCAGAGCCATCTGAATCCAGTGACCAGATATTCATCAGGATGACTGGAGATGTCCCAGGATGAGGCAGTTGGGGTTAAGTGACTTGCCCAAGGTCACACAGCTAGTGAGTGTCAAGTGTCTGAGGTGAGATTTGGACTCAGGTCCTCCTGACTCCTGTACTGGTACTCTATCCACTGCACCACCTAGCTGATAGATAGATAGATAGATAGATAGATAGATAGATAGATAGATAGATAGATAGATAGATTAGATAGACAGGTAGATTGGTAAATAATGATGGGGGATTTAAAGAAGAGGTCTATTAATCAACTTTATAAGGTTATATAAAGGTTAGCTTTTATTTGGGATTTTGCATCTCCCTATGGAGCATTTGAGACATACCCACTGACTACTTCTCTGAGATTAGTGACATATTCTGAATATTAAGGAGTGATTTCATTGGCTCAGGAAGTTATGAATTATAGTCATTTTCTTTGTGCTAGCCCTGTAAAGAAATCTTTGTTACAAGGTCATTCTCTTTCCACTTTTAGGGGAGATAT